>CM070638.1:34658393-35254343 GCA_036346255.1 Ampelocalamus luodianensis | reverse complement strand
ATTCTTGCAAGATTCAACTTGACCTGGAATTCCAGCAAGATGATATTTAAAGCGAGTAATGCCACCACCACCAATCTTCTTCCCACAATGAAGACATATTATGGCATTCCTTGAGCCAGCATCCACTTTTGCATGAGTCCAAGCAGGATCCAATGTCCTTGACGAAGCTGAAGGTGATGCCATGAAGGTGCCTCCAGTTGATGAGGCACCAGCTACATCGGTTCTAATACAGAGAGAATCAAAACAAAATCTTTTAGAAATGTTACCAGAACTATTACTGGATAAGAATTGTATTAATGCAGGTTTGTATTGTTTGTTGCATGACTAACCGTATATGGAGAAAACTGACAAGCCAATAAAATTACAAGAACAATACCCTTTCCGTACTAATTTTTTTTTATAATAAATTCAGTGCAGCAGAATATCTGACTGCATCTTAGCAAACAAACAGGCTCATCTAGTCCATTTTTATACATAGTCCTAGCAAATTTAAACCGGAAACATTGAGCGACAACTTTGCTTCTTACACAGTTACATTGTACTACTTTGGCGTTCAACATGCACAATTAAAAAGAATCCTGAACACAACAAAAGCGTGACTGCGTGAAGGCTTTGCTCGTGAGATTACCAATAGGCAATAACGACTTCCATTGGGTTAAGCTAGAGAAAAAGCAACCTGCTGGTTCCAGGTGCTTCATTGTAACTAGGACCAATTACCAACAATGCAGCCAAGGTTACTAATTACAACAGTTCATCGCTTCCAAGCTCACAAAGGTCTGAACTTGCAAGCAATCGCGGTGGTAACCGGCGATCCCTGACCGTGCGGAATGAAAACCACCGGTTTCGATTAAATCCAATAAAAACTCGATTTTTTAAAACCTAAAAAACAAGAAACTGGGAAGTACTGAATCGAATACTGGAAAACATATGTATGCAGCACCTCTCGTCGACCATCAATTGCTCGATGTCGAACTCGTCGGCGTTGGTGCCTTCCTCCTTGGGGGCGCCCTCCTCCAGGCGGCAGATCTGTTCGGCGAGGTCGAAGAGGGGGACGCCGGGAGGAATCTGGGTGGAATCGGGCGAGAAACCGGAAGTCATCCACAGTGGTGTGGGTGGAATTGGGGGAGAATGAGTAAGGGTCAGGGTGGGATTGGACGGCGGCTACCGGCGGAAATCGGCGAGGTTTTCATGGAATTCAGCGGTTACCGCGGGGATTTGGCCACCGCTTTCATCGGGGAGTTGTTCCCGTGGGGTTAACCGGAAAGAACAGCAGAAATTGTTTTTTAGAGGCTAATAAATACCCTGATTTATATTGGTAGAATGTGAAAAATATAAACACCCCCTTTTTAATGCCTCATAAGTCATAACTTATAACCCTATGCTAGAAAAAAATATAAAGAAAACAAGAGATACATGTGTTGAATGATAAAGTTGAAGGCACCAGAACTAAGTCTAGTTTAGTTGTGTGGAGGCGTGGATATACAATCCCACCGTCTGGGTTCGAGTCATTCTTTAACTTGAATTTAGGTGCATTTTCATATTTACTAAGTCACGTAGTTTCTCTACCGGAGACATGCATGGGAAAACAGTAAAATTATATTGACACCTTTTTTTCAGGATTTTGAAAAAAAAAACTTGCAATTCCAAACATGAGTAAGTAACATTCATACATTGTTGCACGGTACATAAAATTATCCATTTCTCGTATCAAATGACAAACAAAAAGGAGATCATAGTGTTAAGTGAATTTGTCAGCAGAGAGAGGTTAATGGTCCACAGATATGCCACAGGGAAATGGGTAGACAAGTACAGCAACATATCCGGTAAACATGCTTCCATTCGTGCACATATGGACATGGTGCATCCGGGCGCTCCATCGTGGATCCAGCAGCTAGGATCGACCCTGCCTCCCACCCGCCGCCACTTTGCGAAAAAACCCTGCCCTCTTACCTCTTTCCCGCAACACCACTTGGTCCTCACCCAATCCCCAATTTGTGCTAGGGTTTGCCTCTGCCCCGGTGCCGCCCCTGCTTAGCCGAGCTTACCCAAGAACTAAAAGGGACGAAACAGCGAGGAGGCTGCATGAACTTGGGAATAGGCAAATGTTTCCTGTAAAGTGTAAATTAAAGATTATGTTTTCTTTGTTATGGTGTTGGGGATGTATGAGTTTTCGTGTCTTGATCAGTTACCGGATGTAAGAGATTTCTTGTGAATGGACGCGATGACTTCTTGTTCAAATAAATTAGTTCTGAATGAATGCTTCTGCGGGTCTGCTCATGTTCTTGATCGAGTTGTCCTTCTAATTTCTTGATGTGTGCAATCAGGACCATGCAAAATTTCTTGATGTATGCAATCAGAACCATGCAAATTCTGTGTGAGCTGCAAATTATCTTGATAACTAAATCATGCTACCAGAATTTTGTGTCATTGGAGCATATCTTGATACTATTGCATTCAACCTGATCTGATATGCCAGAACTAGCAGTTTATGGGTTCCAATGGGCTTGTGGTCGACCGGAACCAATGTGTCATTTGTTATTGTGCGATGAAGCATGTGTTTAGTTTCTTGCTATATGTTCAATCATTTTATGCTAGTCCTTGTGTTTGGCTTTGATGCTATGGGCTTTGTCATCTGCTGGTTTGCAAGTATGAACTTCTAAAATGCTGATCCGTTTGAAGGCCAATAAGAATGGTAGTGGAGTGCTTGAAACCAAGTTTTCAGGTGTTTTTTTTTCAGATGTATGGCATTCATGTATGAATTTGACAATCTGTGGTGATAATATGATGAAGCTTCTATATTCCTAGGAATAATTTTGAATGTCTATTCTTTAGTATTTACAATCTACAATTGACAGTCTTTTAAGCTTGATGTGCCAAAGGTAACCTTGTAATGCAGTCTATTCACAATTGATAGTCATTGTAAGTTGTAAATTTGTAATGCAGTCTATTCACAATTCCTTTTCCCTCTGTTAAATGAAAAAACATCATGACTCAATTATCAGAATTCAGGAAATTTGACGCAAATTCGTTCAAGCTCATCTTGTCAGCTTAATCACACATAGCAAACAATGTTGAAAATCCAATTCAATCGATTCAACATTTCAAGAAACTGAACAAGCCTAAACACATATTTGAAGATGAACTATCCATGATACATTGATACATGTTTTTCTCTCTGAACGCAAATATCACAGATACATGTCACCAAGAGTTAGAATCAAAGGTCCAGTGAACAATTCTTTGAACATACTACCTACTACATCCGACATCAGAAATGTTATATTCTCCCTTTACAATGCACAGAAAATGTTCTTTTGCATCCACCAATTATTTATTCTTTTCGCACCAGGAGTCTTGATGCTGATGAATGTGCCTTTGGGACCATCCTATCTTATTTATCCTTTGGCTGGCCAACTTTGTAATGTACAATGGTATTCTTCAATGCTGGGAACTAGCTTCCATTTTTCAGCTTTAACCCTTTGCGATGATGTCTCCAAGCTAGTAATGTTGCACAAATTGCAGGTTCGACCTGCAAATACATGATTAAGCCTTTGTAGCTTTGTCACAAGCTTTTCAAATCGACTGATCACAACTTTCTTGGTGAGAGAAATGTATGCACATTTTAATCCAACTATGATCCCTACAGACACCATTCATCATAAACAATTGTTGAAATAAAAATGTTGTCCAATTATGATAACTGATAGCATCCCAATTTGCTCAAACTCTTAGAATGTTCAAATCTCTAGAAAATGAACTTCATAAGAGGATATAGTACTACTAGTTAATATACTAACCTCAGGTCAAATAGGATGGACACCTGGGAAGGCTTTTGAAATGCATTTTACAACCTCACCACTGATGTTCCATTTCTTATTGCCTTCGAGAACACCTGGGAAACCTGAACAAGGAAGCCGAGAGGGGGCGGCGGGGCAGGGACTCGGGCGGGCGCAGGGGCGGATGCAAGGGACAGCGCAGGGGCTCTGGCGGGGGTGGATGCAGGTCACGGTGCCGAGTCACCGAGCAGGGGGCGGCGCAAGGTGGAGGTGCGAGGAGGCGCGGGGGCTCCAGTGAGTCGCGACAATGCGAGGGCTCTAGCGGGGCGGATGCGTGTCGCGCGTAGGAGCGGTGCCAAGTCGCCGCGGCGGCGCAGGTGGAGGTGCAGGGATGGCGCAGGGGATCGGCTTTGGTGAGGTACGATGCAGGCCACCGGTGGAGGGGAGGTACGACGTAGGGCGCCGGCGGAGGGGTGGCGCGGCGTAGCGGAGGAGAGCGGCGGTGAACCCTAGAACGAGGGAATACGCGAATCGGGGCCTGTAACATCCCAAAAGTGCCTAAATACAAAAATATGAGATTTTAAAACTTTTTGTATAATTGTATGTTGTCGTTTTGCTGGCCTGCATTTTTGAGAAGTATTTGAGTGGCATTTTCTCTTTTGCCGGCATAGGTGGTAATTACGAAAACCATAGGAATATAAAAACTAAATACGGGAACCCTAGAAACCTAAATTGCGAAAGCAAAATAATCTTAAGGCATGACCCTTTTAAATATTGCGAGTAGAAATCGTAAAATCAAAATCGCAGTCAAAGCCTAATTCTTCGATTGAACAAAAGCCCAATTGGAATCCTTTAGCAAAAATCAGAATTTATCTATCGCCAAGTGAGAATTTCCTAAAGTAAATACCAGACTTTTAGCAACCCTAAAATTCTACCTCATTCCATAGGTGTCAAGCTTTTCCCTGATCTTTTTTTCTCTCTTCTACTATTCATCTGGTCAACCAGCCTTAACCACATTGAGCCACCTATGTTGCAACCAGATCAGGCCAAAGCTCAGGCTCAGCCTCTGCGCTTCTTCTCTGACCTCTCACCTAATCACTCCCTGCATGCGGGCCACGCCCACGCCAGTGTCACCTTGCCGCCCATGCCGGCCACCTTCGGCTGCTCCGCCCTCGTGCCTATATAGGCGGCCAGCGAAATCGCTCGCCTTCTTCTCCCCCACTCCATCTTCTACCCTCTGCTCTCCTCTACCGAGCGCCAGCGCAAGCCAGGAGCGCATGCGCTGCTCTTGGCCGCACAAGCCACTGACGCCGCGCTCGTCGAAAATCACCGAAGAAGCAAAGTCGCCGTCGAGAACTACGCCGAGCTTTTTCTCCACCGCCAGTGAACCTCGAACCGCCACGCCTCGTTGAGTCTCGCAAGGTCGGATCTACATCACCGTCACCTTTGCGTTGCCGAAGCATCATCAGAACGCAAATCCCGTCGAGCCCGAACCCTAACCTCTGCTCCAACCTCGCCGCTGACCAACTCCATCATACCCTTGCACTAGTGAATACACCGTCGAGTTCGCCAGAGCACCAGCTACTCAGTGCGCACCTCCGTGTCCACCGTCGAGGCCGCAATTGCCGGCGACCCTCAGAACCTGAGCGCCACCAGCTCGCTGTCGGCCACGTCACCAGCCACATCACCCATCGCTTGTGTGTCTTCCTAGTCAGTGTCACGTGGCATATCCACATCAACGCTGAGTCAGCCAAACCCGTACCTAACCTAGATCCAATCTCTAGCTAATCCTAATCCACCGTGAGCCTAGTCTCTGCCATGTGGGCTCCACATGTCAGAGCTACAGTGTCGTAGACCCATGAGCCATAGACTCGTGAACCAGATCCATGGACTTGGTCCATAGACCAGAGGTCCCACTTGTCAGCCACTGTTTATGATTTTCTGGATTTTCTTTTAATTCTGAAATTATGGTTGACATCAGGATGATACAATAATTCGGAATTTCTAACAGAAAGATCATTCGAGAAATTCGAAATAGTAATTCCTTTATCTTTTACTTAGAGTTAGATCTTCCAAAAACCCGTTCTTCCTCATACGAACTCCGATTGAGCCCATTAAAATTTCAAATTCATATAAACTCAAGATCTACCTTCCTGAGATTTTTATTTAATTTTTGGAGTTCATTATCTTTCTGTTATTTATTTATTTTATTATTTTCTTTCATTTGCGATTAGCCGTTGATACTTTGGGAGTTTTCGAAGGAGGAGAAGTTAATCAAGCTCAAGACCAGTACCAAGACTTGTTCCAAGATAAGTTGTACCTTTGAACATGTTCAAGCCAATTTTCCAAAATTATCTTGATTCAATTATTGTATTTTACTTTTAAGTATTTATTTAAATATTTTGGGTTTAGTTATACACCATTTGATTATATCCACTTTGCCTATTGTAGTATCATAATCTTTTGTCACCCTAGCTTGGTTAATTATTAGTTGGTATTATTATAGCACCAACGTGGGTTGATTAGTTACGAATAGTTTGTTTAGCCATGCAATGAGTCATTTATATCATTTAAGTTACAAATATAAACTTGACTAAGTGATTATGAAATTTGTGTAAAACTGTGTGTAGTATGATGTTACTTGTTGATAGCATGTGTTGCACTTAACCAATAGGATGTGAAAAGATTTAGACTGAGACGAATGGATGAAAATGTGTTATGGTGGAGTTGTGTGAGCTTGGGAAAATATAAATGTGATAGTTGGTAGTATTTTAAGAACTTAATCTTGTGCGCCATTGAACTGAGCCACAACTGTACAACCACATGCCTGATGGGACAGGCCTAATGTAGTAAGCTATGGAGTCTTGGTGTTGATTACTCAGGTAGATAGTTTAAGCTGTGTATCAGGGTGGATGTGTGTTTCTGTTTGTGTGACGATTCACTTTTATGAGTGATTCATCGTTTTCAGGTCCAACAGTGTGCGATGGGCTATACCACCTGTGTGGGGGGTTGGTGCCGGTAGTAAGCACAACGTGAGTGTCAATTATTGAGATAAAGTTTCGGAAAGGTTTTGTTGTGACCAGCTCTGATCTAGCTGATTGCATCTTGTGGGTAAAGTGTACTGCCTTTGCAAAGTGTTAATCAATCTATTCGAATAGCCGCGTTCGATGTCATGGACATACTCGGGGATTTCACACGAGGGGTGGATTTTTCTTAAAGACAATTGGGAATGGACAGCTATGTGGGATAACTTATACACAACGGGAATGGACAGCTATGTGGGATAACTTATACAGTTGTGTGAAAAAAACTGATTAGGCTTAGTGTCTTTATACAAATAATTGTTATTTATTTGTTTTGAATTATTATTTTAATATATTATTTGTATTCAATTGCGAATGTTGCTTTATTGCAAAATAGACACATAAGCTATTTCCTTTGGAATAAGCCATCATCTATAATTGCATTCTGTGGTACAATTTGTTGAGTTCTCAGAATACTGATTCCTGTTGCAATCATTCAGCTGAAGTGGAGGAATTGTCGCCTACCTTCAAGGAGGAGCTTTAAGAGGATGGTGATCGTTAGGTCTTGATCCTAGTCGGTTGTTTGTAGCAAGTCGATGGGTATTCGCTGGAGCTGCTTTTGTTCTGTTGTTGTTTCTTTATTGAGTATCAGCTCTGCGTGACTTAATAATTGTAAACTCGACCATAAGGTCAAAACTGTTATTTATTACTCAAATTAGTCGTTTATTCCTATATCCGTCTTTTGTGGAATGATATTCATCTATATTGATACTGTGTATACTAGCTTGATCCTGGACTAGTGCATTATACACAGAGAGTCCAAAATTGAATTTTTTGGATCCTGACATTAGGCTAGGTCGTCGCCGCGGTGGTGGTCAGTGCCTTGGGGGGGGGGACCGATGGGGGCCACAGCTTCTCCCATCCTGTCATAAGTGTTCTACTCCCATGAAGTTCTAGTATAAAATAACTTTAAGCATATATACGATCCCTTTCAAAATATACGTGTTTAAAACTTAAAGCCTGTATATAATATCTTCCTAGCATGTGTATTAAATTTCTTATTTAGTGTGTAGCATAAAAAAGTAGTCATGTTTGTCCGACTCCCCTCATATCTATTTCCTAGATCTGCCACCGGTGGCGGTGTTTAGCGTGAGCAGCTGCTGCATGTTCATGTCAAGTGTGAGCTGGAGCGCCCGATTTTTTTGCAATTTAGCCCTTTTTTCGTAAAAATCTCACATTTATACCCTGCTAGTCTTATTTCCGGTTTGGACCGGGGTGTGCGCTGTGACTCACGGCGCCGAGAGTGCTGACTTCGGCGCCATGAGTCATGGCGCCGAGGTACCAAACCCCAGCTGTGAGGCACCCAGCGTGGCGGTACCTCGCCGCCATGAGTCATGGCGCCGAGTCAGTTACCTCGGCGCCGTGACTCATGGCGCCGACCTCGGCGCCACGATCTCGGCGCGAGCATTCAAAAAATAACCAAGACGCCTTCCTCCTTCCCCTCTCTCTCGCGCCGCTCGCCCTTCCTCCTTCCTCCTTCCGCTGCCGCCGCTCGCCGCAGACCAGCGCGCCGCCTCACGGCCGAGAGCCAAGCCGCCGCCGCCGAGGCGATCCGCCGCCGCCCGAACCCGACCAGCCGCTTGTCGGCAGCCGCACGCCGCCCGTCGCCGCCCGAGCCGCCACGACGCCGCCGCGCCGCTTCGCCACCGCTGCCCAGACTTCTCCTGCCGTGGCGAAGAGGTGATTTTTTTTAATGTAGTTAGTATTTTTTTTATGTAGTTAGTAATTTAATTAGAAAATTTAGTTAGTAAATTTAGTTAGAAATGTAGTTAGTAAATTTAGTTAGAAATGTAGTTAGAAATTGTAGTTAGAAATGTAGTTAGAAATTGTAGTTAGAAATTTAGTTTGAAATTGTAGTTAGAAATTTTATTTAGAGTTAGAAAATGTAGTTAGTAAATTTAGTTAGAAATTGTAGTTAGTTAGGGTTTAGATATAGTTAGTTTAGTTAGATATGATGTAGTTAGGGTTTAGATATTTAGTTAGACATAGCTAATTTAGCTAATTTAGTTAGAAATTGTAGTTAGAAATTTAGTTAGATCTGATGTAGTTAGGGTTTAGATATATCGTTAGACATAGCAAATTTAGTAACATATAATGTAGTTAGGGTTTAGATATAGTTAGTCATAGTTAGAAATTTTAATTTGTTTAGTTACATATAGTTAGTTAGTTAGACATAGTTATTTAGTTTGGTAGGTAGCAAATTACTTGGGCAGCCTCCACCGCGTAGGCACCGACGTCCGCGTGACCCTTACACTCCAGGCACCGACGCTCTTGGTGGAAAGGGCAAGGCTAGGAGGCAGTGAGGGACTGTGTTTATGTACATTGTATGGACTTTTATGGACTATTTGAACTTTTGGATTGTTGTTTCTACTATTCGTGTGGTATTGTGATGAATATATGCTCGTATGATATATTTGTGTCATATTGTTAAATGTGGATGGTCAGAAAACAGGGGAAACTCTGGCGAATTTTTCCCGTGATTATATGCAGAGTAGTGATTATATGCTGGGACCAAAGGAACGTGTGCTTACTGTTGGCTGGCGACCAAAAGTTACCGAAATATATAGGCATAGTGACAAAAAAAACAAGTCATGCTACTCACATGTTCAAGTTTAACAATATACTCACATGCACATACTGAAAAAGTGCAGTACATGACAAGAGTACAACAAAATAACAAGTCCAGCAAATGAGACCATTGTTCATTATTAAACCATAACTACTAAGTCTAGCACACTACTGAGTGCAACGAGGCCACTTTCCCTTCCTCAAAGCATCCGGATCCTCCTCCATTGCAGCCTTAGCACGGCGAACGCGCTCAAGCCTCCTCTCCCTCTCCCCCTACGCTTAGCTGCCTGCCTCATTTTCACCTCTTCCTCGCGCTCCTTTTCTGCTGCCTCCTCTTTGCGTGTCTTCTCCAACAGCTCCTCGCGCTCCGCATCCCACTTCTTCAGTCCCTCCATATGCTGCTTGTCCTCCTCCTTGATCTCAGTGTCGATCCACTGCTCAAAGTCACATAGCGGTGGAGGTTCCTGCAAAACATGGGTCTGTTAAGCACGTAATGAAATGTTATTGATTCATCGCAAGAACAAAGAAAAAGCCACTAATTTCTCACCAACAATCCAATGCGGATCTGTTGAGGTGTAGGGTCAAAGGCATAATTGTGACACATCAATACCTCTGCACATGCGTGTCCTCCTCATCAGATCTCGCCACCCTACAAGCATCACCGCAGTAGCACATGGGCACTGGAACACCACTAGGCAGTGGCAAACGGGCGAACGCATTGCCCACCAGCTGTTGCCTAATCCAGAAATACAACAAATTGTATGAACCTTAAATAATATGAACTACATATTACCGACAAATTAGAATACGATTGACAAAGATTACCTTGGTTTACTAGCTTTACCACGCCTCGGCATCCTAACAGTGGGAGAAACAGAGGCGACCGACGTAACTAAGGTTCCATAATACACAATACGAATCAATAAAACAAGTGAGACTAATTGCTTCAAACCCTAGGTCATGACTAACCTAATTTTGCATAACACACATGATATAGACCAAATCAATGCGTAAAAGTGAGGAGGACAAAGAGGATACCTTGCTCTCGGTTGTATGGATCAATTCAAGTTTCCACGGTGAAAATTGGTGATTCGAAAATTTGTGGGTTGGGTTGAGTGAAAACCCGAGAGAGGAGAGGAAGAAATAGAGCAAGGCTCGGGCGGTATATAATTGAGCTCGGCGCGAGATCCGTGGCGCCGAGGTCGGCGCCATGAGTCACGGCGCCGAGGTAACATGACTCGGCGCCATGACTCATGGCGCCGAGGTACCGGCCACGCTGGCTAGGTTTTGGTACCTCGGCGCCGTGAGTCACGGCGCCGACCCCCTGGGTCCAAAACCGGAAATAATACTAGCAGGGGTATAAATGTGAGATTTTTACGAAAAAAGGGCTAAATTGCAAAAAATTCGGTGAGCGCTGCCTCGCCGCCTCATCGGCTTTGGCCTGGCCGCGCCGTCGTCTTCATGGGTAGCCAGCTCGTCGGCGCCATGACCCACGTACCACTCCTCAAGCCTCAAGGAGGCCCGCACGATCTGGCTGTAGGCAATTGCCATCGCCATTGGCACGTAATAGGAAAACTATATTACTGTCGTTGTTGTCGAACTTGATGTTGCTTGCTTCTAATGACTAGGCAATCAATTACCTACTGCTAATAGGATAATACAGCCACATGGTGATGATAGACCAGTGAGCGAGCTACTACCCGCCGGCGGCGACCTAGCTTGACGCGAGCTCCGACTAGGCAGTGGTGGCCGGCGCGAGCTCCCGCGCCCGATATGGAAGGAGGGAGGTGGAAGAACAAGGGGCGCGAGTTCCCGCGCGCGATATGGAAGGAGGGAGGTGGAAGAACAAGGGGTTGTACTGGTCTTAAAAAGTTTACAATGACATATTTCTAATTTTTGGATGTTAGTAGTGGTATATCTCAAAGAAAATTTTGTAGTGATATATCTCAAAACTAAAAAATCTGCGGTGGTATATATCTAAATAAGCTTTTAAGGGTAGCTACCAGATCAGTTAGAGTTATGTCCAAATTAACGTGCTTTCTACATTTCTACAATACCTTAAAATAAGTTGTGACAATTTGAACTACATGTCCGTAAATACTAGCAAATCCATATGAAGTACAAGGATATTAGCCAACTTCACTGTCGAAAAATCATGAAAGTTGCACTTTATTTCACATGCATGTAAGTGAACAATACTCGTGCTCATCCCAGGAATTCGCAAAACTACGCTGAAAGTTTGAAGGCGGATACAACCAAAAGTAGGCACTGCCTTCTTAAAAAAAACGTACAAGAGCATATACTAGGTCTTTACTGGCATCATAGACTAGAGAAAATAGTCACAAACTAAAGAAAGTCGCATATATAATAAGGCACTGTTTGATAGAGCTCTAGATTCTCATTTTTCAGATTCTGCTCCTGATTCTCTAAGAATCCATTTCTCTAAGAATCAGGAGCTGTCTGTTGAAAGCGTTTGGTTGGTAGGTTGGCTCCAAAAACCATATGAGGGAGGATTAGAGGCAAATAGACCATGATACTCCTGGTTGTAATAATTCAATTGTATTTGTGTCTTTCTCCTATGTATTTGTACACAAATTATAGAATTTTTTTTCCTAAATTTGTTTAGACCATGTGAATATATATACGTTGTATCTATACACAATACTAGGTTACATTGCATTTACACTTCATGATGGATTACAATTGTGTGTAAGAAAATTTTGTTCACAATACCAGTGGTGGCGCAGTCGAGGACCGGAGGCGGCGCGGTCGAGGCTCAAGGCGATTCGGCATATCGCGAGAGCACCGGGAGAAATAGGGGAAAGGCGAAGGGGTACGGGAGGGGAGCGCGCGGTGGGATTTCCTGGGTTTTGTTGGATGGCATTTTCAAACTTAAAAGGGTATTTTCATTTCTGCAAGTTGGATTCTCACGAGAATCTGTGGAAAGACTGCTTCTCGTTGCTAGTTCATTTTCGATACAGCTTCTCACGAGAATCAGAATCAGTCCTTTAGAGAAGTTGGGTGTTTGGCACGGCTCCACAAGATTTGATTGAGAAGCTGGGAGTAGGAGCTCTACCAAACAGGGCCTAAATAGCACACAAACTACAACATTAGGAGAAAATGTATTGAACTGGAAATCGCCTCTCATTATCTGTTGTGGCATCTTCAGTATCAGTTGCATCCTTAGATCTAGACTTAGGTTGTGTTTGGTTGGTGGGATGAGGTTGAATGGGATAGGATGGTACAGATAGGATGGGTCATGGGATCGTCCTGGATGAGATGATTCAAGTATGGTGTTTGGTTGGTGGGATATGATGGTCCTGGATGGTTCAAGATGGTGTTTGGTTGGTGGGATAGGATGATACATGAATAATATTTTTTGCAGTAAAATATGTCAAGAGTGGTCTTGTTTTATTGATTAAATGACAAGGAACACAACGGTTCAATCGGATCGCAAATCGGATACTCGGCTTAGGAAATATAATCATTTGAAGCTCGTAAATCATGTCTTTTTTTCCGTACGCGTCTTGGAATTTGAGTGAACGTTGTGGTTCGGGATTTTTTCCCGAACGGGATGATACAACATAAACATGGAATATTCTCATTTCTTAAACCATCTCATCCCGAATGGTTTGGTTCCATTCAACCAACCAAACACCTGAACGAGCTCATTTCCCGTACCGAACGGTTCAGGACCAAATGATTCAATGAACCAAACGCACCCTTAGATACCTCCTCAGGTCCTAAACAGTGACAGAAGGGAACAATATAACTTGGGGGTGCAATCACAGTGCACTCAAAATAAACGAAGTCTCGAAAAAAAATCTGTTTTTTTAGACGTGCTTCATGGTTTACTCACCTATGTATAAAAATTCAAGTTCAAATTTATTCTATGTTAATAGTAAAAAAGAGAAAAATCCGACAAATAGAATGAATTTGAACTTGAAATTTTACACATAGGTGGAGTAAGTTTGGAAGGAGTACATCTACTATTTTTTTCGGAATTTTTCACGACTTCTTCTAGTTGGAGTGCATCCCAAGCTAGATTGCACACAATACGTTCCCGTGATAGAAATGTCATCATGCATGTCAAAGGAGTAACACTTCTAGCTAGCACAACTGGGGTGCAAACAGAGCAGATAATTCCCGTCCGACTGATCAAAGGCTCGTGGAGCGAATACGAAAGAATGAGTATCTGATACTATCCGTATCTGACTCCGACTTCGAGGAAAAAAATGTGGAATAGGATACGGGATGAGCGATATCCGTCCGTATGCGTCTGTACGTCAGGTGGTATGAGGAAAACATGTTGTGACTTCACTTAGAAATAGGATAACATATAGACAATGATTAGTCTCTCTGTGTTCGCTCTGATTGCACACCTACCGTCTAATGTCTTGTGTAGGGGTACAAAAGAAGTGAATAATTTTCGTCTAACCGACCGACTGAAGGCTCGCAGAGCGAATACGAGATGGAGAAATATATATCCAACACTATTCATGTCCGACTCCAAGAAAAAAATGAAATAGAATTCATGATGAGTGATATCCGTTCGTACCCGCTCAAATTGCACCACAAGCACAACCATAACAAAGATGGAAAAAAGACTGTTAACTGTCTTCCTCTTCTATCTATGTCTATCGTCTCTGATTTTGAATGTTTATGCTTGCTTTAAGGTGCCAGCGGCAACACGGGGTATTTAGAGCATATACAATAGTCCACATCACTTGTTACTAAAGGGTTGCTATATCAGCATTTAGGTGATGTGGAGGAGAGAAGGTGACGTTGATTCTAAATGAAGAAACTAGCAAATTATTAATACCAAGACACAAGAAACAACCAAAATACTCTATTGGAGACTTACTTGTTACTTAAAAACGTGTTTTATGGATCCCGCTGTCTCCAAGTAAAATATCCACCGGATCACTTGTGCAGCCCAACTTCATTATTGATATGATAAATGAGTCAAAACATGTAGGCCCCAAAGTTGCACTTCATTATTGATCATCAAGAATCATGCACACTCGTAGCAATTAAAGTCTTAGACACAAGCTCAAGAAATAATCCATTAGAAGACTTGTTTCTTTTTATTAGATTGTGTATTCTCTCTCCTCTTAGTAACAAGCTAGGAAACAACTATCGTAGATGCTTTTACAAGCAAAGTCGAAGAAGCCGAAAGACTTGAGAAAGCGAGCGTGCTCGCTTGGCTAGCTCGGCGTCGTTCCGAGCGGCCCGCCCAGGCTCGAGTCCATGACTCGGCGCTGGGTGCTCACTTGGGGGTGTGTGTGTGTGTGTGTGTGTGTGTGTGCGTGTGTTGGGGTGTGTGTGGGGGGTGGGGTGTGTGGGGTTTATTTGAGGACTGGGCTGGGGCTCATCTGGCAAAAATGATGGGAGTTATAGGCTCTCAGCCCGTCACAGTTCGAGCGTTGGCCCCCGTGGTTGCCTCACGAGGTATGGTGCTTCTTCTTCTTAACGCGGACCGAATGGGGGTAAAATCCGGACATTGGGGGAAAAAAAAGAAGCCGAAAGACAAAGCCCACCACGTGAGCAACCAAGCCCGCTCGTGCTAAGACCACAACGTACAGGCATGTAAACATGACTGCCTAACAACCCAACAAAGCCCGGAGCAAACAGTAGCTCCGGGCCCATCGCAGACTGTCCTAGGAGTAGCCTAGGGCTCAACCTATGCTTTTTCTTAGATTGCAATTGTAGTTTTTTTCTTAGATTGAAGCAAGTTGGGGTTTTCAAAGTCGTAATTGTTCTTGCGCAAAAGTTAGATAAGGGAAGCAAACTAGATTTTTGTGTGTGCGTTCGTTTGCTTGAGTTTGTTGTTTTCTCCGTTAACGTCATGTATTATTTGTAACCATGCATGATGTGTTGCAGATGGGTTGATTGCTTCAGTGGCTAAAAGAAAGGGTTCGCCATGCCAACAAGATGATAGTTCTCAAGCTGGCAAAAGAATGAGCAAACCTTCCGGAGGTACGGCATAAAATGCTGATAATGGAAGACTTATATTGCAAGTAAAATATCACCATGACTGCTCTAGCTGCACAAATTGGTGGATCTATGCTAGCTAAATAAAAATTTGTGATAAGATCTTTTAATGCTGCAATCTCCGGCTGTCCTGCATTAGTAGCTCTGCTTTGTTCCAACTGTTGCAAATTTAACTCTCCAACATAAAACTGTCTGTCACGAGTATACATCACCTGCTATCTTGATAAGTAGACTTCCTGGAGCTACCTTCCTTAGCAGTGGCTTGTACTTATTTTGTTGTGATTATTGTGGTCTAGATCTAGTATTCCAGTGTTCTGCTGTTTATACTTAGCAGAACCTTCAATGCGCAACTTGGCAGCACATGGCATCCTCATCCAGCTGATAAACAAATTTTACAAAGCAAGACATACACTCTTATCTATGAAGGGTGTTTCCTGATTCTTTTCAGACCAATAAGCTGTTAGAACTGGGCTAATAAGTGTAAAAGCTCGTTCATTCCTGGGATTTTAAAGAATACATGGTTTAGACTCATATTATCTAGCCAAGTGGTGGGAGAGTAGTTTATAAGGTGAGGTGATTGCCACCCCTTAAAACATGTGACACATGAAATGTGGTGACAAGAGGAGAACTAATAGCTAAAGTCACACACACGCATGTACACACGCACACATATATTCGTGTGGAAATCAAGTGACTTGTGACTTGCGACGCGCGACTATGAATGTGTCGTGAATCTAGTCCATATTTCTTTTGCTAACCATACATTTCTCTCTATCGAAATAAAGTGGTTGAAACACAATGGTTGAAGAAATATGGTCGAAACACTGTGGTCGAAGCCATAGGCCAGTGCGGTCGAAACACTGTGGCCGAAAACACATTGGTAAAAAATAGTGGTCGAAGCCATAGACCAGTGTGATCGAAATAAAGTGGTCGAAACACTGTGATCGAAATACACTGGTCAAAGCTTTAGACCAGTGGTCGAAACTATAGAACAGTGTAATCAGAATATGATAAACACTGCTTAATTACCATTAATTTATTTTGAATTAACAGTTACCAGTGGTTTAATATGTGCTTTATTATGTAGTTACTAGAGAGTAAATGTCTCGACCTTAAAAAGATCTAGAGACATCCAGACCTGAAATCAATTTGATTCACTTCCATGTTCTTCTTCCTCTCTATTCAATTGTGCTGGAGAGTTGTGCTGTCAAACTAAACCATCCCTTCTCCTCGGCGTACACCGGGAAGGAGGGCGAGCGGGTATCTCCAAACCATTTTCGCAGAGTTCACCTGCACGAGGCGGCAATAAGATTTCTGAGCAGCGCATCTGTGCGACCACTCGTTTCATTGCTTCATCTACGTTCTGCACTGTTTCGAGTGCACTAGGAAGGAGGGTGAGCGAGTATCTCTGAACCATTGTCGCAGAGTTCACTTGCACAGGGCGACAATAAGGTTTCTAGGCAGCGCATCTGCGCGGTCACTCACTTCACTGGTTCATCTACGTTCTGCACTACTTCGAATCTACGCTGTTTTCTGTTCTTCATCGCACCCGATTGTAAGTTGGTTGTGCAACTAAACTATTCTGTTATGTGCGACCGCTCACTACTTCATCTACGTTCTGCATTGTTTCGAGTGCACTAGGAAGGAGGGTGGGCAACTATCTCTGAACCATTATCGCAGAGTTCACTTACACGGAGCGGCAATAAGGTTTCTAGGCAGCACATCTGCGCGACCGCTCGCTTCACTGCTTCATCTATGTTATACACTGCTTCGAATCTACACTGCTTTCTGTTCTTCATCACGCCCGACTGTAAGTTGGTTGTGCAACTAAACTATTATGTTATAATCCTATTATTCTGTATGTTTTGAAGTGCAATGAGTTGCATGTTGTTAGTATTACTTTTACGCATCTCTAGTTTTATGTGATCTTTGCCTCATAATAAAATCTGGAATTAAAATATTATCCATATTTCCAACACTCGTTTGTTTGCTCCAAATCTAAACTTGGCTCGAGGGAGAGGATACATTGTCTCCCATGAGGATTATGATTAAAGAGTTTTATCAACATCAGGAATATCACTATTTTTATCCCCATCCTTTTTCTTCAGCTCGACAAAACTCAAAAGCCAAAAAGCAATAACTACAAGTTGTTGTCCGACCAAGAATATTATCGCATCGCATCGAAGGCATTCACATAGATAACGTAATACACCGGGGACAGGAATGAATCTATATACAACCATCACCAAAACACACATGATATTTCCAAGCCCAACATGCAATACTTGAGTATTGTTGTAATCGAATTTTGTAACGGTTTAAATAAATGTGATGCCAATACATGTCATTCTCAAGTTTACATACTGGTTTTAATAGTATTACTCAAATGTCAGATTAGATTTAATTCCAAAATATGAAATTGTCAAATGATCGAGTGCAAAACTTGTGTGCAAGCAAACGGCCTCAAAACCCTTTAAGGGTTACATGAGGAAAAGAACTTTGTACTATTAAATCTTGTCCATTCCAACTTGTGTGAGATGAATGAATTGTTAACAAAAAGAGGCAAAAGATATTTTCTAACTCTTATTGATGATGCATCTCGATATTGTTATGTGTATCTACTACAAACAAAAGATGAATATTTAAATTACTTTAAAATTTATAAAGCTGAGGTTGAGAACCAACTAGAAAAGAAAATTAAAAGACTAAGCTCTGATCGTGGAGGAGAGTGTATCTCTCATGAATTCTCTCAATCATGTTATGAACATGGAATAGTCTATAAAGTTACACCACCATACTCACCCCAATTAAATAGGGTAGCTGAGAGAAAAAATCGGACACTAATATACTTGATGAATGCCATATTGGAAAGTGTCGGTATGACTAAGATGTGGTGGGGGAAGCTATATTAACAACAACTTTTATCCTAAATAAAGTAATCACTAAAAGGTGTGAGACTACTCCGTATGAGGGACGGAAGGGGAGAAAACCTAATGTTAATTTTCTGTAAACTTGGCTGTGTTTGGCAAAAGTCAATATACCATTGCAGAAAAAGAGAAAGTTTAGACCTAAAACAGTCAACTGTGTCTTACTAGGATATGCTTATAACAGTACGACCTATATATTTTTAGTAGTAAAAATAAGAAACTCATGAGATTATTGCTAACACAATAATAGAGTCCAAAGATGTTTCATTTTTTGAGGATATTTATCCTACAAGAACTGCAGGCAGTACGTACTTCTTGAACTGAGGTTGATCAAATTATGAATAATAGTAATTTTGAACCCACCACTATCTCTGAACCAATAAGTGATATACCACTAGTCTGTGATATTCCTAGGGAAAATAACAATTTAGTCGAAGAGGCTCATCGCATGAGCAACCGACAAAGGGCTGAGAAACCTTTAGCAAAGATTTAATTGTATACCTCATGGATGATGTGCCAAAAACTCTTTCAGAGGCTTATGCATTACCTGATGCTGAGTATTGGAAAGAGGTAGTCCATAGCGAGATGGATTCCATCATGGCTAATGGGACTTGGGAGATCACTGATCGTTCTAGCGGGTGCAAACCTGTTGGATGCAAGTGGATTTTTAAAAAGAAAATGAGGACTGACGGTACTATTGATAAGTACAAGGCAAGACTTGTGGCCAAGGGTTATACCCAGAAAGAAGGTGAGGATTATTTTGATACTCACTCTCATGTTGCCAGATTAACCACTATTCGAGTGCTCATTACAGCTGCTTCTCATAGCCTATACATCCATCACATGGATGTAAAAGCAACTTTTCTTAACGGAGAGTTGCTTGAAAGAAATCTATATGAAGCAACCGGCCCACGCGCAGCGAGCACTGAATAGCGCTATACACACACACATATGTACATATATATGTGTATGTATATACATACACACACACACTAGCCTAATGTCCGTGCGTTGCAACAGATTTTAAATAAAATATAATATAAGTTATAAACTTAGAAAACTAAAATATATAAGGTAATTATCTCTACAAATGAAAGTATCATACATAATTTACATCCAATCAAAAAGCCATATAGAATCTTATCACAAACCATAAACACATATATTCTAATTATTCACAAAAAATATTTCAAGTATCTTATACACATGTGTATATATTTATCCATAAAATATCCCACTAACTCAAAAGAACCCTATTGCCTAAAGAGTGCTGGAATGTAGTGAACCATACCGAGCTTTTCAGAGACGGTCAACACAAGAAAGAACAATCTAGAAGCGCCATGGAAGCTGAAGATTCGAGAGAGAGTGAATTGATCATGGTACGACGGCTATTATGGCGTGGCTGAAATGAACGAAAAGCGAGATGATTCAAATCGATTGATAGATGGCCTAATCGATAACAGACTCATCACTACCACCAAATCCTTCTTTTATAACAGTAAAGATATACATCTCTAGAGCTGTCTTGCCTTATCTTGTGCTTTTCTGATGATCTTTTGCTGGGGTGTGCTCAACATATGCTTCTGAATCCAGCGTGTGGAAGTGGTGATCCTGTCGCCAAAGACAGAAGAATGAAGCCGATGGGAGTTTTCTCAATCGAATTGTATAATATATCATTTCTTTTGTGCTTGTTCATTTTGTGATGTGAACCATACAAGATCCTGTGGTGGATGGATGTAAATCCACACAGCAGCAGGATTTCATGTTCTACTTCTATGCTCTCTTTTTTTCCCTGAAATCTGAAGAATGATTATGTATAGAAATCCAAGAATTTTGCTACTATCACTTGAATTTTTCTCCTGTTGAGGTGCAGTTTGATTATGCTTGGCCGGTTGTTTTGGGTGGTACACTGGTACGTGGTACCTCTCCTGAGCTGGTCGCGGACTTGCGGGCATCATTCAATCACTACCTAGTGTGCAATCGTGCAATTCCCCCACGTGATCCGTGCGATCGCAAACGGGCCCTGCATCGAGCTACCCGAGCACCCATGGTTTCCATCATTATCCCCTTCCTTCCAACTAAAACTAATGTCCTTAACGCCTAAAAACACATTAGCGGCTTAAGTAAGAACAACACCCGGGCCCCACACCTCCATTCGAAATTTCAAATCCATCACAAACCACGCCATCCCCATCATCGGCGTGCTTCCTCCTAGCCGCATCGAGACGACGTCACGAGGCTCAGCGTGGGCCCACCTGATGTTACATGACACCAGGTTCAAAAAAAATTAACAGATATTATCATGTATATACTATGCCTGCACGCTTAGCTCAAAAATTGTACACTCGGTTCACCTCAACCTCCGCCTCTTGCGCCTCGTTGCTCTGCTCCCACCGGTTCGGTCAGATGAATGGGTGACCGATATGCGCCCGATTGACATGAGCAACAAGACAACAAAATAACACCCGCATGTAGGGGCGGAGCCAATTGGGCCCACCTGATGTCAGAGGATACCAGGCCAAAAAAAATTAGTAGATATTATCATGTATATACTATGCATGCACCCCTAACCCAAAAACCGTGCACTCCGATTCAACCTAACCTTCGGTCTCTTGCAGTCTCGTTGCTCCGCTTCCATTGGTCGTGACTGGGCCAGGACGAATGGGTGACCAAGTAGTGCGGCCCAGTTGACATGAGCAGTTAGCACAACCCAATAGCACCCGTATATCTGCACGTATCAAAACCAGCAACCGAACACTAGCAGTCGCATGCAAGATTCCCAGCCACGTCTTGTGTGAGTGTGTCGTGTGGCTGTGGAGTCCGCATCTATTCTTCTCCCTCTCGGTCCCTGCGGTTCACAATTTTTCTCACCTCGCCTGGTCGGTGGAAGGTGGCCGCAGCCGCCGATGCGAATTCTAGAGGGATGCCTCGGTCGCTGCCCACACCGGCCGTGGCGTCCCTCACCCAATCGCCCGTCGGAAGGACTAAGTCACGAATTACGAAATCGGTATGGAGTATGTCCCGCATCTTCAGTTCTTCCGATTTCTTTCAAGCAAAGAGGCTAAATTTGTGAGTTATGGTTTCATTGTGATGATTGTTGATTGATTTTTGTTGAAACGTAGGGTTAATATTTAGGGTTTGAATTTGGGTTTTGGAATTCCAGCCTAGTTCATTGCAAATCGGAGGCAAAACTGCAAGTGATATCCATCGATGTGCTCATTTTGGACCATACTTTGGATTTGACTTAGGAGTTTTTTTTACTATAATGTCAAGTAAGTATGTTCCTGCTCCTAGACGTATGTTTCTAAGATATTGTTCTTTAACTGTTGAACATACCATAATTCCTATATTTTATGAAAAAGTTTTCGAATAATCCGCAAGTGATAGATAAATTTATGAAAAAGTTTCTAAAAAGTAAAGCGTTAGATAGTACTACTAAGAGCATCTTTAGTGTATTGAACCGATGTCGATTCAAAATCGCGTCACGTAAGTATTCTAAGAACTGAGCTTATTTTTCTCCAATGTATTGAACCGATTCCTACTAATAACTGGAACCCACGTTACATTAAAAAACCACAAAATAATAATATCCTCTCTCAACCGCACTTTCTGTTATGTAGTTATTTAATGCTCATATGAGTTGTTTAATATTTTGAATCGACTCTTAAGTAGAGTCCGGTTTCATGCATTTTTTTTGTTGGAATTGACACCTTCAATGTATTGAATCAATTCAATTCCTTCTCTCTCTTCATTTGAACTGACTAAAACACAACATTGAAGATGGTTTAATGTTGTGGTTTGTCGCCCTATGAACTTGAAAGAATGTAAAAACTAAAAGGTAATATATTTATTTTTATGTTATTATTATACTATTTTTACTTCAGAATTTTTAGTTATTTTATTATCTTTTTATTGGTCATTGAGGCTGAATGATTTTTATCACTGTTTACCGTATAAATTACTATTTAGTATAATGCTGCTTGAAAATTTTATATGTTGTTATATATACGGTGAACCACGGTCATTTTTAGAGCTGGTCAAACGAGCCGTGCCTACCGGGCCGGCCTGAGGCACGGCACTGTAGGTCCGGCCCACACTGTTCATGGGCTATGCCAGCCCGACACGATAGCCCGGTGAAGAATCTAGACCCGTCATTATGTGTTAATGGAGTATTTTGGTGATTAATGACAAATGCACTTGTGAGACTAACACTCTTATTGTTATATCATGTTTATTCTCAGCTTGGATATAAAAGCAAAAATCCAAACATGTATGTATTCTTTAATGACAAATCTATTTGTGAGACTAACAATTCTATTGATTATCTATTGCTTAGTCTCGTTTGGATATAAAGATGAAAATACAAGAGGTATGCATTCTACTTCTTCTTATTATATCTTGTTGCATTCATCGGATCTAAAATATAAGTTAAACTCAACCAAAAAGGTTAACTTGGATATGTGCATATATTTCCATTACACATTTGTGTATGCACACGTTTAGGGGGAGTTCATTCTATATTTTGTGGTTTCATTAGTATTGATCCATATTCATTTTCCACGTATATTAAGGATCTTTACTTTGAGACATATCCTTGAATATATTTAACTTGTGTAGTTAATATATTCATATGAGTATATGAGAGCATATGAGACTTGTGTAGTTCATAGATGCTCATATATCCTTGAATATATTTAACTTGTGTAGTTAATATATTCATATGAGTATATACAACTTGTGTAGTTCGTATACACTCATATTTAGTATATACAACTTGTATTTCGTATATACTCATGATATATATATAACTTGTGTAGTTTATACATACTCATGTTTATCTATATTCAATTATTTGAAATTGTGTTATGGGACTAATGGGTGTGCTAAGATGTTTTCGAGGCTTAGTCTCAGAGTTTAAATGATGACATGAAGAGGAAATACAAAGGTGATAAAACATCGACATGGCTCAAGACAAAGGAGTCATGCATTGCATTTCGAAAAGCTTCTGGAAGAACTTCAGTGAAAATCGGTATGACCGCATTTGGTAAGCGGTACTACCGATGTGCGGTAGTACCGGGTTTTACATGGCGGTATGTTTATTCCAGAGAGCTTGTTTTTGGTGTTCTGTTTTTCTCAGCAGTATCGGTAGTACCGGAGTTATCTTGGCGGAACTACCGCATCACGGTAGTACCGCAGTTCCTTGAGAGGAACTATCGCACACCGGTTGTACCGAACCTTAGTGGCGGTACGTTATTTCCAGAACAAGTGTTTTCGAGCATGTGTTGCTCTCCTTGATAGGCGGTAGTACTAGCGTTCCTTGAGCGGAACTACCGCAACACCGGATGTACCGGCCTTAGTGGCGGTATGTTTTTTCCAGAGAATATTTTTCTGGATTGGTTTGCTCTTTTGTGGAACGACAGTACCGATGTTGTTGTGTGGAACTACCGGAGAGCGGAACTACCACATGATCAACGGCGGTAGTACCGCACCTGAAAGTATTGGCTTGTTTAGAAGCATTTATGCAGGTATATCTTGTTAATTAATGTTAATGACATTGTGGGACTAACATTTTCCATGAGTTGGATGAATAGGTTATGTTCCAGAGTGATGAAGACTTTGGATGGCATCATGAGTTGATCGTCATCAAGTCAATGTTCAAGAAGGAGATGTATCATGTGTTGATATATATCAAGATCTCGAAGAAGACATGTTCATGAGTTGATCATCAAGTCAAGAGAAGATCCATCATGTATTGATGGAGGTCAAGATTGCATCATGTGTTGATGCATATCAAGACTCGGGATGAAGGATGTCATCATGTGTTGATGAACATCATGTCAAGATCCCGAAGCAAAGGAAATCATCATGTGTTGATGATTATCAAGTCAAGAACCCGGGCTTGAAGTGAGGATGTGCGTCATCAAGCTTCAAGAAGATGCTCAAGGCAAAGGTATAACTAGCTAGGGCTAAGGATGTGTTTCTAGTCTTTTATCGGTCTTGGTGTTTGGTTGGAAGACCGGATTGCTAGTATAGGTTACCGTACTATTAAGAGGGGTCTTGTCTAGTAGCTTGAGTCTCATCATGTGTTGATAACTCAATCTCACTTGCACTAGCTCTCCGTGGCATGATGCTATTATTTGCGAATGCGTTTTGCAAATAGTTGAGGCTCATGCGTTTGATCCTTGTAGCATGAGACTATACTTTGCAAATGGTTGAAGTCCATGTACCTACTCCTTATAGCATGATCTAAGTTCGCAAATGTGTTTTGCAAATTGTTGGGATTCATGCATGTTCCCTTGGTATGGTCTAAGATTGCTTGTTGCTATTTCCTTAGACATTAGACCATGATTGTGACTCTCTGAAGTTCTTGTGCTTTCTGCATTGATCTAGTGTGTTTGAGATCATGCAATCAGGTGGGTTGTGTAGCCCTCTGAATAAGCTTTCAATAGAGTCCAAGATCACACAATTCCGACATCGGAGTCAAAAGTTATGACATTTTTTACCGAGTGTCGTCTGTGCTGAAATTGAACTACGGAACTACCGCCCTTATAAGAGTGGTACTACTACCGCCGAGAAAAGGTAGTGCCACGGTAGTACCGCACCAATGCTGTAACAGCTAGTTTTTGGGCTGTAACGGCTCTAAACGGCTAGTTTTTGTTGTAGGAGCTATAAATACCCCCTTGGTCTGTTGAGAGACAATCTTTAGCACTTCATTTCACTCTCTTGAGCTAGTGTGAGCCTCTCCTCGCTATTATGCATGTGTTGCACCTTGTGAGTAAGGAGAGAGGTCTCTAGTTGCATGTGTTGCATCTAGAGTTGGATTTTGTATCCATTTGAGCTTGTGCATTCGTTGCACGTGGTGAGAGTCAAGTAAGGGGTTTGGCTTATTACTCTTTGTGTTTGCCGACACCTAGAAGGCGTGGAGACGTCGTGGTCCGGTGATCTTCTCAAGTGAATCTTGTGAGAAGGTCCGGTGTTTGTGAGTGGCTTGGTGCTCGCCATCTCCGGAGTGGAGTAAAAGCAACCCTAGTGGAGCGAGGTGTTGATACCTCGGAAGAAGGCTTAATTCGTAGAGCTGGCCCAATTGGTTTGGGTTTCCCTCAACGTGGATTAGGAGAGACTGGCAAGTCTCCGATCACCACGGTAAAACATCGCTGTGTCATTGTGGTTTGCATTCTTGAGCTTTACTTATCGCAATTTATATACCTTATGTTAAATTGCTTATTCGTTGTGTATGAATGCTTGCCATGCTATGTGTCATATTCATTGCTTAAATTGAATTGCTTACAAGTCCATGCTTAGTTGATTATTATCAATAGACTTGTATTGTTGGTGCACTTAGGTGAACTTAGTTGATCAAGGCAAAACCGTATTTGTTATTAGCTTCCGCATTAGAAATCGGTTTTAGCGCCATAGAATTTTTAGAAACTGACTATTCACCCCCCTCTAGTCAGCCTCCTCGATCTTACACCCAGGCCGTGCTTGGGCCGCCACCCAGACACGGTGGGCCGGTGCTGAGGCCTGAGGGGGGTGAAGGGGCGTAGTCGAGCCGGGAAGAGAGGAGGACGGGAGTGTCGGAGCGGGAGGAGAGGAGGCGAGGCAGGCGCCAGGCGGTGCGCGGGTGCGGGCGGGCAGCGCCGCCGCTGAGGGAGGAGAGGCCGTGAGGAGGTGGCACCGACGTTGAGGGAGGTGAGGGCGTGAGCCCGTGAGGAGAAGCGGGCGAAGGGGAGCCAGGAGGAGAGGAGCCCGTGAGGGGAGGCGACGCTGTGGGAGGACCGGAGGAGAACCGTGAGGAGGAGGCGTCGGCGTTGAGGAAGGTCAGGAGGTGGAGCCGGTGGCCTTGCGCTGAGCCGTTGAGAGAGGTGAGGAGGTGGAGCGTCGCGGAGGGAGGCGGCAGGCCGGCGTGGCGGCGCGGAGGGACTGGGTGAGGCGAAGGCGCGGAGCTGCGGAGGGATGGCACTGCGGCAGTGCGGTACTACCTAGTGCCACACGCGGCATGGGCGCAAAGGTGGGTAGAAGAAGGCCAGGGGCGGGCAGGCCCGGCGGGCTCGTGGGCCGTGCCTGGCACAGCACGGCTCGACGAAAATCGATCGTTAGGGTCATTTTTTTACCCTTTTTTTGACCGTTTTTTACTATTAGGGTCTTAAAAAATAGCAAAAAAATTTAAAAAATCCCAAATGTTTTTCTATAAATAGCCACTATACCCCCCCTCATTCAGCACACCTTCATTCTCCATTCTCTTTTTGTAATTGTGTTGTGCAAATTCAAATCCGCGTTGAGCTAATTTGGCAAAATTCAAAAAATTTGTGCCAAAATTTGGAAACTTCAATTTTCGGCTGCATGTCACCGAAAGAGGTACAATACTATTTTTGTAATACTTTTATTGTTAGTTTTTGTTATGCTAAGATGAAAGTAGTAACAGTTTTTGTTTCGATTTTGTAGTTTTCGTTATGGATAGTCCTTACGACAACTTTCCTATTGGTGATTACGGACTTTCATCAGAGGAAATTACGTCCATGGAGGCGGCTGTAGCTCCCTCAAGCCAACCGGAGGTTTCACCAGAAGAAGTGCAAGGTGGAGTTCCGTCATCATCAGGCTCCATGGCAGCATCAGGCTCCACGGCAACGGGAGCAAAGAGGTCAAGACCGTTTACATCTAGAGTGCGGGAGAATTTCGACAGGACAACCAAGCAAGACGTAGCGGGAAATGAGGTACCATATGCTATTTATAAAATTTATTGCCATGAATTGTCTGCAAAGTCTACAGGTGGAATGTGGCACTTGCTTAGACATGCTACAAGATGTCGAACCAAGCAAGGATTAGCGATGAGGCAAACGCAATGCAATACAACCCCGACGCATGCGGTATCTAGCTAGGACTACGATCCTCGTGTAGCCCACCAATCTCTCTCATCGCTTAATTGTTTATGAGGATTTACCGTTAGGTTTTGGCAGTCTGCTTCTTTTCAAAATTATATTAGGATCTGCGCATAATCCTAGATTTTCTTCCGCTTCTAGACAGACAACAACTAGGGATCTAGTGAAATACTATAATGAACGTCGTAATAAAATAAAGAAACTATTTAGTACGTGTACATTTTCAGTGACCCTGACCTCGGACATATGGAGTGATCGGGCTAGGGAGGATTACCTTAATGTAGTTGCGCATTATGTTAATGATGACTGGGTAATGGAGAAAATGATTATAGGTTTGAAATTAATTGATGTAGTACACACGGGGGAGAACATTGCGAACTATATTCTCAAAGTCATGGAAGACTTTGGTATTACAGACAAAATATTCACAATTACTTTAGACAACGCCGCTTCAAACTCTAGGGTCTTGAAGAGGTTGAGTCCGTATATTAAAGCTTTTCGTGATGCGATTTCTTTTTTGAATAATTCTAACACGAGAATAGCACAATATAGGAATTTTTGCAGGGCGATGGGTGTACGTCCAAGAAAATTTGGTTTGGACATGGAGGTAAGGTGGAACTCTACTTACCTCATACTTAAGCATCTTTTACCATATAAGAGTATTTTTCTGTTTTTATTCAAACGCACTATCCTAGCACTGACGGTACTATACTATTAACTGAGCAACATTGATTCGTTGCTGAGAGGATATTGTTATTTTTAGAAATTTTTTATGAGGCAACTATTGCTTTGTCCGCTGTCTACTATCCAACATCATCTATCATCGTGCATACTATTTTATGAATTACTACTCAATTGAAAATGCATGAAAATGACTTAGTTTTACGCGAGGCTGTTATTTTCATGAAATCTAAATACTTTAAATATTAGAGAGAAATCTCTTACCTATATGTATTTGTATTTTTTTAGATCCTAGAGTTAAAATTGATGCATTTGGCGTTGTACTTGATCTTCTTAGTGATGCTACGGGGCTAAACTATACTGACTATTTTGCAGAAGTTTGTTCTCGGTTATACGAGATTTACCAAAGGTATGAAAATAAGTTCGAGGGGGTCCGTTCGCAACGACCTCCAGTAGCCCCCATCTCGAGTGGGAAGACAAATATGTGGGGCGCGACCTTCGATGCCTCTTCCTCCAAGTCCAGGTCCAGGTCTTCTTCTTCTACACCAGTGCCTTCTCAGCCAAGACCCACAAGGAGCGGGGAACTATCCACCTATCTGGAAAGTGATACAGTGGATTTCAACTCAGAATGCTTCGACATCTTGCAATGGTGGCAAGTACATAAGTTAACATATCCCGTGTTATCCATACTTGCACGTGATGTGTCAACTGTTCTTGTCTCTATGGTTTTCCCCGAGTCTGTTTGAGTCTTTCTGGAAGAATATTAGAGGAGAGAAGAGCAAGTCTCACAAGTGAGATAGTGAAGATCCTTCTAACTGTGAAGGACTAGGAACAAGGCGATTCACAAACACAACACTGTGGAAAATCTAGAGTTGTCTGAGGTATTCAAAAATCTGTACTTAGACAATGACACCGACACATAGAATAATGATATATCATGTATGTAGAATTATAGAGCTATAGGCTGCACTCTTTTTTCTTTGCCAAGATTTTCTCATTTTGAGTTTTTACTTAGCAAATGTTTTAACGAGACAGCCAGTTGGACATTAATAAAACTCTTTATTACATTTTCAATATGATTATCTCATATTTTAAATTTTCATATCTACTTCTGAATTCTACATATTTCTCTAATTTTTTTGGATTTTTTTCATTCTAACGGACCAAACAGGCTAAACAGACCACACTTGACTCTACAGACTAAACGGGCTCGGACCGATACGGCACAGCACGACTTTTCGATTGGCCATGCCTGGGCTACCACCCTGGCCTGTGGGTCGACTCAGCATGGCACAAATAGTAGCCGGACCGGAATGGGTCGGCCACCCGTTTGGCCAGATCGGTCATTTTCGCTCGTCCGCTCGCTCGCGAAAGCAAAGAACTTCGCGAATTTTTAAAATAATATTATTTTAAAAGATATTTACAAAAATAAATAGTCGCTTCTAAAAATTACAAAAATATGTCATCGCCGCCGCTGAATCGCGACAGAACCTATCGCCAGCTCAATCGGCGACAGAACTCGCCGCCACTCACGGCAGCTGAGGTTTTTATCGCCATTCAATCGGCGACAGAACCTATCGCCGCTGAATCGGCGACAGAATAAATCGCCGCTGAATCGCGATATGTACCTCACCCTAGCCAATTTTTGATTTTGCCTATTCCACTTAGGCGCTTGTGATTTTCATACATTTTAAACGATGCGTAAATCGTTGGACTCGCAATAACATTTTATCATCGTCTGATGTTGTTGTACTACGGTAAATTTTAGGAGAATTTAGCGAGGACGCTTAAGGTATGAACGATTCGTAAAGAGGAAGGTAAGTGATATTGCGATTCGCCGGAATTGCATACACCGATATTACGGGACTTGTAGCGAACGTCATAACACTTAATTGAAATGATAATTCGTAACATTGATAATAATATTTTGTCGCGTCGCGATGTCAACGCCTCCCATGCGATCGCCGCTAGTCGGCATCGATGAGGTCCCCGCGGCGACGCCCGAATGCCGTTGTCTCCTTGGTCCCGAGTATCTCGCGTGGGGCATGTCTTGAAGGTGTGCTCGGACTCCCGCAAATGGAGCACTTCTTCGCGCGACGTCCGCTTCGCCTCGTCCATATCGCTCGATGCGTCGTGCACTGCCGCCGCCAACCTTTCCTTGAGCCTAGCAATGTCCGCGCCCGCATTAGTTGCTCCTGTGTTGGATGGCCGTGAAATGGCCAACAATGGCGAGCCATACATCTCTCTACTCCATGTTTGCATCACCGCCTCCTTGGTGAAATAGTGAGAGAGGTATCGCTCGTGATGTCCGCGCCACCGTCGAACAAAGGCCATGACATGGGAGCAGGCCTATGCGTAAGAAGGGCTTGTTACAAGTGCATACACAACTATCGCGCGTGCGTGCACTCATGGGTGATCCTCTCACGGTTAGTCCCGCGACGCCCTTATCCTCGCACATTATCTCGGCGAAGCTCCTCGTGCCCATCTTGAATGCCCGGTGCATTCACCCTTCTTGCTCTTCTCCTCCATGTATGCGTGATCATGGCGGAGTAGAGCACTCATCATTTGCCATGGCGAGCGACGCATTGTCGCATCTGTTAACAAAGTAGTTTGTGGTACCGCGAGAATTGCCTCCACAATACCAACCAAAGGGAGGCACCTAGCGCCGCGATACCCAGTTGTATACCTCAGCTAGGTTGGTTGTCATGATACCATATCGAGCACCACCCTGTCATGTAGCAACACCACTTCTCCTTAGGCTCGTGCTCAATCCAAATCGACAAGCATTTGACCTGTGCTCTCTGTCTTCCTCGTGACACTAGGAGCGCTCGTGAGTAGATGTGGCAATGCTTCGGGGGCCTGGTCAGTGCTTGGGCCGGCCCTTCTCGCTGCCTCCCTTCTGTGGGTTTGGGTTCGGTCGTCGAGAATCATCCAGAGTGTTTCGAACTTACGCTGCTGGTTCTGGTTGCACAAGCGCTTGAATAGATTCATCAAGTCCTTGTTGCGAATCGCTATAGAAGTTCGCACCCGTGCCTCATATACCACCCGCTCTGTAGATCCGCCATGGAAGTGGTACGTTCTTCCTCGTTGTAGGCCGAGTTATTGCACGCAGCAGCTCGCGCGTGCGGCCATGTATGAGGCATACGTTGGGACGGTCTGCATAAAGTAAATCCTCACATTCTTCGGAACCACAATGGCTATCCGTGTTCTCGCCAACGAGCGAATGCCACGGAAGAACTTGATTGTTTCCGTCCGTCGCTATTGCGCCAGATCCGCCCTTGTACCTCCCGGTCCAGAACGTGCCATCGATGCACAAGATTGGACGACAGCGGTTTGGAATGCATTGATGCATGGACCAAAGGCGAAGAATGCTCGTTGTAGTACCTCTTATTAGGCCACCTCGGATGCGTGGCGCCTTGAATGTCGATATGAGTGCCGGATTCCTGCCTTGTATGACTCGGAGTTGCCCGTGGAGGTTGTGGTAGGAATCCTCGAATGTGCCGAACCTGATTCCAATGCCTTCGCTTTGCCCTCCATGCCTTGGCATAGCCGATAGTGTATCGAACCTTGCCTCAATGGCCCGAATGATGGATCGTGGCTCAAAATCTAGGTTATCCACGATCTCACCGTACATGAGATTGGCGATGAAGCCTGATGATAGGTTCCGTGGGATCGCACCGATCGAGCGACGACGCATGTGTGAGGGACCACTATGGAGCACTTCCAGTAGGTGTCCCACTTGGGCTGAAATGCGTGCACGTGCCAAGGGCATCCCTCTATGCCTCACTTCACGTCGTAGCATCTTGGGGTAGACTTGACGAGGGTGAATGTGCGACGACCGACAAAGGCCTGCACTTTGACCGCATCCTCGCACGCCCTCCTTACATTTGTACGTAGCTCCTAGTCCGACCTCGCTCGGTCGTACTCCCACGGTACATGGGAGCCTTCCTTGACGACGAGGTTCTCGAATCGGTATGTGTTCCACTCGATGGAACCGCTCGCTGATCGCGCATCATCATCGCCATCGTAACCTTCATCTTCTGACAATGCCATGTAGTCCTGGTCTTCGAGATCCATCATTTGCACCAGGTCTTCAAGCTCCTCCCCCTCGCCAGCAAGGCCACTAGCTTTTCTCACTGAATGAGGTAATTCGGCATAGCCTTCGTCGACGACATCAGCAACCTCTTGCACATCTGTCATTGCGTGCGCCTCGCTGGAGTCACCTATTTCTTCCTCGGTGTCAGCAACTCCTACTTGTTCTGACACAGATGAAGGAGTGGGTGTTGCAAACGCCGACCGTATGACCAATTTCCATCCTCTCCCTCGCCATGCCTACATACCGCCGCCATGAATTTGTTCCTTCACCGCACTAACTCCCAATACGTGGGCTGTCCTGCCCGGGGGGCAAGGCAACGCAATGTCAGATCGTAGACATCACGATCCACTTGGAACGTGTGGAACAACCACCGCATCACAGCGCCGAATGTACGTTGCTCAGGTCTTGCTAGGGGCACGTCTGCCGACTGGAAATAACTCAAATCAATTCCCTCGGGACCCTCCATAATAGTCCCTCGGCCGTAGTAAATTTTGAAATTGAGGACGCGGACATATTTGACGACCGCAGATGCAAGAACATTTACACCATGAACTACATATGTGGAACTAAATAGCCGACAAAAAAGTATGTAAAATGGACTTCACTACATAACAGTGCATAAAAAATCATGTAATCCGTTGTGTTAGAAAAAATTACCCGAGAGGTCAGCAACTGGACGAGCAGTGCTTCGCTAGCTTTTCTCCTACTCTCTGTTCTCTCCTTGTCTTTCTGCTGAGTAAGACTGAGTCCTGTGTGGGATTTCGAGCGTTCCAGGAGAGTTATATACAGGTCAGGGCTTGTCGCCAGTTTAAACGGCGATAGCTTCCTGTCGCTAGTTGAACTGGCGATACATCCATGAACCGGCGACAAGCGGTTCAACTGGCGACAGGCATTCAATTTTGTAACTTATTGCGGCGGGTTTTTCTTGTTGTAAATATCTTTGTAAAATATGTCGTGTATTGTTGCAAGATTTCATCGAGGACGATTGAGGGATTAATGATTTGTAAGTATGAAGTGATATTATAATGTGTCTGGGAATTCCTGCACAACTCCGTTGGAGAACTTTGGAGAAATGACGCAACAATAGCAATAAGACATTTCGGAGGAATAAGGGGGTTACATGGCACGCAGGACAACGAACCGAGGACGGTAAATGCATGCCTTTAGGGAAATTAAAATATATGGGATCTGTGGAGGACTACGGTAGAACTACTGAGTGGAACGTGGCCATTTACCCTTGCGGCCCAGCTCGGCGTTGTACTCCTCGCTTGCGCCTTAGCTCTCGCCGCGATGGCCCTCTTCCGCTCCCTCTCGCCTCCGCCGCCGCATGCTCACGCCTCTGCTCACGCCGCTCGCCCCGCCTACCTTGCTCGCTCGCTCGCCTTTCAACTCTTTCAGCGCCACGAGTCTCGATGTTCTCCTGCCCAGCTCTTCCGTGTCGGCAAAGACCACATGTCGTAGGGGTGGATCTTGTCGCCGATCCACCGCCGAAGTCGCATAGGGGTGGCGGAGATCGCGGTGGGTAAAGAGAGTTCGTTACGCCGCTACGCCAAGAAAAATAGCATTGTACCATGAAATACGTTTCATTATCGATGCTCGCCGTTGTTGTCCACGGCGTAGTTTGGGCAACACCAATAGCGCTTCCCAATGGTCCACTCATCGGTGATTTGACGCACTTGGAGGCGCCCCGACACCAAAGATAGGGTGGCGCCACCCTATCGGGGCCCTTCCGAGGGTGTTCCTCGCATAGGTCGGGGTCGCGCTCGACCTGAACCATTGGGCGACTACGAGGCGCCTTCCTCGATCCACCATTCGGAAAAGTTTTGTGTGTGAAAGGTTCCCGACTAGCGGCATGATAGCGGCCCGGCCGTCTCATGGGAGACACCCAATCCTTCAAAAGCTACGGATTTTCTCCCATTCCTTCTCCTTGTCTATGTTTTCTACTTGGTGGTGTTGTTGTGGACTTGTTGGACGAGTTCGTCAGATTTATAGCTAGAGCGACGAGACGTGAGCCGGGCTCGCCTTGGTAAAGGTGCCTCGTCGGGTCAAATTGCCCTTAAAGCCGGGCTAGTATGGTCACATCGTCCGTAAAAGCCGCTCGTATGGTCGATCGTCTGAAAAGGTGCCTCGTCGTCACATCGTCTTTGAAAAGTCGCCTCGTCCGGTCACATCGAGTGAAAAGTGTCTCGTCTGGTCACATCGTCTTTGAAAAGTCGCCTCGGTACCGGTCGCATCGTCCGTAAAAGCCGACTCGCCCGTCACATCGTCCCGAAAACCTAGCTTGTGGGGTCAAATAGTCCTCTGGTTAGCCTGCCCGTCACATCGCCCCGAAAGCTAGGTCGCTTGCTCACGCCGTTGTCAAAAGTTTCGTAGTCGCATCACGCCGTTGTCAAAAGCTTGATAGTCGCATCACGTGGTGTTCAAAAGCTTTTCGACGTAAACCGAGATCGTTATAATAATAGTTGCAAACAAAATAAAATTTACATAGCTACCATAATAATAGTTGCAAACAAATCAATATCTAGTGCCGTCCTCTTAGGGGCCACCCGCGTCGTCGCCCCTGCCTCGCCTGCCGCCGCGAGTACGCCGAGGGTCGGGCCGCTCGACTACCCGACCCGCGCGAGTAGTCCGCGTGGTGTCGCCAGGCTGCTCTGCGTCGGTGGTTCATGCCGCCGAAGTTCGCGCGGTACCGGGACGAACCCGACGCACCGCATACCGTGAAGCTCGAAGAGAACTGCGTGTCACGTGGATCCTCAAGAAGTCCTCGATGGGTGCCGATAGGTATACATCGTCTGCCGACAATGTATCGTCCTCCCAAGGCGTTCCTGCGAATAATTACGTTACAAACATAACCATGGCGGAAAGGACGTTACTCGATCAAGTGGAACTTACCTGTTGGCCCGAAGATGTGCTCCGACGACGCGGCATAGTCCTGGCCCACGTACGGGTGGAGCTGAGGACCTGTAACAGAAGATAGTCGTTACAAACTTCCGAGGTTCGAAATGAAAAAGCTGAGGACCTGTAACAGAAGATAGTCGTTACAAACTTCCGAGGTTCGAAATGAAAAAGCTGAGGACCTGTAACAGAAGATAGTCGTACTCACCTCCGGCATGTCCCGAGGTGCTCGCCCCACCCTGCCACGACGACGTGCCCGCCCCGAGCGGAGCAGGAGGCTGTGTCCTGCCACCTCGGCTGACCCCTCGTCCTGGGACTGGTCGGTACATCGGGTCGGTCGGCATGCGACCCGTCCCGATGTGCACTCCGCGTACCCCTGCCTCCCTGATCCGCTGCAGGAGCACTCTGGTCTCCGCCAGCGTTGTCATGTGTTGCGCGGTGTCTACCAACTCGACGATCTCCCGGTGACGATCAACCTGCATAGGTAATCAACAAGTTGTAAACGTAAGTATGTCAAATTAAATATGAAATAAGGACCGTTCAGTACGTACGCAGCGGTGGAAAGCGGAGTCCGGCTGAGTGGGGTACATGTCGGACGTCGCGGCCTCATGTCGAGGAGGGTCAGCCACGACCCGGACGCACCGAACCCTCGTCCGAGGAGCGTACCACTCCATGTACTGGCCATACGTCTCGGGGTCATACTGATCTTGCCCACACTGGGCGAGGTCCTCCTGCGCGCTACTCCAACCCTGGACCCAAGGGGCCATCCTGTCCGACCAGGTCGTCGTGCCACGAACACCCTTCCTAGTGTACCTATGGACGGCAAGAAAAATATTTGGTGCGGATGTAACACATATTTTACAAATGAAGTAAAGAGTGAACTTACGCGTGTACGTGCGCGCGGCACCCGCCTCCCCCCCAAGGGGTTGGGACCTCTTGTCGAATACCGAACTGATGCATGACACGCTGTACCTGGTACTCCTCCACGAAGATATCATGCACTAAGGCACTCTGCGGTACCAAGATGTAGTCCCGCTGCGTACGTAACCGATAGTCCATTAGGGCGCGCGCGATCACCCGGCGCCATCATGCAGTTGTCGGATGACGCGGTCATCGATCACCGATCGAACATCGCAACGCATCTCGGGTAAGAGCCCGCGAGGTGATCGGCGTGAAGGTGACTCGTGCAATAGAACACCGCAAACTAAGCACACCAAATAGTGATTGCAATACTAAAACAAGAAATGACGAAACTAACCCGCTCGGCGCACCACACGTGCCCATGGTCGGCCGATCCGGATCGTCGTGCGGACGCATAAGCTATCTCGTATGCTCCCAAGTCCGTGTGGCCGTCCGATCCGAAATGCTCCAACGACCACAACCGCAGAGAAGCCGGCATCCCTAGAGGATGGAGCCGCAGCGACGCCGCACGCGTCGCACAAAGGCGCGCAGACGTCGCGCCGCAAAGACGGCCGACCCCACGCGCATGGCCGGATCTCGTCGACCGAGAGTCCGCCACCTCACGCGCGTACCGGATGTAGTGCTTGTCGACGCTGTCGTCGTGGGAGCCTAGGAACATGACCCACCCAAACAACCACAGCAGTAGGCCTCGGCGCCTCCTAACAATGACGCCCTCGGTTCTCCGCCATACGCCGCCGCAAGAAAACACGCATACGCCGCAAGGTTCACATACGAATTGTTGCAAGAGAAGAATAGTTACAAACACTTACGTAGAATCGCAAATCCACTTCGCCAGGCCGTGCAGCCGCCAACTCCACGTACCCGCGCTCGCGGCAAAGACATCGCGAACTCGGCTAGGAGGTCCGTGCGCCACGTGGCCGGACGTCGGCGCCGCCATCGGAGCGCCGCGACGGCAACCCGGCCGATAGCTCACGCCTTGCGCTGGGCGTCATCTCCCGCACGGAGGTGGAACGTGTGCGTCTCGCCTCCGGCCGGCCAACCGCCGCCACAAGAAGGCCTTGGCCAGACGGAACGCTCGACTCTACGCATCAAGACGCTAGTCCCGACGTCCTCCACCGCGCCTCCACCATCCTCGCGAGTGGAAGGAGGCTCGCCGCTCTCAATCTGCGCCCAAACGATTAAACACAAACAGAGTCAACGCAAAATAATCGCATCGCGATTGAGTGCATGAAGGACACAACTTCACGTATCTCTAATCTAGTCTCTGCAGCCTCCATGCCCCGATGGGGTGCGAGTAAACTCCCAAGCTCTATCGGCGCCTCGCCCTGGGAGCACGCATCGAGGCGCTACGGTGACGCGTGTCAATCATCGGATCAAGCAACTCGAGTGACTCGCGTCGCCATACTGAAAATGCAAGAAAAATTCATATTTTTTCATGCATCTTTACATAGCCTACTTAATTTTCTTTACAAATTTAATACATGTCATTCTATTTTTCTAGTTTAAATGGTACTTTCCGCACTAACAAGATATTGATCGCAAGACTAGCACAATAATAATAAAGCACTAACAAAATAATAACCGCAAGACACTTATTCTCATTGCTCTTCCGACCTAATCAGCTACTTCGTGTTTATCTCACAATGTACCATACTCAATTCTATGTCGTTATTGCCGCAAGTCTATGTCACTACACAACTCAAAATATGTACTACACAGTTCGACTACATTTATCTAACCTACTCAATTCTATCTCGCTATTGTTACAATTCTATGTCGCTACATAACTCAAAATATGCACTACACATTTCGACTACATTTATCTAACCTACTCAATTCTATGTCGCTATTGTCGCTATTCTATGCTGCTACACTACTCAAGATATGTACTTCACAGTTCGACTACATTTATCTACCTACTCAATTCTATGTCGCTATTTTTCTTTGCTAACCTACAAGGTTTGGACGTAACGTACATAATTTCAGAAAAATTTACCTGCAAGATGATCGCTCCGAACTGATGCTCAGTCAATCTCTCTCCTCCGCGACGAACCGGCAGAGCTTCGCTACTATTTCTTCTCTCCCTCTCGAACTCTATCTTGTAATTTTCTGGAATTAAAATGAATTATGCACTGAATTTTTAGGGTTTTTATAGCCGGGTCTCTGTCGCCAGTTGACATATTTTTGTAATTTTTAGAAGCGACTATTTATTTTTGTAAATATCTTTTAAATAATATTATTTTTTAAAAAAATTCGCAGCTCGGCAGCGCCGCCGTCCGGGACATGGTCCAGCAACCCGGAACGCAACTCGAGGCGCTGGGCACGGCGCTCGTTGAGGTGGTGGGCACGTCGCTCGTGGAGACACAGGACCCGCTCCCCAAGCTCCGCAGCGACATGGGGCACGCGAGTCCGCATCGGTTGATCCGTCGCCACCGAGCAACATGGAGGAGGATGAGAGTTCCACCATGCTGCTGCTCTAAGTCACTTGGTTCCTCGTATCGAAGTCATTCTGGTCCCAACTACCACTGTGTTCTTAGTTTCTACTGTTCATAGTCGCATGGCAAATACAAATACTGCATAGGTTTTTTCGGGGGGTTTCAGTTCAGATCATTGAACATGTAGAATGGAAAAGTGTGGCTTGGCCGTGGTTGCTTCTCCAGTTTGTTCGATCTAGGTACCAATTGCCACTGTGTTCTTAGCTTCTACTGTTCATAGTTGCATAGGCAAATACAATACTGCATAGGGTTTTTTTGGCGGGGTGGGGGTTCAGTTCAGATCATTGAACATGTAGAATGGAAAAGTGTGGCTTGGCCGTGGTTGCTTCCCCAGTTTGTTCGATCTAAGTGCGTATGTTCTCTATTAATTTCGATTCGCCTGGGATTATCTTGGCTATGCCTGTTGATTTAGTGAACTCATCGCGGATGAGGAATTGTTGATTCCGTTGCCGTGCCAATTCCCCAATTCTTAGGTCGAATTCCCTCATTTCTGAGCAAAGTCCCAACCGTTTGCTTTGCTTGGTTAAGTAGATCTTTCCTGGGCATTGGGATTTAGGAAAACGTGTTCTAGGTTTGTTCCTCAATTTTTCTATTACAATGCATAGGATTCTTTAGCTATGTGATGGTTCGGCAATGAGGTTAAGATTTCTGAGCTCGTAACATTATCTACTACCTAGTATGTGATGGTTGACCTCAGTGGCTCAGTAATTGCAGGTGATATCATGATTTCCCTGGGCCATATTATCAAACAAAACCAATACCTCCCTGTCTGTGGTTCATTTTTCCTGCATAACCTTCTTCTATGAGAAATGAAATGCCGGACATTAGATCTATCATAAGATTATCCCCAAGTACCAGAAGTATGAGCAGGCTTAGAACCACACCAGATATTCATATTCAGACTAAAAGAATAGGGGAAATCACCCAGTTGAAAATCACCCAGTTTTGACAACTTGAGCATAACTGCATAAATGTGATACTTTACTACATTGTCAATGTGTTGATCTGTAACCTAGTTTCTGCCGTCTGCACATAATGGTTGGCTTCACAGATACACTAGCTCATTAGTTTCAGTATTATGCTTCCTAATTCCAATACTAGTGGTAGACCAAATTATGATGCTGTTCTTTTATGTGGGTTTGTTTCACTCTCATCTTCGTTATCAAGGTTTATGTCATGTATCTTACACTGCCTATTACATTGCACGGGCTTTCAGCTGTTTAATTATTCAGATGTACTATTAGTACCCTGTGCAGAAGTAACATGTTTATTTCCATTTCTTTGCAATACTGGCTCATTTGTCATATGCTACTGTACAATAAAACGTCATTCCATGCATCTTGGTTGACACAAATGACAGAAACTATTGATTTTTACTACTCAATGCCTAGTTCAATTAGGATTACAGAGTGGCTATTAGCCACTGATAACAATTTATATGCAATCAAGTAAGACTGCACAGAAAATTTACAGATCTTAGTAATTATGATAGCTACCAGAATTACTTATTATTGCTTTCAGTTCTTCTGTGTTCTTTGTTGATGTTGTATGTGCAGATGATTTGGCCAAGTTTGTCAGAATCCTTGTGCTAATCGACATTCAAAATTTGGAGAATGTGACCTGCGCATGAAGAACATAATAGGTGACCAATTTGGGTAGATCAACCATTCTTACAACGAGATAACAGAGAACTGTTAATTGTGATATAATCCTAACAAGTTTAATTTTTGCAAACTTAATTTGATAAATTATTTCAGCAATGAATGGCTTGGCTGCCCTATCTGTTAACTATTCCAAGAAAATACCTCTCATGGTGAGCGTTGGTTGTGATGTCCCAGTGCCTGAGAGAGAATCTTCTATTCATCAGGACATGACATAGTTTTCCCCCTCTCTTTCTATTTTATTTTCCAAGGGTAAAATTTTCTCTGATAGTCCTAATTTGTCTCTTTACCAGTCTACCTATAAACTCCAAATTTAACTGTTCAGTTGAGCTCTGTTCATCCACACAAATCAAAATAGTCTCATACATTCAGTTTTTCTATGTACATTGAACTGTCATAGTCATACCACAATGAAAAGCTGAGCAAATATCCAAGCTCCCAGTTACAAGAACATGCAGTTCATGGATCATGACAGGGTTAGGCTCCAAATTTAGCTCCCAGGACTTTTGTCTTACTGCTACATTGGTCAGTGCACATCTGGCTTACAAGCCATAGCAGTGCCATGCATACATATTACCTGTCAGACTCAGACCACACCACAGTTAAGCTAGTAACTGTCATGTGGGGCTGTAAACACCGTGTTTACAGCCGGCGCCACAAGGGCTCGGCCCAACCGGTAGTAGCTTAGGCTCCGTGTGGATCCGGTCCAACCGGTACCCTTCATTGCTTGCAAGTTAGGATAGTTTGATTACGATCCATAAGACCGGATTTGTTTAGAAAGATTAGATTGAGATCCCTTTCAATCTCCTTAAAGATTAGATTGAGATCTTTACGGTCTCTTTATTGTAAGTCTCTCTATTTAAATGGAAGAAGAGGAAGGAATAAAACAAGCAAGATTAGAATCTCTAATCTCTCTTCACCCCGCTCTCCTCCCAGCCTCCAGGCGCACGCCGCCCCCATCTGCCCTTTCCTTACCTCACCACGGCTCCCGGGTGCAAGCCTGGGCCGAAACTATCCACCTCTCACACCTACCCCATACGTTCTATTCCCGAATCACGACAGTAACACTCGAAGTGTCCTATTCTCTTGAGAAATAAGCTCCAAAGCTTGTAGGTTTACTTAACTTGTCAGATGGATTTTAGCTCGTCAGATTGAAGCTAGCCACAAGGATGTTTGTAACCACCTTGTTAAAATCCAAATTTTAAGTCACACTTGAGCAAAAGGCCAAATGCGAGACGCACCACTTTTACTTGGATTTGATCCTAGGATCAAAGCTATTTAAATTACTCAGAATTCAGTTCACCAACACAGCCGAAAAGGCTTCGATCCCCTAAAGAAGGAACGAGAGAGAGCAAATGAAAGAACTGAAAGCTCCCTCACATGCGTTGTTACTTGCAATTACGGTCTGTGCTGTTGCCTCAAGAACAGGTCGTGGTGCACTTCATCCTACGAGAGAGAGAGAGATGATGCGAGATACCACGATTTTGAGGCCGTTCTGTTACGTCTGCATCTTCCGTTTTTCACTTCTCAAACTTCCTTTTAGGAGTAGTCCTCACTTTTCATCTGCGGCCAAGGAACGTTCTTAAACTACCCTTGTCGAATCAAGTTGTTGATGATACTATAATGGGTTAAGGGCATCTCCAATAGTTAGAGACAATAGACTGTTTCTAATACACTCTTCAACACTTATATTTTATAATTTTTCTTTAAAACGGGTCTACATGTCAACTATGTCAACTAGAGTAAATTAATGTATCATGCCTTATTTCGCGTGCACGATCGTCTCTTCAGGAAAAGACGATATGTTCTCTCTCTTCTTCCTCTCTCTCCTTCACGTAAGATTTTGTTGACGTGACATAGCTAAGAGACGATAATAAATACGCTATTGGAGATGCCCTAATATATCGTGACAACACACCGGGTACAGAATGCACACTTGGATTTTAGAATGAATTGAAGGGAGATAAATGAGCAGCAGTGAAGTCAAAGCCTCAAAGGACCAAGGGCGTACTGTACACGTGCAAGCAAGTAGTAACCTAGGATTCTTTGGATTGGGGTAAATGTTTCTTGACGACTTCAATTCTCCAGAGGACGAAACGTTGCAATTTGCAAAACTAAATTCTTCATTCAACGGTTGGTTATCTGCATTTGCGAGGGCATGAGCTTAAGTTTATTAAAAGTTACCAAACAGGATCATGGTCCATCGAAATTAGCACTGAAGACTTCGGGCAAAATCCAAGGAGAGCATACATTGTTGCAGTCAGGTGAGATCCCACTGAAGTGTAACAATTAGCAAGCATATATTGTTGCACAATACACAAAATTCTCCATTTCTTGTATCAAAAAACAGAAGAACATATTCTTTAAGAGAATTTATCAGCAAAGGTTAATGGTCCACAAATAAGCCAGAGGGAAATGCTCAAGTACAACATCCTTCATCTGCTGGAATTATTCATGCCGGTGGCTGCCAAGTCCCTGGCTTAAAAGTGGCACCAGTTCCTGTTGGTTCGGAAGACCTGAAAGAAAATAAACATGAGTTCGAATCAATGTAATCAAACTTAGGCCTATGTACTGGCATTACATACTTGAAGAAAATAGCTACATAACAAATAACATTTCATCACAAATTACTACATTTGGAGAAAAGACATTGAATTGGAATGCACCTCTCATTATCTGTAGTGGCATCTCCTGTATCAGTTGCATCCTTAGGCCTAGATAGGTCCTCAGGTCCTAAACAACGTGACAGAAATGTCATCGTGCATGTCAAAGGAGTTACACTTATATCACAATCGTAACAGAAATTGAATAAGGCTGTGTTACCTTTCTTCTCATCTAGAGAAGTACCAGGGAACTGTTGCATAAAACTTTTGAGATTTGGAGATTCAGCTTTCCCTATATTTGGAGGAACATCAACAACCAAACAGACAAGAGTAAAAGAAAAAGGTAATATGAGATTTCTTTTCCCCTTTACTAAAACAACAGGGTGAACTCCTCAGTACAAGTAAATGATAATACATAGTATAAAGTATAGTGACGAAAGTAACCAATAAGGTTCGTTGCATATAAGCTTTGACAGAGTAACGAATGATGTCTAATATTAATTTTCCTTTCTTCAAGTTACCCGTTGGCAAGGCTAGAAACTAGGGCATGCAAAAAAAACCACAGCATTGGTCTGAAAGTGGTGTTGGTGGAACCAGGGAAAAAAAACCGGCCGGTAACCGGATTTACCGGTCAGTCCCGGGAGAAAAAAAAAACGGCCGAAAAATTTTGAATTTGGATTTGAATCTTTCACTTGGTTGTTTCACTGGATGCTTGCAAAGGAAATGTACTTTTGCAATTGCTGCCTGTGAAACTCAGAATGTGAATGTGCAATGTTGGTTCTTGGATGCTTCATGCTTCATTGACCTCATATGTTACTTCACAACCAAACCAAGAATTGAGCCCTGTTGCTTGGTTGAACGGAGTTTAACTTGGATTTACTCAATTAAAGCTTGAAGTTGTATTCTAAAGCTTCTTGGTTAAAGTATATGCATACTATATACCTTCTTGAATCAAGCTTAACTCATACAAGCTATAGTCATTGTTACAAAACATTATCTAGTTAGCATTGCTATTTACTAATTACCAAATTTCCTTTCATTTCCGGTTTTTCGTTACCGGTCCGTAACCGCCGGAAAATTTTGAATTCAAATCTTGCTTATGCAATTTTGGCGGTTTTAACCGGTTTTTCCGTTATCGGCGGAACTGCTATCGGGCCCGAGCGGGATTTTGCCCGGTAGCGGTTTTTCTATCCCTGGGTGGAACAGGGCGAATACTAAACAGAACTTTCAGATGCTGAACAGTCAATTAGAGAAGGTCCAATTAAAACTATAAATGCAGATAAACAATGATGTAAACTAAAGAGTACCCAGAAAGAACATACCAACTGTCTTGACTGGTCGGACACCAACCCTTCTTTCCTCCTCTTCTTTCTTTTTCAGAACTTCAATGAACATAGTGTAAACATATTAGTGGAGCAAATCCATGAAATATTATTTATCAAAGTAACAACAGAGACTTATGAAGAACCAAGGCTAATGTAGAATTTATATAAGAGGACCTTGATGAAACAAAACGTAAGAAGCTATCATGCCAGATTGGTGACATACACTGGTATGAATAATATCATCTACTGCAGTGAAGCTAGAATAAAAGCTTCACAAATGCAAAAGGTGTGCGGTACTTAAGTAATATACTGTGATAATTGATTTTCAAAAGACACATATAAATTTAAGATTATACACCAATTGTCATCATTTCCAACATGTTTTTCATGTGACTATATTAATCTAAAGAAATGAAGAAGGCTTTATTAAATCTGGTTTCATATTTGAAAGGGTGCAACACCCTTGCTACTTACTCCTTTGACAACCAATTAAACATTTAAGAAACTGACATATCCATATTAACATTCTAATTGGTTGGGTGGGATGCTTGTGATAGTGATCAAAATTCTCAAGTGATTTCATTCCATCCCTCTCGTGTTGTGAGGGACTCTTGCCACAAAATATGATACAGTTTCCTTCATGAATCGGAAACTGAAGTTTATCATCAAAGAAAAGAAATACACATCCCTGGCCATCATTCTCCCATTTCTATTATCCATTGCATGTTATGGAAATTAGCATACAATGCATATTATAACAACAACTATAAGGTGGACTACAACACCAATAGCTAATGCTATCTTAATAGGCATTACTCCTGAGAGATATGGAATAACTTTTGCAAATCAGATTACACAAATAGTCACCAAACAAATAACATGCATTACTCAAATATTAGGGTTTTTTTTGGGCAGAGAACCCACAAATAGCAGTGATCACATAACATAAATCGACAATATACGCAGAACATGCCAATCACAACTAATAAACTTGTGTGCTGCTCTATGACATACCTAGGAAAAGATGTTGAACTCTTGCTCACACAGTACCTTTTTTATTAGCAGTACGCATAATGGGCAGCAAAGCTTAAGAACAAAAGCAAAAGAGGTTAGAAGTTGGAACCATCAGATACATACGTTCAACATTTTGCTTGACACGTTCACGCCTCGCTTCCATCTCAGCCAATTCCTACAATGGAGTAGCAATACATCATGATTAGACGAAATCAACATGTTGCTTACCTAGTTACCTTTACTAAGGATCAAGGAATAAGTAATCTGTGCACAATTTGCAGAAAATCATGTGAAAAGCACGGTCTCGCTCTTACCTCTGGTGTTGGAGCTTTCTTCCGCTGGCCATTCAACCAGCAAATCCACTCAACTACAAGCACGACACAATTATCAGCAAATCCACTCAAACAGCAAATTCAAGCATGTCAGTTCAAAATCAAGGTCCATAAACCATACATGCCTGCAGAAACAAAGGGCAAACAAAGGCAGTCAAATTAGATTCTCTGCATACACCAGGTCCTCACCGACCAAACGAGCAGGAGGAGACGTAACCTGGAACAGTCGTCGGCTCCTGGTCGCCCTTGAACTCCACCCACCGCTTCTCCTTCACTGTAACGCCATCAAGAAGCAACAACACCAAGTTCGTTTAGCCGGCATTGATGTATCCTCTTTCCGGACGAGAACAGAGTATCGAAATGGCAAGTTCTTCTTGCAAGAAGAGTAGAAACACAAGGACAAGAACGGATGGAGATAGACGGGAGGAGGGCTCGTACTGACGCCGTCGACATCCTCAACGCGGCTGAAGTAGCGGTTGCCGGACTTGTCGACGCCCACCTGCGTCCGCGACTGGAACATCCCCAGCATCCGCGACACCAGCCGCTTCGACATCGCCCCGCCTCCTCTCTCCCGGCTTCCCCTCCGCCTTTTCGTAGCTCGAGGCTCGCCGGAACCGGTCGCCTCCTGAGCGCCTCCTCCGGCTGCGCCGCCGCCTCGCTTGGCTACCGCGCCGCCGCCGCCTCGCTTGTCCGGCCGCCGGCGAGGGTTGGGGGGATAGGAGAATTTGGGAGATCGGGAGAAGAGTTTTTGTCCCTTACAAGCTGACCCCACCTGACAGGGAGCGTAAACTCTGTCTCCACCACGCTATTATCCACAGGGCCCACTTGCAGACTCTATACGCCGACGCGATCTCTTCCACCTCCCCGGCGCGCGCCCCTCGTTCTTTTGGCAGGTACAGCTGTTTTGAAGTCATATTTGAAAAAATGATCATCAAATTCGTGTGTTTGTAGAAATGCACCGTTGGCGCACAGCTTTCGCACCGTCATGTGGTGTTGGCGCACGGTCATCGCGTACAACGCTCCGTCCCACCGCCACGTTGCCCTCCGCCTCCCGGCGCCACGCTGCCCTCCCCGCCACGTCAAGATCGCTGGGCGCATGGTGATCATGCGCCACGTGTCCTAGGTTAGGTTAGTGTTAGGGTTAATTAGGGTTAGTATTAAGTTGAAATTGGTAATAATTTTAAAATATATAGCAAATGAGTTCAAAAAATTATGAAATTTTATGTGGAGTCTTTCAACACAGTGTATTATACGGTGTAAATTTGCCATAATTTTATTCGTTTAAAAATTTTCTCGCAACACCGTATAAGTGTCATGTTTGTACGAATTTGTAAATATAGAAAATGAGCTCCAAAAATTGTGAAGTTTATTTTGAAGGTTCCTCACGTAATGGACTTGATTGTGTAATGTTTCGGCAATTCTATATGTGTTCTGGTATTGTCTCAAAAATTTAGGATTTAGGTCGTGAAAATTTCAATTTTAAGTTTCGGAAATTAGGGTTTCATGATTTCATGTGACTTGGAATGTATAAAAAACATGCTGCATTGCAACTCCATTCGAGATGTCGATATACAATATGGCGCAGGAGTACACACATAATAACTAAAATACGCGTACAAATATAGCAACAAAATATGAATACAAAATGTGGATGATGTTCTTTAATACTGTATTGTATGACAGGCTAGATAAGATTGTGCATGAACCAACTGAGGGAAATACATGGCATGCGGATCATATAACGATGTACCATAACCTCTGACTCGTGTGCGTTTCTAAGGCTATGGTACATCGTTATATGATCTACACGCCACACATTTCTCTCAGTTGGTTCATACACAATCTTATGTAGCCTGTGGTACAATACAGATCACCAAGCTCCGATGAGGACACCGACTCAGTGCGTTTCTAAGAGGATGTCGGCTTTAAACCTCCACTGGGAGCCTTCTTCTTGCGGTAGTACGAGCGAACACACCGCAATATCATCAAGTCTCGATGCCACATAAGATTGTGTTGGTGTCCTCGTTGGAGCTTGGGTCGGTGTCCTCGTCGGAGCTTGCCCACTAGAAGGAACTTCCTAGCATCACTTTGTTCCCAACTTTTGCTGCCAATACAAAGAAACCAGATTCCATAAAACCTGGTCAACAATATGTCAAGCATGCTCAGTTTATTTTTTCATGCTTTTCGAAAAAATTCTCTAAATAGAGTTTGCTTTTATAATTTGTTTGACTAATTTTGGTACACTCGATTAGTTAAACCTGATCGAAGAAAGATACAACACCTAGTCGAAGCTTTTCCTTTCTGCATGTGGTTCTGCCCATTAGAAGGAACTTCATAGTGCCGTAGTGTTTCTAACTCTTGCTGTCAGTATACAACTGTCGAGTTCATCAAGACCGGTTGAACGAATTTTAAAGGCACTCTACTAGTTTATCCCACAAATATTGCCGCTTTTTTTTATTTAACTACTCTGGTCGAAGATTGTAGCCTCACTAGTTGAAGCCTTTCTTTTCTGCATGTGGTCCTGCCCACTAGAAGGAGCTTCCTAGTGCCAATCTGCTACTACCCCTTGTAACCATAGTACGACAATCAAGATCGACAACAAGGGTTGGACAAACTGTTCTTTTACAACAAGGGTTTATACACTATTTACTTAGTTTATCTAAATAAACTAAGCAAATAGTCGAGGGCTAGGATAAAGCCATTAATATGACTTCAATTCTTAGTCGTAAATTCAATTTCTTTTTCTATTCTTTGTCTTATGAGTTACTAACCACTCGATGAGACAATTTGCAGGAGATTATATACATCAACAAAAAACTTGTCTTTACAGGTTTCCTATATACAGACTACTCTGACAAAGGAGATCCTATTTGCATCTCCTCTGAGACCTTCTTGCTGACCGGCTGTATTTCTTCAATCAACCGCTTCGCTTCTACTTTCGAGCAGTTGAAGTCGGCTTCAATTGGCTACAGATTAAGATTGGGATCACATGCCTTAAGTTTTGCTAGAGCATAACTTATCGCGCTTCGACCGCTTTCTTTCTCGAGTCGGCTGATTGGTTCTCAGAGTGGTCACCAACTCTTGTAAGGTCCCGACTTGTTCTCCAATAGCACTCGTGTGAGCAGTCAAAGTGCCTTCAAGAGGAGTAACCTCCTTAGCGCCAAGACCTCTACGTACATTGTTCGGAGGAGAAATGTTGTCTTGAAGTTTCATCTTCATCGACTTCATCTCCTCCTGACTATGAGTCGAAACCTCATGGAGTTGTTTTATTTTGACTGCCTGCTCTGAAAAGAGTACGACTAGTCAAGAACAAATAACCCTTAAAAAGACCGGTAAATAAAACTGGTCACAGGTAAAGAGTTACTTACCTGCTAGTTGAGAGTCTAGTTTCTGGACTTCTTCGTCATGGGAAGCAGTGCTCTTTGTGTATCGCTCTTCCCACAACTTTATCTCTTGATATTTTTCTTTAGCGATATGGGATATCTTGCGAACAACCAGTCTTTTCTTTGACTTCGGTCTCGAGCTTGCCCATTTCGACCTCTTTTCCTGAAAATGAATAAGAGTTAGAAAAAGAAAAGAATGCTATTATCATAAACAGTCTTAAGTTGGGAACTTACTATTTATTTGACCCTACAACTTTTGAGTAGCAGAGTTCACCTCCTGAAGCTTCTTTAGAAGGTCCTCTTTTTCCGCCTTTAGCTTCTGTGACACGACCTTCTCGTAGTCGAGTGCATCAGCTAAGCTCTTTCCATCACTCTTAAACCTGCAAAGGTTAAGATCAATATGAGAACTGATATAGTAGTCGAAACATAAACGACTACGAGTAGAAGTGTAACATCCCAATTTTGGGCTTGTGTTTCAAATGTAAGAAAATGATTAGAAATTAAAACTTTTTCTTACATCTTGTATTTCCTGTATGTACTAAACAATTATTGTACAAGAGTTATGGAAATGCAAAGTCACAAGTCTTTGATCCAAATCTTGATCCTTCAAAAACAATCTTGTCAAACCTTTTGATCATCCTCTGGAATTATTTTTCCTAAGTTCTTGGGATGGTATGTGACCCCTCTGAAAAATTTCACAATTTTAGAAATTGTTTGAATATTTTTAGAGGGCAATCAAACTGTTTGACTTCCAACAAACTGAACCAGTACCTTGCAGAATTTTTGAGAAAATGCAATGCACAAAAACCCCTAAAATTTTATGCAAGGTCAATATCTAAGTCAGCAAGCTCCTGTAAAATTTCAGAATTTTGGAGTTATTTTGCTACCTCTAATAAATCCTCAAAAGCCTCTGCCTATTTAAAAACCTAAAACCTCGTTCATCGTTCTTTGGTTCGAGTCGGGCTCAAGTTCGAGCCACTTGACTTGGCCGAACCACCAAACTGCACCGAGCCGCGTTTTAAAATGCACGTGTAATCTCAGCCCGTTGGATCTTAATCGCCGCCCACGTCACGCGTGAGCATTCGACCGCGGTTGCACTATTCAATTTGGACCGTTGGATATCAATCCAACCGCCCGCATTTCCGAGCAATCTGATCGCCCAATGACTCATTTAATCGTGACCGTCCATTTTCAATCCAACGGTCACCGTTTTCTCTTCTGTTCTTCTTCCTTCTTTGTCTCGCCGTGCACGCGTGCGACAATGGCAGAAAGAGAGAGAGTGAGAGGCGCTTCATGTGTCACTTCTAGCTTGCTCTTGTCAACGCTCTCTGGGGCATTAAATGCGCCTGTGCTTCGGCTCCTCCATCCCGAGTCTCACTTGCCCCCATCATTTCTTGGTCCATGACCGCACCATGAACCGAGCTCACCGTGATCTCTTGTTCTTGCTCGAAACCCTAATCCTTCCTCTATAAATAGCCCCTCGGTTCCTCCTGGTGTTCCTTTACACCACCCCTAGCTCCTCTCTGTGTTTGAGCTCAAAACCACTTCAAATCCTCAAACCGCCATTGTTGAACCGAGAGCCCCAATGGCGATCTTGGTGTCCAGTGGTTCACCTTCAATCTTTCTTGTACCCTTTTGAGCTCCTCAACTTCCTTTACTTTTCCCCTAACTTAATTTTGAGTTGCATTCTCAGGAATCACTCAATTTTGAGTTTAGAGATTTTCGGCCGATTTCACCCCCTTTCTTCTCCAACTCCGGTAAGTGGTTCTTTTTGCAATTACTTACTTATGGAGCTTATGAGAACCTTAATGTAGCTATTTTGATCACCCATTGGTGTTCATTTTGCTCAGGTTGTCATTTTCTTCTTCATCTTCCTCGGCTCCGGTGAACTCCATCGTGTTCAAGCTTCTCCGGCCATCTTTTGAAGCTCATCTTGGCTGAGGTAGCTTCTTATTAGTCCATAGAAGTGTTGGCACTCACTTTCGTGGACTGCAGCGGAGCATTTTGCTATTTTCATGTTTTGCCAAAAAAGGCTCCATCTATGTTTTCCGGCTCACCGGCGTTCTAGACCTCCACCGCCGGCGAGGTCATCACCGTTGGGTCCGTAACACTATTGCGTAACCCATTTTGATATTTGTTGGCACCGCCACGATCGAGTCGCCGCGACAAGCCGTGAAAGCACTCGGTTTTGGTCACCGAGAAGCTCCATTTTCGCAGACATTAGGACACGCTAATGCCAATTATTGTCAATCATTAGAAGTATTAATTGTGTCTTAAGTTGGCCTAAATGTCTCACTGACATGTGGGCCCAACCCTCTGAAATCAACCGCTGGCGCTATCTGTGCTTTCGGACATCATTAATGCTAATGATTGTCATTAAATCCTGTCTTAACATTAATGTGTCCGAAATTTCCTTTTTGGGTCACTGACGTGTGGGCCCGTAGGCCTTAAACCTCAGTCTCGGGGTCATTAGGACTAATTTTTGAGTTCATTAAATGTTAATCATTGTTAGCATTTAATTGGTCCTAAATTGTCCCCTTGTGCCACTACCAGGTGGGCCCCAATCACTTAAATCACCTCTGTTCAAAATCGTTAGGACACATTAATTGCTAATCATCATTAATCATTGGTCATTAGTATTTAATTTGCTGCCCTAAAGATCCTCTTTAAGTCACTGACATGTGGGACCCGTGCCCTGTGCACGTGTGTTTGAGCTCGCATGTGTGACTCACAGTCACTGACATGCAGCCCCACATGTCAGCGCTTCATTTTGAACTTCGTTCATTGGCCGCCGTCCATTTTGCGATCTGTGGCCCAGATCATTGCGTCGATCGGGTCACCCGATCCTCCCATTCGTCGTGGGCCGTTCATTTGTTGATTTGCGGTCCTGATTCATGTGTCGTTCGCGAGGTCCGAACCTCCCTCGTGCGTGGCCATCAGATCTTTGATCGACGGTTGTGATCTATTGGGCCGTTCGGGTCACTCTCGCGCGCGTCGTTGGATTCCAAATCAAAGGCCCATAGTTGTCCACGTCGATTCTCTTCTGATGAGTGTTGTTTATTTCGGTAAATAGTTATTTGTCAACTGCAAAATGGTATAAAAACTTTAGGAATTCATATCTAAATCAAAATAGATCCTTTTTAAATGAAACCATCGGTAATAAATTTGTATTTCACTAAAGTTTAATATAAAAATGCTTTTAGCTATTCTTCTGTGGTAGAAAATTCTGTAATCTTTAATAGCTTGTTTTCTGCCATTTTTGTATATTCCATAATTGAATTAAAACTTAGAAAATGCATATCTTTTTCTGTATATCTGCAAATTGAATGGTTTTAACTTTGATAAATTTTTTATTAACTAAACTTTAATCTAAAAATGGTTGTAGGCCTAAATCAGCACCAGAAAAAATATGTTAATAAGTTTAACCTTCTTGGTAGCATTTAAAAATTCATTTAATGTTGTAAAAGACACAAGTAATTCCCTGTAAATCCTTAATATATAAAATTGATGCTGGAAAATCCCTCTGTTGGCATACTTTAATTTGAAATAGGTTTTGTACATATTTATGTTTCTGGAAAATGTAATGTGCTAGTTTTGGCAACTTAGAAAAATCATAAGTAAATCATTATAACCCCAAATTTAGTAAACTCAACTTTGCTGTCATTAGGATGTCATAATCTTCTTGCTATAAAAATTTCAGAGCTTAGATCATTCCAGAAATTTTTGCCATGAACAGTACCTATAATTAATTTAGAGGATAAATAGGCTGAGAGAGCTAGATTCCACCATAACTTTTTCATGCTAAGTCCAAATGAAGTAATTCTTGTTTCTAAAATTGTCTAAAATCAACCTCTAGCTGCTGTGTAAATTTCATGGGATTTGGATGTCTTTTCTGTTGAGTTTTGTTTGGTGTTCTTCGTTCTTATTTGGTTTTATCGCATTTTCACGTTAGGTTCCGAAGATATTATGGAACCTGAGAATCCTCCTCTGCAGCAAGAACAAATCCAGCAAGGCAAGCAGTTTGATCATGTTAATCCCTGTAGTTTAAGTATTTATGTTGTTTGCAAACTTTATGTATGCATTGCTATTTGTGTTAAACTATTGTCGCTAGTTGACCTAGTAGATGCATTTCCTTAGGCAAATGATTATCCTTTACTACCATGAGCCTAGGTTATTGCTGTGATTTAGAGCTCGTTGGATGAGCTTTTGTCACTTAGTAGTTTGCGAACTAATTGCTTAGCCATGCTTAGCTTCCGGTAGAAATGGACGGTTATCGACTTGTCGATAACCTTGATCACATAAAACTTATTATGACTTATGATTTCAGCCTTGTGCCATGTCTACTTATAAAAACTAAAAACTGAAAACAAAATGATTTAGACTTGGGCACAATGGTATGAATGGTGTGCTTATGGGTGTGACTGAATGGTGCCCGAGTCAATTAAGGACCGAACTTCTTGTGAGTACTTTATCCAGCAATTTGTGCGTGCTAACCACACTAGAGGGTATGGGACCTCTCTTGACTTAGTACTTTGGCGTGTATTGGCTTCGGTCGCAGGAGTCGCAGGAGGGATGGTGCTTGGGAGCATTGTAGAGTCCAAAGGCTTCCCGTGATGGCCGGGTTGTCTTTCTACTGGCAATGTAAGCGTATGGATTCGATCCATACGAGCGCTCGTAGTCAATGCACAATATTGGAAAGCGTCTTGTAGGACTTAGTCGTGCTTGCATACCTTCTAAGTGTGCTTTTGTGGCTTAAAGGCGATGCCAAGTGTGGGTACATTGGTACACCCCGCAGGTTAAAACTATTCGAATAGCCTCGCCCTAGGTTATGGACACGCTTGGGTAAGCTTTTCAAGAGTTAGACTACAACCTTTAATTAAAACTTGATGGGTGGTGCGAATCGGGATTCGTGCTATGTTGTGGTGGCTATTGGGATAGTCACTTCCGGTGATTACTTGTATTTATCATTAATTCGTTATTTCAATTAATAAAACTGATTGCAAACTTGCTTTTAAATGTATTACATTATTGCAAATAAAGTTGACTTTATGCAAAATGAGACATATAACCGCCACTTAAATGAGCTTGCATGTAGCATATGAATAGGTCTGCTATTCCACACGTCGATCTTATGAGTACCTTTGTGTACTCGGTTATCTTGCTTAAATGTATTGTTGCAGAGGAAGAAGGTGAGCTTGAGGGCCTCACTTTTGTGAGTCAGGCCGTGGTAGTCTTCGAGGCGTCTAGCTTGGCGGCCCGGTCGGTTGCCCTGTGGTTTATGTTGGCTAACCGGTCGACTTTTGTTCTAGCCATCTTATGGCACCTTTTGCTTCCGCTGTCATTCTTGTTTATTGTTCTATTTGGCCGGTCGGCTCTCTTTTGTAATAACTTTACTTTATGTATGTCCTTTTCTAGACTTGTTAATATATGTTGTATGGAAATGATGTGTAATTTTGTGATGATGTGCATGTGCTGCAATTCTGGAAAGCATATGTCCATCGAGGCTTAGAATGTTTAATTAGTAATGCTAGAACCATTTGGAGGTCAAGTGTTACTAGTTAAATATTCCGGGTCCTCACAAGAAGTAACTTACCATCTCTCTGCCTGCGTGACCCCACAACGGATGCAGGGCCAAAGAACTCAGAAAAGAAGTTGTTATACTCTTCTTCTTCTTCTTCTTCTTCTTCTTCTTCTTCTTCTTCTTCTTCTTCGGTAATGATAGCTTCTCCTTGGGGACCGGGGGAAACGTCCTCGATGACTTCCTTCCCAGCGCGGTGGTCGGAGATTCCACCACCACCTTGTCCAGATACTTCCACCGTCTTAGTGGTCGTAGCAGCGGCTACAACGACTCCTTCCACCTCAGGGGCAGTGGTTGATCCATCGACCACTTTTGTTGTCGCCTCCATGACTGCAGGAGAGACGACAGCAGGCTCCTCTACAGAATCGCTCTGGGGGCTGGAGGAGTCAGGCTAAGATCACAGAAAGGAAAGTATTTTAGGTTGTAGAAAGCAAAAGGTAAATGCTATTCTTATATTTTTGGCTTTTTACGCACATTCGCTTTCTAGATTTGATCTTGAATCCAGAAGAAACCTTCCCTAAGGAGGATTTCTTCGACTTCTTCTCTTCAACCACGTGTGGTCGATACTCGAGTTGAGGAATGGGGTCTGCCACGACCACGTCTGGTCGTGAGTCTTGGGCCTCCAGCTGGTGATCGAAATCGATTTCGACCACCTGAAGAGCAGCGCTCCCTTCGACCATGGGCTCTACCGACGCAATGGTATCCTTCACAAAAGATACAAAACTCTTCTAGTTCTCCTTTTCTAGCCGCTTAACAAAGCCTTGAGAAGCATAAATTGCGAAAGTCTTGTCGTTATGGTAGAATGGTACCTTGGTCTTGGGGGCTTTGTGTTTAAGGGCTTCGATCGTTTTGACTGCCTTTGTTTGCTCTGCAACAACTATGTCTGTAAAGAACTTCTAGAAGGGCCTAGTCGGATCGAAGCTAGAACTTGCATCTCCTTGTCGGCAGTCCCCACAAGGCGACGCTTTTTGGTTGGAGGAGCCTTGCTCTCCTCTGCTGCTTTTTCGACAACCATCAATTCGACCTCTTGGTCATCTTGACGGTTTTCTATGCCTACTTTCTGCCAAGGTCAGAAAATAAATCATCCTTAGTGGTCGATTTCTACGACTACGAGACCCTAAAAACGAAATAAATCTTTGATTACCTTTAGACGGTCTTCTTTCTCCTTTGCGGATACGATCGCCAGGATTTGAGGAACCCCTGTGGTGGGGGTTGGAGCCTTCTCGCAAACGAGTTTGACTCGAACATCAATTTTCACTTGCGGGAGATCTGAATAGGTAAATAAAACATTCAACTATCAAGCTCGAACTTAACCAAAGAGAGAGAGAGAGCTAAGTTAAAAATTTACTTACCCTCCTCGAAATCCCTAGTCGGATCATTGTTTCCTGAGTACCTCCACATGGAGTGTGCTCGTTTCTTCAAAGGGTTGATGCAGCGTGTGATGAAATCTTTCACCACATGCCATCCGGTGAGCCTCTCTTCCCTCAAGTCCTTGATGGCTTGAATGTAGAGGACAATCCGGTTGAGGTCACTGGAGTTGAATCCCAGATGGACTTCTTCTCAGTAGCTCTCCCTACGAAGGAGAGGCTGTCGTCCTTGGTTAGCTCCTAGTAGAATCACTTCTTCTTCCACCCCAGCCACGACAACCGGGTGAATATCTGAATGTACTCCCTTGACTTCCCATCATGGAGCTTTAGACCGCAACTTCCCACAATTCCAGCTTGTCGGCCCATCCTATAATAGTACTGGAAGAGCTCGAGGTCCGTTGGAATCCCCAATTAGGCATCACATAGGTACACAAACACACTTAGCATTGTAATGGAATTGGGAACAAGATTCACCAATTCCACCTCAAAGCGTTCGAGTATGAGCGTGAGGAAGGGATGAGCGGGCAATCGAATGCCACACTCATAATAGGCTTGGAAGACGGGGATTTGGCCAGTTTCACCCAACGACTAGTGTTGTCCAGAGGCTTCAATCCACTTCACGAATTCCTTCTTCGGAATTTTCCCGGCGACGACCAGTGCTTTTATCTTCGTCTCATCCATCTTCGATTTAGCCCACTTAGAGGCAGTCCCAGCCATCCTCTCTAAGTGAGGAGGATTTGGGTTTCGAAAGACCTTAAGAGAGCGTACGATTTGGTTGGCGACGGAGAGAGCAAAGGCTTGAAGAACAATTGGAGCAAATGGGGAAAAGTAAGAACCCTAACATCACACCTGCGATAATCTTTTATAGCCGCACGCTTGGGTTTAGAGATCATGGGTGCTAAACAATTGCCACCTCTTCAGGAACTGCTCCAATGGACAGGTCTATGAGAGTTGATTGGGATTCTTAAATTTGTCCGTTCAAAAAAAAAAGAACATGTCTTTACAACTCAAGCGAAATTACCTTCTTGACCAAGTCTACTTCTGGTCAAATAAAATACTAGTCAAAAAAGCTTTACTTTCGACTACCATCATTCTACGACTACCCTGTAGTCGTAAGATTTTCTACAACCTCTTTTCTAAGTCATTTTTACTTGAAATTGGGGGGCTAGATGATGAGGATATAACAATCCACTTTTAATTATTATTTATATGTAATTCTTATTATAGATATTAATATCTCCATACTAATCTTAAGCATACTCCTTAATACTCATAAGGGAGAACCCAAGTTGTCTGGTCATGAACCACCCTATGGTCGTAAGTTTTTCTATGACCATGGTATGGTCGTAAACCCTTCTATGATTACCAAGTAGTCGTAAGATTCTCTACGACTAGTTTGGTTTACAACCAGTCTGGCTTCAACAACCCTATAATCGATAAGGCTCGCTGACCGGTGGGCCTAATTGATTAAGGAGTTTTATGCGCCGTGTTTAACTCATGGGGTATTTAATATATGCTGTTACTCTCTGTGAGTAACCGCATGATTTACTTTTGTCTCTGACAACAACTGCCTAGTAATGTGGGGGTGCCACGTTCTTGGTAGCAACTACCATTAAGCGGTTTATCAATTGGAACATTGGGATGCCTCTTCACATGAAGGAACTTCCACCTCTTCATACGTCATATAAAGGTCGAAGTCGGAAGGTAGAAGGATAGGCACAACTGAGCGCAAGTATTAGCCTTTGTCTTGATTGTAACCAGTATACTCAATATAGTCACACATGATTAGGGTTGTTATTTTCTTCGGAGAAGGCTCGAACCTGTATAAATTCCCTTTGTCATCCTCTGCGTGATCCTAATCTTAGAGACTCCCGAATCAAACAATCATACGTAAGATCGGTTCTAGATCACCGACATCGAGGAGGCCACTGTGTCATAGGTGGCGACCATACCCCTTTATTCGTCACCCTCCATTGCTCATTCTATCTTTGAAATTCTGTTGTGCAAATTCAAATTCATGTTGAGCTAATTTGGCAAAATTCAAGAAATTTGTGCCAAATTTTGGAAAATTCAATTTTCGACAGTAAGTCAGCAAAAGAGGTACAATACTATTTTTTGAATAATTTTATTGTTAGTGCTTGTTATGCTATGAAGAAAGTAATGATAGTGTTAGTTTCGATTTTACAGTTTTTGTTATGGATAGTCTTTACAACAGCTTTGTTCTTGGTGATTACAGACTTTCACCGAAGGAAATTGCGTCCATGGAGGAGGCTGCGGCTGCCTCAAGCCAACCGAAAGGGCAAGGTGGAGTTCTATCATCAGGCTCCACGACAACATCAGGCTTCACACCAACCAGAGCAAAGAGGTTGAGACCGTCTACATTGGGAGTGTGGGGGAATTTTGATAAGACAACCAAACAAGACGCACAGGGAAATGAGGTACCATATGCTATTTGCAAAAATTATCACAATGAATTATCTGCAAGGTCTATAGGTGAAACGGGGCACTTGCTTAGATATGCTACAAGATGTAAAGCCGAGCAAGGATTGGAGATGAGCGCACGCACTACGAGACAACCCCGACTGGCATGCATGCGTGGCGGGACTACAATCCTGAGGTAGCCCATCAATGTCTCTATCGTTTAATTGCTTATGAGGATTTGTCGTTAGGCTTTGGAGAGACAACTTCTTTCCAAAATTACGTTAGGACTACGCATAATCCTATATTTTCTTTCATTTCTAGACAGACAATAACTAGGGATCTAGTAAAATACTACAATAAACGTCGTAATAAAATAAAGGAACTATTTAGTATGTGCACTTTTTCGGTGGCCCTGACCTCGGACATATGGGTTGGTTGGGCTAGGGAGGATTATCTTAGTGTAGTTGCCTATTATGTTAATGACGACTGGGTAATAGACAAAATGATTATAGGTTTGAAATTAATTGATGTAGCACACACGGGTGAGAATATTGTGAACTGTATTATCAAAGTTGTCGGTGTTTTAGAACCGATCTTACGTAAAGATTGTTTGATTCGGGGGGTCTCCACAATTGATCACGCAGACGAAGGAGACACGGGGATTTTTATATAGGTTCGGGCCTTCTCCGGTGAGAATAACAACCCTACTCCTGTGTATCTTGTATTTGCTCTTTGGATTACAATCGAATAAGTATTTCCCTAACTGTTCTCCAAGGAAGGCTCTATTTCTTCTTTGCCAAAAAGCCTCCCCCTCTATCTCTAACAGATACCTATTTATACTAAGCAATAGTGGACGTTGTGCTTTCAGGCTAATTAGTCGCTCATTATTATGTAATAATGAGTAATTACCGAGTAGTAACCTCCCATGCCACAATCGCCACAATCGAGATAGTGGGAATTATCTACGCTATGTCGAGATAATTGCGTATTTTGACCGCTAGATTCTCACCGCTTTAATGGGCCGTCAAACGGGTGGGTCGATGAAGTCGTGAGGAACACATGTGAGTCCCGATCATAGAAAAACTTACGACCGGACATACCTGTGCGATTATACCATAGTCGTAGAAGAGCTTACGACTAGGTAGTAGTCGTAACGATTATACCATGGTCGTAGAAGAGCTACGACCGGGGGTAGTCGTAGGGGTTATACCGTGGTCGTAGAAGAGCTTACGACCGGGGTAGTCGTAGGATAGCCTCGACTTCCGACTAGTTCTTCCCTTTGATATTTGAGGGTATGTCTTATGGCGTCATATTTCTTGATTATGGAGTAAATAAATGAGGATTATTTAGATCCTCGTCATCAGCCCCACTTCAAGTGAAAATAACTTACTTGAGTGAAGGGTCGTGAGCGATCCTTTGACCACTAAGGGTCGTTAGGAAAGCGTTGAAGGAAGAACTCTTCAACCTTGTTTCTCGACGAGGAATATGCTTGATCGAGGTAATTGGTTTAAGGTTGTCACGACTACGAGATGTCTTACGACTTGGCCGTCGTAGCCTTAAACCGGAAATAAGGTTTTCCTGTTGGTCTTTCACTTGACCCGGAGTCAAGATGGTAATTTCACTTGAGGTGTGAAAAGGTGTCTTGGGACTTTCCATAGGGCGTAAAAAGCCATCCGTTGAAGCGATTCGGCGGTGGCGATTGTTGGGATTACGCGACGTTTCATCTCAACTGTGCGGTTATAAAACGGGCCGCAGGGGAAGAACTTAGGGTTCTTACCTTTTTACCCAACAGTCTATTGCTTTCTTGTTTCTTCCGCCGCCGGTGACTCCGTACATTTTCTTGAAGCTTTCCCAACCTCAAATCCTCTCGTTCTTGAGAGAAAAAATGGCCAGGATTGTCTCTGAATGGGCCGAGTCGGAGATGGACGATGCAAAAATGACTGCTTTGGTCGCCGCCGAGAAGATCCCCGATGGTCTTCTCGTGACTTGGATTGCGGCGAATGGGCAGCATTGGCCTTCGGGAGAGGTAGGCCAAATTCCCGTCTTCCAGGCTTACTGTGAGTGTGGCCTTCGATTGCCTGCTCACCCTTTCCTCACGCTCGTACTCGAGCACTTCAGGGTGGAATTAGTGTACCTTGGTCCTAATTCCATCACGATGTTAAGTGTATTCGTGTACTTGTGTGAGGCCTACCTAGGGATTCCGCGAACCTCGAGCTGTTCCAGTATTATTATGGAATGGCTCGTCAGCGAGATCGGCGTAGTCTGTAGTCAAGCTCCATGACAACAAGTCGAAGGAGTATATTCGATGTTTACCGTGCGTCTGGTCGGGTTGGAAGAAGAGGTGGTTCTATGGGAGGTTACCCAGAAGATAGCCTTTAGTTCGTTGGAATGAGCCGTAGCGATCTTCTTCCCGGGACTTGACTCCCGGTAATCTCGACCGATAACCCCTATATTCAAGCTATCAATGACTTGAAGTCGGAGGGCTCACGGTTGTACGTGGTGAAGGACTTCATCACGCCACGGATTAGTCCTTTGAAGACAAGGGTCCCTCCCATGTGGAGGTACTCACGAAAGGACGACCCAACCGTGGGACTACAAGGACGGTGAGTAGAAAGACTTACTCTCTTGGTTTTATCCTTGGTTAACCCCGATTTAGTCACATTTAATCGTATTGTCCATATTCCCGGATCTTTCGCAGCGGAGGTTGGCGACGCGTGTCCGCTCATCTGCGAAGCATCCGTCGAATATGGCGGCCCCTCAAATCCTCGCGGTTTTGACCACGAGAGGAGAAAGAAAGGCGCCTAAAGGTAATCAAGCGACTCGCCTTTAGGTGTTTTATTGTCGTAGAATAGTATACGACTAGCTGATTTGTCATGAAAAACTTACGATCGGTGCGATCGTAGAAAAACTTACGACCGGATGTAATCGTAGAATAACTTACGATTAGACAATGTCGTAGAAAAACTTACGACTTAACGTAATCGTAGAATGACTTACGATTAGATAATGTCGTAGAAAACTTACGACTTTTTTGAGCTGATCATACAGACCACTTTTCTCCTTCTTCAACAGAAAGTTGGCATGGAGAACCGCCGAGACGACGAGGAAGTCGAGCTGGTGGTTGTAGGGGCGACTACGCAGACGGAGTCAGCGAAGTCCCCTCCATCTAAGAAGCGCCGACTGGCAAAAGTCGGCGACAAGGGGGGTTCGAGTTCTGCTCCTCCTGCTCCTTTTGCTAAGTTTGCCGCAGATATAGCCGCGGCAAGAAAGAGAGCAGAAGAAGAGGCTCTTGCCCTTAAGCGCAAGGTCCCCAAAGTTAAGGTACCTTTCTACTACGATGACAAGTCCTTCGCAGCTTCGCTTCGTGGCTTTGTAAGACAACTAGAAAAGGAGAAGCGGAAGGAGTTCATGTCTTTGTGAAGGAAACCGCCGCCTCCGGTGGAATCGAAGCGAGAAGCGAGATTCACCCGAAGTCGGAGGAGATGACTCTGTTGCCCGAGTGCATCTCAACCAATGGTGGTTGAGAAGAAGTCGAAGAAATCTTCCGTTGGGAAGGTTGCTCCCAAATTTCGGGTTAGGTCCAGCGCACAAAGGTATGTAAAATAAAACACATAAGTGTAATGACTACTTACTCGCTTTATTTGTTGACTTATTGTTGCGCTTTGCGATTCTCAACCCGTCTTTCACGGTGGAACTCTCATAGAGGATCCCGTTATCACCGTTGCTTAACCAAGGGGGTGCGACAACGACGATGGTGAAGATCTAGCTACCGCCCTATTTGAAAAGAGGTTGCGATTCTTTCAAGTCGCTCACAAGGCCAATGATGTTGAAGTCGCTCGACATCCGAGTCGTCGAGAGGCGTGATAGAGGCCACACAAGCCTCGAGGAGGCACCGAGAGACGGCGCGCGCGGCGGCCGACCGTGTCGGCAAGGAGGTCGTTGAGGATGTTCCTCCGCCTCCGGTGGAGTTCACGTCCGCAGTCGAGGAAGAGGAGTATTTCAACTTTGCTCGACTTCTTTGGCGCCGACTCCATCGTGGGATCTTCCGCCTACCGCCTCCGCGATCGAGTTCCCACACCCGATGAGCATTGTCAATTGTGGAGACGTGTTTGACAATGAGCGACTTGAAGGGTATGGTGGAGCGAGTCGAGGAGATGAATGAGTGAAGGATCCATCACGAATAGTCTCCATGTTTGCTTGGTCAAACATGAGCGTAAGTATTTATCGATACTCACTTAGGGTTTTATCTCTTTATCTTATCGTTTCTCTCTTTTTCAGAGAGCCGTTGAGCAAGTTGCTACGATTTGCGAGTACAATCGGCAACTTGTCAAGCTTCGACAAGAAAAGGCAACACTCTGCGAACAAGCAGAGAGGTGGTGAGTGACACTCGTAACCGGCTTGTCGAGAAAAGCTACGACTTGTACTAGTCGTGAGAAAAACTTACGACTAGGGGGTGGTCGTAGAATAACTTACGACTACCCATTGGTCATAGAAATGCTTATGACCACTTGTTTTCATGTCTGCTCTTTTATGACCACTTTACAGGTTTAAGAGCGACGAAAAGACCTTGGCTGATTCGCTCGACTTTGAAAAAACCGAGTCAAAGAAGCTAAGGGACAAAGTCACTGACCTTCTGAAGAAGCTTCAGGAGGCTAACTCTGCGACTAAGCGATTCAGGGAAAAAATAAATAGTGCGACATTACTACAACCGCTCGATCTTGGTTTCGCATCCCTTTGCTTTTTGACCTCTTATTCTTTTGTAGAAAAAGAAGTCAAAATAAGACCCTTCACCCAAAATGGGTGCTCTTGACCGAGGTTAATGAGAAGACCTCCGTTGTCCGCGAAATCTCTGGATCGCGAAGGAGAAAGACCAAGAGATTGAGAACTTGTTCTCAATTAGCGTAAGTAGAAATTTTACCGCTATTTATTCATTCTATCTTCTCATAGAATCGTTTTCTTATTCAATCCTCGCTCTTATCGGACCGATTGGTGAAATAAAGCGACTCCATGAGGCTTCGACTTATTCCCGTGAGGAGACAAAATCAATGAAGATCAATCTTCAAGATAATATCTCACTTCGAACAATGTACTCGATGGGCTTCGTGTCGGGAGGGTTGTTCCTCGTGGCGACACGATGGCCGCCCATACGAAGTGCCATTGGGGAACAAGTCGGTACTCAACGAGATGATATCTACTCAAGGCCAATCGGTTTGATTCAATAAGGAAGCGGTCAAAGGAGCCGTGAGTTTTGTTTTAGCAAAACTCAAGGCCCGCAATCTAACCTTAATCTTCATTCTGTTGAGGCCGACTTCGATCGCACCGAATCAAGCCAGAAGTCGATCGAAGAGATGCGATCGGTTGGCGAGAAGGTCGCGGAGAGATGCGATAGAATCTCCCAGACAGAGTAGTCTTGTAATATATTCTTGTACAAACAAGTGTTTTTGGTGGTGACGCCTAAATATATGATCCTTTTTCGCAAATTATCTTGTAGAGTAAATAGTAACTCGTAAGATAAAAGAAGAAATAGTTAGACCGTATATGAGCGATTCCTCCTCCCTTCCAGTATCTTTCTGCGAATCATCTCATAGAGTAGTTAGTAACTCGTAGGATGATATCTTTAGAAAAATTAGACTAAGAAGCGAAGTCATGTTTATAACTTTATCCTAGTTCAGGCTACTTACTTAGTTTATTGTTAATAAACTAGGTAAGTAGTAAAGAAAGGGTTACTCAAAAGCAGAGAGGTTTGTTCGTCTTAGAGTTGTCAAATATCGACTTGTTTGCACAGTCGAAAGAGTAGAAACAGATCGACGCTAGGAAGTTCCCTCTAGTGGGCGGGACCACGCAGAGAAAAAGGCTTCACTAGGTGATGTTACCATCTCCACTGAGATTAATTAACTCGATAACGACGACTAGAGCGAAACAAGCTTCTCGAGTACCTTAAGGATTCATTTGGCTACATTCATCTTTCCACTTAGTTGTTCCGGCAAAGAAAAGTAGGAACCGGCGACATTAGGAAGTTCCGTCTAGTGGGCGAGAACCACGTGCATGTGGAGAGGCTTCACTAAGTGTGTTTCTTCCTTCGACCAAGAAACTAATCAAGTTATTTGAAAAGGTATCCGAATGTATCTCAAAGAAAAGGTTACTCTTCTCGCTTTATTTTTGAAATAAGCTAAGGTGATACGAATTAATTAACAACTTTCGACCATTTTACGAGCTCAATAAGCTTTGTACCGATTGTTTAAGAACGGCGACACTAGGAAGCTCCTTCCAGTAGGCGAGAACCACATGCGAGAGGAGAGACTTCGACTAAATGTATCGTCCTTTTGCTAACCATTATGCGGGAAGGATGAGAAAAAATGGTCGAAAGAATAAAAGCGAGATTCAAAATAGACAAAAAAGATAGGGAGAACCTGTTGCTTTATTGCCGTTGAAGTTTGTTACACATAAAACTTGCGTAACTGGTCAATGTTCCAAGAATTTGTGAGAACACGGTCGTCTTCCATTGCAAGTCGTACCGATCCCGGACGCGTTACTTCGACCACAGTGTAAGGACCTTCCCACTTGGGGGAAAGTTTGTTCCGATTAGACTGGGATTGGATAAGTCTCAATACCAAATCACCTGCAGCGAGGCTGCGAGGTTGAACCTTACGATCATAGTATCTGCGCAGGGCTTGTTGGTAGACTGTGGAACGGAATAAAGCTTTGTTCCTCTGTTCTTCGAGCAGGTTGATGTCGTCTGCTCGAAGATGTTCTTGAGACGAGTCGTGAAACTTGTCGACTCTTTACGACTGATCTTAATTTTTGGAGGAAGCATGGCTTCAAAGACAAAAACTAGAAAGAAAGGTGTTTCCCGCGTAGCTCGGCTAGGTATCGTCTGGTGCCCATATCTGAAGGTAATTCCTGTACCCAAGCCCCGAGCGTTTACCACCGATCGAAGACTCGGTCTTGATTCCCTTCATTATCGGCCGTTCGCTCTCTCGATCGCTCGTTGCTTTGGGGTGTGCGGCGGGCGTAACACAAACGAGTTCCCAACTCGTCGCAAAATTCTGAAATTTTGCGCTTAAATTGTTTACCGTTATCCGTGATAATTCGACTTGGTACTCGAATCGAGTGATCACGCATCTCATCATGAACCGTTTCTTTGCTTAGTTGTTATCCCGATCCATGTTTAGGCTTCTATCCATTTGTGAGCGTATCAATAGCCTGGCAGAACTCGAAACCTCCGGAGCTGCAGTTAACGGTCCTAGGATATTGTAACATTCCAAAGTAATATTACTAAAATTAAAATAAAATAAAATAATTATTTTATTGGATTTCCTGAAAATTTGGAAAGAGTTATATTGCTTTAATTGAATCTTTGAAATTTTGAAAGCCAAAATTAAAATTTATTTGAAGTTCTTGAAGTTTTATTGGATTTGAATTGAAAAATAAAAATTTACTTAATTTCTAAGATTTTCTGAGTTTTTAAAAGCTTTTTCCTAAATATTTTAAAGTGAAAACAATTTATTTTGCAAAATTAAAAGCCAACATAAAGTTGGAAATAATTTTATTAATCATGGGAATTACTGTGATTTTTTCCCCATAATTTTTGGATTTAAATTGCTATTTTCTAAAGCCCTTTTTACTTAATCGGAATATCTAAATTTGCAAATCATTTAAAATCCGGAAATGGATTTTGGGCCGAAACTCCTCAGCTCGGCCCATTTCCTCCCACTCTCTCTGACCCCATCCGTCAGCCCCGCACCCCTCGCTGCCAGGTGGTCCCGCCCCTCCTTCTTCCTCCTCCCCTCCTTCTTCCTCGCGCGCAACCGCCCGGCCGCCATTTTCGGCCGCGCCAAAACTTCGTCAAACCGGCGCACAACCGCCCCGCCTCCCGCGCGGTGTGCGCACGCGACTCGCCGCCTCTAACCGCCATCGCCCCCCATGTTCTCCCTCTCTCTCCGCGCCCGTCTCGCCCGCGCACCCTAACCGCCGCCGTGGAGCTCGCGCACACGATCTCCCTCCCCCTTACCGCCCTCGCCCTATTTAAACCTCTCCCCGCTCATCCCAACGCCGCCATTCACCTCACCTCTCCCCTCCTCGTCTTGCCGGAATTCGAGTTCTTCCGCCGTCAGCCGCCGCCTCTTCCGCCGCCTCTAGCGCCGCCACCGTCGCCGCCCGTGCCTCTCCGACGACACCAACGACATCGCCGTCCCTAGGCCTACCCCGTGCGCGCAACCGTTTGCCTCGAAGGTCGCCGGAACGCCGCGACGTCATCGAGCCGCACGCGCCGCCGCCTTCTCCTCGCCGCCGGTCATCTCCGTTCCCCTCCGACCACCCGGGTGAGTGCCTCAGGTTCGCCACCCTCCGCTCTCCCTTTTGGCACCCTCGCCGGAGCCTGCCGGAGCTTCCACCGCCGGCGACCGTTGGTCCCAGCGCCGGCACCGCTCTGTGCTCACGTGGCGCCGCCACCTCCTCTCCACGTGGGCACCACCTCGGCAAAAGTTGCCCGCGTGGCAGCCTGCGTGGTGCCACCTCACCGCGCGTGTCACCCAGCCCCAAACCCCCGAGCCCGAAGTCCCATGGACTTGGTCCATGAGGACCGTGTCTGTGACACGTGGGCCCCGAGGCCAAATTCTTTTTCTTTTATTTCTTCTCAGCCGAAAATTCCATGCTGACGTCATCTTGCGCAATAATTAGCTTTTCCAGTAGAAAAATAATTCAGAAAATTCTATTAATTCCAGATTTAGGTTATAAACTTGTAAAATTCATATCTTTTGATTCCTAACTCCAATTTGGGTGATTCAAATTGCAAAATTTGTATAAAATCATTATCTAGCTAACTAAACCAAAATTATTTAATTTTGAGTTCATTTGACCACAAATTCCTTTAAACCCTAAATCTATCATTTCATGTGATTTCAAACTTCGAAAGCTCATATCTTTTGCATCCAAACTCTGTTTGAGCCCATTCAAATTTCTAAATTTATCTAAATTCAAGATCTAGATATCTAAACTAAATTTATTTAATTTGGAGTTCATTTGAATTGTTATTTGAATTTTATTTGAATTTTGCTTATTTCGCGAATAGATTTCGACGACTTCGGAAGGTCAGATTTCAACGCCGTTGAAGAGCACATAAGAGGATTGATTTTGACTGTGTGATCATCGTGCTTGTACACATAGACTACCTGGAGGAGGTACTTGTGAGTACTAGGTGACCTGTTGAGGAAAACAACATCACCTCAGTATCAGTTGATCTGTTCACCTCAAGCGAGGCAAGTTACATGCTTGATCATATTTGCACCTATTATTTAAAATTATTTAAATTCTGTTTCAAATTATTACTGCATGCTTATTTATATTCAGTAATTTAAATTCCTGTTTTTAAATTTATAGTTATGCCTAAAACCCTTTGTATGGCCAATTTGGGTAATTGAAGCAAGCATATTGTCACCCTAGATAAAAACCTAGTTGATACAATAGTATGGACTAGAATCATTTGGAAAATATCGTGCTTAGCCATGCTTATAGATCACATATGTTTCATTTGGGGAATTTTAACCAAAAGTCAAATGTTGTTTAAATTGTACCCTTGGCATTGGTGTGTCATGGGAGTTTTACAAATACTTGAAAAATAAAATAAAATGATGGTTTGGACCTGGGCGAAATGGTTGTCTGGTGGGTGCAGGTTTATGCACGGGCTTAACCGGGTAGGTTGAGGCCTAGGGTTTTATTGGTTGTCGCCTATGTCAGTTAAGGACTGGTCTTCGAGTCGCATCTTGCTAAGCCACATCGTACTACCACATGTCTTGTATGGGCAGGACCTGGCTGGTTAATTTGCAAAGTTCCATCATGGTCGTTCCTGTGATGCGGTGGGTGGTCTTTCATGACCTTTGTTAGTCCCACTTGGCGCAAGAGGGGGCCTGAACTCTGCGGACGGGTAGTCCAAAGGGGGCGAAACCTTAGCGAGGGAGGACCATGGTGGAATGATGCAATGTAAAGGCCTTGACACGTACTCTAGACTGCTTACCTAAGGTAGTGAGCGGTGGTATCGACGGATGCCAAACAACTAGAGAATTCATGTCTTGTGGGTAAAGTTGTACAACCTCTGCAGAGTGTAAAATTATTCGAATAGCCGTGTCCACGGTCATGGACATGCTGGCAAAGCCACTCAAAGTTAGACTTCATTTTTAAAAATCTTTTATAAAACAGTTTGACATGGATGGGTGGGTGTCCATGAGAAAAGTTATGGGTTGAAGCCCCGGGTTGGTGCCCGTGTTCATGTTGGTGTTAGGTTGGTGCCTACACTATCGTTATCAATTCAAGATCAATTTTAGATTTTATAAAACTTGAGCTTTTGAACATAGTATGGTATTTAATGTCAAATGCTTTGATTTATGCAAATTAACCATGTAAGCCATCCTTTGTTACATCCATGTATGCATGCCATTACTGTTATTTGTGGGTGTAACTTGCGAGCACGGAAGTCGTGCTCATCTTGCTTTATGCAAACAAAATTTCAGAGGAGAAGGACTTCGCTACCGGTGTGGATCGTGACGACTAGGCCGCTACCCGAGTCGATTGCCTGTGGCAGATTGCTGGACCCTACTACTTCTTCATCGTCTTCCATTTGTGTTTATTTAATGTTGCCTGTAAGGCTATCTTGTAATCAACTCTGTTGTTACTTAATAACTTTAACGCTTATGGTTGTGTTATCACATTTGTTTATCGTGTGAGCTAGCCACCGATCATGGGACTAGTTCGGTTATGCACGTAAGATCTGGGATGTGAATCCTGGTTCTTACGTATATCGAGACCCCAATTTGCAAAAGGCCATGACAGAGGAATTGTTTGCAACGCTGAGTAGCCGTTGGTGTATTTGCCGCTATGAAACCGACACTGCATACATCTTTTAACCATCTCCTTGGCATCGTAGAGGGTCATTGTAATAAAAACCTTGTCGAAAAGCTTTACCAACCAAAGTTCAGAGAAGCATGAGTTCCACAGATCCCTCCGTGTATGTCGTGAAGGAGTTTTAATCCTTCGCTTTGCGGAATACATCGCATGAGCACCCCTTGGGTTCCTCTTTTATAAAGAACACCTTCGACCAAAGTAAATATTTTGGCTTTTCGGGATAATCGATCTGATTCTAGATCGTCATCGGGTAAGGAACCTTCTTGAAGATACTCATAAATGGGGGCCATCCATGTATCTTCGTACTCTAGAGAGGCTGTTTCTATAGAAAGTGTCTCCAGTTCGTCGACTATGGACGGTTTCTGAAGCTGTTCCAGGAACACCCCTTTCGGTACTACGGATCTGGAGGAAGCTAGACGAGCCAGTTGGTCTGCGAGAAAATTATCCTTTCGGGGGATAAATTGTACCTCAAAGCCCAAAAAGTGTTTTTCTAACTTTCGTATTCGGTCAGTACGGGACATGGTCGAATTGGAGCACCGTACTCCTTTCCGACTTGATTCACGAGTAGTGAGAGTCTCTCTACGAGCAATCGTCGAATCGAGAGTGCTTTCGCAACTCGTGATGCCGCCTAGCAAACCGTGCTACGCCACGTTATTAGTGGCCCGAAAGTTTAATTGTATGGCATACTTTAAGGTTTCTCCGGTAGGAGATTCCAGACCACTGACCCGAGCCACTTATCGTAAGTGGCCCGTCAAAATACATCATCCATCGATCGTGGGAATCGTCTTGGGGATCTGAGCAGTTCGAGATTTGTCCATTCGGCGACAAAGTGCGCCAAGATCCGATTTAACGGTCGTTCGGGACACGAAATGGATGTCGAGCGCCCAAGTTCGACCGACCATTTTGCCATGCGTCCATTGTTTCCCTATTCGAGGATCGCTCCCAAGGAAACTCAGGCAAAGCACGACTAGTTTGTGCGTCTGAAAATAATGCCGCAGCTTTCCTCGAAGACATGAGGAGGGCATAAAGAAGTTTTTGAACTGAGGTAACGCTCCTTAGGTCCATGCAAAACCTCACTCACGTAGTATCTTTGGTGGTTGTATGTTCTCACGTTCTCGACCAAGATCTTCGCTTTCTTGCACGTGGCGTGGCGGTAGGTAAATTAAGAGCGTCTCTCCTAGCTTCGGAAACTAGAACAGAGCACTCGTAAGATACCTCTTGACTTCCTCGAAGGCTAAGTTAGCCTCTTCCACCATTTGAAACCTTCATGTTTCCTTAGAAGTTTGAAAAAGCGGTCCTTTTTCTCCCAATGCTATGAAACGACTTAACGCCGCCATGCACCTGTGAGTTTTGGACTTCTTTTTCGTGGTCTGGGGCGATCCGAGTGATGGCTTTGATCTTTTGGATTTGCTTGATTCCCGTTCGAAACCAGAATCCAAGCAATTTTCTGAAGAGACCCGAACACACACTTCTCGGGATTTAGTTTCAATTGGTGTTTTACGAGGTTGTCGAAAGTCTCCTGCAAGTCCGTGATATGTTAAGTCGTTTGGTGCTTTACGACTAGGTCATCAACATAGGCTTCAAATTTCGGCCTAGTTGAGGAGCGAAAATCGTTTGCATCAAGCGTTGAAAAGAAGCTCGGCATTTTTAGGCGAATGGCATTTTGACATAGCAAAATACTCCAAACGGTGTAATAAATGCGGTCTTTTCTTCATCTTCTCGATGCATACCGATCGATGATAACCAGAGTATGCATCTAGAAAACTCAACATTTCACATCCCGCGAGAGAGTCAACCACCGATCGATCGAGGTAAAGGGAAATCATCTTTTGGACAAGCTTTATTAAGACCAAGAAAGTCTACGCGCATACGCCATTTGCCGTTAGACTTTCTAACCATTCTGAGGTTGGCCAACCACTGCAGGTGGTTGACTTCTCTTATAAAGCTGCTTTAAGCAACTTGTCCAGTCGACCTAATAGCATCTCGTCGATCGGGGCAAATCTCGTAACTTTTGTTTCTGGGTAGTTTATCGTGCCGTAAGGCTAGCCTGCGTTTCGATCACATTCCTTGGGACTCGGGCATGTCGGATGCTTGCCACGCAAAGACATCGGCGTTTGCACGGAGGAAGGTGATGAGGCGTCTTCCTATTTAGGTCGGAAGAATCCCCACGCGAACGGTCTTGAGGGCTCCTCTGCGTCGGAGGAACCTCTTTGACCTGGTCGTTCGGCTTAGGTGACTTTGAAGCCGACTTGCTAGTCGAAGGTCGACTTTAAATCTCGAGTTGGTAGTTGTCCAACCATCTCAAGGGAGCACGATCGCGAGAATGCGCCATCTTCTTGTCACAATATATTGTGATCACTCCTTTGGGACTGGCATCTTAAGACATTGGTACCCATAGTGAGTAGCTATCAAAAATTTTGCGAGTAGGTCGTCCGAGTATGGCGTTATATGCCGATCGAAATCGACTACATCAAAGGAGACTTTCTCTGTCCCGAAATTGCTTGTGATCCAAGCGTTAAAGGAATGAAACTTGGCCAATGGGTTTGGCGAAGACCGATGCGATTCCATGAAATGAATATCGCACTGCGGTCTTACCTTTGTCCCGGTACTTGCATCTCGTCGAGTACTCGTAAGCGATATATTAACGAGCTTCCACCATCAACTAAAACTCGATTGACTCGACAATTGTTGATGGTGGGTTCAACCACTATCGGAAATCGACTGGTCTAGTCGAAGGCATCGCACAATCACCTTTCAAAGCAAGGGTGATTTCCACCACTTCGGTAATTTATTGACAAGAGGAGAGTCGATTGTGTTTACCTCACGTTCGATCGCTTTGGTGTCTTCGTGATTCGTGAGTCGAAGACCCCCATAGATGTGATCAATGGTGTCTTTGCGGGTCCCAAAGCGGCATCTCCTCATCGTCCGACTCCTTTTGTCCACCGGTTTGGCCCACCTGTTCAAGAATAGGAAGTGGCCCTTTGCGAATAATAGTCCTCGAGTTTAGTAAGAAAACTCGGCGATTCTAAGGTCATGCCCTTCTTTTTATGAAAAGGACACCACCAGGTTTGTCGTTTCTCGATCTTGGCGTTTACCTTTACTTGATCGGGATTTTGCTTGGGGTTGTGTGGCTCCTTATCGCTACGGCTAGGACCTCCTTAGAACCGCATCCGAGATTTTTGACTTTTCGCTTTGTTCTTAGATTTCCTAGCCTTTTATCCTTTTTCTACCACTTTACTTTGCTTCCCGAGGGATGCCATCTTTGAGATCGATGGTATTGTTCCATTCGACCGCCAAAGTAGCGATCGCATATCTATCGACCATCTCAAAGAGCTCAATGACGATGGCGGTGGATGTAAGGCGATGTCCTCTGTTATTCTTACCGCTACGGACTCCTGTTTGAAAGCCCCGATCACGATGAGTCGAAACTTCCGAATAGAGTTTGAACTGATCAAGCGCTGATGAATTGTCGTAGCGTTTCATGGTTGTTACGTCTTATCGGTGCAGGTCATCCTCCTTTCCTGGGCGATTGTAAGTTCCCTGGAAATTAGCCAGCAGTAGATCACAGAGGTGTTGCCACGAGTAGATCGACTCAAATGGTTGGTTTAGAAGCCATGATCGCGCCGATCCTTCGAGCACAGTCGGAAGGTAATTCGCCATGACATGCTCTCCTCCTCCTGCAGCTCGGATAGCTATAGTGTAGATTTGGAGGAACTCGATGGGGTTTTGAGTTCCATCGAATTTCTCTATATTCGTCGGTCGAAATCGAGGCGGCCAACGAACCGCTCGAAGGTCAGGCGAGAACGCCCGACATCCTGAGATAACCTCTTGTCTTCTTTTTTTGCAGAAACGAAGGGTTAATGTCGCCCGCCGATCGAACTCGTCGATACCCAGCTATGGGGGGGACTAGGCCTATAATAGGCCTCAGCTTTACGGGGGAAATACTCCTCGTACCCCGCTTGCCGCCGTGCGTCGTCATTGTGAAGTGGTGAAAGATCACCCCTCCCGTTGGCTTGTGGCATTTTCTCATGTCGAGAACGACGAGGGAGAGTCGTCCGCCTTCCATGCGACGAGTTTCGAACGGTGGCGGAAGAAGTAGCGCGACTATTACGACTTCATGGTTGTGGTCGACCTGCGTCGCCGAGTTTGGCCATCATGTCACGAAGTCTTTGCGCGATCTCCTCGCAAAAGATCATAACACGGTGCTCGGCGAGTTCTTGGGTCGGGTCTCCAAAGAAATCATTGATGTCTTTGGAGTTCTTGAGCTTCCTTCGACCGAAATAAGCGCGCCAGGAGGTTCTTACGAGCCACTATTTTCTTCCGTCGAATTGCCTCAGAATGGTCTATTTCAGACCCTTGAACTTGTTTTAATGGAGCGCGAGAATGTTGAGGATGTCTCGCACGTTCATCAAAGTATTCGTTTCGTTCGCCAGCTATGGTGTCCTTGCCATTACGACGAGGTGGTGTAGAGTATGCTCGGCGGGAAGCATGTCCAATCCTTCTTCTGGGAGAACGATCCTGATCAGAGGGAAGGACGAAGACCTCCCGTGGATGACTTCCACTTGCGCTCGAGATCTCCTCACTGGAGGAGTGGTCGAGTGACACCATCTGGCGACTTGGAGTAAACCCCTCCAGGTAGGGGAACTCCGGGTCATAACCGTCTCGGTCTGCAGGTGGCTCCTACGTCGGGATGGTTGAATTTGGATGAACAGCATGTTCGATCCTCTTCCCTGCGGAAATGCTCGGAGAGAGAGGACCATCAGATGTCGATGGAGCTCCGGGATAATGGCTTCCAGAACTTGTCTTGCCAATCGAATCGTCTTGGGGACTCGAACACTTAGAGGAAAAGCTCTCGTCGTGTTGCGAGTTTGCCACGAGCACGTACCGTTCTTTGGTCGAGTTGACCCTTGCCTCCCGAGAAATTGATCCTCGATCCGGGCGTCTTGTCGTGGGGATAAGGATCCCTCCCGACTCGTGGTAATGCGCTCTCAGAGATCCGATAGAAGATCTCCGAGCGATGGCGGAGCTACTGGGTGGTCCTCGGGCCGCGGACCACCTGTAGATTTGGCCCAAAGTGTAGTACCCTCGATATTTTGGCCCAAATTTATTAGGAGACTGGATAGCTAGGTATGTGTATGTACATCGTGCAATGAGATCACGCACACGATTCCATTGGCGTTGCGTAAAGAAAGCGAAGCGTACCGGCACGCCACGCGACGTCGAGTCGATCGCCAGAGGCTAGCAACGCACAACTTGTATGTTGATCTTGATATCCTTTCTTCTTTGCCCAAGTTCTATCACGCTTCTCTCTCTCTGTTACTCGTATCTCAAGTGATTAAGCCCTAAACTTCTAAAGTGCTAACAGAGACAATCAAGTAATCAACGATCTACGCTTCAACTTCAATTCACGGCAAGTATTAAATGCTCACATCAAGTGCTACGGTATGCGTAAATAATTTAGTTTCTATTTCATCTCAATTTCTAAAATTTTATTGTAGCAATGAAATAATTTAGTTTTATTTCTCTTGCAGATTTGTTGAAAATGAAGAGGAGTGGTGATATTGCCTCTCTTTTGAAATATGAATCAAAGAAGAAGGCTTCTTCTCCATCTCCTTCTGGTGGTTGCAAATTGTTCGAAGAGGAAATTGAAGAACCGTAAGATGGATCGGATGAAGATAGAGTGATTGAAGAAAATGTGGCTCGACTCCAAAGCCTCCAACTCCAAGTCCACGGTTTATGATATTAGTCGGCTTCCACTTGATCCAGGAAAGACATCCCATTGCAAATTATTCACAATGATCAAGATGCGATTCGACGATCTTATATCATTAAAGGCCCATACCAACCTTATGCTCATGAATTTGAAAGTAGAAAAATTGGAAATAGGGATCGACAATTCAATCCTATATGGTTTTATAAATATCCTTGGATTGAATATAGTATCAAGAAGGAAGCAGCATTTTGCTTTGTGTGCTACTTGTTTGCAAAGGAGAAAACTAAGAAATCTGCATTTGTTGAAGGTGGTTGGAGAAATTGGAATAGAAATGATGCACTTGATTTACATGTGGGTGGTGTAACAAGTGCTCACAATGCAGCTCAAGAAAGATACAACTTATTTATGACTCCCCATGGAGCAATTGATGATAAAATTGTGAAGGTGGATAATGAGGAGCGGCGTCTCTACAAGATCAGGTTGACTTATTCACTTAGATGTTTGAGGTTTCTTTTGCAGCAAGGGTTAGCATTCCGTGGGCATGATGAAAGTGAAGAGTCTAGCAACAGAGGGAACTTCATTGAGCTTTTGAAGTGGCTTGCAGCAAATAATGAAGAGGTGGACAAGTTTGTATTGAAGAATGCTCCAGGTAATTGCACGTTGACTAGCCCAGACATACAAAAAGAAATTATTCAATGTTGTGCAATGGAGACTAGAGATCAAATCATTAAGAAAATTGGTGAAGATCACTATACAATTTTAGCTGATGAGTCTAGTGATGTCTCTCATAAAGAACAACTAGCCCTTTGCTTGCGTTATGTTGATAAATCAGGAAGGCCGTGTGAGCGGTTTCTTGGAATTGTTCATGTAGATGATACTACTTCTTCATCACTTAAGGAAGCAATTCAATCTTTACTAGTTAGTCATGGTTTGACTATAACTCAAATCCGTGGTCAAGGCTACGATGGGGCTAGTAACATGAAAGGAGAGATTAAAGGGCTGAAAACCTTGATCATGAAAGAATCACCATCTGCTTATTATGTTCATCTGCTTTGCACATCAACTCCAATTGGTTTTGTTGTCATTGCAAAGAAAATGATGATTGTGTGTGGTTTTGATCGAGTATCCTCTTGCTAAATATTGTTGGTAGTTCTTGTAAGCGCCATGACATGTTTCGACATCACCAATATGACAATGTCATGAAAGCACTTGAGTGTGGTATACTAAAATCGAAGTGGGTTAAATCAAGAGATGGGGTTGCCTAGACCTGGTGAGACTCGGTGGGATCTCATTATAAAATTGTGGTCAACATGATTGCTATGTATCCCACACCGCGATGTACTCATAGCTCTTGGACAAGATACTTCACAAAGGGTGAATGGCCAAAAATACATACTATGGTTGGAGTGCTTGAGTCATTTGATTTCATTTTAGTGCTCATTTGATGCTTGACATTCTTGGACACACAAATGAATTGTCCGAGTGTTTGCAAAGAAGAGACCAAGATATTCTTAATGCAATGTCACTTGTCCGCTTGGCAAAGAGTAAAATGCAACAAATGAGGTCCAAGGGTGGGTTTCATTTCTTCAAAGGGTTACAATATTTTACACAAATATGGCATTCAAGTTCCTGGAATGGAACATAATTATGTGTCGTATGGAAGATCAGCACGCTTTGCTCGTAACCAAACAAATGATGATCACTTGTAAGACAAGTATATATTGGAGTCATTGATAAAATTAGTCAAGAGCTTGACAATGGTTTGATGAGGTAAATATGGAGTTGCTTACTTGTATGGTCGCTTTGAATCCAGCAGATTCATTCGCTTCTTTTGATGCAAACAAGGTACATAGACTTGCTGAATTTTACCCTAATGATTTTTCAAGCTCTGACTTGCTAAGACTCGATTTGCAACTTGAAACCTTTATTGATGACATGAGAAAAGATGAAATGTTCAAAGGCCTTAGCAATCTTGGTGACCTCTCAGTAAAACTTGTTAAAACAAAGAGGATAAAGTTTATCATTGGGTCTATTTACTTATCAAATTGGTGTTGCTTTCTACCGTGGCTACCGCAAGTGTTGAAAGAATATTTTCGCAATGACCTTTATCAAGAATAAGTTGAGAAATAAGATGGGTGATAGCCTTCCGGATGATTGTCTAGTGACTTTTATTGAGCGGATATCTTCTTACAATTGAGTGAAGAAGAGATCATCAACACTTTCATGGCTATTAGAAGCGCAGACAGACAAGAAGAAGAAACAGTGACATATTGTTCTTTAACTATTATGAGTACGTAAAATTTCAATTCTATGTTAAGAAAGTTATACTCGTCTATTTTATGAACTCTGCATGTCCTTTTTTTTTCCTTAATTGTGTTTTGTAATTCATATATTTGTGTACCGACATGTTAAATTTATAGCGGTCAAAAAAAATTTAGACAATGGACCACCATAGCTAAAAATCCTGGCTACGCCACTGCTCCAGAGGCGGCAATACCGTCAGAAGATTCGATACTCGGTTCGTATTCAAGACCGGCATCCATGTCTATGTCTGCGTAATCGGCCAAGTCGAACCAATTCTCCTCATTCCATTCTCTGGCATGGTAGCATAAAGAGAAAGGAAGAATCGTGACAAGGAATTACCAGAGGATCCCCACGGTCGGCGCCAACTCGCCGGTGTTTTAGAACCGATCTTACGTAAAGATTGTTTGATTCGGGGTCTCCACAATTGATCACGAGACGAAGGAGACACGGGATTTTTATAAAGGTTCGAGCCTTCTCCTGAGAATAACAACCCTACTCCTGTATCTTGTATTTGCTCTTTGGATTACAATCGAATAAGTATTTCCTAATCGTTCTCCAAGGAAGGCTCTATTTCTTCTTTGCCAAAAAGCCTCCCCTCTATCTCTAATGTATACCTATTTATACTAAGCAATAGTGGACGTTGTCCTTCCAGCTAATTAGTCGCTCATTATTATGTAATAATGAGAGTAATTACCGAGTAGTAACCTCCCATGTTGTCAATCGCCACGATCGAGAGATAGTGGAATTATCTACGCTTATGTCGAGATAATCTGCGTATTTTGATCGCTAGATTCTCACCGCTTAATGGACCGTCAAACGGGTGGGTCCATGAAGTCGTGAGGAACACGTAGCGACCCGATCATAGAAAACTTACGACCGGACATACTGTGAACGATTATACCATAGTCGTAGAAGAGCTTACGACTAGGTAGTAGTCGTAACGATTATACCATGGTCGTAGAAGATCTTACGACCAGGGGGTAGTCGTAGGGGTTATACCGTGGTCGTAGAAGAGCTTACGACCAGGGGGTAGTCGTAGGATAGCCTACGACTTCCTGACTAGTTCTTCCCTTTTGATATTTAAGGGGTATGTCTTATGACGTCATATTTCTTGATTATGGAGTAAATAAATGAGGATTATTTAGATCCTCGTCAAAAGTCGTGGAAGAATTTGATCTTATAGACAAAATATTCTCTTTTACTTTAGACAATGCCGCTTTGAACTCTAGGACCATGGATATTTTTACTCCAGTGTTAAGTACATACACCGATTCCTTCTTGCTACATCAACGATTCTTTCTTGAATAATTCTAATGTAAGAATAGCATAATATAAGAACTTCTGCAGGGTGATGAGTGTACGTCCAAGAAAGTTCAATTTGGACATGCCGGTAAGGTGGAACTCTACTTACCAGATGCTTAAGAGTCTTTTACTATACAAGGACACTTTTTTGTTTTTATTCAAACACACTATTAAATCACTGACGGTAGTATACTATTGACCGACCAACATTGGTTCATTGCTGAGAAGATACTGTCATTTTTTGAATTTTTTTTATGAGGCCACTATTAGTTTGTCTGTTGTGTACTATCCAACATCTCCTATCATTGTGCATACTATTTTACAGATTGCTACTCAATTGAAAATGTACGAAAATAACTTAGTTTTACGCGATGCTATTGTTTCCATGAAAACTAAATACCTTAAATATTGAAGAGAAATCTCTTACCTATATGCATTTGCATGTCTTTTAGATCCTAGAGCTAAAGTTGATGCATTTGGTAGTGTACTTGATCTTCTTAGTGACGCTACAAGGCTAGAATATACTGACTATTTTGCAGAAGTCCGTTCTCGGTTATACGAGGTTTACCAAAGGTATAAAAATAAGTTCCGGGAAGTCCGCTCGCAACGACCTCCAGTAGCCCCTGCCTCAAGTAGCAAGACAAATATGTGGGGCAAGATCTTCGATGGCTCTTCCTCTAGGTCCAAGTCTTCTTCTTCTACACCACAGCCTGCTCAGCTAAGACCCACAAGGAGCGGAAAACTATTCACATATCTGGACAGCAATACGGTGGATTTCAACTCAGAAGGCTTCGAAATTTTACAATGGAGGCAAGCCCATAAGTTAACATATCTCATGCTATCAATACTTGCATGTGATGTGTTAACTGTTCCTGTCTCAACGGTTTCCTCCAAATCTGTTTTCAGTCTTTCTAGAAGAATATTAGAGGAGAGAAGAACAAGTCTCACAAGTGAGATGGTGGAGATACTTCTAAGTGTGAAGGATTGGGAACAAGGTGATTCACGAATACAACACTCTGTGAAAAATCTAGAGTTGTCGGAGGTGTTCAACAATTTGTATTTAGACAATGACACGTAGAACAAGGATGTATATAGAGCTATAGGCTGTACTCTTTTTTCTTTACTAAGGTTTTCTCATTTTGAGTTTTTATTTGACGAAGATTTTAGCGAGACAACCAGTTAAACATTAATAAAGCTCTTTATTATATTTTCAATATGATTGTCTTATTTTTTTATTTCTATATCTATTTCTGAATTCTACATTTTTTTGATTTTTTTATTTTTTGGGCCTAATGGGCCAGCCCTGGCCCAACGGGCCCAACGGGCTCGTGGTGACCCGACAAGACACGAACGGCCGACGGGCCATGCCTGGGCCACCTCCCCAGCACATGGGCCGGCACAACACGGCCAATCTGATAGCCGGATCGGGCCGACTCGTACCCGTGCCGTGCTGGGCCGGGCTAGGCTGGGCCGGGCCACCCATTTGGCCAGCTCTTTAGGATACTAGTGATGCCTTCCCAAGCTGAGGCGGGGGCATGTGTCCAAGCTCTAAGTTTTGCAGTGGAGGCAGTTATAGGTCGCGTTGAACTTGGGACAGATGCAACAAATCTACAAGGCTACGTTGGCAAGTACGAACAATGATTTGTCGAGACAAGGAATACTGATTTGTGAGGGCAAATTCGTCCTGATCTACAACTCTAGCCCGGGCCGGGCCACCCATTTGGCCAGCTTTTCAGGATGCCAGTGGTGCCTTCCCAAGCTGAGGCGGAGGCATGTGTCCAAGCTCTAAGTTTTGCAGTGGAGTTAGTTATAGGTCGCGTTGAACTTGGGTCAGATGCAGTGAATCTACGAGGCTACGTTGGCAAGTACGTACTATGATTTGTCGAGACAAGGAGTACTGATTTGTGAGGGCAAATTTGTCCTGATCTACAACTTCATAGATTCAAAAGTTTTTGCACTGCTCTCGTACTTGTAATCGTGGTGTGATGTTGTGGCCGGATTTAGTCGCATGATCGCATCTTATGTACAAAGTACAGGCCCAACCGGCCATTTGGCCAGCTCTTCAGGATGCCAGTGATGCCTTCCCAAGTTGAGGCGAAGGCATGTATCCAAACTCTAAGTTTTGTAGTGGAGGCAGTTATAGGTCGCGTTGAACTTGGGACAGAAGCAGTGAATCAACGATGTTACGTTGGCAAGTACAGACTATGATTTGTCGAGACAAGGAGTACTGATTTGTGAGGGCAAATTCATCATGATCTACAACTTCATAGATTCAAAAGTTTTTGCACTGCTCTCGTACTTGTAATCGTGGTGTGATGTTGTGACCGGATTTAGTCGCAGGATCGCATCTTATGTACAAAGTACAGGCCCAGCCGCCCATTTGGCCAGCTCTTCAGGATGCCAGTGATGCCTTCCCAAGCTGAGGCGGAGGCATGTGTCTAAGCTCTTAGTTTTGCAGTGGAGGTAGTTATAGGTCGCGTTGAACTTGGGACGGATGCAGTGAATCTACGAGGCTACGTTGGCAAGTACGGACTATGATTTGTCGAGACAAGGAGTACTGATTTGTGAGGGCAAATTCGTCATGATCTACAACTTTGTAGTTTCGAAAGTTTTTGCACTACTCTCCTACTTGTAAGCGTGGTGTGATGTTGTGGCCGGATTTAGTCGCACGATCGCATCTTATGTACAAAGTTGTACGTGGAACATGTTTCAAAAAAAAATCCACTTGGAACTTTCTAATATTATTACCATGAAAAGCCGCTTAGGCGCTGACGGTGGCCCGGTCCGTACACATGAACAGATGATTGATGACACGCTCACACACTCCCGCCTCCCACGGCCGCGGGTGGCGCCCTCCTCCCTCCGACCCCGACCTCTCCCTCCCGCGCCAAACTCGCCGCGCCCTTCTCCCTCGCCATCTTGACCGTTTCCATCTTATCCCTCCCACTCCCATTCCACGCCCAAGCCAAACACACCGAACCGCGCGTAGCACGCGACGCGAGGCGAGCCGCGCACCAAAACGCACGCACCAATCGATCGATCGATCGGCGGGCGGGCGGGCGATCACCATGGAGCCGGACGACGAGGCGCTGAGGAGGTGGCCGAGGCGGTGGCGCGGCTCTGCCGTCGCAGCGGAGGATCTCCTACAGCCAGCCGCTGTCGCGGGACGCCGCGTCGGCGCGCCTCGCCGCGCTCCGCAACCACAGCCTCGACGACGAGCACATCCTCCCGGCCTCACACTCCCTCCTACGCCCACCACGACCCTCCGCGGGTGTGCCCGCCGGATACCACCCGCCGCTCCCACCACACCAGCACCAGCACCACCCCAGCGCCTCCTACTCCTCCGCCGCCACCTCCCGCCGCTCCGTGGGCGGCTCCAGCGACGGGTCCATGACGCTCGAGCGCGCCATGTCCGAGTACGGCGGCGGCCACGGCACCCTCCCGGAGTTCCGCGTACCGCTCCGCGCGGCCATGCACCCGGCCCGCCCGCCCCCGCTCGAGGTGCGGCCACACCCGCTCCGCGAGACGCAGGTGGGCTCCTTCCTCCGCACGCTAGCCGCCGAGCCACAGCGCCGGCAGCTCTGGGCCGGGGCCGAGTCCGGGATCAGGGTCTGGGCGCTCGACGAGGTGTTCGCCGGGTGGGGCGCAGGCTCGCGCCGCGGCGACGAGGAGAGCGCCCCGTTCCGCGAGGGCGTGCCAGCGCCGCCCGCGCTCTGCGTCGTCGTGGACAGGGCGAACCGGCTGCTTTGGACGGGGGACAAGGACGGGAGGATCCGATCGTGGCACATGGACCTCGACGCGGCAGCCACGGCGCCCGCGCCTCCGCCTGCTGGTGCAGGTGACGGCGGTGGGAGCGTAAGGGGAAGCAACCACGGCGGAGGTAACAATGCGCCAGTGTTCAGGGAAGCCCTCAGGTGGCAGGCATACGGCCGGACGCCCGTGCTCTCCATGGTCTTGACTTCATATGGTGAGCATGTCATCTATGATCTTGCAATGCCAATGCATTTCTGTTGTTAGATTTGCACATTAAGATTTGATCATTGCATGTGAGTTACAAATGTAAAGCGTTGTGACAAAATTGTATGCTCCGTTTGAATCTAACAGGTGAGATATGGTCGCGCTCCGAGGGCGGGGTCATAAAGGCATGGCCTTACGATGCCATTGCCAAGTCCCTTTTACTGTCACCTGAAGAGAGACACATGGCTGCTTTGTTGGTTGAGAGAGCATACATTGACCTCAGGAACCATTGCACAGTTGGTAACATATGCTCTCTCCCTGCCTCTGATGTGAAATACATGCTTGCCGATCATTCCCGGGCGAAAGTTTGGACTGTGACGAGCATGACATTTGCTCTCTGGTATGCCTTCAGAAACATAAAGATGAAATGTAGATTACTGCTTCTTTGCCCAGTAATTGCTTTAACCTACCAATTCTACTGAACTACTTGCTATAGGGATGCTCGTACAAGGGAGTTGCTGAAAGTAATTGGTATGGACGGCCAAGTTGAGTCGGCTCGGCTAGAGACACCAGTCATGCCAGAGCAACCTATGGAGGAAGAGGTCAAAGTAAAACCTTCAAAGAAAGATAAATCCCAGGGTTCTTTGAACTTCTTCCAGAAATCTAGGAATGCCTTAATAGGAGCAGCTGATGCGGTGCGTAGGGTTGCAACAAAGGGGACGTTTGTCGAGGATAATCGTAGAACAGGAGCAGTGGCTCAAGCAATGGATGGAACAATTTGGTCAGGATGCACAAATGGCTCCATTATCCATTGGGATGGAAATGGAAACCGAATGCAAGAATTCCAGCATCATACTTCTTCTGTGCAGTGCATAAAGGCGCTCGGAGAAAGGGTGTGGGTCGGCTATGCCAGTGGTACTGTTCAAGTCATGGACGTTGAAGGTAACCTTCTTGCAGGATGGACTGGACATAGCTGTCCAGTGATAAGGATGGCGATCGGTGGTTCTTACATCTACACGCTGGCACATCATGGTGGTATTCGGGGATGGCCACTGACTTCCCCTGGACCTCTTGATGATATTTTGCGAACTGAATTGGCTAACAGAGAGTTGTCGTACACTAGAATGGAGAAGATAAACATAATGGTTGGAAGTTGGAATGTAGCACAGGGGAAAGTATCTGCTGAGTCACTTAAATCGTGGTTGGGTAGTGTATCATCTGATGTTGGGTTGGTTGTTGTTGGATTACAAGAGGTCGAGATGGGTGCGGGATTTCTGGCCATTTCTGCAGCAAAAGAAACTGTAAGACACTTGATCATCATCTTACCTTCAGTCATTTTTTTTCTCTCTTGTTTTGTTGTTCAGCCCAACCAAGTATTGGAAGCTTGCATCTAGGTAAGCATACAGGCAGCTTAAAACATAAAGAATATTCCTGCTTAAGGAATGCTACTTTTGAATTATACGATTCAAGCAGTCAATTTGTACTACTCTATGATTTGTTTGCTTTAAGTTGGTTGAAACTCCTTTTGAATTTTGATCACCAAAGCTTATTTTTGTTACTACAAATTTGGGCTCAAAATATTGCCATTCTTATTTGATAAAATATTCCAGTACCGTTCCAAGCTCTCGTGTTGCCACTGCTATATTGTCCGTGACAATTTTTGCCAACTGTTATCAGGACTTTCTGTTCCCCTTTTTCCCGAACTGTATCACACCTCAGTCATTATTTTTTGCTGTACCTGATGATATATGTCGTCCTATTTTCATTTCCCCCAGCAACCAAGCTTTTTGTTGCCAATCAGCATTGCAACATGACCTTGTTCTATTGTTTCCTATAAACTACCTTTTTCTCTTGAATACTTAGTATTGCATTTATCATTTTTCATAAATTTTGTGTTATTCACCACTTCACATAATGTCATTTGCATCTTATTTGTGTTGTTGATGAAATGAGTGATAAATAAAATAAATAGTTGTTTAACTATTGAATTGAAGTACACTAAATTTATTTTGCTAGGGATTAACAGATTTGATTCTCTTTTACCTTTGTGGTGTAATATACAAATCAGGATTGTGGGCAATATCGTCTATTCTTTTGTTGTGCGTAAGTACTCTACATCACACATTTAGTTCAACTTCCCTTGTTCATGGTTTTAGGTTGGACTTGAGGGCAGTGCCAATGGGCAATGGTGGATAGACAATATTGGCAAAGCACTTGATGAGGGGACATCGTTTCACCGAGTTGGTTCTAGGCAGTTGGCTGCGTTGCTTATTGCTGCATGGTATTGGCTTTTCATGAATTAATTTTCTAGAATTACACTGTAAATTTCTCTCGTCACATGATGATAACTTGTTCAATTACCATTCTCATGTGATAACACGGACAATATTATTACCTTTTCAAGGGCAAGAAAGAGTCTTAAACCATATGTTGGTGATGTGGATGCTGCTGCAGTGCCATGTGGCTTTGGACGCGCTATCGGCAATAAGGTACATGATGATATACATGTCTAGCATTCATTGTCCCCATTTCCTAAGGCTGTGTCCTTATGTATTGTACACAGTACACTCACTGTAAAGAATTAATAATGGTTCACTTAAAAACAGAAACGATAAGTTAACCAAACATGAAGAATTGAACGTTGGAGTGGCTGTATTCACTTATCAGAAAAAATTCAAAGCATCTTTTCTTTGTATACTTCTTCCAAGATAGAGATTTTTTTAAATATGTTATGTAGGAACATGAAATTCAAGTGATGTAGCAGCAACACATCGCATTCATTACTCCGTTATATATTTTGTCGCATGCGTCTAAGTTATGCTCCCCAGTTTGTTTCGTTTGTGTGGTGACAATAGATTCTTCTGCAGGGTGGTGTAGGATTAAGAATAAGAGTCTATGATCGTAAAATGTGTTTTGTGAGCAATCATTTTGCTGCACATCTGGAAGCTGTTAGCAGGCGCAATGCTGACTTTGATCACATTTATCGGACAATGGCTTTCAACAAACCTCATGGATCCACAGGTTCCTTTCTCACATTTCGTCTTTAAGTGGTACATGCTTTTTTACATTGAACTTTAGGTGTTACATATCAAATAGCATTGTTTTAATCCCCAAAAGTGTTTGCTATAACCCTTTGGTTTGTTTTAATGCAGCTTCTGCTACATCTGTCCAATTGCACAGAGCAGTGAATGTATGTGTTATCTAACCTTCAAACTGTCCATACTAATGAATTATACTGATGTCCAAATGTTGTGGTAATGACAGGTCAATGGAAATCAGGTTGATGAAGTCAGGCCTGACTTGGCTGAAGCTGATATGGTTGTCTTTCTTGGTGATTTCAACTACCGACTTTATGGTATCACATATGATGAAGCAAGGGACATGGTTTCGCAAAGAAGCTTTGATTGGCTAAGAGAGAAGGATCAGCTTCGAGCAGAAATGAAAGCTGGAAAGGTATTTCAAGGAATGCGTGAAGGTCTGATCAAATTTCCTCCAACTTACAAATTCCAAAAGCACCAGCCAGGTCTTGGAGGTATGTCTATTTTGATGCTTAAACATTGTGATTGCTTATTTCTGTATAACAAGGTTAAGTTCTCATAGAAAGCTCAATTTCTGATTAACTTTGAAAATTTTGGGTGCGTAGTAAATTCATTCATTCTGAAACTTTTCCATCAACTGCCTTGTAGGGTATGATTCTGGCGAGAAGAAGCGGATACCAGCTTGGTGTGATAGAGTACTGTATCGTGACAGCCGTTCTGTATCAGTAGCTGAATGCTCGTTAGAGTGCCCTGTAGTTGCTGCAATTACATCGTCAGATACTATCACACATGTTTTTATTCTCCTTCGGATGTTTCATCATTCCTTCCATTCATGTTGATCCTTTTTCAATCTCTTTGGATAGGTATGTAGCTTGCATGGATGTCACAGAGAGTGATCATAAACCTGTGAGGTGCACATTTAGCGTTGATATTGCAAGAGTGGATGAGTTGATAAGAAGACAAGAGTACGGAGAAATAATCGAATCAAATGACAAAGTGCGTTCTATGCTTGAGGAGTCTTGCTTTGTTCCAGACACTATAGTTAGCACAGACGAAATTATATTGGAAAATCAAGACAATATTGTCTTTCGAATTACCAATAGATGTGAAACAAGCAAAGCAGCTTTTGAAATTCTATGTGAAGGCCAGTCAACCAAGAAGGAGGATGAAACTAAATCAGAGATTCTTCCAAGGGCATCGTTTGGCTTTCCACTTTGGCTTGAGGTATGAATTATTGATTTATTGTATTTTCTTTATACCTACATACATCGGAATTTGGAGATCCATTTTGTATGTGAATTATTTTTTAATTAGTATTTAGCCCTCATGCATATCTCTTCCCCCATATCAGTGATATCACACTCCCACCTCTCTTTCAAAGAAAGAAAGATACCACATGTCATATGCCGGATTAACTACTACGTTGCTATCAAAGCTTCAACCAGGAACTGCTATTGTTAAAGCTTCAGCTTAAATGTTGCTTTATGCAACAGCTTGTACAGATCCTATGCTCCATTGATTATTAGTGCATAAATCGCCTAGCAAAGATATGAAAAGAAAATCAATTAGCCTTCTGTTCATATCTACCAATATCGAATCAATGCCCAAGTGGCTCAACATGACACAAAAGTAGTTAGTGAAGTCATTGTCAACAGGAAGCAGTTAATCTGGGTTCTTTGATAATCAAAAGTTTTCTTTGCCTTCATGCTGAATACCAGTAATCAATTGCTAATTTACTATATCACACAGGTCCAACCAGCGGTTGGTCTTATTAAACCAGGAGAAACGGTGGAGATTACGGTCCATCATGAAGACTTCTACACACAAGAAGAATTTGTTGATGGAATACCACAAAACTGGTGGTGTGAAGACACCAGAGATAAGGAAGCTGTTCTTACGATAAACATAACAGGTAGCACCTCAACTGAAACCAAGACACACACGATCAATGTCCTCCATCGCTGCCCAGCAACGTCAGCACCCCCACCTATTAACCCACCAGCGATTACCACTCCGCCATGCAATGTTCTGTCCAATGAAGCACCTTCCAAGCGTTCTTCTAAAAAGAGCCAGTCGAATCATCAGCGACAAGACTATGCACAATTCGGGAGCTCAGAGGTACATGACTTGTGCCGCATGCGTTGTCCTTGAGACCTGTAGAAAGGAGTACTACCAATATTGCAGTTCTGTCTAGGAGATGGGGATCAGATGTCTTAGATTTCTCACATAAATCAGGAAGGAGCTGCTCCAGTTCTGTACATATGCTTCACTTACCTCTATTTCTTTATGTAACCCAAACAAAGAGTCTAGAGTCATGAGAATGTGATACCACTGCTAATAAGTTCTTTTTCTTGTTTCTTAAAGAGTGTTCTTTAGAGAGTTGAATTCAGGGAAGTTGTCTTGTGAATGAATGAACAATTCTCAATGTAATGTGTTTCGTAGAATTACCCTAGGTTTGTTCGGTTTCTTTACTGAAAAGTGCTGATGATATTGTAATTCATGAGTATTCATTTTGTTAATAAGAGATCAGCTATTTGTTCTCTTGAATTCTTCAGAACCTTTTTTGCAAGAATTATCCATGAATCATGATGCTTATGTAACTATGTTAGTAATCATTTTAATGTAGTGTTACTTGTTATGAATAGCGTTTGTATTCATCATGAGACTAATGAGTCTATATATACAAATACAGTATAGCATATATGCAGATAACCCTTTATATAACAGAAAAATACATAGGTAATAATACACATCTAATACCCTCTTCAAACTTATAATGGATCAACAACATTAAGTTTGGAGAGATAGAAGCTGTGTTGGGCTCTGGTCTGTGGCTTTGTTAAGAAGTCCACTAACTGAAGCTCTGAAGACACATACTAAAGAGCAACAATTTGGTTCTACACCTATGTCCGCATGTAGGAAGCATTAACACCAATATGCTTTGTAAGCTCACGCTTCACCGGATCTTTAGCAATGCTAATAGCACTTGTACTGTCAGATAAAAGAGGTGTGGGTGCTGAAACAGAAACACCAAAATTCTCAAGTAACCATCGTAGCTAAGTAACCTCCGCGGTCAACAAAGTCATAGCTTGCAACTCAACCTTAGCACTCGAACGAGAAACTGTTATCTGCTTCTTAGTCTTCCAAGCAATGAGAGAATCACCAAGAAAAACACAATAGGTAGAGAGAGACCGGTGATCAGAGTGGTCACTAGCTCAGGTGGCATCAAAATACGGTTAGAGTCAGAAAGAGCTAGAGCGAGAGAAAAATAGATGATTTAATGATGGTTCCACGAAGATATCGTAGAACATGAAGAAGATGACTATAGTGGAGCTGAGTGAGAGCAGAAACAAATTGACTCAAGATATGCACAAAATACGAAATGTCAGGACGAGTGACACTCAGATAAACAAGACTCCCAACAAGGTGACTATAGCGAGTAGGATCAGTAAGAGGCTCACCATCAGTGGCTGAAGATGAACATGAAGCTCAATGGGAGTCTCAGCTATGCGCTGATCAGTAAGAGAAGCATGATTAAGAAGATCTTGGATATACTTTTCTTGGGACAAACAGAAACCCTCAGGCATAGAAATAACCTCAACCCCAAGAAAGTAGCGAAGGGGACCAAGATCAGACATGGGAAACTGCTCACTAATACGCTCCTTGACAAAAGTGATGTATTGAGAATCATCTCCTGTAATGATCATATCATCAACATATAAAAGGAGAAGTGTCCGACCACAAGGCGAAGTATGAATAAAAAGAGCAGGATCATGAATACTAGCAGAAAAACCAGCCGCAGTGATAATAGAAGAGAAACGATCAAACCAGGCACTAGGAGTTTGCTTGAAGTCATAAAGAGATTGGCGAAGGCGACAAACCATACCCTCAGAATGAATACCCGGCGATGATCGATATAAACCTCCTCACGCAGCTCACCATTGAGAAAAGCATTGTTGACATTAAGCTGAGAGATGGACCATGCCCGATCAGACGCGATAGTAAGGAGAGTGCGAATAGTGGTCATGTGAACCACAGGAGCAAAAGTCTCATCATAATCACGATCATACTCTTGCTGAAACCCACATGCCACGGGACGAGCCTTGTAGCGCTCAAGAGAACCATCAGAGCAGGTCTTAACCTGATACACCCACTTGCACGTGATATGAGTAACACGTGAGAGAAGAGGAACAAGATCCCACGTGCTAGTACGCTCAAGGGCAGCAATCTCCTTTGCCATCACATGCTGCCACTCCTAATGAGCAGTAGCATCACGATAAGAAATCGGTTCGGCAAGAGCAGCAGCAGCAAAACCAAAGCGTATAGGAGGCCGAATAGACTGGTGATCACGAAGAGCATATCGAGGAGGAGAGGCCAAAGAAGATGACGCATTAGAATAATTCTCAACTTGCGGACGACGAGTGTAGTAGAGAGAATAAGAAAGAACAAGGTCAAGAGGAACCTCTGGAGAGGATATCAGAGGTGCCGGCGATGAAGGAACCACCGACGAGGAAGGAGGCACAGGGGAGACCAAAGGCTGTGGTGGAGGCGAGTGGCTATGGGGGTGGCAGGAAAAGTCAGAAAAGAAAGTGACTCGACGAGAGATGTTGGAGTGGTGGAAGGAGAAGGACAAGGGTAGAAAGGACAAGACTCATCAAAAGTGACATCCCGAGAAATCCGCATCCGTCGGCCAACAGGATCCCAACAACGATATCCCTTATGGTCATAGCTAAAGCCCAGAAGAACATAGCACACACACCCAAAGAGGTGAAGACCAGAATAATCGGGAGTCTTGCCACAGAGACACTCAACTGGGATCCCTCCCTGAAGAGCAGAAGAAGGCTGGATATTGATCAGGAAAGTGGCAGTAGAAACAGCCTCAGCCTAGAAATGTGTTGGAACAGCAGAAGTAAGCATAAGAGCACGGGTTGTCTCAAGAAGATGACGATGCTTTCGTTCAGTTACACCGTTCTGGGCATGAGCACCAGGGCAAGAAAATTGAGAGAGAGAGAGAGAGTGCCCTGCTAAACAAGAAAACTACGAAGAACTCCCGACAAATATTCCCTAGCAGAATCAGCACGAAAAACATGAATAGGAGAGTCAAACAGAGTACAAATCATAGTGGCAAAATTCTTGTAGATGGATAGAACCTCAATATAAGATGATATAAAGTATACCCATGTGTGTCGAGAAAAGTCATCAATAAAAATTATATAATATCGATGACCTCCTTTCGAAACGAAATGAGCCGGATCCCACACATCAGAATGAACAAGATCAAAAGGACGCTGTGACACTGACTCACTGGAAGGATAAGGGAGTTGAAGCTGTTTACCAAGCTTACAACCTTGATAATTTAGAGAAACATCACTAGACACAGACCCTAAAAGACCATGACGAACTAAAAAGATAGACGCGACCCACAAAGATGTCCCAAATGATGATGCGCATTTGATGGAGGATGTAGCGTGCGGAGGCGGTGGTGGAGGCGACAAGACTGACAGGGCCAACGAAAGGAAGATAAAGCCAGTCAAGCTCCCAGAGACGTTGTGAGTCACGACGTTGAGGGCCAGTACCAACCAGAGTCCCCGTGCGTCGATCCTGAACAGAACAAGAATCAGAATCGAGAATAACACGACAACCATGATCAATGTGCTGACCGGCAGATATGAGCTGCATGGTTAGTTTGGGAACATAAGAAACAGCAGGAACATGAAAAGAGAAATTCGAAAGAATGCCTCGTCCTGCGACAGAGAGAGAGAGGTACCATCTGTTGTCTGAACAGTGATAGGAGCAACTAAAATACCAATGAAAGGAGTAGCTGGAGACGTAGCAGGTGTAGAAGCTGGAAGAGCTGCCAGAATCGAAAGAAACAACGGGGACGGCAGCAGACCCACAGTACGAAGGCAAATCTCCTCAACACGAACAGATGCAAGGGCCTCCAACAGAGTCACACGAGGGTGCTGCACCAGCAACAAGCATAAGTCTGCTCATACTCAGCCCAAAGAAGTGGCAAGAAGTCGTAGATGTGATGAAGCTCCAGGTGAGACTGCTGACGCTGATAGCACTAACAAGTGTGGCAAACATCCGGTCCCAAAGAATCAATCTGATGTCATACCGCGAACAACTGGGCATAGAACTCGTCCACAGTGACATCTCCCTGCTACAACGACTACTCCTGACGCACAACAGCAAGATACAAAGAATCACCAGATGACTCGTAGTGATTGCGCAGATGCGCTCACATCAATTGTGCTGAAGTCAAGCCAACCACATCCCCAGTGAGATGCACTTCCATACTAACAACCAGAATAGTATAAGCACGGGCATCCTCGTCAATCTATATTTTGTAGGCAGCAAACTAAGTCCAAAAAGTCTCTATGGCATCCTTAAAAGTAGCAGATGCCTCTTAACGAGTGTCTTTGGATACATCTTTCGGGAGCACAGGCTTAACAGGTAGAACAGGTCAAGGCGAACAAGGCAGCTCACTGATAAAAAAATCCCAAAAACACTGACTATGCATGTGGTGACGTATGTGCTGAAACCAGTCCTGATAATTGAGACTATCAAAGATCACGAGCAACGAGGAACCGAAACAATGCCGGAAGAGGACGACGTTTTTTCCTTTTCTTTCTTTTAACTGAAGACTCTGCTATATCAGATACTAGTTTTGCTCTATATCAAAAACGTATCAGAGAGAGAAAGACTCGGTGTCTTGCGGCGACGGAGGCGGCTACCCGGCGGCGACTCCCCGACGACGACGGCGGCAACTCCCCAGCGGCGACGGGGCGGATCTAGGCGGCTCCGAGTGACTCCGGATCGAGGCGGCTCCAATCGGGGGCGACTCCGAGCGACTCACGGGCGAGGAAGACACCGGCTCCGAGTGACTCACGGGCAAGGAAGACTCCGAATCAGGGCGACGCCAGTCGGGGCGGCTTCGAGCGACTCATGGGCGAGGAAGACGCCGGCTCCGAGCAACTCACGGGCGAGGAAGACGCCGGCTCCGAGCAACTCACGGGCGAGGAAGACGCCGACTCCGAGCAACTCACGGGCGAGGAAGACTCTGGATTGAGGTAACGCCAATGTCGGGTGAACGGCGGTGTGAAGAAGAAGCGCGGATCCGGCGACGGGCAGCCCAGATCTGGCGGCGACGCCCCGGATCCGGCGGCCATAGACTGGCAGCGGCGTGAAGCTGATGCAGAGCTCACACGAGCGGGCGGCAGTGGCGGTAGAAAAAACAAAGGAAAAATAGAGGACACAGGAAGGGTGGCGGTGGCGGCGGCGGTAGTGGCGGATGCGCCGCGCCGACGATCTCCAGCATGCGCTGACTCTGCGGCATCATGTAGCCTCCTCTGCTCTGAGCCATCTGCATCGTCCCGACGACCGCGCCGCCCCGGATCGAGTCGCCGCTGCGCTGCATGTGTCGCTGCCTCCCTCGGTCGTCGCTGCTCAAGTCGCCGCCGCATCGTCTGCCTGTGCGCGCATAGAGGCGCTCGACCGTCGCCTCTTCTGGCTCCACCCGGGTGGAGAGGAGGATGGTGGAAGGGGAGGAGAGGGAGGCAGTAAGGGAGAGGAGACTCGAGAAAACAGAGGGGGCGAGTTGGGGAGTGGGGAGGACGAGAAAAGAGGAGAAAAAAAGTGTAGTTATATCTGCTGCTTCTTTGAGTTCTTTTTTTTGTTTCGTTTATCCAAATTCATACTCTATCTTTGAGTTTATCTAACTCATGCGAGTCTACAAATTCATTATCGGTCAGCGGTGAAGGCAACCATGCTTTAGTGGCGACCACGATGGCATGGTCAAGCTACCATGGCGGATGCCGAAGGTGTCAACATCCCCCCATTCCACCATCCTCCTCTCCCTTCTCTCTTGGTTTGGATTCACTACCCTGCTACGATTCAAACCACGAATCATCGCAAATCAGATCGCTTTCGAACCCCGAACTGGTTCATAAGATCTGGTTCGAGGTTCGACGGTGGTTGCCGCGAATCAACTATGCATTGGACAACTATGATAATATTTAAGTAACAAAGCACGGTCCATATAAAATTAAATAGTTACATATTGCATAAATATGGTAACTTGACACCTAATGTCCAACAGCGTGGCACCGGTTGCAAGGCTCCAGAACATTTAACTTAACTGTAGATGGAACTTTCCCCTCGATGTATGTTCTGATAGCCATGAGCGCTTTACGGGCTTCCATGAGCGTACCCTTGGCCATGGAAAGGCATTTGCCAGCAGAATTTTTGGCAGAAGAACACCTAGGAGCACCAGAAGTGGTGTCCAATGTAAGACACTCAAGTGACGTTGTGTTCTCAACAATATGGCATATTAGCTCAACCAAGCTCTTCGCAGAGCAGAAACCAATGATCTTCACACTCTTGAGGTTGTCATGGTGATGTTCTGTCATCTGCCTCAGATGTGAGGAATCTCCAAAAATCGATTTATGCTTCATGCATTGCTGACATACCTGAAGATGAAAAATAAAGATACTTGAATTAATGGTTCCACCATAGTGACTAGATATCTTTGCAGGATGAGCAGTGACTTACCTGCAAGGTGAAAGTCTCCAAGGAAGGAGAGGCATCAAGCCAGGAAACCAGAGAAAAATAATCATAGGCCAGAGAAATGGTCCATCCAGATAGTGAAATGGTCAAGTATTTGAGGTAGAGGAATTTGGTAGGTAGCATAGGCGTATTGGCCACCTGCACAAAGATGTTTATTAATTATATTCCAATGTATGACTACTGTTGTACCCATATCCCTAGTCTATAATCAACTAAAGTTTTACAGTATACCTCACGAAGCGAAAGTATGTATAGACTTTCAAGATTTGGCATACTGGACGGGAGCTTGGAACGAGCATAACAGACGAGGTTTCGACGGAACATTATTATTTTCTTCACTTTCAATGATTCACCAAGTGAGAATTTGCCTTCTCCTGAAAAGAAAAAAGAAGAGAGATTTGGAGCTTTGCTCTCTATCACTCGCAGCCTGTGGCATTCCAAAACCTCCAGGTAGCTGAGCCGCTGCAGCAGGCAGTGTATCTTCAGGCAAGTTATCTCAGCGCAATACCTAAGTTCCAACCACTCCAGAGCAAGAGAGTTGGAAAGAAGGCACCCTAACTCGTCCCCCGTAATACGCACACAATACAGATGCAGCCTTATCAGGCTTCTAAAGGAACCAAGTTCAACTGTGGGACGGAGCTCGATTGGAGTTAAAGAATATGAACAAATGCAAATTGGGGTTAAAGAGGAGCTCGATTGGAGCCCTACCCTAAATAAACATTGATCTAGCAGGCTTACATCAATCTAAATGAATCAGTTTGCTCCCGTCACAAAAGAAATCAGTTTTTTCTTCCGGAAAAGAAACCGTAAACAGCAAACACAATAAAAAGCAATTTTTTTTTGTTTGGATGAAGAAGAAGCATATACGTATTAACTGAGTCTTGTTGCATAAGACCGTCGAGTAAAAATATTCTGATCTGAACAGGTTATAGAAGTCAGGACATGCACATCACTTAACAGAGAGGCCGAGGGAGCTAATACCAAGAGGCGGGGCTTACTACAGGCTTGGGTTTGCCGACGCCGCCGCTCCCGCTGCATGGAGATGAGCCGCTTCAGCGCCAGCAGACCCATGATCGAGACGAGAAATCGAGGCGGTCGTTCCCCCTCTCTGTTCCTCTCCTGTCTATCACCTATTCGTCTCTGTCTCTGTGTCTCTGTCTCTGTCTCTGTCTCTGTCTCTGTCTCTGTGTCTCTGTCTATTTATTTGAACCGAATAAGACGCGAGGGGAGGATATCCCGCTGTCTCCCTTAGTTTCGATCCGAAGCCAACAAGGCGCGGCGGGAGGAAATCGCGTCGGCGCCGCCGGGCGGGGCGACCTACCACGAGAGGAAACCGGACTCCGCAGGGCAGACGACTACAGAGTAGGAATTTGCTGGTCAACGTGGTGGGCTTTATGCTTGGGCTTCTTCGACTTTCCTAAGTACCTCGTACATTGCCGGCATGAGTTCGAACGCACGTCTTCCTCTCCCTCGAATTGTTTCTTGTTTGAGAGACTGTATTTAAATTAAATTGTATTGTTTTTTGTTTTCACATGTATCTCAAAAATCATGATGCGTGCATTAGTATCACTTTTTTTTCCAGTTCGACCGACCACAGACATGGCGGGCGTCAGATGCATGCATGCAAGGCGGTGGCGGCCGAACGGCGACGGCGATGGCAACGGATGGCCGAGCCCGGGGCGGCCGAGGGGAGGAGGCATGGGCGGCGGAGCAGCGGCGCGAAGACAGTGGCGTGGAGGAGACGGGCTCGGCGTCATGGAAGGCAGTGGCGGCACATGCACTCGGTGGGCATGCATGCGGCGTGGCCAAAGCCAAGGGCGCGGCTTGGCTCGCTAGAGCGCAATGCACACGGCGGACCCGAGAAGATGTTCGGTGTTATATCGCACACCTAGTGTCGCGGTAAAAATCTTTAGTGTCTAATCGTGTTTACGATAATTAGTTGTTCATGATGCATTTTCTGTAATATCCCAAACCTTGGCTTGTGTTTCAAATGTAAGAAAAGGTGTAGAAATTAAAAAATTTCTTGCATCTTATTGTTGTATGTATGTTCTGAAAATCCTTGTAAGGGAATTATGGAAAATACAAAATCACAAGCCTCTGTTGACCTAAACCTTGACCCTTTGAAAACTTTTCATGATAACCTTGTGATCATTCTCTGAAAATAATTTTACTTGGTTGTAGGGTTAATGTGTGACCCCTGTGAAAAATTTCACGTTTTAGAAATTGTTTGGATATTTTAAGAGGCCAGTCAAATCAGTTTGACTGTTGGTCAAACCTTAAATCAGTACCTTGAGAATTTTTTGGAGAAAATGCACTGCATGAAAACCTTTGAAAATTTTATACAAGGTCAATATCTAAGTTAGCAAGCTCCTGTAAAAATTTCAGAATTTTTAGAGTTAGCTTGCTATCTTGAAAAATTCAGCAAAATTCTATGTTCTAATCTAACCCTAAGACTTGGGTTCACTGTTCCTTGGCTGCGGACCAGTCTCGGGCTCGAGACACTTGACTTGGCTCAGTCAATTAGCGCACTCGGGCCCATTGTGCCTGTTTTAAAACATGCAATCGTTGTGAGTCGTAGGATCTCAATCGGGCGACCCACGTTCGCGAGACCGTTCGGACCACCCTATCGTCCATCTCGATCTGGACCATTCATTCTCCATCGAACCGCCCTCGTTGCTGTGAAACAATCGGACCTCCGAAGGTCCCCTTTCAATCTAAACCCTTGGATCTTAATCAGACCGTCTAGGTTGTTTTGAGCATAGGAACTTTCCAAATGACCGATTCAATTGTGACCGTCCATTTCTAATCCAACCGTCCAGATCTTTTGACTCAATTTGACCTAACCCCCTCGTCACTTTTTGACCCGAACCCCTTTGATCCTTTAACTGACATGTGGGCCCCAGGGTCCTGGTCACCTTATTCCTCTTTGCGTGCGTGTGACAGAAACAGGGCACGGAGGAGGCGCAATGTGTTGTCAACCCCATGCGTCACCTTCAACGGCTCTGAGCTCGTGGTTTTCCTCACCACGGTGTTTTCGCGCTCAAAGACGTCACCTTCACTTGCTCCCGTCAATTCTTTTGGTCCATGACAGTGCCATGAACTGAGCTCACTCTAGGGCCTCTATTCTTACCAAACCCTAGTTTTTCAGCTATATAAAGCCTCCAAAGCTCATCCTTGTGTCCCTTTACGACACCCCTAGCTCCTTCCTTGTTCTTGGAGCTCAAAACCACAGAAATCCCCAAATCCACCATTGTTGGCCATGAAGCTCCATTGTGGACCTTGGTGCTCCAGTGGTTCTTCTTCCATTCTTTTTGCACCCTTTTGCTCTCCTTAGCACCTTGAGCATTTCCCCTCACTCAATTTTGGGTTTCATTCACAGGAATCGTCCAATCTTGAGTTTGGATCCTTTCGGCCAGAATCGCCCCCTTTCTTCTTCCGCTCCGGTAAGAGCTTCATTTCTCAATTAACTGCTCATGGAGTTTCTCTGAGCTATAATGAAGCTAACCCTACCACGAGGACTCACTCATTTTGCTCAGGTCGTCATTTTCACTTTATCTTCTTCCACTCCGGCAAGCTCCTTCGTCGCCGGAGCTACTCCGGCCACCCCTAAGCTTCTTTAGCACTAAGGTACCCCCTAGCAGTCCCTAGAAGCTTGGCACTCGCTTCTTTGAACCGCTGCGGAGCTCCTTTTGCTTTTTGTCTTTCGGTCGTGTTTATCACGCCACCTTTCTCCACCTCCACCGCTCAAGGCCGCCGCCACCATTGCCGAGGTTGCCTCCAATGGGTGCGCAAGGTTATTGCGCACCCATTTGTGCCCTTGGTTTGTGCCGCGAGTCCACATCGCCGCCGATAAGCCGTTGTTTGCCCTCGGGTTTTGTCGGACGACGCCGACCTCGGCGTTATCGATTAGGGCAAAGATTAAATCATTAAATGCTAATCATTAGTTAATCGTTGTTAATCGGGGCTAGTAATTAATGTTGTCCTAAATGACCCATCGTGTCGCCACAGTGGGCCCAACCACTTAACCCCCGCCGTGTCGTGATGTGCAATGTCTTTAGGACCTCTTTAATGCTAATGATTGATAATCATTGTTTAGCAATAAATGGCGGTCCTAAAAGTCTTAATGTGTCACTTACATGTGGGCCCAGTGCCACTTAACCCTCTTGGGCGCGTGCGATGCGCTCAATTGATTGTGGATCGTCGATTTGAGATCAACGGTCCAGATCTAGCGAACCTTTGAACTCCAGAGGTTCCTATCTCCGTAGGCCATCAGATCTAGATCAATGGTCTAGATCTGTTTGGCCGTTCGGACCGCCCGAGCTCCCAAATCGCTGTGAGCTGTCTATCTCACGATCTATGGCTGAGAGCGCGAGTGCATTCGGACCTCCGAACGTTAATTCGCTCTAAGCCATCCATCTTTAGATCCACGGCCCAAAATCAATGGAGACGTTTGGTAGTCCGAAAGTCTCGTTCACTGTGGGCCGTTAGATTCTAATCCATCGATGGGCTCTTTGTGCGCTATGCGCGTTTCCGTTCGACCCTCGCCCTGGGTCGTTGGACTCCAGATCTGTGGCCCACGTTTGTCCATGTCCTTTTCTATTGATTTAAGTTTATTTTAATTCCGATAAGCTTTATTTACCAACTGAGAATTGTATTAAATTTCAAAATAGTATAACTAATTCATTTGAACCCCTTTTGAGATGATTCCAATTTTGTTAAATCTCTAGTTAAATGAACTTTGAATTAGACATATGTTTAGACTCGTTGGCACTGCAATCTTTTGTGGATTGTATTAGCTTACTTTAGCATTTAATTATTGTTCTAGAAATTCGCTTAAAACTTGAAAATGCATAAGTAATTCTCTGTAGCCCCAAATTGAGCAAACTAAAATTTGTTAAATTCCTATGAAAATGCCTCTGAAAAATGTGGGTTTTGTTCATGTAATTGCCTCTGAAAATGACTTGCCCTAGTTTCACAATTTAGAAAAATCATAAGTAATTCAATTTAACTCCAAATGAAGTAAATCCAGTTTTGCTGTTCTTAAAATGCCATGTTTTACCTACCATAAAAATTTCAGGTTCTAAAACTTTCTGAAAATTGTGTCATGAACAATGACCAAAATTAATTTAATTTGAATTTTCCAAATTGATGTAACTTGATTAGGCTATAACTTTTGCATACTTTGTCCAAATTGAATGGTTCTTGTTGCTAAATTCATTTAAAATCATGACCGTACTGTTGTGTAAATTTTATGGAATTTGGATGACTTTGGCTTTTGAATTCTTTCAGCGTTCTTCGTTCTTATTGGATTTTCGCGTTCTTGCGTTAGGTTTCGAAGAATTTGTTGATCCCAAAAGTGATCCTCTGCAGCAAGAGCACTACCAATAAGGCAAGCAGATGTAGCATCATTTGATCATATTGCTCCTACTATTTTCAAAGTTTAATATGTTGTTTGAAAATTCTATGTATGCATCGCTATCTTGTGTTAAACTATTGTCGATTAGTTGCCCCATTAGATGCATAATCAGAGGCAAATGTTATCCTCTACTATCGAGCTTAGGATTATCTTGCTGTGATTTAGGGTTCATTGGATGAGCCTTTGTCACTTAGTAGTTTACGAGTTCATGGTGCTTAGTCATGCTTAGCTACCGGTAGAATTGGGCGGTTGTCGACTTAGTCGATAACCTTGATCACACAAAACTTATTATGACTTTATGTTCAGCCCTTGTGCTGTGGTTAATTGTGAAAACTAAAACTGAAAACAAAATATTTTAGACTTGGACACAATGGTAAAATGGTGTGTTTTTGGTGTGACTGGAATGGTGCCCGAGTCAACAAGGATCGAATTAGTTACGCCACCGTACTGAGCATTTTGTGTGCTAACAACACTAGAGGGAAATGTGACCTCTCTTGACTTAGTACTTTGGCGTGTGTTAGCTCCGAGTCGCAGTAGGTCGTAGGAGGCAGATGTTTGGGAGCATTGTAGTTGTTCCAAAGCTTTACCTCGGGTGGGTAGTTGCATTTCGACTTTACAATGTAGCGTATGGGTTTCTATCCATACGAGCGGCTCGTAGTTGATACATAATATTGGAAACGTCTCGTAGGACTTAACCGTGCCGGCGTACCTTTGGAAGTGTGCTTAATCTTGTGGCGAAAAGGCGATCTGAAGTGTGGGTACATTGGTACACCCCTGCAGGGTTAAATCTATTCGAATAGCCTCGTCCTAGGTCATGGACACGCTCAGATACGCCCTGTGAGAATTAGACTACAACCTTTTAACTAAAACTTGATGGGTGGTACGAATCGAGGATTTGTGCTATGTTATGGTGGCTATTGGGTTAGTCACTTCTAGGTTGTTACTTATGACTAATTGTCACCTCACTGTTATTCCCATGATTAAAAAAATAGATTTGATAAGTTGCCTTCAATCTATTACATTATTACAAATGAAAACTGCTTTATGCGTCAATTAACCAATAAACCATCTCCTAACGTCCCAGTCGCCCGACTTGCCTCCCATTGGTCGACTAGTCGACCGGCAAGTCGACGACTAGTTGACCAGTCACCTTGCCGGCACGAGTGTGCACCTCCAGTCGGTTGTTCCCCAGTGACTTGTCGACTAGTTGACGACTTGATAACCATAGAGTCTACTATCATTGAAGTTGATTTCAACAAGAAAACTATTCCTCTTGAAGATGGAGCTACTCTGCATGAGGGTTGCATCTTGTGTGATGAGCTCTTACATTCACTCATTGAGATGAAGCATGGGAAGTCATTTTTTATGCGGAGTGGTAGAGGTAGGGGTAGAGCCTGAGGGAGAGGAGGTAGCCGGGGTAGGGGAAGACGGTGGAACTCAAGGCATGACGATCCTAAGATGAGCTTCAGAGATTTCTGAAAGTTTTGGAGCTTCAACCTATAACCCTACTCAGTATGTATGTCCAATACTAGTTTGAAACTTTTCAGTTTTGCGAAACCATATCATGATATCTTTCGTTGCTTTCTAGCAAAGATTATATATAAATGGTGCATAGTTCATTTTCTAAAAGAAATGCAACGAACAGTTATCATATTCTTACCAAATCTTGTCCAGAAAAGAGATGTTGGTTAGAACTGACAGGTGTTCAAGCCAGCCATGGACTTATAAACTGAAATGCAAACCATCAAAGTTGATTTCACATTTCCACGTGCCATGTACAGGAGCCAACTCACATGTCCATAAAGATTTTTATATCGCATAAAACTTTTGGTAGAAAAATGACAAATACTAATATATTGTAGTTGAAGTATCTTTTCGAGTTTGAAGAACTAGGCAAATATCAACGGTCATTATGGAGCATGTGTTTCTTATTGGATATACAAAATTTTAAGAGCACAACATTCCTCAAAAATATCCTTTGGACCTTTATTGTCATTGCCTCATTTGTACTAGTTTCGTGCCATGTCTAAGTAGACCTTTTGTTTGGAAATAAGTATTTCTAAATAAAAGGTAGGCCTTTTATTGTTTTGTGTGAGAATAGCGGCCTTCAATAGTCATTTGCAGGCTTGCTTTTTTTTTTGTTGCCATTATGGCATTCTGATACCCTAAATCATGCTTATGCAGGAAAGGCCCCAACTTCAGCAGCTTTGGCTCGCCTTAATCATTCTTTGTTGCTAGGTACGTTTGTTTACTTGTATTATACATTCTGACTTAAAATTATGAATGAAAATACAAATATTCAAATTTAAATTCAAAGACAAATTTGGTCCGAATTTAATGATAACATAGTTCATAACATCTCTGCAAATCAAATGACATAATTATCAAATTTGAGCGGGGGAAGGAGCAGGCGCGGGAGGGGAAAAAGGCTGGCGGGGGAAGAATCGGGACTAGGGCGCGCAGGAAACCGTGATTTGGGGGCTTGGCCTAGAGCCCCGTGAATGAGGGCTTGAGGGGATTTTAGGGCCCTCAAATTTGAGGGATCTAGTAGGGGCCCTGCTGGACCTCTGTTTTTGCCTCAAGCCCTCAAATTTGGTTTTAGGGGCTCAAGTAGGGGCCTTGTTGGAGATGCTCTAAAGCACTCAAAGTATATATACTGAATTAACCGTGTTGTTCAAAACCGAAGTTATGTCTTGTGCACTTAATGCACACTAACTTCTCTTGGTACAGGTGCCCTCCCTCGAGGATACCTGGTCTCCCTCGTGGTGACCGGAGTCCCGTTTTCGTCTTGTTGCTACGACACTCTCTATCACCTACAGGCTGTAGCAATCCCTCACCAACAGGAGCCTGAGCTGCCGGGGTAGGCAAGGTATCTTGAGGCAAACGATCTGCCCACATTTGAGAAGTTCCAAGCGCTAGCCAAAGGATTGGAGAGAAAGCTGCCCAACTGACAACCCATGATGTAACAGTGGATGATTTCGTATTTCATTCATTTGACAACCTGTGATGTAATGGTGGATGATTTTGTAATTTCATTCATTCTACTTTGGATTCATGGTAGCAAAAATCAAGCACTTAACCCTGAGAAGAAAAAAAATCACTTGCAGTGTAGCCGACGGACCCTGGCCAGCCTGGATGGCTGGCAAAATGGTCATAAAATTAAAACTAATATACTAAAAAGGGTCATCGAATTATGATTAAGATACATCATTAAGCACATCCCCTGTAATATTGCATAACCCATGTAACATTGGACAGTTCTGATAAGTAAAGGGAAAAAAAACACAACCCATCTAATTCTACAGAAGTAAACATTGAACAGCTCTGATAATTTAAGAAACAAAGCATGGTTCATCTAAAATTAAGGTTTAGGATTCGGGTTCGCGATTCGCGGTACGCCACTTTACATAAATAGAGGTTCATTAAGGGTATACCTCTTAGCTTTGTAAATCAGAGATGGGGTTCGTGAACCTAACATTTCTGGTTCAAAATACGACAATATATAGTAAAATATAGGAATATATGGTCTTGCAAACATTATGGATAGTCACAAAATCCTAACTTTATAACATAAAAGAAAAAAAGAGAGGATGAGGCCATCAGCGCTGGACCCTCTCCATCCCGCCACCTCCTTGTTTCGTGTTACTCCCCATCCCATCACCTCCCTGCTCCTCAACAACGACCACGATAGCAACAATAACCGTGATGGCGATGCAGTGTTGTAGCGGTGAAGGCAACCATGCTTTAGCGGCGATCACAATGGCATAGTCAAGCTACCATGGCGGGAGCCGAAGGTGTCGGCACCCCCTTATTCCACCATCCTCCTCTCCCATCTCTCTTGGTTTGGGTTCACTACCCTGCTGCGATTCAGACTACGAATCATCGCAAATCATATTGTGTTTGAACCCCGAACTGGTTCACAAGAACTAGCTCGGGGTTCGACGGTGGTTGCCGCGAATCCGGTAACTATGCATTGGACAACTATGATATTTTAAGTAACAGAGCACGGTCCATATAAAATTAAATAGTTACATATTGCATAATTATGGTAACTTGACACCTAATGTCCAACAGCGTGGCACCGGCTGCAAGGCTCCAAAACATTTAACTTAACTGTAGATGGAACTTTCCCCTCGATGTATGTTCTGATAGCCATGAGCGCTTTAGGGGCTTCCATGAGCATACCCTTGGCCATGGAAAGGCATATGCCAGCAGAACACCTAGCAGCCAATATGGCATATTAGCTCAAGTGACGTTGTGTTCTCAACAATATGGCATATTAGCTCAACCAAGCTCTTCGCAGAGCAGAAACCAATGATCTTCACACTCTTGAGGTTGTCATGGTGGTGTTCTGTCATCTGCCTCAGATGTGAGGAATCTCCAAAAATCGATTTATGCTCCATGCATTGCTGACATACCTGAAGATGAAAAATAAAGATACTTGAATTAATGGTTCCACCATAGTGATTAGATATCTTTGCAGGATGAGCAGTGACTTACCTGCAAGGTGAAAGTCTCCAAGGAAGGAGAGGCATCAAGCCAGGAAACCAGAGAAAAATAATCATAGGCCGGAGAAATGGTCCATCCAGATAGTGAAATGGTCAAGTATTTGAGGTAGAGGAATTTGGTAGGTAGCATAGGCGTATTGACCACCTGCACAAAGATGTTTATTAATTATATTCTAATGTATGGCATACTGGACGGGAGCTTGGAACGAGCATAACAGACGAGGTTTCGACGGAACATTATTATTTTCTTCACTTTCAATGATTCACCAAGTGAGAATTTGCCTTCTCCTGAAAAGAAAAAAAGAAGAGAGATTTGGAGCTTTGCACTCTATCACTCGCAGCCTGTAGCATTCGAAAACCTCCAGGTAGCTGAGCCGCTGCAGCAGGCAGTGTATCTTCAGGCAAGTTATCTCAGCGCAATACCTAAGTTCCAACCGCTCCAGAGCAAGAGAGTTGGAAAGAAGGCACCCTAACTCGTCCCCCGTAATACGCACACAACACAGATGCAGCCTTGTCAGGCTTCTAAAGGAACCAAGTTCAACTGTGGGACGGAAGGCACAACAGCCAAGTTGAAGATGCCGAATTGAGTTTCCAACCCCATCAGATAAAAGTGAGCATGGGAAGTTGTACTTTTCCATGCTACTAGTCAGCATAAGGGTAATTTCTTCAATCCCTGGTGTAGCAGTAGTCTGAAGCCAACTATTTAGATAACGACAGGTGTCCACATCGTCAAAAACAAGGAATTCAAGCCTGAGTGTCTTCACGCTAATGCCTACAAAGAATTCAAGCCTGAGTGTCTTCACGCTAATGCCTGGGTGGCTTTTGAGAATGTGGTCAATTTTTCTGATGAAATCCCTTCCACTTGCACTGTCATTCAAGCCCAGTGTATCCTTATTGAAGGTGAGGTTGGGATGACATCTCCAGGAATGTAGAAAGGCGCGAGACACGCAAGCAGCACGAGCAGCATCTCGCACTGGCATTAGGGAATGTATATGACGCCAGATGTCCTGCATGAACAAGCATGTGATAGAAGTTCAACATTGGGATTGTAAAGCCAAAAGGTTACTTCAGTTGGAGAAAGAAAAACAATAGAACCATACGGATTATGGACTAACATTCTGCATTAAATAGATAGATAGTGCATTAGAACCACAGCTACATTCCGATGCACTATCTACCCCAGGTGCTCTGCGCGTGATTGCACAAGGTGCGCTCCTTTAAATAGATAGATAGTGCATCGGAACCACAGCTACATTCCGATGCACTATCTACCCCGGGTGCTCTGTGCATGTTTGCACATAATGTGCTGCATCACGGAGGTAGATAGGTAGATAGTGCATTGCAATATAATTGTGGTACGTAAGTAGAGCATTGCAATATTTCCGTAACAGTGTTATTAGTGGTTTTCCAAAAAAAAGAACACCAATTCTTAGTGACTAGTACTGATTAACTAGTATGTAATCTATTCTTACTTGAATTAAGCCTGAAGTAGTCAACAATATTTGTTTCCGTGCATTTGTGCCAACCAAGGAATGTTGCTTTATTGCACGTTAGCATGCAATAAATAAGTGTAGCTTACACAGAGGGCCTATTCATTAGTTATCTTTTGTTTATGGAATGATTTTTCATCGGTGTTGCGACTGTGTGCACTAACGTAATCCTGAACTAATGCAGTATACACCGATGGTACAAATTTCCATATTTGGGTCCCGACAATAGGTCCACCAATTTGTGCAGTTAGAGCAGTCATAGAGATATTTTACTTGCAATATATATCTTCCATCATTAACATTTTGTGGCGTACCTCTGGAAGGTATGGCCCTGAATATCTCATTCTTTTACCACCCTGCGAATTACCATCTGGTTGGCACGATGAGCCCTTTCTTTTAGCGCCTGAAGTAATCGATCCATCTGCAACACACCATGCATGGCTAAGCATAGTACAGACAATAACGGAAGAAAACAGCAAACTGAAGCACACGAACGCACACAGAAACCCAATTTGTTTCTCTCATCCAACTTTTGTGCAAGAACACTAAGTAACTACTTTTGAAACACCACCTTGTTTCAATTTAAGGAAGAAAAAAAAGTCAATTGACCATACATATTTTTGCAAAACACTGCAATCTCGATTGACCATAGATATTTTGCAAAACACTGCAATCTACTCCAAGTCTCATAAATGTCGGTTAATCCAGCGGAACATTACAGTGGAGCGGAGCCCATCGGCCAGTGAGATCCCTGTCCTTACCCAACAGCCATTGCTCTCCTCCCTCCCAAGTTTCACTTTATTGTTTGAGTGGATACTATTAGCTCCTCTCGAACTATATAATAGAGTAATAGACAACTATCATTATTTGATCACTGAATCTTCTCTCTTGAAATCTCCTCCCAGATCAATATATATAATTGATGAAGGCGACACTTCATCAGCGATATGGTAACGGAGTAATCACCAGTCAGTTTGATATCATCAACATACAACAACAGAATAGCACGTCCTCGAGGATAAACTGATACGAACATGGTCGAATCATGATCACTCCGAGCAAACCCCGCCTGGATAACCAATGTGCTGAACTTCAAAAACCGACGCTATCGGGGCTTGTTGAGACCATAGATCGCTTTGCGTAAAGGACGGACAAGAGAAGAAGTCAGAAGGGTAGGTTCTCTTTCATCCGTCTTTTCTAGGTGCGCATCTCCATCTACTAAAAGTAGGAGTGGTTGCCATAGATAGATTGGGTCATTCGTAACCTGAGCAATAACCGATGCTACTACAGCAATAACGGAAATAACCGATGCTACAGCAGAAACTACAGCTATACGTGGCGGCCCCACATGTAGCTTTGTTTAACAAGCATCACCCTTCCTTTCTTTTCAAATGCTTCCTCACTCAATCAACAACTTATTCGATTCCTATACTTATTAAACATCTGATATAGATGGTGGGAACAATGAAGCATATTCTTCATCTGTAGGTTGCAATCCGTATGATTTCTTTTCTCGATCTCCTGCTTGTGTTTCACCTCGCACCTAAGCATCACATTCCTAGGGACAGAGACATCTGCGCTCTAAGGCAATCATAGTACTGCCAGCATGGTTACATCGTTCTGCGGGCAAGCTTCAACTTAAAAGTCACCTGATTTGGCACCAGCCAAAGGAGTAGGAACAGCAGCTGGGGAAGCACCATTACCATCCATGGGAGGTTGAATAGCAGCATAAGTAGTAGTAGGAGCATGGGCACTGGGAAAAGATGAAATCGATCCAGCTCTGGTAACAAAGCAGTAGGCAAGCCGGGACCTTCCATACCGCCCGAGACTTTTTCCCCTCGGAGCGCACCATGGGATGCTTTGTGAACAGCCCCCTCTGTTCAATACCGATACCTGTCAGATTCCATAGCTAATGAATCTCTTTATTTTTCCACTCTTTCCCCGTCACGCAAGACACTTTTCTGGCACAAACCTAGTAGTTATTTGTCCTACTGATCTTGGGTGAACTAATGACACATGCTCCAAGACCAAGAGTTTTCACAGCCAAAGCTATTGAAGCTACTCCCTCCCATGAATCACGGCTTTCTGGACGCACTGCTTGAACACCATGGAGCAAGATAGAGATAAAACTCCTATCCCAGTTGATCGAGCTGAACCCACCCACCGCCGGGCAGGTGCATCAGCCTCTTCTTTCTAGTTTCCGACAGGGCTACCCGCACTAGCCTCTGACCTCTACTCCAAAAAGGGAAGGTGAGGGGCTTACTTAGAGACGGGTAGCTAGACTAGACCAAGAAGAAGAAAAGAAAGCGCAACCATACTAGGCTCCACCCATACCGACCGATTGTCGCTTTGCTATCTTTTTCGAGTGCAGTGAGTCAAGTTGCTAGTTAACCTTACCGAGGCTGGCAGCTATGATGAACTCAGTTCTGTAGTAGAACGATGTTTAGATAGATGGATCGAAGGTTGCGGGGGCATGACCACTCTTAAGACTAGGTACCCGTAGACTAGTTTTTACTACTCAAAGAACTTCCCTATGCAATGGTGCTTTCTAGTTCTTATCTGCACCTACATTTAGAATTCACCCTATTCTTGATAATGGGAATCACATCACCTTTTTTTCACCGAGTGAGCTCTACTTAAGGATTCTGAGGGGAAAAGGATCCAATCTCTAAAGAAAGTACCTCCTCTTCGAACAGAAGCCTTTCCCCCAAGTCCTAATTTCTCTTTCTTTTATGCCGGGGAGGATTATCTTCATACTACTCAAATACAGCGATCTGAATCTACCGGGATGAACGAAAAATACGAGAAAACATCGATCATGTCACCTTCACTCCTCTAGGTCCGATGACACAATCAAAGAAGGATTCCGGGTTGTGAAAGGACATTAGGTAGTTTGATGTCCTGACTTTCGCTTCCATGAGCAGGAGAAAATATACAGTTACTCTGTCACGACTTGAGAGTTTTTTTTGACGTAAACGACTTGAGAGTTTCGTTCCTCATTTACGAGATAATTTGGAGCCGCAGGAATCCGCCTTTCATGAGCATGTCGATGTCTTTTTTACTCCACTTTGAAAAGAGCAGCACGCATCCTCGATCGACTAAATCAAACAAAGTATAGACAAGTTTTCCAAGAATCTTGGCATTCTTCTCTCTTGAGCTGAATCACAATCCGCAATTCGAACTCATTGTACCGTAGGATCCAGATCATCCAAACTACACACGAATCCTTCACTCATTTGTTTCCACGAAGGCAAAGGGCTCCTACCGACATCACGCCAACCACGGCCTCGGATCCCGATTTCAAGTGACTTCAAGATGCTGGACAAATCTCTCTTCGTGACTCATCTATCGATGTACCCAATCATTATTATGAACCTAACGAACACGAACAGAAATGTTAAGGTAAAGAAATAGTTCAATCACCCGAATCGTCGAAATCCTCGAAATGGAGAGCGGCGCAAGTCTCACACTCTTTCTCTCACTCTCTATCCTCTGTCTTTCGATTTTCCCCTCGTAGGCGATCTGGTGAAATATTTTTATGTAAGGGAGCTGATCCACGAGATTCAATGGTTAATTCGATTTCCCCAGATGAACCAAAGGAGAAGAATAGAATAATTCACTGTGCAATGGAGCAAAGAAACCTTCGAGAAAAGGAGAAAACACGAAAAAGCGGAAGTCTTGGATGTATGACAAATGCTCAAATAATTGAGTGCGTATTCAGATCCAAACGATCAAGAAAGGATCCTGCATCGCTCAAGATTATCTGCGCAGATCAAATTCTGGTGATCAACTTGCGGAAGGAGAACTCGTGATGACAGACAAAGATCTTGTCTTGTACACACTTGGTGGATTAGGCGAGACGACCATCGATCGATTCACCGACCTCGAGGGGACCGAGATGGTGGAGAATAGCCACCAAGGAGAGTGGCGTAAGACATCATATCCAAGGACCAAGGGAGCGACAAATAAGATGAAATGTAGCAGAGTTGTCTTAGGTTAGTCTAATGTGCCAAAATGTTAGTCAAACCACCTAGGTTGTGTTTGTTCGTGAGAGTTCACTAGTCCGAGTGATCCAGGTTATCCTACGTTTTATCCTGTTTTGATCTTATTTTCTACTATAGGGTTTTGTAGCGACCAAAGACATCCGTGTGACAGAGAGTCATATTAAGGATAGGGCTAATGCTTTCCCTTGAACCCCTTGCGAAAAAAGTAGGAAAATGGACTTAAATTGTTGGATAAGTGGATTTGCAGATCTCAACAATTAGAATCTGCGAATATTCCATCATCCAAACTAAGCTTCCTCATATCCTAACCCATGGGTCATTATCGAGCCTCGTGACTCATTGTGTAAGGAAATACTTTTTGTGGGTGGCGGTTTTGATTTCTTTTGTTATTATCTACTTATCTTTCATAGACTTAGACTTGAAAACGGATTTCAAATATCATTTCTTCATCTTTCATTCCAGTTGTTAGCCCCGCACGATCACATGCGCGCAAGGGAAGGAAGGAAGTAAAAGCTCATTGCATCCCGCTTCTCCTCAAAACACAAAGTCTTGATTCGATCCACCAACCGCTCCCGGTTTAATGGAATGATCGGCTTAGCGAGGATGCTTTTTCTTGGTGGTAACTAGTACGTATGGGGCCACTTCACGAGTTTCAGGCATTAGCGGGTCCAGCGGCGGGAAGAAGACTTTTAAAGTCTCTCGCCTTTGCGTGAGACAACCCTTTTCTGCTCCTACGGTGGTGATGGCTCACCGACCTCGGATTTTCTCCTTCTCATAAGTTGTTTTGTTGGGTTGGTGTAGGAGGTCAATCTCATTGGTGCTATATTATGGTTTGATTTACTAGTAGTCCAAGTCCGCCACCGAGGGAGGATCATGGATGGAATTTCGGTAATGTCCTTCCGGTCCCAATCCTATATCCTTTCGTGTTGAAGCGGACTTGAGATATGAATCGGTTCGGATTTACGTTGATGAAAACTCTTATTCCGCACACTCGATCCGTTAGAAAAGAAAGGTGGTTTAGGGCGATGCCAAATGTTTTGGCAATGAGAACGATAAGGATTTGAGTGGTAAGATATCGAAATCACCGAGCGGGATCACATTTTAAGTTACTCGTAAATGATGAATTTTGTACTTGCTTTCAAGGGTTCGGGCCACTTTGTTGGTTCTTTGCCGTTATTCATCCAAGTAAGCCGTTTGGCACTCGCAGTGTGGTGTTTCGATGAATGTGTTTTCTTTATGCTTTTCACAACCAAAAGTGAAACAAATTGTATCATTTTGTTCGTCCTATTCCTATTGCGGATGAGGTTTGAAACACTTTAACTATGAAATTGATTCGCAGTCCCATATGAAGTTGATTCCTAGTTGTAGATTATTTTTCTATGATTATGGATATAATGCTTTGTAGTTGACTTTATTAACTTCTAATTGTTCGTTGTCCGCCGAGTACAACTCGTGAAGGAGCTAGCTTATAGCTTTGGGCGAGCAAGCTTAAAGCTCTTTTCATCCAAGACATCGAGCCACGTTGAAGTTGTTGAGGCAATATTGAAACTACATTAATTTATTCAATGGAACCTTCAATGTCAAAGTTATTACCACTCTCGAGGATCACACCATCTACCAAATCATTCAGAAAGAAGCAACTTTCCTACTAGTAATGAGAAGCTATAGTAAACTAAACAATTGCACTAACCAACCACCATAAGGAATACGTTATATTTAGAAAACCCTCGATAAAACATAGTATAAGTGCATGCATAATATATTTCAATCTAATTATTATCCATACTCCACCACTCACATTTGCACAATCTACAAACTCCATTTTTGACAATTGAACAGCTACCACAATGCACCACTGCACGCCATCCGCATGTTAATAATTAAAGGCCATACAACACTGCATGCACAATCCACCACGAACTACCTTGCAATCAAATACGAGTATCTAAAATTATCCAATTTATAAATTGGATTCAAAATTGCTAAACATTGATCCTTCGAGAGCCTTGTCCTATTCAAGACTAATCGTGGGAGGGACGGACACGATACACGCCAATGAGAAGGAAGAGAAGAGAACGAAACAAGAAAAAGAGCGAAGCATAGCCACTCATAGCATCCATCTCTAGTGCTTTGCAATAGCCTGCTTACCTAGCCAAGCCAACAAGGAAAGAGAAGCTTGAATAGGATCATCTGAATCCACTAGCATATCAAGACAGTTCAACTCACCACCATCGAATGTTGGAGCTCCTACCATTCATGTTCAAAAGGCCAACCGCAAGAACAAGACCAAATGAATGCGAGTTCAATTATGAGGAGATGGGCAAGCCAAGCTCGCTAGTAGCCAAGATGAAAAACATGGAGCTAAACTATTTGGACTTTAGTTCCATAATCATAGGATAAAGAGAGGCGGAGCATTATCGATAGGTTTTAGGAAGAGACGCTTTACGGCAATTGTTTGCCTGTTCGTTCGGTTTCAAGGGATTGATTCCAAGTATTCTACTCGCGCTTCAAGGCTGCTCTTTTGAATTAAGGTCTTGCTCTCCTCTACGAACTGCATGGATAGGATATCGTCGCTTTCTCGCATCTTTTCCTCCACTACTCAATTCTTGAACCTCACCTTAAAACATCGGTTTTTTCCTATAGGTTACTAAATGGTTATCTTCGCGCATGAGACCAAACGAGTTCACTCGTTCCCTATCATGGAAGTTAGCTCAAAACCATATCTTCACTTGCGAGCCCTCGCCCTACCAAAAACCGTACCACATTACTACTACTAAGTAAACAGATCAACCTTGCGAGAGGGACTAGCTTAAGCTTACTTCCTCAAAAAAGCACTCACCACAAGACACGAAACAACTCGCCTAACTGGCAAGCAAGACAGTCCTATAGACCAAGGTTTGAATTCGATTTCTGGTGGTTCGACTCGTTCATCCTCCCTAGACCATGTGGCCGGGTCTAGTATATTTTAGTGATGAATAATTGACAATGTTGGGTATTGATGTTATTTGAGGCGTGTTGCGTGTGTGGACTTATGTCGGTCAAGTTGAGAAGAACTTGTGCCAGGAAAATATGTTGTTTTGGTCTTTGCATGTGCAGGGTAACTCGGAGGCGATCGTGGTCTACGGCGGTGACCGGGAGATGACTTGGTGCAAAGTCATGGTCCGAAGGGTCAAGGGTGCTGGAGGAGACGGTCGGGCTCGAGTTGGAGCGCGTGGAGGTCAAAGTTGGATGATGTGTGGTGGAGCTACGGATGTGCGATCGGTTACGACACGTGATAATTTTGGGATGTCCAAAATTCGTTATGTAATCTGGTGTAAAAACCCACGTATTGGGCTATAGGACTTTAGTGGGTCGTATGTGGGTAATTAGGTATAAAAGCCCAAAGTCATTAGGGCTGCATAGGGATGAGGTGCTATATATATATACACACATGAGGTCAGAGGATATAGAGAAGATTAGGCCGGCTTGCATTGGACATTAGAGCTATTTCACGGCGACGGTGTTTTTGCTCAGACAGGAGATGAGACGATTGGCTGCATTGCATGCGTGTGTTGAGAGGTCTCCAGAGGTAAAACAATTGATGTGATAGTTGGCAGCTTTAAGCTTTGATTGCTGTGTGAAAGAAGAGAAATTGCTTCTGTGCATGTTCTTTTCCTATCGTGAGTTTGTGCATGTGTCTTGCTTCTTTACTTTGACGTGGATTTGCTAGTGAGGTTAGTACACATGCATAGATAAAGTACTAGTTGCAGCTGGTTGATTGCCTCTGTTCTTTGCGTGTGTCGTCGTAAATTCTCATTGAATTGTGTGAAGCTTCGCCAACCACGTAGTCACCGATTGCGTAGCACATCTCTCCACAGGTCACCAAAGTGGCGCTAGTAACTGCCTACTACCGCGTCAAATATCTGCCGCGACCACCACTCCAACTCACTGGACATCCGCCCCAACCACGAGAACTTTCGCCACAGGTAAGATCAAACTAGGGGTGGGTGTGAAAAAAAAAATCTGGTACAATCATTCACCCCCCTCTGATTGTCATTAATGATCCTACAAGTGGTATCAGAGCAAGGTTGCTATGGCGTCAGAGAGGTATGTGAATCGTCCTCCCATGCTAGATGGTACTGATTTTGCTTTTTGGAAGTGTCGTATGCAAGCTTATATTGAGGCTCAAGGTAGTGATGTTTGGAATAAAGTTTCTAGACCTTATGTGGTTCCTGTTATTGTTACTGATCTAAATAAACTGATAATGATTTAAATGCCCAAGCTCAGAACTTGTCGTTTCAAGGGATTTCTAAAAGAATTTGATCGTGTAGCTCATATTAATTCTGCCCACTTAATATGGAAGACTCTTTGCGATTATCATGAGGAACCACTAAAATTAAGAAAGTGCGTAAAAATCTTTATCAAAAAGAATATTCTGATTTTGCTATGAAGCCCGTGAGTCTATTGATGATCTTTTGCTCGTTTTGAGAAAATATTGAGTAATTTGCGTGGTGTCAATGTTATTCCTACTGATGAAGATAATGCCACTAAAATTTTGAGATCTTTAGGTTCTGAGTGGTTAATGGTTGTCACAACTATCAATCAAACTATCGATCTAGATACTTTAACCATGGATGATCTGTTTTCTAGATTGAAAACCTATGAGATGGAAGCTTTGCCATCTAAGATTGATAAATCTTCATCTTTAGCACTTGTGACTAACCCCGTGCAGGCTACTTCGTCGAGTTCTTTTTCGTTGTCTGCTTTGTCTTCTTTTTCAGAGGAACAGTTCGAACAGCTCCCTGAAGAGGATTTAGTGTTAATCTCCTCACGGGCATACAAGGCACTCAACAACATGAGGATGAAAAAGCGAGGTGGTATCTCTCGTTCGATCACGTGCTATGAGTGTGGCGAGCTAGGTCACATTAAGTCGGAGTGTCCTAAGCTCAAGGGGAAGGTGATCAAGGAAGGCAAGAATTACCGTCGTCGGCCATCCAAGAACAATAACACCAAGGGTGGCAATTTCCGTCGCAAGCTTGCTGAAAAGATCATATCGGCTATTGAGCATCTTGATTTGAGTGATGTGGAATATGAGAGTTGCGACGACATCGACGACGACGATGATTCTAAAGGGAAAAAGAAGAACAACGACTTTACGGGCATGTGCTTCATGGCAAGAAACGACAACAACGATTTACGATGACGGTGATCCCGATGAGGTAAGACCATCATATGATGAACTTGAAGATGGTTTGATTAAACTTGCTATTGAATTGAAAAAGACTAAAAAGAAACTGAGAGAAAATAATAGTCTTGTTGAAAGCCTAACTTCTGAAATTAATCAACTTAGAGCTTCTATTCCTGATGATGAATCTTGTGAGTCTTGCCAAGTTTTATTTTCTGAATTGGAGACTGCTAGGTCAATACATACTAAATTTGATGAGTTAAGATTAGCACATGACTCTTGTGATGAAAAGTTAAAACTTGCATATGATGAAATTGAAAAAACTCAAGTCTAGTTCTACTTGTTTAGAGTCAAGTATGTCAAATGCTCAAACTAAAACTTGCTCTAAGTGTGAATTGCTAGAAGCTAGACTCAATACTTCTCAGGAAACAATTCAACAGTTGCTTTATCATGAGATAGCTTCTTGCTCTAACTGTCCTAAACTTACAATAGAGATAGAAGCTTTGACTAGACAACTAAATGATTTTCTTTGAAAAGAAAAGTTGGCTCACCTAGTGCTTCTAAGAAGATTGTGAATGAATCTGTCACATGCACTGTTTGTCCTACTCTAGCTAAAGAAATTGAGTATTTGAAGGACACTTTAGAAAGATTTTCTTTTGGGAAGAAAAATTTGAATATGATTCTAGACAAATCAAAAGTGAGTGTTAAAAATCATGGTCTAGGATTTAATTTTGTTGAGCATACCAAGAATAATCCTCCTACAGTTGTTAAGGTCCTTGAACCTGGAAAATTTGAAGCAAAATCTGAACTAAAACAAACTGTGTTTAAATCTGCTGGTTTTGTGCAAAGCTCTTCTACTAATGGTGTAGGTGCTAGCTCATCATCTCAAAAGAATTCTAACTGTGTTAAATTTCATTGCACCTATTGTGATAGAGATGGGCACTTGCATGAATATTGCTTTAGGCGTGCTAAGAAAGAGAAAAAGGAAAGATTGAATACCTTAAGACAAAAACGTGCATCTTCTTCTGTTGTTCCTAGAACTAATGCGAAAGCAAGGTTTTTAGAGAACTTTTATGATGATTTTAAATCTGTTTCACATCTTTGGTTTGGGTTATAATTCAAATAATGTTTATCCACTTTACCGCATTTCAAGGGCAATTAGACGACTTCTTTTGGCATTCGATCGCTCACGTACACATGTTTCGGTTCTAGTTTTCTTTTTTGCTCATCGTATATCTCGATCTCGATTCCTAAATCTTATTTCACTAACCCCGATCTTGTGAGACCGATGTTTCTGTGATGTGATGTAAGAACAGGTGACGAGGCTGGAGAACATGAGCTTGATTTGGTTCCAGTCTTTTACGTCATTACTTGATTGGAACACCTGATGGTTCTTCACTTTCTTTGATGGCTTCCAAGATATTTTACATTCTGAGAGACCATGTGGAAAAGGTGATGTTGCTCTACACTTTGTTAAGTTTGAATTTTGATTTGCTCTTTTGCAAAGTGAGTTGGGTGTGTTGCATCCTATGGGCTTATTGTGAGGGGGAGCTTGTGGTTTAACAATTCAGAAGCTTTGTTTATTATACTTGTCAAACAATTCTTCAAGTCCAAGCTATTGAAAACAAATGAGTTGTAGAGCCTTCTTTATCATATTTATTCATGTCTTGTGTAGCTGTGTTCTTGACTGGTTATAATTAATTCGCTACATTAGAACTAAAGCATGACATGGCTGAAAACTTTGACTAGATTGATTATTATTATCACTTTGTGATGTCCATCGAAAAGGATGAGTGTGTTTGTGATTCTTATTTTAAATCTTGGATTTGAAGCAAGTATGTCTCTCATTACAATCCTATTATGCTCACTCAATTTGGCATGTTATAATAAAAAAAAAATTGAGAAAGAAACAAATTGAAAAGATGTATGCTTCAAGCATGCCATACATGTCTATGTATTCAAAAGAAAAAATACACACAAAAGTGCTCCAACGAAAAGAAGTATGCTTCAAGCATGCCATCGATGAAAAGAAGTATGCTACAAGCATACCACCCTTGGAAAGAAGTATGTCGCAAGCATGCCACATGCAAAGAAGAATTGAAAGTGGAGCAATAGGTTGTTACATAAGACTGATAGCTCATCTAGATTTAAAGTTTGCCTCACTGTTAGGCTTTAACTTTTCATGATGATATCTCTTTGTGGTGTTTATAACTGTTTAGTCATTGTTGAGATGCTCATCATAAATTTAAATTACTTAATCATTCTAAAAGACTTGTCTTGACTTTGCTATATGGTATATGATTTTATATGATCCGATAGCTCTACTCAAAAGATGGCTTGGTTAATTTACTAAATCGGTCTTAAGAGACTTGGATAATCTACAAAGCTTCTTGATTTTTACTCTCCTTGATCCTTTTTGGAATTATTATTTCTCTGAAGTTTTTGATGATTACATTGCCAAAGGGGGAGAAAAATTGGAGAAATATGTTTCCCTTGTGTTGAGGGGAGTTTTTCAAAGACGGCTTGGCTTCTTCACTTATATCTGCTTTGAAGCTTCGCATTTTCCTATTACTCATTATGCAATCTTGAAATATTGTCAATGTATTCATCAAGGGGAGATTGTTAGACCATGTGGCCGGGTCTAGTATATTTTAGTGATGAATAATTGACAATGTTGGGTATTGATGTTATTTGAGGCGTGTTGCGTGTGTGGACTTATGTCGGTCAAGTTGAGAAGAACTTGTGCCAGAAAATATGTTGTTTTGGTCTTTGCATGTGCGGGGTAACTCGAGGCGATCGTGGTCTGGCGGTGACCGGAGATGACTTGTGCAAAGTCATGGTCCGAAGGGTCAAGGTCTGCCGGAGGAGACGGTCGGGCTCGAGTTGGAGCGCGTGGAGGTCAAAGTTGGATGATGTGTGGTGGAGCTACGGATGTGCAGTCCGGAAGCTACGACACGTGATAATTTTGGGATGTCCAAAATTCGTTATGTAATCTGGTGTAAAAACCCACGTATTGGGCTATAGGACTTTAGTGGGTCGTATGTGGGTAATTAGGTATAAAAGCCCAAAGTCATTAGGGCTGCATAGGGATGAGGTGCTATATATATATACACGGACATGAGGCTGCAGGGATATAGAGAAGATTAGGGCCGGCGGCTTGCATTGGACATTAGAGCTATTTCACGGCGACGGTGTTTTTGCTCAGACAGGAGATGAGACGATTGGCTGCATTGCATGCGTGTGTTGAGAGGTCTCGAGGTAAAACAATTGATGTGATAGTTGGCGACTTTAAGCTTTGATTGCTTTGTGTGAAAGAAGAGAAATTGCTTCTGTGCATGTTCTTTTTCCTATCGTGAGTTTGTGCATGTGTCTTGCTTCTTTACTTTGGCGTGGATTTGCTAGTGAGGTTAGTACACATGCATAGATGTCGGGACCAGTGCGATTCTCGGAACCCTCTGTATACCGCACTAGTCGAGATCACGCTAGTGCACACAGGGTTAACACAGGTAAATATCGATCCACACAAGCGATAATTAAAGTAAACGATTAGTTTGAATAACAAATAAGGGTTTTGACCTTATGGTCGAGTTTACACTTATTAAGCCACGCAGGGCTAACAGAGAAATAAAGCAGCAGCGGAACGGAAAACTCCAACGAGATCCCACCAATTCACCACAGCAACCAAGCGGGATCCGACCTTAACGAACGATCGACCTTCAACGAACTCCTCCTCGAAAGCAGGCGTAGACTCCTCCACTTCTGTAGGTTTGGGCGCAAGTTTTACAACAAGCGTGAGTACACAACCGTACTCGCAAATCATACCACGGAATGCAATGTATAGATGCAGGCTTATTCCAAAGAAAAGGCTTCTGTGGTTCTTTTGCATAAAAGCAACATTTGCAATTGAATACGAATAATAGATTGAAAGCATAATTCAAACCAATAGACAATATTAATTTTAACAGTTGTTTCCACAAAGACACGCAACTAAGCAGTTATTTCACATAGCCATATGATTGAGATCACACACTCCCATTCCCACATTTTATAAAACTAACCCTTATGTGAAATCACCGAGCATGTCCATGACCGAGGACGCGGCTATTCGAATAGTTTGATTAACACTCTGCAGAGGTTGTACACTTTACCCACAAGATACAACTAGTGTAGCAAGCACCAATCGTAACAAAACAGTTCAGAAACTTCATCTCAACATTGACACTCTCGATGTGCTTACAAACCGTTATACATATCACATAGCCCATGCATAACACACATCGTTGGACAGGGACGACGAATCCTCCCGTGATGCAACTACCAAGTAGTCACACCTCCACCCTATCACATAGCCTAACCTATCCACCTGAACATCAATGCTGAGAATCCATAACTTACTAAGTTAGGCCCGTCCCATACCAGGCATGTGGTCGTACTGTAAGGCTCAGTTCAATGGCGCACAAAGTTAAGTCCTTAATTGACCAAGGCAAGACTTCCATTTTCTAACTAAGCCACACAGATTATCGTTCCCATCACATAGTCCACCATGTCACACGCCTCCACCACTTGCCTCGTCTAAATCCTTTACCACCCAGCTTGGTTTTAGTGCAACACATGCCATCACAAAGTAATAACATACAAACTGCGCTTTTACACAAAGTTCCATAGTCACTTAGTCATAATTGATATTTGCAACTTACATGAGATGATGACTCGTAGCATGGCTAAGCAATTTTACTCGCATCTAACCAACCCACGTTGGTGCTATAATATTACCAACTAATAACCAATCTAGGGTGACAAGGAATTATGACATACAAGGCCAAGGTGTGATAACAATTTGGATAATAACTATGCCCAAAGCATTTAAATAAATAATTAAACTATCATGCAATAATTTAACACAAAGTAATTTGAAAACTGGGTTCAAGATGATCAAAGGTATGACTTGCCTTGGAAAGGTCTATGTACTGATCTTGGTCTTGGGTGCTCCTTCTTCCACAAAATTTCCGACGAGATCGACGTCTACTACAAACGAGACACAAACAAACAAAACAAATAAAAACAGAGGCAAAACCAACTCCAAAAATTAAATAAAAATCTCAGATAAGTAGATCTTGAATTTAGACAAATTTAGAAATTTGAATGGGCTCAATCGGAGTTAGGATGCAAAAGTTATGGCCTTTGGAAGATTGAAAATACATAAAATGCTGAAAATCAGTATTTCATGAATTTCCCGAATTATTTTCCTAAAGGAAAATCAGATTATTGCATAGTGGCGTCGACCCTCGAGATTTCGGAAAAGATAAATAAAGAAATCTCGACATGTGGGACCCACATGTCGAGGCTAGGCTCACGGTGGTGGGTCTCACAGGAGCCTCGGCCGAGATCCGGTGGCCGCCGCGCGTCGACTTGTGAGGGGCGACAGGATGACACGCAGACGCGGGAGCTGACGCGGCCCTGAGGTGGCGGCGAGGTGGCGTGCCACGTCGGACCGACGGTGGCGGCTCGGGAACTGGGCGGTTCCGCGAACGGCGGCGATTCACCGTGGTGAGTGGTACCAGCGTGTAGAGGGTGGCACGGGAACTCGTGGATGTGCTCACCGTGGTCGGGGCGCCCGTGGCGGCGGCGGAGGTTGAAGCGGCGGAGGTTTCGGGCTTGACGGGATCGGAGCTCGGCGGCGCTCGTAGCGAACGGGTGCCACGAGGTAGTCTGCTCCGTGCGATGCCGACGTGTAGACCACGACACTCGGCGGCAGCGGCGGCGCATTTAACGAACTTCGTCGGAGTTGCGGCGCGCAGATCACTTCTCCGAGCTTTGCGGCTAGGGTTAGGGTTACGGCGGCGGCCGCGGGTTGGAGTGCGCGAGACCGAGGGCTTGCCTCCTTATATAGGCGGCTCGGGAAGGTCTAGGCACGGACGCCAAAACGCGGCGGCGGCGCGAGGAAATCGAACAGTCGCCTCGGAGGCGGCGATGGCGTGGCGGTGGGTCCCACACGTCGAGACACACTCACGTGGTCGCGCTGCAGCGGTGCGGTACAGTAAAGCGGACCGAGATCGGCCGTTGGATCTTGATCGAGCGGCCCACAATCAAAGAAACATTCGACAACTCGGTTGCCTTATGCGCATCTAGCCGTTCATCTTTGATCGGACGGTGGAGGATGAGCGCGCGCGAGAGAGAGAGAGAGAGGGTGACAGCGGGTCCACTGTCGATGGGCGTGACTGCTGGCACACTGTCATTTGGTCGAGCGGGCGTGGCGAGCGAAATAGAAGTTGGGCTCGAGAGATTCGCCCAAGAAGATTTTCGAGATTTTAAATAGGTTTTCAATTTAGAAAATACGAGAAATTCAAATGGGCAATAGAAAATAGCAAATGAACTCGGAAAAATTCTAGAAAAATCTAGAAAATATATCGAGCACACAGAACCAAACAAAATAGTTTTGGCTATTGTTCATGTTGGGATTATTCACATTAAATGTTTTTGATTGTAAAGTCCAATATTAAGCTTTTGAAATTAAATTCAAATAAAATTCAAATGGTGAATTTTTCCTACTAACTATTTAAAAGATTTTTAAGCTCAAAATTGGGATGTTACAAACCTCCCCCTTAAAGGAATCTCGACCAGAGATTCAAAGCTAGCTAGAGAAGAGGCTAGGAAACTCGGCTTTGGCTCTTCTTCACGTTCCCACGTTGCTTCTCCCTCAGAGTGGTTGCTCCACCGGACCTTGCAAAACGAACGGTCTTGCTTACGGTGAGCGTTCGCGACATCAAAATCTCGTTGTTTGCTCCTTGTAGGTAAGATCCTCCTTGATCAATTGATTCAAAGTGGGCTTGCTCTTACGGCACACGAAGACACTTCTTCAATCTGCGAGACATGAAAGACGTCATGCACTCTCGCTAACGATCATGCGGTAGCTCCAATTGGTAAGCAACTTCCCCACGGCGTTCCAAAATCTTGAGCGGACCAACATACCTAGGGGCAAGCTTCCTTTGGCATGAAACCTTTGACACCTCCGGCGGGGTCACTCAAGATAGACAAAATCTTACGGCTCGGCGAGATCTCGGCGGCGGTTATCGACATAGCTCTTACGCTCGGGTGAGCTATCTTCAATCTTTCTCTTATCATGGCCACTTGCTCTTCGCTTCTGAATAATGTCCGGACCAAAAGCGATCGTTAATTGTTTGACCAATTCAACGGGGTTCGCAGCACGGCCATACAAAGCTTCAAATGGTGACATTTGCGGTATCGCTTGATAACTATTGTTGTACGAAAACTCGCATACGGTAAACTTTTATCCCATCGGGTAGCATTAGCTAGAGCACAAGCTCTCAAAGATATCCTCCAATATCGATTGACTCTTTGATCCGCCCATCTGTGCGTGGATGATACGCGATCTCAAATTCGATGGGTACCAATGCTTCATGCAAACTCGCCAAAAGCGAGGTGAACCGAGATCCACGATCGACACTATCTTTTGGGCACACCATGTAAACCGACAATCCTTGCCATGTACAATTCCGCAAGGCGATCTCCCGAGTCGTGGTTTTGATTGGCGAGAAATGGGCGACCTTGGTTGAGCGATCGACTATTACCCGATCGAATCGTAACCCGATTGGGTCTTGGTAAACCGTGATAAAATCCATCCCGATTTCCTCCCACTTCCATTACGGAATCTTGGTGATTGCGACAAACTCGCTGGTCTCTCGGTGTTCGCCTTCACTTTACGGCGGTGTCGCACAAGGCAACGAACTCTGCGACTTCGCTTCAAATTTGGCCACCAAAATTTAGTTTTCACATCTGGTACATCTTGGTACTTCGGGGTGAATCGAATACTTTGAGTTATGGGCTTCCTTTAAGATTAAGCGTCTCGGACCATCTATATCGGTACAGATTAGACCATTAATCCAGAGTATGTCTTGATCATCCCTGGTGAAATCTTTGAATTTGCCCGCTGCCATTTTGACCTTGATGTCTGACAACACGGGATCCTTTGGTTGTGCTTCACGGATCTGCTTCTCCAGGGTAGACTGTACTTCCAAATTGGCTACAAATCCTTCAGACACAACTTCTAGCTTTAGCTTTTGAAATTCTTCATACAGTTCTGGGCAACTTTCCTTTACTTCCAAAGTATTGCGATAACTCTTACGACTTAAAGCATCCGCAACTCGTTGGCTTTTAGGGATGGTAGTGGATTAAGATTGTAATCCTTGATCAATTCTAACCATCTTCTCTCTCATATTCAGATCATTGGGTAAAGATGTACTTGGACTCTTATGATGCGTGTAGACTTCACATGATTACCGATGAGGTAATGGCGCTAAATCTTTAAAGCATGCACTACGGCACTAATTCCAAATCATGAGTAGGGTAATTCTCTTCGTGAGGTCTTAATTGCCTTGATGCATAGCGGCGCTCTTCCTTCTTGCATCAGACACATCCTAATCCTTGACGCTAAGCATCACAATAGATATCGAAATCCTTGCGAATATCGGCAAAATTAGCACCAAGTGAAGTTAAGCGCTTCTTTAACTCTTGGAAGCTTTCCTCACAGTGAGTCCAAGTGAACTTTTCTCCTTCTTCAACAATTGCGTAAGAGGCTTAGCAATTGATGAGAATCCTTCGATAAAGCAGCGGTAATAACTCGCCATTCCCAAGCTGCGAATCGAGTTCTGATTACAGGTCGCTCCCAATGTAGCATCGCTTTAACTTTACCGGTCAATGCTACTCCTTCTTGTCATAACATGACCAAGAAATCCACTTCCTTCTTCCAAAAGTCACACTTATCGAACTTGGCATACAACTGATGCTCTCGAGTTTTCAATATTATCCTTAAATGCTCGCGTGTTCTTCCTCCGACTTGGAGTACACGAATATCATCAATGAACACAACTACGAACTTATCCAAGTATTCCATGAATACTTTATTCATCATGTTCATGAAATAGGCGGGGCATTAGTCGGACCAAGGACATGACTAAGAACTCATAATGTCCGTGCACTGCGTTGAGAAAGCGGTCTTGGTATATCCTTAGGACAAATTTTTAGTGGTGGTAACTTGATCGCGGTCGATCTTGAGAATAATCCGGCTCCTTTCATCGATCAAGCGGATCATCTATCAGGGTAGTGGGTACTTGTTCTTGATGGTAACCTCGTTGAGAGAACGGTAATCAATACACATCCTCATACTTCCATCCTTCTTCTTGACAAACAACATTTGCGCTCCCCGGCGGCGAACTAGGTCTCACGAAACCTTTCTCAAGAAGGTCTTCTATCTGTTTCTTCATTTCTACCAATTCATCTACCGGCATCAGATAAGGTCTCTTTGAAATTGGTGCTGTCCACGGTACTAGGTCGATGACAAACTCAATGTCACGATCCGGTGGCATTCTGGTAATTCTTAGGAAACACATCGGATATTCAACGACCATCGGTACTTCTTCTAAGGCAAGGGTCTTGATGTTTACTAGCAAATGTCCATCACGAATCGAGGTGGCTAGAAACTCTACCTTGTTTCCTTTGGCGTCCTCGATTATTCGGCTCTTGGCCACAATCTAGCACGACTTTGTGCTTGGATAACCAATCCATGCCAAGAATGACATCTAGGGTTTGGGTATCTAGGACTATTAGGTTGGCTAGAAACTCAACTCCGGCTATGAGTAACAGCTCCTAAACATCCCACTCTAGTACTTAGCTCTGCTCGGCGCATGGACTAACGAGTATGCTTAAGTTGCATAACTTCCAAATTATTCTTGGTTGCAAATATTCGAAAACAAGCGAATCGAAGCTCGAGAATCAAACAAAGCGATCAGGTCGAGTTAACGAAACTTACCGATTACAACGTCAGGTGATTCTGGGCTCCTTCAAGAGTGGCGTGGTTGACCGACCTCGATCACGGTGTGGTGCTCCTCGAACGACCAAGGCAACTTGTGAAGCTCCTTGGTTGATGCACGGCTGGTGTCTTGGATGGCGTAGCTCCAAGGTTGAAGCGTCTTGGGTGATTGTTCCCCTTTGCGGACATTTGGTTGGCAAAATGTCGGTGGCGGCGACAGCGTATGAGACCTTTAGTGCGTTCTGCTGGTTGCTTCTGGATTGGGGTTGGCAGTGCGGGGTTGCGGAAGTTACGGCGGTGGGCGGGGTGTTGAAGTTGGTGCGGTGCTCTGAGCGAAGTGCAGGGTGAAACTCGTTGAACTGCGGCCGCCTTGTTCTTGCCTCTGTTGTGATTGATGGTTCCCTTGTTGAGCCATCCGGCGTTTGCGGCTATCTTCGGCTCCTTGCGTTTGTCTTCTAGAACAAAGGCTTTGTTGACCAACTCTGGAAATCGGGAAAGTATGGCGATCAAGCGACTTGCGATCCGATGTTTAGTCCCTTCAAAAGCGACTCTGCGAGCCTTGTCCGTGGCTACATCTTCTGCTGCGTGGCGAGCTAGTTGAAAACTTGTTGAGGTAGTCGGACACCGACATAGCTCCTTGCTTGAGAGCGCGAATTCATCCTTCTTGGATCGATAATTCCTTACGGTACATGATCTTGCGGCGGCGGAAATTCCTCCCAAGTGATATCTGTGGCGTCTCATGGCGCGCGAAGTTCTCCCACCATTCAGCAGCGGTGCCCTCCATCTGGTGAGTGGCATACAGAACCTTTTCACGGTCGCTGCCCTGAGTGATCAGCAGCTTTCTTTCGATAACACGCAGCCAATCGTCTGCTTCCACTGGAGAGACGTGTCCAGAAAATGTTGGTGGACGAGTCCTCATGAATTCTGCAAGTTTGGATGGTCCATGGTGACCATGGCGGTACCGGGCTCCATCTTGGTGATTGTTGTTGTTATTGTTACGGTTGTGCATGGCTTGCATCCGAGTCATCATGGTATTCATCGGTGATGCTGTGCTGCCATGAAAGCTCAAAGTTTTGCAAGTCAATTGGGGGTGCTTGCGGCGGCCTGCTCTGCGCACTGGTTGCTCATTGCCTCCAGTGTCGAGTCTGGAACCACTGCTGCGATCGCGAGTTTGAACCATCCGCGAAGCTCCATGGGTTAGATAAGGTAGCAAGCACGAGATGAGTTAAGAACTAAGCGGTAGGTTAAACCCAACAAAACACGAATCAAGAAACTCAAATGAAATACCTTTATTACTTAGGGTCTTAGCATGGTGCAGACAGATGCCTAAGGGCCTTTGCGACTCATACTCGCACACAAAAGAAACAACGACCTAAGCACACAAAACTACCGCCTAAAGGCGACTCACTAAGCCAAGGCAGCTAAGCTCAAAAATCAAGCCTAAGCGATCTACTCAAGAAAGCCTCCACAACCGCGCGCGCTCCGCGGTGTGGACTCGGAGTGGCCGGCATCTTGGCAACCGATCTGATGCCCTAGGCGGTGCAAAGCGAGCAGGCGTTCCCTGCAAGCGGCTCGGTAGCTCCTCGGCTCTGCTTCTTCTTGGGCTCAGCGGGCCTTCCTCGGATCTTCTTGGATCCTCCTCGGGTCTTCCTCTTCTTGGGAACTTGGTCGTAGAGGATCTCTTGCGAGTGGCGACCTTCTCTTGACTCTGCAAGGCTTCATAGACATGATCCAACTCCGTGATAGTCCTCTCGAGCTCCCTCTGGCGGCCACGCCCGGGCGAGTGTCTGGCTCAGCGTTGCTCTCTCTTACGTGGGCGGGTAGCGTCTTTGGCAAGTCCACAGTGCGCTCTGGGTGGTAACGGAAGCGGTGTCTTGAAGCTCCGTGCGTAGATGTTGCGATCGTAGCATGGCCAAGCGCGGCGACTCTGGATACCTTCGGCCAAGTGATCTTCCTCACGAGACGTGCGAAGGTTGGCTCGCTTGTCGTTTCTCTGGCGTAGATCGTCGGCGACAAATCACTCCACTGTTACGACCATTCAGCGTCCGCTGTTACCAGCGTCGATGGGCGATCAAAACCTCCAGAACACGGAGCAACTTCCAAAGTTGTGGCGTAACCTCCACAACGCTCACCATAGCTCAAGAAGGCGAGGCATCTGTCAAGGCAGACGAGCAGGTAAGAGCAACTTTAAAGCGACATGGAGAGAAGAGATTATAGCAAAAGTTGAGGCGAGAGAGATATGAGAAGAGTTAAGCAATCAATTAACCTTGCAAGTTAATTTTCCTTTAGAAAATAGTTTGGACACTCTAAAGGCGGCCAATCTAACTAAGGTCAAGACCTACGATCGGTATGGCTCACGATACCACCTCTGCCGGGACCCGAGTGCGATTGGAACCCTCTCGTATATCTTGCACTAGTCGAGGATCACGCTGGTGCACACAGGTTAACACAGTAAATGTCGATCCACTGGCGATAATTAAAGTAAGCGATTAGTTTGAATAACAAATAAGGGTTTTGACCTTATGGTCGAGTTTACACTTATTAAGCCACGCGGGGCTAACAGAGAAATAAGCGGCGGCGGAGCGGAAAACTCGGCGTAGATCCCACCAATTCACCACAGCAACCAATCGGGATCGGACCTTAACGAGCGATCGGCCTTCAACGAACTCCTCCTCGAAAGCGGCGTAGACTCCTCCATACAGAGGTTTGGCGCAAGTTTTACAACAAGCGTGAGTACACAACCGTACTATAAATCATACCACGAATGCAATGTATAGATGCGGGCTTATTCCAAAGAAAAGGCTTACGTGGTTCTTTTGCATAAAGCAACATTTGCAATTGAATACGAATAATAGATTGAAAGCATAATTCAAACAAATAGACAATATTAATTTAACATTGTTTCCACAAAGACACGCACTAAACAGATTATTTCACATAGCCATATGATTGAGATCACACGGCTCCCATTCCCACATTTTATAAAAACTAACCCTTATGTGAAATCACCGAGCATGTCCATGGCCGAGGGCGGCTATTCGAATAGTTTGATTAACACTCTGCGGAGGTTGTACACTTTACCCACAAGATACAACTAGTGTAGCAAGCACCAATCGTAACAAAGCAGTTGAAACTTCATCTCAACATTGACACTCTCGATGTGCTTACAAGCCGTTATACATATCACATAGCCCATGCATAACACACATCGTTGGGCGGGGACGACGAATCCTCCGTGATGCAACTACCAAGTAGTCACACCTCCACCTATCACATAGCCTAACCTATCCACGAACATCAATCTGAGAATCCATAACACTAAGTTAGGCCGTCCCATACCGGCATGTGGTCGTCTTGTAAGGCTCGAGTTCAATGGCGCACAAAGTTAAGTCCTTAATTGACCAAGGCAAGACTTCCATTTTCTAACTAAGCCACACTGATTATCGTTCCCATCACATAGTCCACCATGTCACACGTCTCCACCACTTGCCTCAGTCTAAATCCTTTACCACCCGGTTGGTTTTAGTGCAACACATGCCATCACAAAGTAATAACATCTGACACAGTTTTACACAAAGTTCCATAGTCACTTAGTCATAATTGATATTTGCAACTTACATGAGATGATGACTCGTAGCATGGCTAAGCAATTTTACTCGCATCTAACCAACCCACGTTGGTGCTATAATATTACCAACTAATAACCAATCTAGGGTGACAAGGAATTATGACATACAAGGCCAAGGTGTGATAACAATTTGGATAATAACTATACCCAAAGCATTTAAATAAATAATTAAACTATCATGCAATAATTTAACACAAAGTAATTTGAAAACTGGGTTCAAGATGATCAAAGGTATGACTTGCCTTGGAAAAGGTCTATGTACTGATCTTGGTCTTGGGGTGCTCCTTCTTCCACAAAATTTCCGACGAATCGCGTCTACTATAAGCGAGACACAAACAAACAAAACAAATAAAAACAGAGGCAAAACCAACTCCAAAAATTAAATAAAAATCTCAGATAAGTAGATCTTGAATTTAGACAAATTTAGAAATTTGAATGGGCTCAATCGGAGTTAGGATGCAAAAGTTATGGCCTTTGGAAGATTGAAAATACATAAAATGCTGAAAATCAGATATTTCATGAATTTCAATTATTTTCCTAAAGGAAAATCAGATTATTGCATAGTGGCGTCGACCCTCGAGATTTCGGAAAAGATAAATAAAGAAATCTCGACATGTGGGACCCACATGTCGAGGCTAAACTCACGGTGGTGGGTCTCACAGAGCCTCGGTGAGGATCGGTGGGCTGCGCGTCGATCTTGTGGGGGCGACAGGATGACACGCAGACGCGGAGCCGGCGCGCACCGAGGTGGCGGCGGTGGCGTGCCACGTCGGACCGACGGTGACGCGGCTCGGGAACCAAGGGTTCGTGAGCAGCGGCGATTCACCGTGGTGAGTGGTACGGCGTGTAGAGGTGTACGGGAACTTCGTGGATGTGCTCGCGGTGGTCGGGGGCGTGCGTGGCGGCGTGGCGAGTTGAAGCGGCGGAGGGTTTGGGCTTGCGGGATCGGAGCTCTGGCGGCGCTCGTGGCGAAGGTGCCGAGGTAGTCTGCTCGTGCGATGCGGCGGTGTAGACCACGACACTCCGGCGGCAGCGGCGGCGACGAGCGAACTTCGTCGGAGTTGCGGCGGCGCGAATCACTTCTCGAGCTTTGCGCGCTAGGGTTAGGGTTACGGCGGCGGTGCGCGGGTTGGAGTGCGGAGACCGAGGGCTTGCCCTCCTTATATAGCGGCGGCTCGGGAAGGTCTAGAACACGGGCGCCCAAAGCGGCGAGCGCGGCGGCGCGAGGAAATCGGAACCAGAGTCGCCTCGGAGCGGCGATGGCGTGGCGGTGGGTCCCACGTCGAACACGGCTCACGTGGTCGCGTGCGGCAGTGCGGTAGAAATGACCAGATCGGCCGTTGGATCTTGATCGAGCGGCCCACAATCAAAAAACATTCGGACAACTCCGGTTGCCTTATGCGCATCTAGCCGTTCATCTTTGATCGGACGGTGGAGGATGTGCGCGAGAGAGAGAGAGAGAGGCGACAGTGGGTCCACTGTCGATGGCGGCGGCTGCTTGGCATGCACTGGCTAAATTTGTGCGGCGCGCGCGGAAATAAGTTGGGCACAGAGATTCGGCCCAAGAAGATTTCGAGATTTTAAATAGGTTTTCAATTTAGAAAATACGAAAATTCAAATGGGCAATAGAAAATAGCAAATGAACTCGAGAAAAATTCTAGAAAAATCTAGAAAATATATCGAGCACACGAACCCAAACAAAATAGTTTTGGCTATTGTTCATGTTGGGATTATTCACATTAAATGTTTTTGATTGTAAAGTCCAATATTAAGCTTTTGAAATTAAATTCAAATAAAATTCAAATGGTGAATTTTTCCCTACTAACTATTTAAAAGATTTTTTAAGCTCTGAAAATTGGGATGTTACAAACCTCCCCCCCTTAAAGGAATCTCGACCCCGAGATTCAGGCTAGCTAGAGAAGAGGCTAGGAAACTCGGCTTTCAGCTCTTCTTCACGTTCCCACGTTGCTTCTCCCTCTGAGTGGTTGCTCCACTGGACCTTGCAAAAACGAACGGTCTTATACGGTGAGGCGTTCTGCGACATCAAAATCTGACCGTTTGCTCCTTGTAGGTAGATCCTCCTTGAGATCAATTGATTCAAGTGGGCTTGCTCTTACGCACACGAAGACACTTCTTCAAGCTGCGAGACATGAAAGGCGTCATGCACTCCTGCTAACGATCATGGTAGCTCAATTGGTAACAACTTCCCACGGCGTTCCAAAATCTTGAGCGGACCAACATACCTGAGGGGCAAGCTTCCCTTTGGCATGAAACCTTTGACACCTCGGCGGGGTCACTCGAAGATAGACAAAATCTTACGGCTCGGCGAGATCTCGGCGGCGGTTATCGGCATAGCTCTTACGCTCGGTGAGCTATCTTCAATCTTTCTCTTATCATGGCCACTTGCTCTTACGCTACGAATAATGTCGACCAAAAGCGATCGTTAATTTGTTTGACCAATTCAACGGGTTACTGCGACGCGGCCATACAAAGCTTCAAATGGTGACATTTGCGGTCGCTTGATAACTATTGTTGTCACGAAAACTCGCATACGGTAAACTTTTATCCCATCGGGTAGCATTAGCTAGAGCACAAGCTCTCGGCATATCCTCAATATCGATTGACTCTTTGATGCGCCCATGCATGCGTGGATGATACGCGATCGAAATTGAATGGTACCCAATGCTTCATGCAAACTCGCCAAAGCGAGGTGAACGAGATCCACGATCGACACTATCTTTTGGGCACACCATATGTCGACAATCCTTGCCATGTACAATTCCATGGCGATCTCACGAGTACGTGGTTTTGGTCGCGTGAAATGGCGACCTTGGTTAGACGATCGACTATTACCCGGATCGAATCGTAACCCGATTGGGTCTTAGGTAAACCGGTGATAAAATCCATCGATTTCCTCTCACTTCCATTCGGAATCTTGGTTCGCGACAAACCTGCTGGGTCTCGTGTGTTCGCCTTCACTTTACGGCGGTGTCGCACAAGGCAACGAACTCTGCGACTTCGCTTCAAATTTGGCCACAAAATTTAGTTTTCACATCTGGTACATCTTGGTACTTCGAGGTGAATCGAATACTTTGAGTTATGGGCTTCCTTTAAGATTAAGCGTCTCGGACCATCTATATCGGTACCGCGATTCGACCATTAATCAGTATGTCTTGATCATCCACGTGAAATCTTTGAATTTGCCACGCCATTTTGACCTTGATGTCGACAACACGGATCCTTTGGTTGTGCTTCACGGATCGCTTCTCGGTGGTGTTGTACTTCCAAATTGGCTACAAATCCTTGCCAGACACAACTTCTAGCTTTAGCTTTGAAATTCTTCATACGATTCAAGGCAACTTTCCTTTACTTCCAAAGTATTGCGGAACTCTTACGACTTAAAGCATCCAGCAACTCGTTGGCTTTTCCGATGGTAGTGGATTCCAGATTGTAATCCTTGATCAATTCTAACCATCTTCTCTGTCTCATATTCAGATCATTGGGTAAAGATGTACTTGGACTCTTATGATGCAGTGTAGACTTCACGGCGATTCTGGATGAGGTAAGTGACGCGTAAATCTTTAAAGCATGCACTACGGCAGCTAATTCCAAATCATGAGTAGGGTAATTCTCTTCGTGAGGTCTTAATTGCCTTGATGCATAAGCGACAGCTCTTCCTTCTTGCATCAGGACACATCCTAATCCTTGACGCGAAGCATCACAATAGATATCGAAATCCTTGCGAATATCTGGCAAAATTAGCACTGGGGCTGAAGTTAAGCGCTTCTTTAACTCTTGGAAGCTTTCCTCACAGGCTGGAGTCCAAGTGAACTTTTTCTCCTTCTTCAACAATTGCGTAAGAGGCTTAGCAATTGATGAGAATCCTTCGATAAAACGGCGGTAATAACTCGCCATTCCCAAGCTAAATCGAATCGAGTTACGATTACGAACTCGCTCCCAATGTAGCAATCGCTTTAACTTTACCGGGTCAATGCTACTCCTTGGTTTGTCATAACATGACCAAAAATCCACTTCCTTCTTCCAAAAGTCACACTTATCGAACTTGGCATACAAACCGATGCTCTCTGAGTTTTTCAATATTATCCTTAAATGCTCTGCGTGTTCTTCCTCCGACTTGGAGTACACTAGAATATCATCAATGAACACAACTACGAACTTATCCAAGTATTCCATGAATACTTTATTCATCATGTTCATGAAATAGGCGGGGCATTAGTCGGACCAAAGGACATGACTAAGAACTCATAATGTCGTACTGCGTTGAGCGGTCTTGGTATATCCTTAGGACAAATTTTTAGTTGGTGGTAACTTTGATCGCGGTCGATCTTGAGAATAATCCGGCTCCTTTCATCGATCAAGCGGATCATCTATCCGGGTAGTGGGTACTTGTTCTTGATGGTAACCTCGTTGAGAGAACGGTAATCAATACACATCCTCATACTTCCATCCTTCTTCTTGACAAACAACACCGGCGCTCCCACGGCGGCGAACTAGGTCTCACGAAACCTTTCTCAAGAAGGTCTTCTATCTGTTTCTTCATTTCTACCAATTCATCGGTGGCATCCGATAAGGTCTCTTTGAAATTGGTGCTGTCCACGGTACTAGGTCGATGACAAACTCAATGTCACGATCGGTGGCATTCTGTAATTCTTCCGAAACACATCCGGATATTCACGACCACTGGTACTTCTTCTAAGGCAAGGGTCTTGGTGTTTACTAGCAAATGTCCATCACGAATCGAGGTGGCTAGAAACTCTACCTTGTTTCCTTTGGCGTCCTCGATTATTCTGACTCTTGACCACAATCTAGCACGGCTTTGTGCTTGATAACCAATCCATGCCAAGAATGACATGTGCTTAAATGTTTTTGATTGTAAAGTCCAATATTAAGCTTTTGAAATTAAATTCAAATAAAATTCAAATGGTGAATTTTTCCCTACTAACTATTTAAAAGATTTTTTAAGCTCTGAAAATTGGGATGTTACAATAGATAAAGTACTAGTTGCAGCTGGTTGATTGCCTCTGTTCTTTGCGTGTGTCGTCGTAAATTCTCATTGAATTGTGTGAAGCTTCGCCAACCACAGAAGTCAGCCGATTGCAGAAGCACATCTCTCCACAGGTCACCAAAGTGGCGCTAGTAACTGCCTACTACCGCGTCAAATATCTGCCGCGACCACCACTCCAACTCACTGGACATCCGCCCCAACCACGAGAACTTTCGCCACAGGTAAGATCAAACTAGGGGTGGGTGTGAAAAAAAAAATCTGGTACAATCATTCACCCCCCTCTGATTGTCATTAACGATCCTACAAAATCGATAGACAGATACTTAAATTAGAATAGGTTGAAAGCCTTCTTCCCGAACTCGTAATCACCGTCAAAAAAGGAAGAACTTGAACCCGCCACAGCAAGCGTCTCTATGAGCTTGGCTATCTGAGGAAAGATGACTTACAAGGTGGGTTGGACAACGTACGTAGTGAGCCTGCTGCTATCAGTGTGAAGATGAGCATCTATCTTTCTTTTGAGATTTAGTGTGTGTGTGCTTGTTCTTGAGGGAGCGTGCAAATCACCCAATCATATTAGGATGGATCAATGGGTGTGATTTTTATCGTATTGATCACTTACCCACGCTATAAGAAGAAGGCGTCATGGAAGAGTTTGGGGTCCAAAGCCACCTTCTTTCCCCATCCATAGGAGCAGTCGGGAGTCTGCCGTGAGCGCATTCAATCGATGATGGCTCAAGATAAGTTGAGCGAACTTGAGATAGATAATTTATGTATTTAGCTATTTCGAATACCTAAACTCAAGCGGTGCTAATTTGCTAATCAAGCCTTATCAATAATACCAACACGCCGTCGATCCAAGATTAGCAACCTCTCTTTCTCTCATAGAGGAACCTCACCGCGCATTCGAGGCTCTGCGGTTGAAGCGTTCCTACCATCCATATAGGGAATCCACACGTCGGCTTGTCAATCGGGATCGCCAAGATCGGGTGGAAGGTCGGGCTTGAGTCTTGATGGTGCTTCCATGGCGATTGGATAGTAGATCGAGAAAGCGAGCGATGAGAATATGGAGTTGTTTCGTTCTCTTGTTATTCTTTTATGGCTACTTGTTATTCTTTTATGGCTATAAGTCTTTCATCTTGGATTCATAATGTTTGGCCATTAGGTTTGAATTGCCTTCTCTTTCTGTCTTCCATTTGAATTACGTGACTTATCCTGCAATTTGGAGAGTAGTTGATATGGTCTTTCTTGGCTTTGGCTTTCAAAGTGCGATTCGAAAAGAGTGAGTCTTTGTCAATGGCGGGAATGGAACATATAAGGATAAGATGGAAAATATGGCTTTCTTTCCATCTACCTATTTGAAGTAGTAAGCTTATCTTTTAGGTGGGAATAGTTTACAATCGAGTTTGAAAGCATTAATGAAGTGAGCCTAAGTACCTCGTACATTGTCGGCATGAGTTCGAACGCACGTCTTCCTCTCCCTCGCGACGCATGCTAATGTATGTTCTCGCCCAAGTCCCACGTTCACGCGGCCTATTCGCCTCGCTGGCCTCTCCTCCCGCCCCACTCGGTTTGCCCATACGGCGGCGAAGCCACTCGGCCGGCCAATCGCTAGCTCCTCCACGGCCTTACGGTGTGGGCCTTCCCACTCGGCGAGTAGGAAAATGCGATCTGAACAAAACACATCTGCGCAGCCATGGGAACCTCGCGCCATTGCTCGGCCATCGCGATTCTTTGTTCCTCTCTCCTCTCTTATCGAAGGCAACGGCCGATTCCCCTGATAAGAACACAAGCGTGGAACAATAGATTAGAGTGTGCTTGCTATAGACTACATATGATCAGTGGATTTTAATTGGATGAACAACAAGTAGAGGTTGCTGAACCAAAAGAATTGAGATAGTGGTGGTAGTGGATCGAGATCGAGTCGTTCAGTCTTTGAAAAGAAGATCGGATTGTAACAAAGCGACTAAGTCTTTCTGCCCTATTCTTTTCCGTCCGAATCTCGGGGACGAGATTCTTTCTAGGGGGGAGGTTTGTAATATCCCGATTTTCTTAATCGGGATGTTAATATTTAATTTGACGATCTAATAAATTTTTGACCTTTTTTAAAATTTTCCCGTGTTTAAGTAAAAAAGATTGCTTTTAAAGTCAAATCAAATTATTTAAAAGGGTGCATTCAAATTTAAATCAAGTTGTTTAAAAGTTGTATAATAATAATAATAATAATAATAATAATAATAATAATAATATTAAAACGAATTGTTTGAGAGACTATATTTAAATTAAATTGTATTGTTTTTTGTTTTCACATGCATCTCAAAAATCATGATGTGTGCATTAGTATCACTCTTTTTTCTGGTTCGACCGATCGCAGACATGGCGAGGCGCTACATGCATGCAGCGGCGGCGGTCGCGGCCGAACGGGCGACGGCGATGGCAACGGATGGCCAAGCCCGGGGCGACCAAGGCGAGGAGGAATGGGCGGCGGGCGTGCGCGCGAAGCGGTGGCGTGGAGGCGGGCTCGGCGTCATGGAAAGCGATGGCGGCACATGCACTCGGTGGGCATGCATGCGGCGTGGCCAAAGCGAAGCGAGCTTAGCTCGCTAGGCGCAATGCACCGCAGCGAGCGGACAAGCTCGGCGGCGACTCTGGGATGCGATCGAGAGAAGATGTTGGTGTTATATTGCGCCTAGTGCGCGGTAAAAATCTTTAGTGTCCAATCGTGTTTACGATAATTAGTTGTCCATGATGCATTTTCTGTAATATCCCAAATCTTGGCTTGTGTTTCAAATGTAAGAAAAGGTGTAAAAATTAAAACTTTTATTGCCTCTTATTGTTGTATGTATGTTCTGAAAATTCTTGTAAGGGAATTATGAAAAATACAAGATCACAAGCCTCTGTTGACCTAAACCTTGACCCTTTGAAAACTTTTCAAGATAACCTTGTGACCATCCTCTGGAAATAATTTTACTTGGTTCTAGGGTTAATGTGTGGCCCCTCTGAAAAATTTCATAATTTTTAGAAATTGTTTGGATATTTTAAGAGGCCTGTCAAATCAGTTTGACTATTGGTCAAACCATAAATTAGTACCTTGAGAATTTTTTGGAGAAAAATGCACTGCATGAAAACCTTTGAAAATTTTATACAAGGTCAATATCTAAGTTAGAAAGCTCCGGTAAAAATTTCAGAATTTTTAGAGTTAGCTTGCTATCTTGAAAAATTCCCCCAAATTCTCTGTTCTAATCTAACCCTAAGACTTGGGTTCACTGTTCCTTCGCTGCGGACCAGTCTCAGGCTCGAGACACTTGACTTGGCTCAGTCAACTAGCGCACTCGGGCCCGTTTTGCCCCTTTTAAAACATGCAATCGTTGCGAGCCGTTGGATCTCAATCGGGCGGCCCACGTTCGCGAGAACGTTACGACCACCCTATCGTCCATCTCGATCTGGACCATTCATTCTCCATCGAACCACCCTCGTTGCTGTGAAACAATCGGACCTCCGAAGGTCCCCTTTTAATCTAAGCCCTTGGATCTTAATCGGACCGTCTAGGTTGTTTTGAGCATTGGAACTTTCCAAATGACCAATTCAATTGTAACTGTCCATTTCTAATCCAACTGCTCAGATCTTTTGACTCAATTTGACCTAACCCCCTCGTCAATTTTTGACCCGAACCCTTTTGATCCTTTCACTGACATGTGGGCCCCAGGGTCCTGGTCACCTTCTTCCTCTTTGCGTGCGTGTGACAGAAACAGGGCATGGAGGAGGCTCAATGCGTTGTCAACTCCATGCGTCACCTTCAACGGCTCTGAGCTCGTGGTTTTCCTCACCACGGTGTTTCGCGCTCAAAGCGTCACCTTGATTGCTCCGTCAATTCTTTTGGTCCATGACAGTGCCATGAACTGAGCTCACTCTAGGGCCTGTATTCTTGCCAACCCCTAGTTTTCCAGCTATATAAAGCCTCCAAAGCTCATCCTTGTGTCCCTTTACAACACCCCTAGCTCCTTCCATGTTCTTGGAGCTCAAAACCACAGAAATCCCCAAATCCGCCATTGTTGGCTGTGAAGCTCCATTGTGGACCTTGGTGCTCCAGTGATTCTTCTTCTATTCTTTTTGCACCCTTTTGCTCTCTTTAGCACCTTGAGCATTTCCCCTCACTCAATTTTGGGTTTCATTCACAGTAATCGTCCAATTTTGAGTTTGGATCCTTTCGGCCAGAATCGTCCCCTTTCTTCTTTCGCTCAGTGAAACTTCATTTCTCAATGCTTGCTCATGGGTTTCTCTGAGCTATAATGAAGCTAACCCTACCACGTGGTCTCACTCATTTTGGTCAGTCGTCATTTTCACTTTATCTTCTTCAACTCAGGCAAGCTCCTTAAATCGCGGAGCTACTCGACCACCCCTAAGCTTCTTGGCACTAAGGTACCCCTAGCGGTCCTAGAAGCTTGGCACTCGCTTCTTTGAACATTGCGGAGCTCCTTTTGCTTTTTGTCTTTCGATCGTGTTTATCACCGCCACCTTTCTCCAGCTCACCGGCGTTCAAGGCCGCCGCCGCCGCTGTCGAGGTTGCCTCCAATGGGTGCGCAAGGTTATTGCAGACCTATTTGTGCCCTTGGTTTGTGCCGGTGAGGTCCTCATCGTCGGCGATAAGCCGTTGTTTGCCCTTGGGTTTTTGTCGGACGACGTCGACATTGGGCGTTGTCGATTAGGGCAAAGATTCAATCATTAAATGCTAATCATTAGTTAATCGTTGTTAATCAGGGGCTAGTAATTAATGTTGTCCTAAATGACCCATTATTATATCATTGTCAGTGGGCCCAACCATAACCCCCAGTGGCTGGTGTGTGCAATGTCTTTAGGACCTCTTTAATGCTAATCATTGATAATCATTGTTAATCATTGTTTAGCAGTTAAATGGTGGTCCTAAAAGTCTTAATGTGTCACTTACATGTGGGCCCAGTGCCACTTAACCCTCTCGGGCGCGTGCGATGCGCTCAATTGATTGTGGACCGTCGATTTGAGATCAACGGTCCAAATCTAGCGAACCTTTGAACTCCAGAGGTTTCTATCTCCGTGGGCCGTGAGATCTAGATCAATGGTCTAGATCTGTTTGGCCGTTCGGACCGCCCGAGCTCCCAAATCGCCGTGAGCTGTCCATCTCGCGATCTGTGGCTGAGAGCGCGAGTGCATTCAGACCTCCCGAACGTTAATGCGCTCTAAGCCATCCATCTTTAGATCCACAGCCCAAAATCAATGGAGGCGTTCGGTGGTCAGAAAGTCTGGTTCCTTTAATGAGCCTTTAGATTCTAATCCATCGATGGGCTCTTTGTGCGTTGTCTGGCGTTCGGGTCGGCCCTCATGTTGGGCGTTGGATTCAGTCTGCGACCACGTTTGTCCGTCCTTTTCTATTGATTTAAGTTTATTTTAATTAGATAAGCTTTGTTACCAGCGAGAATCGTATTAAATTTCAAAATAGTATAACTAATTCATTTGAACCCCTTTTGAGATGATTCCAATTTTGTTAAATCTCTGTTTAAATGAACTTTGAATTAGAAATATGTTTAGACTCTGTTCTGTACCAGAATCTTTTGTGGATTGTATTAGCATTTAATTATTGTTCTAGAAATTCGTTTAAAACTTGAAAAATGCATAAGTAATTCTCTGTAGCTCCAAATTGAGCAAACTAAAATTTGTTAAATTCCTATGAAAAATGCCTCTGAAAAATGTGGGTTTTGTTCATATAATTGCCTCTGAAAAATGGCATGCCCTAGTTTCACAATTTAGAAAAATCATAAGTAATTCAATTTAACTCCAAATGAAGTAAATCCAGTTTTGCTGTTCTTAAAATGCCATGTTTTACCTACCATAAAAATTTCAGGTTCTAGAACTTTCTGGAAAATTATACCATGAACAGTGACCGAAATTAATGACTAGTTGACGACTAGATAACCATGGAGTCTACTATCATTGAAGTTGATTTCAACAAGAAAACTACTCCTCTTGAAGATGGAGCTACTCTGCATGAGGGTTGCATCTTGTGTGATGAGCTCTTACATTCACTCATTGAGATGAAGCATGGGAAGTCATTTTTTATGCGGAGTGGTAGTGGTAGGGGTAGAGCACGAGGAGAGGAGGTAGCGGGGTAGGGAAGGCGGTGGAACTCAAGGCATGTGATCTAAGATGAGCTTGAGATTTACGAAAGTTTTGGAGCTTCAACTTTGTAACCCTACTCGGTATGTATTTCCAATACTAGTTTGAAACTTTTGATTTTGCGAAACCATATCATGATATCTTTCATTGCTTTCTAGCAAAGATTATATATAAATGGTGCATAGTTCATTTTCTAAAAGAAATGCAACGAGCAGTTATTCTATTCTTACCAAATCTTGTCGAGAAAGAGATGTTGGTTAGGCGCGCGAGTGTTGAAGCTGACCATGGACTTATAAGTGAAATGCAAACTCTTGAAAGTTGATTTCCACATTTCCACGTGCCATGTGCAGAGCCAACTCACATGTCCATAAAGATTTTTATCTTGCATAAAAATTTTTGGTAGAAAAATGACAAATACTAATATATTGTAGTTGAAGTATCTTTTGAGTTTGGAAGAACTAGGCAAATATCAACGGTCATTATGGAGCATGTGTTTCTTATTGGATATACAAAATTTTAAGAGCACAACATTCCTCAAAAATATCCTTTGGACCTTTATTGCCATTGCCTCATTTGTACTAGTTTCATGCCATGTCTAAGTAGACCTTTTGTTTGGAAATAAGTATTTCTAAATAAAGGTAGGCCTTTATTGTTTGTGTGAGAATAGCGGCCTTCAATAGTCATTTGCGGGATTGCTTTTTTTTTGACATTATGGCATTCGATACCTAAATCATGCTTATGCGGGAAAGGCCCCAACCAGACTTTGGCTTGCCTTAATCATTCTTTGTTGCTAGCTACATTTGTTTACTTGTACTCTACATTCTATAAAGCACTCGAAGTATATATCTGAATTAATCGTGTTGTTCAAAACGAAGTTATGTCTTGTGCATAATGCACATTTGAAACAGGAGCACAGTGTAGGCGAGCAAGGTATCTTGAGGCAAGCGATCGCCCACATTTGAGAAGTTCAGCGCTAGCCAAAGTTGGAGAGAAGGCGCAGTGACAACCCATGATGTAACGGTGGATGATTTACGTATTTCATTCATTTGACAACTTTGTGATGTAATGGCGTGGAGGCTGGGCTCGGCGTCATGGAAAGCGGTGGCGGCACATGCACTCGGTGGGCATGCATGCGGCGTGGCAAAGCGAAGCGAGCTTGGCTCGCTAGGCGCAATGCACCGCGGCAGCGGACAAGCTCGACAGCGACTCGGCGGATCACGAGCGAGAAGATGTTCGGTGTTATATCGCACGCCTAGTGTCGCAGTAAAAAATTTTAGTGTCCAATCGTGTTTACGATAATTAGTTGTCCATGATGCATTTTCTGTAATATCCCAAATCTTGGCTTGTGTTTCAAATATAAAAAAATGTAAAAATTAAAACTTCTCTTGCATCTTATTGTTGCATGTATCCTTCCCAACAAGTTGATTGAGCATCGAGTCGGGTATCACAGCATAGATCAGCGCCAATGCCGTTTGATCAGTCTTCAAGTCGACCTCCACAGCCTTTCCTTTTGGATCGATCTTTCCCTTCTGATCGACCGGACCGGCTACTGCGTCCCAGCCCCCCTGGGCACGCATATTGACCCGCATCTTCATAGCTCAAGCCGGGTAGTTCCCTGAAGTGAGAACTGGGTACGACAACGAATTTGGGCCATCCTTTGTTGTCGACGAAGATCCTTTGAGAGCCATCGACTTCTTCTTCTCTGGAGTCGGAGGACCGATTTTCATACACTGCTCTGATACCACGTGTGGTCATACCACCTACGACCAAGTGTGGTCTTTAGGACCACTCCAGCCTCTCTTTAGGACCTCTCCAGGACCTCCCTTCAGGACCTCTTGAGGACCTCTCCAAGACCTCCCTAGGACCTCTCCAGATTCCTTCTACGACCAGGTGTGGTCGTAGCTCCCTACGACCAGGTACTTAGATGAACAGTACTTGATATGAATAGTGGTCGTAATGAACAGTACTCAAAACAGAAAAAAAAACTCACGATTGGTTTCAGGAGCAGTTGCTCCTCTTTTTGTCTTTTGTATTGCTTATCTCAACTCACAACTTCTCATCAATTACAAGACTCAATGGTGACTTATATAGGCTGAGTACGAGGACTCAACAACGGACTCGGACTCAGTTACTACGAGTAAAACTCGGATACGAGTACGACTCGAACAACTCTAATTGCCTTTGACTCAAACTAGAATTGAATAAACTATTACAGGAAGGATTAATTCCAACCGAGGTGAGGTGAGGTGAGATGATGAGAAAGGTGTGGAACAGTGTTTCTGTAACATCGCAATTTTTAGGAGTTATTGAAAATTTTCAAAATAAAATAACCATTTGGTTTTGTTGAATTTCTAAAGTTTAACTTGAATTTTTAGAAATTAAAAATGATTTAAATGACTAAATCAAATTTCAACTAACTCAAAATTTGATTTAATTTGAGTTTGTTGGAGTTCTCTGGTATTTAAAACCCCCATTTCTCTATTGTCCGGAATTCTCGTCGGCCCGCTCCACCCTCTCAGTTTCGACCAGCCTCCTGGTTTTGACCGTCTCTCGGTTTTGACCGCCTCTCGATTTCGATCAGCCTCCTGGTTTCGACCGCCCCTCAGTTTTGACCACCCTTTCGGTTTCGACCACCCTCACCACGGCGCGTGTTCCTCCCTCTTTTTCCCAGCGTCGTGCACATTAAATGTCGTTGTCTCCACACCGTTGTGCGCATTAAATGTCGTTGTCTCCACCACGCCGCCACGAATCCCGCCGCTCCATCTTGACACCCGGTTCCCCCCTTCTTCCTCTATAAATGGAGCACCAGGGAGCCCTTGGCCTCCTCTTGTTTCTCCGTCAACTCTCCCTCTTTCTCTCGCCCCGTTTCGCCGTGCTTCGAGTTTCGGCACCGCCGGCTGGAGTTTGCACCATCGCCTCTAGCGTCGTCGCCTCCTCACCGTCGAAGAGTTCGCTCGAGCCCGCACCGTATTCAACCTCCTCGCCGCCGAAGAGCTCGCTGGAGCCCGCGCTGTTTTCAGCCTCCTCGTCACTGAAGTGTTTGTCGGAGCGCCTGCGCCGTCTTCAACCTCCTCGCCGCCGAAGAGTTCACCGGAGCGCCCATGCTATCTTCAATCTCCTCGCCGCCGAAGAGTTCACCGGAGCGCCTGCGCTGTCTTCGACCAATGTTCGCCTTCCACTGACCTCCTCGTCAAGCCTCTCTCTCTCTCTCTCTCTCGGTCTTGGTGAGCTCCCCGTGCCTTGTTCTCTCGCATCCTTCTTGCGACCATATCGAGTTGTCGCATCCTTCTTACGACCACGTCGAGTAGTCCAATCTCCTTCTGACCAGGTAGTCGAACCTCCTTACGACCACCTGTAGTCGAATCTCCTTCCGACCAGGTAGTTGAATCTCCTTTCAACCACATGTAGTCAAACCTCCTTCCGTGATCTCATTCGAGCTCCGATTCGAGTGATTCAATTTCTAAATTCATCTTAATCCAATACCTTTCTTTTGGTTCTAGTTTGGTTCTTTTTTGGATTTTATTTAGAATTGTTTTATTTATTCAGCTCTTTTCGCATGTATAGATTTCGGCGTTTTCGAAGAGTTCTTGGACCCGACGACCTCGACCGAAGTATCTCAACTCTTCAACGAAGGCAAGTCATAGACCTTTGATCAATGACGAGGATTGTTGACCAGTCAATATGCTGATGATACTAGTCTCTTTCATGGATCACAATTTTGATCAAGCAAAAAAATTAAAGCTTATTCTTTGTGCATTTGAGCAACTTTCTGGTTTAAAGATTAATTTCCAAAAAAGTGAACTCTTTTGCTTTGGACAAGCAAAAAAATTTGAATCTCAATACCTAGAGTTATTTGGATGTGAGAGAGGTTCTTTTCCCTTTAAATATTTAGGCATTCCGATTCATTTTAGAAAGTTGAGGAATAATGAATGGAAGGGTTTGGAAGATCGTTTCAAAACAAGGTTGAGCAATTGGAAAGGAAAAATTTATCTACTAGTGGTAGATTGGTACTGATAAATTCAGTTTTGAGTGGCCTTCCTATGTTTATGCTTTCTTTCTTTGAGATACACAAAGGGGTCCTTAAAAGACTGGATATTTTTAGGTCCACATTTTATTGGCAGAGTGACAACCATAAAAAAAAGATATAGGTTAGCTAAATGGAATATTCTTTGTAGGCCTAAAGAACAAGGTGGCCTGGGAGTTCAACATCTTGAGATAAAAAATAAGTGTCTTTTGGCTAAATGGTTGTTTAAACTTTTGAATGAGGAATGAGTTTGGCAGCAATTGTTTAAAAACAAATATTTGAATGATAAGTCTGCATCTCAAGTTGAGAGTAAATCTGAGGATTCCTATTTTTGGAAGGGGTTGATGAATGTAAAGCATGATTTTATTCAATGTTGTTCTTTTAATCTTGGGGATGGGAAACAAATCAGATTTTGGAAGGACATTTGGGTTGGGCATCGACCTCTTTGTGAAATTTATCCAACTTTGTTTGAAGTAGTCCAGAAGAAATATGCTTTGATTGCAGATGTTTTAGGAACTATGTCTTTAATATTGAGTTTTAGAAGAGCGATTATTGGATCAAATTTGCTTGCTTTCAATAATCTTGTGGTGAGAATAGCCAATGCTCATCTTACCATGGATACGGATACAGTTCGTTGGAATTTGCATAGGAATGGACAATTTCCCCTCAAATCTATATATGATGTTTTGGGTGATACCAATTGTCGTTTTCGATGTCAAAAGTTATGGAAAGTTAAAATACCCCTTAAGATAAAATTTTATTACGGTATCTTTGTAGGGGAGTTACTCTGACTAAGGATAATTTATTAAAATGGAACTGGAGAGGTGACACAAATTGATGTTTTGTGATAAAATATGAAAACAAATATGGCAGAATCATAATCCATCTGTATCTGATCCGTTTTCACCCCTACTCCCAAGTAAACAAATTTTCTATTCCCTCTCTCTCGGATTGGGATCCTCCGTGCATGGGCATCATGAGCGATCTCCACCGTCCGATAAAAAAATCAAAGGTCGAGATCAATAGCTATAACGTTTTCCGATGCAGCATATATTTTACTGCTGCTCCAGCATAGCTACGGTGCTGCGTCAGAATTCTATCCGCTTACTCATGAAACACTGTTCACGGATCCGAATCCCCCCTCTCTCTCAAAAACAAGTACATTGTTCTGTTCAATCACTTAATCCTCACCTGTAATCATAATTTGTAAAGGAAAAGATCCATATTACACCCCTAAACTTTGCGGAGTTCAAAAAACACCTTCAACTACAAAATTGTTCACTTTACACCCCTGAACTATTGAAACCAGAGCAAATCACCCCCTCACCCTAAACCACCCCGGTTTTGGATGACGTGGCGTCCACGTGTACATGTTTAGATGATGTGTCATAGCCGAGCCCACTTGGCAGTCAAAGGAGAAATTAAAGGGGCGAGCGGGAGGGCCATGGCGCGCCGGCTCGAGCTCGCCGCCGGTGGAGAGATCGGCGGCGCGCAAGGCGGTGGGGCGCCCACGGTGGTGGCCTCAAGAACGCCGGCGGCGAGGGCAGCGGCGTGGGCGGCAACACGAAGCGAAAAAGCGGCGGGCGCTCGGGCCATGTCGGCGCCGGCGGTGGGTAACGCGGGGAGAGGCGGCGTGCGCATGAGCTGCGCCTAGGGGTGAGGAGAACGGTGGTGGGGTCGGAGGAGTCTAGGGGTGGCCGAATCGGTGGGGCGGCGGTGACCGGAGGCGGAGGAGAAGAGGTGGCGGTGGGGAGGACCAATGGAGGTGGGGGAGGGCTTCCTCGGGCCTTGGGGCACCTCGTGACGGTGTCACCCGGGGCAGCGGCTCACCGGAGCGGCCGAACGTAGGCCAAACCGCTCCAGCGTGGCGCCACGTAGGCCAAAAACCAGCTGGTTTTGGCTCGAGGGGGTCGGGTGAGATGATATTAGGAGTTTGAGAGTGTAAATCAAACGGACATTACTAATATATTATTATCAATGTTGTGAATTATCATTTCAATTAAGTGTTATGACGTTCCGCTGCAAGTTCTGTAATATCAGTGTGTATGAATTCCCGGACGAATCGCAATATCACTTACCTTCCCCTTTACGAATCATTCATACCTCAAACGTTCTCGCTAAATTCTCCAAAAATTTACCGTAGTAGAACAACATACGACGATGATAAAATGTTATTGCGAGTCTAACAGATTTCGTACCGTTTAAAATTTAAAAAAATAACAAACTGCCTAAGTGGAATAGGAAAAATAAAAAAGCGGCTAGAAATTTGAAGTATATATCGCGATTCAGCGGCGATAAGATCTGTCGCGATTGAGCGGCGATAAATACCTCAGCTGGCGGCAGGTGAGCAGAGGTCCATCGCTTGATTCATAGCAACAGGATATATTTTGTAATTTTTGGGAGCGACTATTTATTTTTGTAAATACCTTTTAAAATAATATTATTTTAAAAAAATTCCTTAAGTAGGCAGGTGTAACATCCTTAAATATGGTAAATAGAGATGATATTAAGTGGAACTATATTGGACTATATGAGATTTGAATGAAAATTGACTGGCATTACAACGGAGTTTCAGTGAACTACTTTTTTAAGACAAAAAATTCAGTGAAATATTGATATTTCTTTATGCAAGTATTAGTTTATTGGTAGAAGAAATCTCTCCGTTTAGAAATAATGGCCCAATGACAAGTACTTCGTACCATATTAGCATATATGTAGGTAGGAATTGTATAACATTACAGGACAAGCATATAATACACCAGACATTGCACAAAGAAAAGCGTTGGGTCATGAAGCGGTACAAAATCACAGTTTCTAGGGTAGAAGCAAAAGGTAAGGCACGCTGTTGCACCATCACTTGTGGAGTCAATGTGCAATAATCGAAATGTTTCTGGTTAGTATTTTTTTTTGACGAGCAAAAGGAATTCAATAGGGATGTATATAGCCGATGATCTACAGAATATACTCCGACTAGTTCTTTGCCTCTGCATCTTCTTCTTGTTTTTAGTCAGCTCGAGTAAGTGTTTTTGGGCGGTGCTTTTTTTGCTAAAAGCAGATCGAAGATTGAGGATAGAGCATGAGTAGTTTTGGATATATTGGTTAGAAGGCATATACCAAGCGATGGCAAGAGGCGACTTTACGTGCGACCAATGGCGACCCTCTTGTGTGCAATGCAAAGCTGCGAACTAAATGCGCAACACGAGGCCAAAAGCGGTCTTTGCGACCTTGTGCATACGCGCGACCTACCATACGAATCAACCAACGCATCCACGAACTTGCACATTCGCGTCATGTTCGTATCGCATGGTTGAGATCTGAATCTGAAAAATGGATGAACACCGCACATTAATCATGGAGATCAACAAGCATGTCACTCGAGCAAGCAACGATGCATGGTACCAATTTCCCTTTCCTATCTAGTATCATTAGAGTTGATCTCGTTTTGTTAATTTTGTTAGCTTGCTCGTGTCTCAATCTCAATTGTCAGTACCAACCGTCGGTGTCTCAATCGGCGGGTCCCGGGGGCCAGTGCGCAGCGACGGCGAGGCGACTCTCGCTGCTTCGCTCTGTGTGTGTGGCAACGCGCCTCTGCTGCGCGGCATCATTCTGGCGCCTCTGCTGCGGGCATCATTACGCCTACGCTGCTGCGGCTCTGCTGCTAGTGGTAGTAGGCGACTAGAGCGGGCGGATCACCTCAGGAAAAAGCAACGCACACGCAGAGGAGAGAGAGCGAGACACAACACACATGCGGCTGCGAGCACATACATCTGTTGCACGGACGCGAGAGAGAGAAGGCGTAAGGCATAGAGGAGAGGAAGAAAAGCATGCGGTGGACGGGAAAGCAAAGCCAATTACATCTACGGACAATGCCGAGGCGAGCGGTGAATTTTGTGGAAGAAGCGGCGCATAGGCGTGAGCATAGACAAGGAAATTCAACGATATCTTCCTTGATTTCTTTCTTTCCTAGCTACTACTTCCATCGGTCCACCTTGTGTCTTTAATTGTTTTTTTCGAGCGAAAAAAGAACAGCGACAACGAATCATCGAATTGTTAATCGGATCGTAAGTTAACCACTTGGCGATGCATCACATGTGGAGCGGCGTTGGGGTTCGTCGTGAGCATCAACTTCGGTGCCTGCGGCGCTTCTTTGGTCGTGAAAGCGGCCTTCGAGCCTCACCTCGGCGCCTTGGCGCGCGTCCTTGTCCTTGCCGTCTTGCTGCTGCTTGTTGTCCTTGTCCTTGCCGTCCTGCTGCTGCTGCTTGTTGGACACGGCGTCCGCGGGCGGCGCGACTTCTTGCGGATCTTGATCATCTCCATGGTCACTTGATCCGGCGGTCTTGTCGATGTCCATGGTTCCGTCACGGTCAACTTTGGTTCTTGGGCATCTCCATGGCCACTTGCTCCACGCCTATCGCACACACACGAGTGCAGCGGTGAGCATGGCTAATCATGTAAATGCATAATTCCATCAAGCTTGATCCGGGGTGGGATTAATTGCGAAGTGCGGTCGCGACACATCTAGTTGCATGCATGATGGATTTGCGGCTCGACAATCCGCCTTTGTAGTACTAGTGGTAAACAAAGAAGCAATGGCCGTACATCCGTCAAGCGATGCGGAAGCGATCGGTAATAAGCTAGAACAACGTACTACTTCTCTTTCGATGACACCAAGAAATGAACATAATAGGGATAGATCGAGTTGTGTTCTTGTGATTGGGGTATGGGTATGGCGACCATACGTACTACATGGCGTGGTGCAACATAGGAGTAATATATACAGTACGATGCTCTATACATGTCCTCTCATCGAATTAAGCTGAAATTAACGGTGGGAGCAATTGGCAACAAATAATCGATGTACCTTTGATCTTGAAGAGCTTGCTGCGGATGCGGTTCATGCAACCGTCGCGATGGAGCCAGCAGCGCCGATCTTGAGCACCACCGTTCCAACCACCGTTGCGTGCGATCAAATCAATCAAACAAGCAAAAGCAAACTCGGCGTATTAAAAGCAACAAAATGCGGCTGCTCACGAGACGGATCGATCATGCATGCATCTCTCTTGCCAAATTGATCTTAGCCCAAACAAAGCGAACAAGGCACTCTGAGCGCTGCGACTTCGCGGGAGGAAAAATGTGGACCAATGCAAGACCACTGCATGCTAGCTTTTGGAGAATCGGAAATTGAGAATGCGGCGAGGAGCATGGAGACGGCCTCTTTAAAATTCCCGAGGACACCGTTAGGATCACGGCGCACCGATCTAATCAGCGTTCGAATCCACCATGCGTAGAGTTGAGATGCATTGACCTCTTGATCAGCGGTGAACAACGGCAAGAGCGAAATGGAGCAAGTAATTAAAACCAATGCAACGCCAAGATGAATTAGAACCAAGCGGTGAAATCGCGATTCGGCATATATAATCGCATTCACAGCGGAATCGGAAGCGGCGATGCAAGCGGCGGTCGGTACACAAGCGAGAAAAAGCGAATAGTTCGTATCTATGATATTGACGGTTTTGACTATAGTATGAGCGAATACTAGAGAAACAAAATATCTTGGTAGTACTAGAACAGTAGGAGCTAAAACGATAGGAGCTAAACGATAGGAGCCGTCAGATCCTTTTAGTGCTTCCTTCGCCCCGTTTGATCGTTCTGGCGGGCGCCACGACCACCGGTCTCGTCGGCCCACGTGCTCTCTGCTCCTCGGGTCTTGTCGCCTGTTGTCTTGCCGCTCGCATCTTGCGCCTCTTCCTCCTTTTCCTCACTGGCTCCCTCCGTTGCGCCTAGTGCCAAAGAAGCGGCTCAGAACAAAGATTTTCGTCAATTAGCTTATTACATAGCTTTGCAAAAATTGTTTCAAAGTGCTGCGCCAAGAGGTTGGCACCGCTTTGCTTTTGTGGTCGCGCCTAATCGGTCGGCTTTCATCAAGCGCCGGTCCATTGAGATAACTTCAACTGGTAAGGCATCAGCGAGGACACTTCACCAACGAAAGAAGCCCGATCTGTTGCTCAAATTGGATATAGCTCACGCTTTTGACTAGTTGTCATGGCGTTTTCTGGAGGTCCTCATTCGCGAGGTTTGGCCCCAATCGAGTGCGAATGGATATCCACCTTCTGTCCATAGCATCTTCGGGGTTGTGCTAAATGGCGGCGGGCAAGGCTTTGCGGCATGGTCACGAGGTGCGTCAAGGCGACCCACTATCGCCGATGTTGTTTGTTTTGGCAATGGACATCCTCAACATCCTTATTCTTAGCGCTGAAAATGCGTCTCTTTTAGCTCGGTCGGGGTCCTCAAGGTATCCCACATCGTGCGTCCCTTTACGCGGATGGTGCGGGGTCCACGCCGGTGATGCGCCTGACAGCGGACCATGGGAGGTGGCGCGAGGTTTTGGATGCCCTCAGGGTGGAAACGTCCCACGCCATGGTTTGGGGTGATGGGAGTGGTGGGAATGGGTCGAGAGGCCGGGTTTGGGGAGTTTTATACCCGCTGCGCGGAGGGTGCGCCACGGGAGAGGAAGTCCGATCCAACTTGGCGCTACGGGAGAGGAGGAGAAGGTTCGAAGCAAGCAACTAGCAAGACAGGTTAGGAAGGCGTTGAAAGTGACATTTCTGTAATTCTGTGTTTATTTTGGGGTTAAATTGGGATGCGAAAGGAGCAAGTGATAAGTTTAGTTTCGTTTCTTGGGAGCGAGTTAGTAGTAGCTCTAGTTTGGGATGGATGATCGGTGATGGGGTTGGTGATAATGGTGTTTTGGGACTTGGAGGAAGAAGAACATCGATGCTTGATGTCGTTGATTAAGGTGTCTTAGTTTTATGACAAGGAGGCGTGAAAGCTTGCATTTGCCCTTGATTCATTTCCGACTTTGTAATTATGGGTTGTTGGATGGTTTGCTAATGATCATATAGCTTCTATCTGGTCATCTTCTTTGTGCATTACGGAGAATTGCATTTTCATTGCGATGTGTTCCGGTGTTTGCAACTTTGGATCATCGGGGTTCTTTTGCAGTAACGAGCGAGCTAACGAGTTTGAATGAGTTGGTAGAGCTTGTTATTACAGTCGTTAACTTAACGAGTCGAGCCAAGCCAAACCAAGCCCATTTCATGCGGGTTTCAGAAGCCGAGCTAGCGGGTTATACACCCTACTCATGTATATCCTCCTTTTGTAAGACAAACGAGATTTCAACCAATAGTAAATAGAAAACACAAGCGAGTCGAGTCAATAAGCCATTTCGTTGAAAGCAAGCTGCATTGCGTGGCGCCGACTAACACGATTCGGTGCTTAGTCAGAAAGCGCCAATTGAGTAATTTAACAAATGACAAACACTATTTGGAATGCTCTGCGCACTAAAAGTGCGAACGCGAGTATGTGATGCTTCACCAATTAATGCGAGTATGGGTTTGTCCTAGTGATCAATTCCACATGTGATTTAGGATCGGGATGCTCCTCGGCGATCTTCGGCGCGCAAGCAGTTTGCGGCGCGATGCAAATTCTCTGACTAGTTGGATTAAGTAAGTCTAAGATCATCAAATAAGGTAAATGCGATGGATGTTAGCTGAAATGACCGGCTTAAGTAGGCGAGTGTAACATCCTTAAATATGGTAAATAGAGATGATATTAAGTGGAACTATATTGGACTATATGATATTTGAATGAAAATTGTTGACATTACAACGAGTTTGATGAACTACTTTTTAAGACAAAAATTGATAAAATATTGATATTTCTTTATGCAAGTATTAGTTTATTGGTAGAAGATATCTCTCAGTTTACAAATAATGGCCCGATGGCACCTTCAAGAATCGAGTAAAGTATCACTCCATGCTAAATGGAGGCTTTTGGGCGTAAAGAGATGGGCCACGTCGCGTTTTCTTGTGAGCCGTCGGATCTTTTTCGCTCGCTTGTATGCGTTCGATCCGTCGTCTTGGATTGGCCGCTTTGGCTTGCGCGAGCTCGCGCTTCTCTTCATCGTTCGATCTCGCCGCGCGTCCGCCGTCCGATCGGCGGGAGGCTTCGTCGGTGTCTTTGGCTGCCTGCCTCCGCTTCGCCACAGCGTTGTCGCCGTCTTCTTCTCTCGATTGTTCGGCCCATCTCGGATGATGCCTCGCTCGTCCGCGACCATGCTTCCTGGGCTCCTCGCCGACTCGCGCCGCCCCTCTATCTCCCTCACGGCCACCGCCTCGGCGCCTCCCCTCCGTCCATCCCTCTCCTTTTCCCTCCGCGCCTCTCCACCAGCGTCGCCACTACCTCCCTTGGTCGGTTTGGGCCTTGAGCGCGAGGATTTGGGATCGGGGTTGATGTGGCAGCGATTTGAAGCGTCAGATTCTTGATTCGAGTGCGATTTGGGAGTGGGCGGAATATCGGTGTGATTCTTGATTATCTCTGGGGGTTTGGGGTTTATCGGAGAGGCCCTTCGATTTGCGCGTGTTCTTGTTTTCATGGCGCTAATTGAGTTTCTGTGCGCTTATTCTGGAGATTTTGGTTCTTTGTTGTCCTGCGGGGATCGGGTTTAGTTTTGTTCTTTTGCGATTACTGCTCAATTTGTTTGAGTTAATCGATGATTACTCACTTGAATGTTTCTTAGGTGTTCTTGATTTTTTTTTATGTTTTTGTGCGTGTCTTTCTTTCATCAGACGGATCATTAGTGTTTCTTCTCTGCGTGCGTGTAAATGTAAAAATTGTAAAGAAAAATCCCATGTGTAAGCGTGTGTGTTTGTTCATTTAATTCTGTCTTTGCCCCTCGATGTTTCCACCATGATTGTTATCAAGTGATTCTCTTTTCGTTTCTTGGTGCGAGCCTTAGCGTAGCCCTACGCCTATTGCGAGTCGTCGATCCTTTTCGTGCTTCCTTCGCCGCCGTTTGATCGTTCTGGTGGAGCGCCACGGCGCGGTCTCCTCCGACCACGTGCTCTCTGCTCCTCGGGTCTTGTGCGCCTGCCTGTGCCGCTCCGCATCTTGCGCGTCTTCCTCCTTTTCCTCCACTGGCTCGGTGGCTCCTCCCGTTGCGCGCTCCTCCTCCTTGCGCCTCTTCGTCTTCGTTTTTCGCCGGTTTCTTGACCTCGCCCGTTCCCTAGGCGATTCTCGAACTCCAGCGTCTGCCTCTTCTCTCTCCGTTGTTCTCCCCAACCCGATTTTCTGCGTTCGTTCCTTCGTATCGGCGTTTCTTCTTCGTTGAGTGCATGCGTTTTTCCTTCTCCGCTTTGCTTCTTTACGTCTTACGGTTCTTTTTGCGGAAACTAGGAGGCACACGCGCGTTCTTTCTTTCCCCCTTTTGTTCTTCGGCTAAGGAATCTTTGCCTACATTTATCTTTTGCTGATTCCATGCTTTTCCGTCTTTTGCTTCCACAGGCACAACTCGATTCTTCTACTGTACTGTCTTCTTCTTTCCGACTTCTTTTCTTGTTCTGTGCTGGATTCCAGATTCGGCGGGGTTGCGCTATCCGTCGTTCTCCCCCTCCTCGCTGCGCTGTGTGTTTCCATTCTTTCTTGCGGGGGACAGTGGGCACGCGCGCCGCATCCACAAGGTATGCCTGATTTGCGCTTTCCCCCTTTCTTTTACGGTTCCTTATTTTCCCCACCTATCTTTCTTGCGGGCGGCAAAGGCCACGGCGCACATCGCATCTTTCTTCCCAAAATCTGCTCGTTTGAGAGCGTTGTTTCGTCGATCTCTTCTTGTTCCGCTTTCCCTCTTTATTGCCTTTTCCCGCCGAGGGCTTCTTTGTCGTGGATCTGTATGATTTGTTTTCCCTTCTTCCCACCGCTCGTAGTTACGTGTGATTTGTTTTCCCTTCTTCCCGTTCTTCTCACAGGTGCTCTTTGCGATTCTTAGTTCCAGATCTTGCTTATGACCAGGTGTTTCCTCCTCATGTGTCTACGTTTAAGTCGTGCATATTTATATGTCGTCGATTCCGTCGACACCGCTTCTAGCGCCATATTTTGTGCTTTCATCATCCGTGAGACCGTGATCTATTTCTTTCGTAATTCGCCGACAGGGTATCACACGTTTAGTTTCGTCTCAGCTGCGGCCTGCTTTGGGTTTCCTATATGTTTCTGAGATATTCCCCGTTTACGATTATTTCTCCTCGCTGAGTTTGGAATCTACATGTGTTTGTTCGATGAGTAATGTTCAAGCATGTTGATGCCGTCTCGCTTTCTGAGATAAAGAAATCTGGTCGAATGGCCGCAAAGGAAGTTGGCATAATTGAGCGGCACGGGCGCGAATTACTGCGGCGGCGGCGCTGCTGCTGCTGTGGTGGTTCTTGGCGGGCCTCTGGGACGACGGCGTATCGGTGCAGGTGAGCATCTGTACAACCTGCTTCAAGGAGGTTGTGTCGGCCTGGACGGAGGTGGTGGGGAAGGGGGTGGTGTCAATGGTTCGGGGGACTGGCTTGGGGGAGGCTGGCGGGAGGGTGTGCAGCCGGCGGGACGGGGAGGCAGCGGCGGAGGAGGGAGAGGGGGAGGACGGGGAGTTGGGGTCTTGCGGCGCCATGGGGAGGAGTTGGTTGAGGGCAGCAGCCTCCATTGTTGGTTGGTTTCAGGGAGGAGAGGGAGGGGTTCAATGCAGGGGGAACGGAGAGTGGGAATAAGAAGAGGGAGGGAGGCTAGAGGCGATGCGTATAGTTGGTGTGTGAGACTTGGATGGATGCTTGCTTTCTCTCTCTAGAATGCCTGCCCGTTTCTCTCTCGGATTTTCTTGCTGATTTTCAGTTTCCAGAATTTCTCTCCCTGAGTCTTTTTTGTTGTTGTTGTTGTTGTTGTTGTTGTGTCCTTGTGGATGGTTCGAATGCCACCTTATTCGATTATCTTGTGAGCTACCTCTTTTACGAGCTCTACGTGCATTTCTGACATTAAAATTAGATTCAATTCGCAAAGTACGATACAAAGGTAGTACAGATTCTGCATATATAGACCGGCCATTCTTCTGCAGGGTGGAACCGAAGGTTTTTGATGAGTTCTTTGGTGTGCCACGCAGCAGATTCGACAGGGAAGCTTGCAGGTTTACTCTCCTATCTCGGTCCATGCATCTGCAGGTTAGTTCTTCAAGGAGGTGATTTGATTGATTTGTTTGCCTATTGTTTCCAGTGCTTGTGTGGATAACATGAAGATGGTGTATGGTGAGGACTGTGCGGAGCTCAGTAACTTCAAGCGCGTCATAAGGGAGGCAAGTAATAAGTAGGTATCAAGCAAGAACCAAGATAAATTGTTGGACACCTAGCTCCTGTTAAGGATTTGCAATATTTTCTCCCAAGTATTTGCCATTGCATCTGTAAGTCAGATTCTGCTTAATTATGTCACTTGTACCACTGAAGTCTCTACCATTGCTAACTCCAACGGAATCCAATTAGCTCGATCCGTCTTTGCTTGCGGGCTTCTTATCGACCAAATTGTATACTCTTTTCAATATGGACAAAATTTGTTGTACATTGTGCAAATATACTTTAAGTGTTTTTTACATCATGTATATATGAAAACTTCACCAGCGCGCCGTCCTCCTGGCCGTCCTGCTCCTGGCCAATTAGCGTGTTTCTTGGTGATTGTATCATCTCTAGAGATGGTGTTGCGGAAGGGCGTAGCAACTACTAGTTCTTGCATACTAATATTGTTTTTTCCTTCTTGTTTTTCTTTCTGTTTTCTGTTCTGGGGTTGAAATAAAAAAGATTGTTTGTGTTGTCTAGAGGGCCGGCGTTAATTGTTTTAGGGTTGTGTAGTAGATCGTCATGGCGTTAATTGTTGGGACCGGAGAGCAAACAATGCAATGCACAAAGCATCGGCACGGCAACAATGCACAATTCAATCCCTCGTCTTGTAGCTTCAACCAACAAGTTGGCAGCAGAATAATAATCACAGCATGCACAATTGGCGCAAACTGCAGCACAATGATTTGCTTCACCTTCTTCTCCGCACCTCTTGTCTCTGCTTTGGTTTTTGTAATGGTCGCCTTAACACACAGCTGCTGCTGCCTCTCGCGCACTCACCTGAAGCAAGGCAAGGAGCAATCTCAGTCGTCCATCTCAACGGCTCACACGTATTGGCACGCCCTGGGCTCTTGGGCTATTTGTCTCGTGAGGAGGGACATTTGGCCCAACATTCATTAGATTATCTGTGGATACAGTTTGAGGCTCCGAGAGAGTGCTTACTGGATGAGTTTGGCCAAACTGTACTCAAAGTTTGACTTACATTGATGCTGTGTGCAAAGTGAACCTGAATCATTTGATTGATGACCCGATCTAGTTACGGTATTGGTGCTGCAGCTAAAGGAATAGTTTTTATCTTCTTCTTGCCGATTCCGTGTGAGGGCACACTGTTCCCTGCGTAAACTAGTAAGCGACGCATGTGATGATCCTAATTACAGATCCTATGTTGGTGGCGTAGTTATTACCGATGATGAGCCGAAATATATTGTTGGGATCCCACCTGGGTTTTCTCCCGAAAGCTCCTCCTCCCCTTGTCTGATCCAACCTCTCTCCTTCCTCTCCGGCTTTCCCCATCGTTAGATCCGGCCTCTCCTCCTCCACCTGCTCATTTGCACGACTCCATCGAGAGCTCGATGACCCAAGCTGTGCCCCGATGACCTGAGCAAACGCCATCGCCTGAGCGCTGCCTCCCCCGAGCCTGACGCCCCGAGCGCCCACTACCGCCTCAGGCCGTCTCCCCCGAGCCTTCCTCTGCCTAGGGGCTCCCGTTGCCTCCCGAGCGTCGCCTCTACTCCAGGGTGTCGCCTGAGCTGCCACCACCGAGTGCCGCCGCCGACGACCGGATCCAGCCCTCGATCCGGCCGCCCCGAGGCCCCAACGCTCAGGTTGCCCCTCGCTCCCCAAGCACCATTGAACTTCTCCTGCTTGGCTTCATCGGTGGACATCTCCTCAGTAGTATGCCGAGCCAAGTGGTTGAACTCATGCAAGAACTCCATCACAGACCTGTGCCCTTGCTTGAGCGCAAGAAACTCCTTCTTCTTGAGCTTCATCAAGCCGGCGGGAACATTAGCCCGACGGAAGGCAGTACGGAACTCCTTCCAAGAGACAACGTGGCCTGCGGGCTGCATGGCGAGAAAGTTCAAGTTTTAATGAAAATGTTATAGTCTAACTCTTACAAAACCTAACCAAGCGTGTCCATAACCTAGAATGAGACTGTTTGAATAGATTTAACCCTGCAGGGGTGTACCAATGTACCCACATATCAGACTGCCTTTTTGCCACATGATTAAGCATACTTCCATAGGTATACCAGCACGGCTATGTCCTACGAGACGTTTTTTTAATATTGTGTATTAACTACGAGTTGCCCGTATAGATAGAAACCCATACGTTGCATCGGAGTCATTGTAAAGCCGGGAGTCAACTACCCATAGAGGGTAAAGCAACCGAACAACGACAATGCCCCTCGGTGTGGAGAACCTAGAAAGGATTCCACTCCCGTGCACCTAACATATAAACACAATCCTCATTTTATCACAATACCACACACACACACACACACACACACACACATCCTCCTGCGACTCGGAGCCAACACACGCAAAAGTACTAAGTCAAGAGAGGTCCTATATCCCTCCCATGTGGTTAGCACACACAAATGCCTGGATAGTGTGACACAAGATGTTCGGTCCTTGTTGACCCGGGCACCAACCATTCACACTCAAAAACACACCATCTTACCAATGTGCCCAAGTCTAAAATATTTTATTTTCAGTTTTAGTTTTTCCAAAGTAACATAGTACAAGGTGCTGAACATAAAGTCATAATAAGTTTTGTGTGATCAAAGTTATCGACTAAGTCGATAACTGCCCAATTCTACCGTTCTAAGTATTTCTAAGCAACAACAACTCGTAGACTACAAGCTAAGTGATAAGGGCTCATCCAACGAACCCTAAATCACAGAGGACTTAATCCTAGACTCAGTAGTAGAGGATGAACATTTGTCTATAGATTATGCATCTAGAGGATCAACTAATCGAACAATAGTTTAACAGCAAAATAGAGCATACATACATGGACGGTCCACAGCGAAGGGGGCATTCACGGGGTCCGAACGTCCCAACAGATCTGAGTCGTAGATCTAAAAATGAACGGTCCACGATCACTTAAGCGCTACACACGCATGCGCAGGGGTTTAAGTGCACATGCCCACATGACAGTGGTTGTAGCCAAGGGGGGTGGTCTTTGCAAAAAGGACCACGAGGTGGTCCTTGCAAAAAGGTTGAGAAGGATGTCCTGGCTAAAGGCCGAGAGGGTGGTCTTTGCAAAAGTCCAAGAGGGTGGTCTTTGCAAAAAGGACCAAGAGGGTGATCTTTACAAAAGACCGAGAGGGTGGCCTTTGCAAAAACGATAAAAAGGGTGGTCTTTGGGGTGGTCTTTGTAAATGACCAGGGGGTGGTCGTGGGTCGTCTCCTCTGCTCCAGGGTGTCGCCCGAGCCGCCACCATCGAGTGCTGCCGCCGCCGACCAGATCCTGCCCTCGATCCGGCTGCCCCGAGTCCCCAATGCTCAGACTGCCCCCCGCTCCCCAAGCACCGTCGCCCGAGCTCGAATTTGCCGCCGCCGAGCTCGAGTTCTACTCCGCCCGATCGCCCCCGAGCTCTGCTTTGCCTGCGCCCCGAGCAACGCGACGACGGAGGCTTCGCCAGCGGCGCCGTTTGCTGGCTCGATGGCGGTGGAGAGTGGAGACGCTATGTCGTTCGCTGGATCAAGACACAAAATATATTAGCATATATGTAGGTAGGAATTGTATAACATTACAGGACAAGCATATAATACACGAGACATTGCACAAAAGAAAGAGTAGTAGGTCATGAGCGGTACAAAATCTTGATTTCTAGGGTAGAAGCAAAAGTTAAGGCATGCTGTTGCACCATTACTTGTCGGAGTCAATGTGCAATAATCGAAATGTTTCTAGTTAGTATTTTTTTTACAAGCGAAAGGAATTCAATAGGGATGTCTATAGCCGATGATCTACAGAATATACTCACATGACTAGTTCTTGCCTCTGCATCCTCTTCTTGTTTTTAGTCCACTCGAGTAGGTGTTCTTGGGCGGTGCTCTTTTTTTGGCTAAAAGCAGATCACGAAGATTGAGGATAGAGCACGAGTAGTTTTGGATATATTGGTTAGAAGGCATATACCGATACACACACAATAACGAATAAAAGTAGGAGTGAATAATAATTCATTGCTTTACAGTATTTTTGAATTAGATAGATATGTGCCGTATCCAAGAATATGAGTATAGCTATGTAGCACATTACATAGATATTAAAGGAATATCTCTTAACTGAAAAATGATATCACATACTTAATACATATTACGATGGCGCTAGAGGTTCTGCTTGATTGGTTTGTATGTTCGTGAAATGCATGTAGCATGTTCTATGTTGTTGTACCTATTAATTGTGTAAGGTTTAAAAGCAAGTCCCATCTATTCTGCAAATCGATGAATGAGTCCAACAAAAATTGGAAAAAATAATAAAGAACCTATAGTAAGCATATTGTGAAGCTATGCAGGTGGAAATCGTAACAATATTCAAATGCATGTGGTAATAAATCTAGATAATAGAAAAGTAGGCTGTAGTTAACTATATAATAACGATGGAGGATGCACGAAAAGTTGTTCGGTGGCGGATGTACAAAGCGAAAATGCGACACAACAGTTATTTTACGTGGTTAAAAATCGAGAGGAAATAGAACGGAATATCTGTTGAATCGAGAATAATAGTTGTATACATTTATACGGGCCTTTTGCTCTCTCGGGATCGTCAACTAATTCGAATTCTTTGGTGAAGGAGGTCGGTTGCTCGGGAGGTTTTCGAGTTGTGTGGTCCGTAAATTGGCAACACAGAAGCGATGAAGGCGAAACTTCCATGTAGTATATGCACGTATAAGAATATGCTAAGATAGGTATGATGTTTGATTTAACTATAGGAACGATTTGCATGGCGTGTTTGTGCCGTCGTTAAGTAAAGAAAACACTAATGTAGAGATGACATGATTAGTAGTCGATTAAGTAGTGGTTGATGCATTTGGAATAGACGTTTTCTAGTTGATGGCATCACGATTGCTTGCAGTGGCTTTTGAGAATGTGGTCAATTTTACGATGAAATCCCTTCCACTTGCAATTGTCATTCAAGCCCGGTGTATCCTTATTCAAGGTGAGGTTGGGATGACATCTCCAGAATGTAGAAAGCGCGAGACACGCAAGCGACGACGGCGACATCTACATGCGGCATTAGGGAATGTATATGGCGCGGATGTCTGCATGAACAAGCATGTGATAGAAGTTCAACATTGGGATTGTAAAGCCAAAGGTTACTTCAGTTGGAGAAAGAAAACAATAGAACCATACGGATTATGGACTAACATTCGCATTAAATAGATAGATAGTGCATTAGAACCACAACTACATTCGATGCACTATCTACCCTGGTGCTCTGCACATGATTGCACAAGGTGCTGCTGCATTAAATAGATAGATAGTGCATTGGAACCACGACTACATTCGATGCACTATCTACCCAGTGCTTTGTGCATGTTTGCACATAATGTCTTTGCATCACCGAGGTAGATAGGTAGATAGTGCATTGCAATATAATTGTGGTAGGTAAGTTGAGCATTGCAATATTTACAATGATGTTATTAGTGGCTTTCCAAAAAGAACACCAATTCTTAGTGACTAGTCTTGATTAACTAGTATGTAATCTATTCTTACTTGAATTAAGCTGAAGTAGTCAACAATATTTGTTTCAGTGCAATTGTGGCAGGAATGTTGCTTTATTATGCGTTGGCATGCAATAAATAAGTAAGTGTAGCCTACACAGGGCCTATTCATTAGTTATCTTTGTTTAGGGGTGGCAAGCTCCTTCGTCGCCGGAGCTACTCCGGCCACCCCTAAGCTTCTTCAGCACTAAGGTACCCCTAGCAGTCCCTAGAAGCTTGGCACTCGCTTCTTTGAACCGTTGCGGAGCTCCTTTTGCTTTTTGTCTTTCGTCGTGTTTATCACCGCCACCTTTCTCCAGCTCACCGGCGTTCAAGGCCGCCACCGCCGCCGCTGTCGAGGTTGCCTCCAATGGGTGCGCAAGGTTATTGCAGACCCATTTGTGCCCTTGGTTTGTGCTGGTGAGGTGCTCATCGCCGGCGATAAGCCGTTGTTTGCCCTCGGGTTTTTGTCGGACGACGTCGACACTGGGCATTGTCGATTAGGGCAAAGATTCAATCATTAAATGCTAATCATTAGTTAATCGTTGTTAATTAGGGGCTAGTAATTAATGTTGTCCTAAATGACCCATCCATTGTCGCCGTGGGCCCAACCATAAACCCGCCGCCGCGCTGGTGTTTGTGCAATGTCTTTAGGACCTCTTTAATGCTAATCATTGTTAATCATTGTTAATCATTGTTTAGCAGTAAATGACGATCCTAAAAGTCTTAATGTGTCACTTACATGTGGGCCCAGTGCCACTTAACCCTCTTAGGTGCGTGCGATGCGCTCAATTGATTGTGGACCGTCGATTTGAGATCAACGGTCCAGATCTAGCGAACCTTTGAACTCCGGAGGTTTCTATCTCCGTGGGTCGTCAGATCTAGATCAATGGTCTAGATCTGTTTGGTCGTTCGGACCGCCCAAGCTCCCAAATCGCTGTGAGCTGTCCATCTCGCGATCTGTGGCTGAGAGCGCGAGTGCATTCGGACCTCCGAACGTTAATGCGCTCTAAGCCATCCATCTTTAGATCCACGGCCAAAAATCAATGGAGACATTCGGTAGTCCGAAAGTCTCGTTCACTGTGGGCCTTTAGATTCTAATCCATCGATGGGTCTTTGTGCGCTGTGCGCGTTTCCGTTCGGCCCTCGCGCTGGGCCGTTGGATTCCAGATCTGTGGCCCACGTTTGTCCACGTCCTTTTCTATTGATTTAAGTTTATTTTAATTTCGACAAGCTTTATTTACCAACTGAGAATTGTATTAAATTTCAAAATAGTATAACTAATTCATTTGAACCCCTTTTGAGATGATTCCAATTTTGTTAAATCTCTATTTAAATGAGCTTTGAATTAGAAATAGGTTTAGACTCTGTTCTGTACCAGAATCTTTTGTGGATTGTATTAGCTTACTTTAGCATTTAATTATTGTTCTAGAAATTAGTTAAAAACTTGAAAAATGCATAAGTAGCCCCAAATTGAGCAAACTAAAATTTGTTAAATTCCTATGATAAGGCACTTTAATATAGAATGGGTTTTGTTCATGTAATTGCCTCTGAAAAATGACATGCCCTAGTTTCACAATTTAGAAAAATCATAAGTAATTCAATTTAACTCCAAATGAAGTAAATCTAGTTTTGCTGTTCTTAAAATGCCATGTTTTACCTACCATAAAAATTTCAGGTTCTAGAACTTTCTAGGAAATTGTGCCATGAACAGTGACCGAAATTAATTTAATTTGAATTTTCCAGCTGACAGAATTTGATTAGGTTATAAATTTTGCATACTTTGTCCAAATTGAATGGTTCTTGTTGCTAAATTCATTTAAAATCATGACCTTGCTGTTGTGTAAATTTCAGAGAATTTGGATGACTTTGGCTTTTGAATTTCTTTCAGCGTTCTTCGTTTTTATTGGATTTTTGCGTTCTTGCGTTAGGTTTTGAAGAATTTGTTGAGCCCAAAAGTGATTCTCTGCAGCAAGAGCACTACCGAACAAGCAGATGTAGTATCATTTGATCATATTGCTCCTACTATTTTCAAAGTTTAATGTGTTGTTTGCAAATTATATGTATGCATCGCTATCTTGTGTTAAACTATTGTCGATTAGTTGCCTCATTAGATACATAATCTATAGGCAAATGTTATCCTCTACTACTGAGCCTAGGATTATCTTGCTATGATTTAGGGTTCGTTGGATGAGCCCTTGTCACTTAGTAGTTTATGAGTTTATGGTGCTTAGTCATGCTTAGCTACCGGTAGAATTGGGCGGTTGTCGACTTAGTCGATAACCTTGATCACACAAAACTTATTATGACTTTATGTTCAACCCTTGTGCCGTGGTTAATTGTGAAAACTAAAACTGAAAACAAAATATTTTAGACTTGGGCATAATGTTAAATGGTGTGTTTTTTAGTGTGACTGGAATGGTGCCCGAGTCAACAAGGACCGAATTAGTTGCGCCACCGTACTGAGCATTTTGTGTGCTAGCCACACTAGAGGGAAATGAGATCTCTCTTGACTTAGTACTTTGGTGTGTGTTAGCTCCGAGTGGCAGGAGGTCGTAGGAGGCAGATGTTTGGGAGCATTGTAGTTGTTCGAAAGCTTTACCTCGGGTGGGTAGTTGCCTTTCGGCTTTACAATGTAGCGTATGGGTTTCTATCCATATGAGCGGCTCGTAGTTGATACATAATATTGGAAACGTCTCATAGGACTTAGCCATGCCGGCATACCTTTGGAAGTGTCCTTAATCTTGTGGCGAAAAGGCGGTCTGAAGTGTGGTGTAACAGCCCTAAGTTAGGGTTTGTATTTCAAATGTAAATTATGAGGAGAAATAAAAACTTTTGATGCCTCATGAAATCATTTGAAAGTTTTCTACATTTTTCCCCTAGCAATTTCCATTTTTAGAATTTATTCTTGTAAATGGAAGATGTTGTCATCAAATTGTTGGCCTTAAACTTGTGATCATCCTCTGAAAATATTTTTCCTATCATGTTTACCATCCTAGCTACCTCTCTGAAAAATTTCACAATTTTTAGATTTTGGTTGCTATTTCAAATGGCCAAGTCAAACCAGTTTAGAAATCTGGTCAAACCTCTGGACAGCAGCTTGTGAATTTTATTGGGAGAAATCTAGTGCATGAAAATTCCTGGAAAAATTACACAAGGTTTTCCTCTGTCCTAGTAAGCTCCCATAAAAATTTCAGAATTTTTGGAGCTCGGGAGCTATCTCTAAAAATTCCCCAAACCCGCTCAGCCTTTTGAAATCAAATCTGAAATCACTGTTTATCGGGCTCGAACCCAACTTGAGCTCGAGTTCGACCGCGCCACTTGACTCGGTCGCACCGCCTAGCTGCACCGCGCGAGCCCGATGGCTATCAGTCGTCCGATGAAGATCGCACGATCCTCATTGCTTGTCTCGTCGACTGTCCAATGCATACATTGATCTCGCCGTCCATCCTAGATCCAACGGTCGACATCTTCTTGATCGAGTCAGACCAAATCGTTGAACCACACTTGGTCCGACTCGCACCGCTTCGTCGCCGTCGCTGACATGTGGGCCATCCTTGTCAGCATCGTCCTCGTCTTCTCCGCGTCTCACCGGAGCTCTCGGTCGTGCGCGCATGCTCGCCACGTACCTCATCGCTGCCACCTTTTCGCCATCATGTCCGACTGGGAGACATCGCCGCGACTTCATAAAGCCCCTGAGCGCACCCACTTTTTCTCCCTTGCTTCCTCGTGCTTTCTCCGCCCGTTTCTTTGTCTCGGCTGGAGTTGAAGCCGAAGGCAGCGCCGCCGTGTTAGTGCCTCTCTCGAGCCCGCGGCCCCGAAGCTGTGTTCCTCTCACCTCGCCGCACCCATTTTGCCCATCCCGGGTCCTTGTCGTCCTGTGAATCGCCAGGGGCAGTGTCGTCGTCTCCGCCTCCGGTGATCTCGGCCCCGCGAGCTTGCTAGTGCTCTGGTGAGTCTCTAGCCTCGTCACTTGGTCCCTCGTGATCGCAATCCTCCACTGAGTCTAACGGTGGGCTTGTTTCTGCCTTTTGTGCATCGTTGAGGGCGTGCGACCAATTCTTCTCAAGCTCGGTTTAAAATCGCCGTGGAAATTCGCCGTCTCGGGCCTTCTTCATCGGCGTTATCGTGTGTTTCTTGCTCACGTGTTGAGTGACTTAAGCACACCTTAGAGTCTTCTAGAAGTCCAGACGCCTTCTCCGCAAGCGTGTCTTCTTCTCCGCCTCAGTTCGCATGACTACATGCGGCATGTAACATCCCAATTTGGCTTGTGTTTCAAATGTAATAAAATGAGGGTAAATTAAAACTTTTCTGTCATCCTTTCACTCTTGAACTTTTCTCAAATTCTTGTAAAGGAATTTTGGAAATTCAAAATCAAAACCTCATTTAGCTCAAGTCAAAGCCTTACGGGTGGAATCGGTGTCAAACACTTGGAAATAATTTTCATGGGTTCCAAGGTTGCTTGGTGGCACCTCTGAATTATTCCATAATTTTTGGAAATTAGTTGAAATATTTTAGAGGCAAGTCAAACCTTGGTCAAACCTCTGAAATAACCTTACGGAATTTCTGAGAAAATTACAGTGCTCCAAAATCTCTGGAAATTTTATGGAAGGTTGATCCTATTGTCAGACGCTCGAGCTTAAAATTTTATAAAATTTGGAGTTGATTTGATACTTCAATTAAATCCCCAAAGTTTCAGCTTTAAAAATCAAAATTTAAACTTCTTACCTGCATTCCTCCGACCGACCACCCAGACTTCGACTCGATCGAACCGCTTAGCTGCACCGGCCGAGCGCATCGCGCGAGCGCATCGCGTCTTCCGTCCGTTTGGAAATCGACGGTCCAGTTGTGTGGGCATTAGGATTGTCCAATGTCCTCTCGCTCAACCCTCCGATCTCGATCCAACGGTGGCCGCGTCGTCTCCTTCCTCTGGCTCTCCCCTGTCTCCTTCTCTCGCTCTCTCGCGCAATGAGCCTCAGTAACATCCCAATTTTCGTGAGCCTTAAAAATCCTTTGAATAGTTAGCGGGGAAAAATTCACCATTTGGATTTATTTGAATTTAATTCAAAAGCTTAATATTGACTTTGCAATCAAAAACATTTAATGTGAATAATCCCAACATGAACATTAGCCAAAACTATTTTATTTGGGTTCTATGTGCTCGATATATTTTCTAGATTTTTCTAGAATTTTTCTCGAGTTCATTTGCTATTTTCTATTGCTTATTTGAATTTCTGTAATTTATAAATTGAAAAACCTATTTAAAATCTCGAAAATCAATCGGGCCGATTTCCTTAAAACTCGCCCATTCCTCTCGACCACTCCTATCTCCCACAAGGCCACACCCAAAATTTGCCAAATTTCAAGCGCGCGAAGCTCGCTTCTCCCATCGACATGCGGGTCCCGCATGTCGATCTCTCTCTCTCTTTCCTTCCGAGCCCGCTCGCTCCCCGCCGCGATCAAGATTGAACGGCTAAGATGCGCGATGAAAACGGAAGTTCCGATCGTCTCCTTGATTTTGGACCGTTGGATCTTGGAGGGACGGCCGATTTGAGTCCGCTTTCGTGGCGTGTCGCTTCACACGCACTCCACGCCCGAGCCGCCCCGAATGGTGGGTCCCGACCGCCACGCCACCGTCGCCTCGAGGCGGACTCCTCCGCCCTCCCGACTTTGCCGCCGCGCGCGCGTCCGTCGTGGACTCGCCTCGGGGCTATTTAAAGCCCCGAGGATCCTCGCACCCGCACCCCGAGCCACGCCCGAAAACCCTAGCCGCGCCACCAAAGCGCCGCCAGAGCCCTAGTCGCCGCCTTCATCTTCGCCGGCCGGCGACTCGCCGCCGCGCCGTCGTTCGAGCTTCCTCGCGCGCCGGACCCCACCGATCGCTTGCGTCGCCCGCATCTCGGCGCCGCTGCCGCCGCCGGAGGACCCTTCAACGCCGCCGCCGTTGAGCCCGTACCTCCTCGCGCTCAAACCTCGCCGCCGGTCACTCCGCCGCCCCGAGCACCGGTGGCGTCTCGATGAGATCCCGTCCCACCTCTACCTCCCGGTGCTATCCGCCGCCGCCGGCGAGCCGCTGTTCGCCGAGACCGTCGGTCCTCGAGCCGCCGCCGTCGTCCGGGTCGGCGGCACGCCACCTCGGGCCGCGTCGCCTCCGCGCTGCGTGTCATCCTGTCGGCGTCCTCGGCAAGATCGACGCGGCGATCCACCGGATCTCCGGCCAGGCTCGAGACCCAGTCCGCGTGAGTTTAGCCTCCGACATGTGGGTCCCACATGTCGAGATTTCTTTATTTATCTTTTCCGAAATTCCTTCACGACGCCAAGATTGCGCAATAATCCGATTTTTCATTAAGAAATAATTCGAAATTCGAAAAATCCAAATTAGGGTTTCTTTTAGATTTCCAATCTTCCAAAGCCCATAACTTTTGCATCCTAACTCCGATTGAGCCCATTCAAATTTCTAAATTTGTCTAAATTCAAGATCTATTTATCTGAGATTTTTATTTAATTTTTGGAGTTGGTTTTGACTCTGTTATTTATTTGTTTTGTTTGTTTGTGTCTCGCTTATGCGAGTAGACGCTTATCGTCGGGAATTTTGTGGAAGAAGGAGCACCCCAAGACCAAGATCAGTACATAGACCTTTTCCAAGGCAAGTCATACCTTTGATCATCTTGAACCCAGTTTTCAAATTACTTTGTGTTAAATTATTGCATTATAGTTTAAGTATTTATTTAAATACTTTGGGCATAGTTATTATCCAAATTGTTATCACACCTTGGCCTTGTATGTCATATATCCTTGTCACCCTAGAATGGTTATGAGTTGGTAATATTGTAGCACCAACGTGGGTTGGTTAGATGCGAGTATAATTGCTTAGCCACGCTACGAATCATCATCTCATGGGAGTCGCAAGTATTAAATATGACTAAGTGTCTATGGAACTTTGTGTAAAACTGTGTGCTATGTGTTATTACTTCATGATGGCATGTGTACCAGCTGGGTGGTAAAGGATTTGGACTGGGGCAAGTGGTGGAGACTGTGTGACATGGTGGACTATGTGATGGGTATGATAATCTGTGTGGCTTAGTTAGAACATGGAAGTCTTGCCTTGGTCAATTAAGGAGTTAACTTTGTGCGCCATTGAACTGAGCTCATCTGCATGCGACCACATGCCTGGTATGGGACGGGCCTAATTTAGTAAGTTATGGATTCTCGGCATTGATGTTCGTGGTAGGTTAGGCTTTGTGATAGGGTGGAGGTGTGACTACTTGGTGGTTGCATCACGGGAGGATTCGTCGTCCACGCCCAACGGTGTGTGTTATGCATGGGCTATGTGATATGTATAACGGTTTGTAAGCACACTGGGAATGTCAATGTTGGAGATGAAGTTTCCGAACTATTTTGTTATGATTGGTGCTAGCTACACCGGTTATATCGTGTGGGTAAAGTGTACAACCTCTCGCAGAGTGTTAAATCAATCTATTCGAATAGCGCGTCATGATCATGGACATGCTCTGCTTTCACACGAGGTAGTTTTCATAAAATGTGGGAATGGGAGCTGTGTGATCTCAATCATATGGCTATGTGAAATAATCTGCTTAGTCAGGTGTCTTTGTGAAAACAATCATTAAATTAATATTGTCTATTTGCTTTGAATTATGCTTTTAATCTATTATTCGTTTTCAATTGCAAATGTTGCCTTTATGCAAAGAACCACGTAAGCCATTTCTTTGGAATAATCCCGCATCTATACATTGCATTCGTGGTATGATTTGCGAGTACGGTTGTGTACTCACGCTTGTTGTAAAACTTGCGCCCAAACCTACGTATGGAGGAGTCTCGCGCCGCTTTCGAGGAGGAGTTCGTTGAAGGCCGATCGCTCGTTAAGGTCCGATCCCGCTTGGTTGCCTGTGGTGAATTGGTGGGATCTACAGAGGGTTCCGTTATGTGCTTAATAAGGTCCCGTTATTCAAACTAGCTTACTTTATCTATCGCCAGGTATCGAGCCATTCCGTAATCTTGGTATCGAGCCATACGTAGGTCTTGACCTTAGTAGATTGGCCGTCTTTAGAGTGTCCAAACTATTTTCTAAAAGGAAAAAAATTAACTTGCAAAGTTAATTGATTGCTTAACTCTTCTCATATCTCTCTCGCCTCAACTTTTGCTATGATCTCTTCTCTCCCCGCTGTTTTAAAGTTGCTCTTACCCTAGTCGTCTGTCTTTACAGATGCCTCGTCTTCAGAGCTATGGTGAGCGTTGTGGAGGTTACGCCGCCGAACTTTGGAAGTTGCTCCAGGTTCTTGGAGGTTTTGATCGTCCGCTGTACGTCGGCAACAACCGATGCGATGAATGGTCAGAACCGTGGAGTGATTTGTCGCTTTGACGATCTACGCCAGAGGAACGACAAGGCGAGCCAACCTTCGCACGCCTCGTGAGGAAGATCACTTGGCCGGAAGGTATCCAGAGTCGCCGCGCTTGGCCATGCTACGATTCGCAACATCTACGCACGGAGCTTCAAGACACCGCCTTCCGCTACCATCCCCGAGCCGCACTGTGGACTTGCCAAAGACGCTACCCGCCCACGTATGAGAGAGCAACGCTACGCCAGACACTACGCCTGGCCCGATTCGTGGCGCCAGAGGAAGCTCGGAGAGGACTATCACGGAGTTGGATCATGTCTATGAAGCCTTGCAGAGAGTCAAGAGAAGGTCGCCACTCGCAAGAGATCCTCTACGACCAAGTTCCCCAAGAAGAGGAAGATCCCGAGGAGGATCCTCAAGAAGATCCGAGGAAGGCCCGTTGAGCCCGAAGAAGAAGCGAGAGCCAGAGGAGCCGGTGAGCCGCTTGCACCGAACGCCTGCTCTCGCCGCACCGATTCTAGGGCATCGATCGGTTGCCAAGATGCCGCTCACTTCCGAGTCTACGGCCGCCGAGAGCGCCGCGGTTGTGGAGGCTTTCTTGAGTAGATCGCTTAGGCTTGATTTTGAGCTTAGCGCTTTGGTTTAGTGAGTCGCCCTTTAGGCGGTAGTTTTGTGTGCTTAGGTCGTTGTTCCTTTTTGTGTGCAGTATGAGCCGCAAAGGCCCTTAGGCATTTGTTGCAGCCATGCTAAGACCCTAAGTAATAAAGGTATTTCATTTGAGTTTCTTGATACGTGTTTTGTTGGGTTTAACCTACCCCGCCTAGTTCTTAACTCATCTCGTGCTTGCTACCTTATCTAACCCATGGAGCTTCGCGATGGTTCAAACTCGTCGATCGCAAGTGGTTCCTGCACTCCCAAAGACCAGAGGCAATGAGCAACCACTGTAGGAGCGCCTCGCGCGCAAGCACCCCCAATTGACTTGCAAAACTTTGGAGCTTTCATGGCAAAGACAGACTCACCGATGAATACGATGATGACTCGGATGCAAGCCATGCACAACCGTAACAACAACAACCACAATCACCAAAGATGGAGCCCAGCTACTCATGGTCACCATGGACCATCCAAACTTGCGAAATTCATGAGGACTCGCCCACCCACATTTTCTCGACACGCCTCTCCGGTGGAAGCGGATGATTGGCTCGGGGTTATCGAAAGGAAGTCACGATCACCCAAAAATGGCGACCGTGAAAAGGTTCTCGTATGCCACTCACGGATGGAAGGCACATTGCACCGAATGGTGGGAGAACTTCGTGCCGCCCATGAGACGCCACGATATCACCGGGAGGAATTTTCTGCGGCATTCGCCATATCACATACCGTAAGGCATTATTGATCCAAGAAGGATGAGTTCGCGCTCTCAAGCAAGGAGCTATGTCGCGTCCGACTACCTCAACAAGTTTTCTCAACTAGCTCGCTATGCGTGGAAAGATGTAGCCACGCACAAGGCTCGCCGAGTCGTTTCTGAAGGGCTAAACACTGGGTCGCAAGTCGCTTTGATCGCCCATACTTTCCCGATTTCCGTGAGTTGGTCAACAAAGCTTTTGTTCTAGAGGACAAACGCAAGGAACGGAGGATAACCAGTAGCGCCGGATGGCTCAAGCAAGGGAACCATCAATCACAACAGAGCAAGAATAGTGCCAAGACAGTTCAACAGTGTTTCACCCCAAACTTCGCTCGTAAGCACTGCACTAACTTCAACACCGCCCACCGCCGTAACTTCCGCAACCCCGCACTGCCAACCCCAATCCAGAAGCAACCAACGAACGTACCAAAGGTCCATTCGCGCTCGCCGCCACCGACATTTTGCCAACCGATGGTCCGCAAAGGGGAACAATCACTCCGAAGACGCTTCAACCCTGAGCTACGCCATCCAAGACACCAGCGCGTGCATCAATCAAGGAGCGTCACAAGTTGCCGGCCAGCCGGAGGAGCCCCACAGCGTCAGGATCGGAGGTCGTGTCAACCACGCCACCCCGAAGGAGCCCAGAATCACCGGACGTCGATCGGGTAAGTTTCGTTAACTCGACCTGCATCGCTTTGTTTGACTCGAGCTCGCATTCGCTTGTTTCTCGAATGTTTGCAACCAAAAATAAATTGGAAGTTATGCAACTTAAGCATACTCTGTTAGTCCAATACCGGAGCGAGCTAAGTACTAGAGTGGGATGTTTAGGAGCTGTTACTCATAGCCGGAGTTGAGTTTCTAGCCAACCTAATAGTCCTAGATACCCAAACCCTAGATGTCATTCTTGGCATGGATTGGTTATCCTAGCACAAAGCCGATTAGATTGTGGCCAAGAGCCGTAATAATGAGGACGCCAAAGGAAACAAGGTAGAGTTTCTAGCCACCTCGGCTCGTGATGGACATTTGCTAGTAAACGACCAAGACCCTTGCCTTAGAAGAAGTACCATGGTCGTTGAATATCCAGATGTGTTTCCTGAGGAATTACTGTGAATGCCACCGATCGTGACATTGAGTTTGTCATCGACCTAGTGCCGTGGACAGCACCAATTTCAAAGAGACCGTATCGGATGCCACCGATGAATTGGTAGAGATGAAGAAGCGGATAGAAGAACTTCTTGAGAAAGGTTTCGTGAGACCTAGTTCGCCGCCGTGGGGAGCGCCGATGTTGTTTGTCAAGAAGAAAGATGGAAGCATGAGGATGTGTATTGATTACCGCTCTCTCAACGGTTACCATCAAAAACAAGTACCCACTACCCCTGATAGATGATCCGCTTGATCGATGAAAGGAGCCGGATTATTCTCAAAGATCGACCGCGATCGTGTTACCACCAACTAAAGATTTGTCCTAAGGATATACCAAACCGCTTTCAACAACTGCACGGACATTATGAGTTCTTAGTCATGTCCTTTGGTCCGACTAATGCCCCCGCCTATTTCATGAACATGATGAATAAAGTATTCATGGAATATTTGGATAAGTTCGTAGTTGTGTTCATTGATGATATTCGTGTACTCCAAGTCGGAGGAAGAACACGCCAGAACATTTAAGAACAATATTGGGAAACTCGAGAGCATCGCTTGTATGCCAAGTTCAGTAGTGTGATTTTTGGAAGAAGGAAGTGGATTTCCTTGGTCATGTTATGACAAATGAAGGAGTAGCATTGACCCCGAAAGTCAAAGCAAAGCTACATTGGGAGCGACCAATCAGAACTCGTATTCGCAGCTTGGGAATGGCAGTTATTACCGCTGTTTCATCGAAGGATTCTCATCAATTGCTAAGCCCTTACGCAATTGTTGAAGAAGGAGAAAAGTTCACTTGGACTCCGGCCGTGAGGAAAGTTTTCAAGAGTTGAAGAAACGATTGACTTCACCCAAAGATTGATTTTGCGGATATTCGAAAGGATTTCGATATCTATTGTGATGCTTCGCGTCAAGGATTAGGATGCGCCCGATGCAAGAAGGAAGAGCTGCCGCCATGCGCCAAGACGCTTGAGACCTCACGAGGAGAATTACCCTACCATGATCCGAATTAGCTGCCGTAGTGCATGCTCTAAAGATTTGGCGCCATTACCTCACCCAGTGTCGCGTGAAGTCTACACAGATCATAAGAGTCCAAGTACATTTTCACCCAGTCAGATTTGAATATGAGACAGAGAAGATGGTTAGAATTGGTCAAGGATTATAATCTTGGAATCCACTACCATCCTGGAAAAGCCAACGTAGTTGCAGACGCTCTAAGTCGTAAGAGTTACTGCAATACTTTGGAAGTAAAGGAAAGTTGCCCAAAACTTTATGAAGAATTTCAAAAGCTAAAGCTAGAAGTTGTGTTCGAAGGATTTGTAGCCAATTTGGAAGTACAACAGTCACCCTAGAGAAGCGATTCGTGAAGCACAACCAAAGGATCCCGTGTTGTCGACATCAAGGTCAAAATGGCAAGTGGAAATTCAAAGATTTCACCAAAGATGATCAAGACATACTGATTAATGGTCAAATCTGTGTACCGATATAGATGGTCCGAGACGCTTAATCTTAAAGGAAGCCCATGACTCAAAGTATTCGATTCAACCCGAAGTACCAAGATGTACCAGATGTGAAAACTAAATTTTGGTGGCCAAATTTGAAGCGAAGTCGCAGAGTTCGTTGCCTTGTGCGACACCGCCGTAAAGTGAAGGCAGAACACTGAGACCAAAGCAGGTTTGTCGCAAACCAAGATTCCAGAGTGGAAGTGGGAAGAAATCGGTATGGATTTCATCACCGGTTTACCCAAGACCCAATCGGTTACGATTCAACTGGTAATAGTCGATCGCTTGACCAAGGTCGCCCATTTCTTGCCACCAAAACCACATACTCGTGAGATCGCCATGGAATTGTACATGGCTAGAATTGTCGGGCTTGCATGGTGTGCCCAAGAAGATAGTGTCGATCGAGGATCTCGCCACCTCTCGATTTTGGCAAAGTTTGCATGAAGCATTGGGGACCCATCTCAATTTCAAGCATCGCGTATCATCCACGCATGATGGGCGATCGAAAGAGTCAATCAGATATTGGAGGATATGCTGAGAGCTTGTGCTCTAGCTAATGCTACCCGATGGGATAAAAGTTTACCGTATGCAGAATTCTCATACAACAATAGTTATCAAGCTAGTCTGCAAATGTCACCATTTGAAGCTTTGTACGGCCGTGCCTGTAGAACCCCGTTGAATTGGTCGAAACACCAACGGCAGTCGGCTCGTCCGCACATTATTCGAAGCGTAAGAGCAAGTGGCCATGATAAGAGAAAGATTAAAGATAGCTCACCCGTGCGTAAGAGCTATCGCCGATAATCGCCGCCGTGATCTCGCTTTGAACCCAAGATTTCGCTTATCTTCGAGTGACTCCGCTCAGAGGTGTCAAAAGGTTCCATGCCAGAGGGAAACTTGCCCCTAGGTATGTTGGTCCGTTCAAGATTTTGGAACGCCGTGGAGAAGTTGCTTACCAATTGGAGCTACCGCAGTCGTTAGCAGGAGTGCATGACGTCTTTCATGTCTCGCAGTTGAAGAAGTGTCTTCGTGTGCCAGAAGAGCAAGCCCCGCTTGAATCAATTGATCCGAAGGAGGATCTTACCTACAAGGAGCACTGTCAGATTTTGATGTCGCAGAGCGCCTCACCGTAAGCAAGACTGCTCGCTTTTGCAAGGTCCAAAGGAGCAACCACTGTAAGGAGAAGCAACGTGGGAACGTGAAGAAGAGCCAAAGCCGAGTTCCCTAGCCTTTTCTCTAGCTAACTTGAATCTCTGGTCGAGATTCCTTTAAGGGGGAGGTTTGTAACATCCCAATTTTCGAGCCTTAAAAATCTTTTGAATAGTTAGCAGGAAAAATTCACCATTTGGATTTATTTGAATTTAATTCAAAAGCTTAATATTGACTTTGCAATCAAAAACATTTAATGTGAATAATCCCAACATGAACATTAGCCAAAACTATTTTATTTGGGTTCTATGTGCTCTTATATATTTTCTAGATTTTTCTAGAATTTTTCCGAGTTCATTTGCTATTTTCTATTGCTTATTTGAATTTCTCGTAATTTATAAATTGAAAACCTATTTAAAATCTCGAAAATCAATCGGGCCGATTTCTTAAAAACTCGCCCATTCCTCTCGCCCACTCCTATCTCCCACGCCACAAATTGGCCAAATCGGCCTAAATACAGCGAAGCTCGCTTTCCCATCGACATACGCGGTCCCGCATGTCGCCTCTCTCTCTCTTCCTTCCGAGCCCCGCCGCTCCCGCCGCATTTGATCAAGATTGAACGGCTAAGATGCGCGGGATGAAAACGAAGTTCCGATCGCCTCCTTGATTTTGGACCGTTGGATCTTGGAGGACGGCCGATTTTGAGTCCGCTTCGTGGTCGTGTCGCTCACACGCACTCCACGCCCGAGCCGCCGCCGAATGGTGGGTCCCGACCGCCACGCCACCGCTGCTCCGAGGCGACTCCTCCGCCCTCCCGACTTTGCCGCCGCAGGCGTGTCGCGTCGTGGACTCGCCTCTCGGGCTATTTAAAGCCCCGAGGATCCTCGCATCTCGCACCCGAAGCCACGCCCGAAACCCTAGCCGCCACCAAAGCGCCGCCAGAGCCCTAGTCGCCGCTTCATCTTCGCCCGCCGGCGACTCGCCGCCGCTGCCGCGTTCAGCTTCCTCGCCGCGCCGACCACCTTCGGATCGCTGCGCCGCCCGCATCTCGGCGCGCTGCCGCCGCCGAGGACCCCTTCAACGCCGCCGCCGTTGAGCCCGCACCTCCGCCGCCAAACCTCGCCGCGGTCACTCCTGCCGCCCCGAGCACCGTGAGCGCATCGATGAGATCCTCGCGCCCACCTCTACCTCCCGGCATATCCGCCGCCGCCGGCGAGCCGCTGCTCGCCGAGACCGCTCGGCCCCGAGCCGCCGCCGCCGCCGGTCCGACGTGGCACGCCACTCGGCCCGCGTCCGCTCCAGCGCTGCGTGTCATCCTCGCCGCCCCCACAAGATCGACGCGGCAATCCACCGGATCTCAGCCCGAGGCTCTGTGAGACCAGTCCTCGTGAGTTTAGCCTCCGACATGTGGGTCCCACATGTCGAGATTTCTTTATTTATCTTTTCCGAAATTCCTTCACGACGCCAAAGATTGCGCAATAATCCGATTTTTCATAAGAAATAATTCGAAATTCCAAAAATCCAAATTAGGGTTTCTTTTAGATTTCCAATCTTCCAAAGCCCATAACTTTTGCATCCTAACTCCGATTGAGCCCATTCAAATTTCTAAATTTGTCTAAATTCAAGATCTATTTATCTGAGATTTTTATTTAATTTTTGGAGTTTGTTTTGCCTCTGTTATTTATTTGTTTTGTTTGTTTGTGTCTCGCTTATAGTAGACGCCGATCTGTCGGGAATTTTGTGGAAGAAGGAGCACCCCAAGACCAAGATCAGTACATAGACCCTTTCCAAGGCAAGTCATACCTTTGACCATCTTGAACCCAGTTTTCAAATTACTTTGTGTTAAATTATTGCATTCTATTTTAATTATTTATTTAAATGCTTTGGGCATAGTTATTATCCAAATTGTTATCACACCTTGGCCTTGTATGTCATATATCCTTGTCACCCTAGATTGGTTATGAGTTGGTAATATTATAGCACCAACGTGGGTTGGTTAGATGCGAGTATAATTGCTTAGCCATGCTACGAATCATCATCTCATGTGAGTCGCAAGTATTAAATATGACTAAGTGTCTATGGAACTTTGTGTAAAATGTGTGCTATGTGTTATTACTTCATGATGGCATGTGTTGCACTAAAACTAACTGGGTGGTAAAGGATTTGGATGGGGCAAGTGGTGGAGACCGTGTGACATGGTGGACTATGTGATGGGTATGATAATCTGTGTGGCTTAGTTAGAACATGGAAGTCTTGCCTTGGTCAATTAAGGACTTAACTTTGTGCGCCATTGAACCGAGCTCATCGCATGCACCACATGCCCGTATGGGACGGGCCTAATTTAGTAAGTTATGGATTCTCGCATTGATGTTCGTGTGGTAGGTTAGGCTTTGTGATAGGGTGGAGGTGTGACTACTTGGTGGTTGCATCACGGAGGATTCGCCGTCCCCGCCCAACGGTGTGTGTTATGCATGGGCTATGTGATATGTATAACGGTTTGTAAGCACACGGGAATGTCAATGTTGGAGATGAAGTTTCAACTATTTTGTTATGATTGGTGCTAGCTACACCGGTTATATCGTGTGGGTAAAGTGTACAACCTCTCGCAGAGTGTTAAATAAATCTATTCGAATAGCGCGTCATGTCATGGACATGCTCTTGCTTTCACACGAGGGTAGTTTTCATAAAATGTGGGAATGGGAGCCGTGTGATCTCAATCATATGGCTATGTGAAATAATCTTTAGCCAGTGTGTCTTTGTGAAAACAATCATAAATTAATATTGTCTATTTGTTTTGAATTATGCTTTCAATCTATTATTCGTATTCAATTGCAAATGTTGTCTTTATGCAAAAGAACCACGTAAGCCTTTTCTTTGGAATAAGCCCGCATCTATACATTGCATTCTGTGGTATGATTTGCGAGTACGGTTGTGTACTCACGCTTGTTGTAAAACTTGCGCCCAAACCTGGCTGTATGGAGGAGTCTACGCCGCTTTCGAGGAGGAGTTCGTTGAAGGTCGATCGCTCGTTAAGGTCCGATCGCTTGGTTGCCTCGTGGTGAATTGGTGGGATCTACGCTGGAGTTTTCTCCGCCCGCCGCTTTATTTCCCGTTAGCCCCGCTTAATAAGTGTAAACTCACCATAAGTCAAAACCCTATTTGTTATTCAAACTAATCGCTTACTTTATCTATCGCCAATCGACATTTACCTGCAGCACCTCGTGGTGCGTGATCTAGTGCAAGATACACGGGTTCCGTAATCGCACTCGGGTCCCGACAGAGGTGGTATCGAGCCATACCGATCGAGGTCTTGACCTTAGTAGATTGGCCGCCTTTAGAGTGTCCAAACTATTTTCTAAAGGAAAAAATTAACTTGCAAAGTTAATTGATTGCTTAACTCTTCTCATATCTCTCTCGCCTCAACTTTTGCTATGATCTCTTCTCTCCCCGCGTTTTAAAGTTGCTCTTACCCTAGTCGCCCTGCCTTGCTGACAGATGCCTCGCCTCTCGAGCTATGGTGAGCGTTGTGGAGGTTACGCCGCGAACTTTGGAAGTTGCTCCGTGTTCTTGGAGGTTTTGATCGTCCGCGACGCCGGCAACAATCGGACAAAGGAATGGTCGAACCGTGGAGTGATTTGTCGCCGACGATCTACGCCAGAGGAACGACAAGGCGAGCCAACCTTCGCACGCCTCGTGAGGAAGATCACTTGGCCGAAGGTATCCAGAGTCGCCGCGCTTGGCCATGCTACGATTCGCAACATCTACGCACGGAGCTTCAAGACACCGCCTTCCGTTACCATCCCCGAAGCCGCACTGTGGACTTGCCAAAGACGCTACCCGCCCACGTATGAGAGAGCAACGCTACTGAGACACCTCGCCTGGCCAGTGGCCGCCAGAGGAAGCTCGAGAGGACTATCACGGAGTTGGATCATGTCTATGAAGCCTTGCAGAGTCAAGAGAAGGTCGCCACTCGCAAGAGATTCCTCTACGACCAAGTCCCCAAGAAGAGGAAGACCCCGAGGAGGATCCTCAAGAAGATCCGAGGAAGGCCCATGAGCCCAAGAAGAAGCAGCAGGAGGAGCCACCGAGCCGCTTGCACCGAACGCTGCTCTCGCACGCACTCCTAGGCATCGGATCGGTTGCCAAGATGCCGCTCACTTCCGAGCCTGTACCGCCGAGCGCCGCCGCGGTTGTGGAGGCTTTCTTGAGTAGTTCGCTTAGGCTTCGCCAAGCTTAGCCGCTTCGCTTTAGTGAGTCGCCCTTTAGGCGGTAGCTTTGTGTGCTTAGGTCGTTGTTTCTTTTTGTGTGCGAGTATGAGCTGCAAAGGCCCTTAGGCATTTGTTGCAGCCATGCTAAGACCCTAAGTAATAAAGGTATTTCATTTGAGTTTCTTGATCTGTGTTTTGTTGGGTTTAACCTACCCCCGCCTAGTTCTTAACTCATCTCGTGCTTGCTACCTTATCTAACCCATGGAGCTTCGCCAGATGGTTCAAACTCGTCGATCGCGCAAGTGGTTCCGCACTCAAAGACCAGGAGGCAATGAGCAACCACCAGAGGAGCGCTCCGCCGCAAGCACCCCCAATTGACTTGCAAAACTTTGGAGCTTTCATGGCAACACATGATCACCGATGAATACGATGATGACTCGATGCAAGCCATGCACAACCGTAACAACAACAACCACAATCACCAAAGATGGAGCCCCACCGCTCATGGTCACCATGGACCATCCAAACTTGCGAATTCATGAGGACTCGCCCACCCACATTTTCTCGACACGCCTCTCCGGGAAGCGGATGATTGGCTCTGTGGTTATCGAAGGAAGCTGCGATCACCCGGCAATGATCGTGAAAAGGTTCTCAGTATGCCACGCACCGGATGGAAGGCACCGCTGGAATGGTGGGAGAACTTCGTGTCGCTCATGAGACGCCACAGATATCACCGGGAGGAATTTTTCGCGCATTTCGCCAAGATCATGTGCCGTAAGGCATTATCGATCCAAGAAGGATGAGTTCCGCTCTCAAGCAAGGAGCTATGTCGCGTCCGACTACCTCAACAAGTTTTCAACTAGCTCGCTATGCAGCAGAAGATGTAGCCACGCATACAAGGCTCGCCGTAGTCGTTTCTGAAGGGCTAAACATCGATCGCAAGTCGCTTTGATCGCCCATACTTTTCCCCGATTTCGAGAGTTGGTCAACAAAGCCTTTGTTCTAGAGGACAAACGCAAGGAATCGGAGGATAACCGTAAGCGCCTGATGGCTCGCAAGGGAACCATCAATCACAACAGAGCAAGAATAGTGCCAAGACAGCGGTTCAACAGTTTCACCCCAAACTTCATTCGAGCACTCGCACCAACTTCAACACCTCGCCCACCGCCGTAACTTCCGCAACCCCGCACTGCCAACCCCAATCCAGAAGCAACCAACGTAACGCATCAAAGGTCCGCATTACGCTGTCGCCGCCACCGACATTTTGCCAACCGGTGTCGCAAAGGGAACAATCACTCCAAAGACGCTTCAACCTCGAGCTACGCCATCCAAGACACCAGCGCCGTGCATCAATCAAGGAGCGTCACAAGTTGCCTTGGCAAGCCGAGGAGCCCCACGATGCGGATCGAGGTCGTGTCAACCACGCCACCACGAAGGAGCCCAGAATCACCTGACGTCAGATCGGGTAAGTTTCGTTAACTCGAGACTGTGATCGCTTTGTTTGACTCGAGCTTCGCGATTCGCTTGTTTCGGAATGTTTGCAACCAAAAATAAATTGGAAGTTATGCAACTTAAGCATACTCGTTAGTCCAAATACCGAGCAGAGCTAAGTACTAGAGTGGGATGTTTAGGAGCTAAGTTACTCATAATTTGGAGTTGAGTTTCTAGCCAACCTAATAGTCCTAGATACCCAAACCCTAGATGTCATTCTTGGCATGGATTGGTTATCCAAGCACAAAGTCAGTACTAGATTGTGGTCAAGAGCCGTATGATGAGAGGACGCCAAAGGAAACAAGGTAGAGTTTCTAGCCACCTCGCCAGGATGGACATTTGCTAGTAAACGCTTGAAGACCCTTTCCTTAGAAGAAGTGCCACTGGTCGGTGAATATCCGGATGTGTTTCCGAGGAATTACTGAGAATGCCACCGGATCGTGACATTGAGTTTGTCATCGACCTAGTGCCAGGGACAGCACCAATTTCAAAGAGACCGTATCGGATGCCAGCCGATGAATTGGTAGAGATGAAGAAGCAGATAGAAGAACTTCTTGAGAAAGGTTTCGTGAGACCTAGTTCGTCGCCATGGGGAGCGCCAGTGTTGTTTGTCAAGAAGAAAGATGGAAGTATGAGGATGTGTATTGACTACCGCTCTCTCAACGGTTACCATCAAGAACAAGTACCCACTACCCCTGATTGATGATCCGCTTGATCGATGAAAGGAGCCGAGTGTTTTCAAAGATCGACTGCGATCGGCTACCACCAACTAAAGATTTGTCCTAAGGATATACCAAAACCGCTTTCAACACGGTATGGACATTATGAGTTCTTAGTCATGTCTTTTGTCCGACTAATGCCCCGCCTATTTCATGAACATGATGAATAAAGTATTCATGGAATATTTGGACAAGTTCGTAGTTGTGTTCATTGATGATATTCGTGTACTCCAAGTCGGAGTTAGAACACGCCAACATTTAAGAACAATATTGGGAAACTCGAGAGCATCGGTTGTATGCCAAGTTCGTAAGTGTGATTTTGGAAGAAGGAAGTGGATTTCCTTGGTCATGTGATGACAAGTAGAGAGTAGCATTGACCCCAGAAAGTTAAAGCGATGCTACATTGGGAGCAAATTTCTCTAATCAGAACTCGATTCGCAGCTTGGGAATGGCAGGTTATTACCGCCGTTTCATCGAAGGATTCTCATCGATTGCTAAGCCCCTTACGCAATTGTTGAAGAAGGAGAACAAGTTCACTTGGACTCCAGCCTGTGAGGGAAGTTTTCAAGAGTTGAAGAAACGATTGACTTCAGCCCCAGTGCTGATTTTGCCAGATATTCGCAAGGATTTCGATATCTATTGTGACGCTTCGCGTCAAGGATTAGGATGCGTCCTGATGCAAGAAGGAAGAGCTGTCGCTTATGCGTCAAGACGATTGAGACCTCATGAGGAGAATTACCCTACTCATGATCCGAATTAGCCGTAGAGTGCATGCTCTAAAGATTTGGCGCCATTACCTCACCCAGAATCGCCGTGAAGTCTATACGGATCATAAGAGTCTGAAGTACATCTTCACCCAGTCAGATTTGAACATGAGACAGAGAAGATGGTTAGAATTGATCAAGGATTATAATCTTGGAATCCATTACCATCCCGGAAAAGCCAATGTAGTTGCAGATGCCTTGAGTCGCAAGAGTTACTGCAATGCTTTGGAAGTAAAGGAAAGTTGTCCAGAACTTTATGAAGAATTTCAGAAGCTAAAGCTAGAAGTTGTGTTCGAAGGATTTGTAGCCAATTTGGTAGTACAGTCTACCCTAGAGAAGCAAATTCGTGAAGCACAACCAAAGGATCCTGTGTTGTCAGACATCAAGGTCAAAATGACAGAAGGGAAATTCAAGGATTTCACCAAAGATGATCAAGACATACTCTGGATTAATGGTCGAATCTGTGTACCAGATATAGATGGTCTGAGACAGTTAATCTTAAAGGAAGCCCATGACTCAAAGTATTCGATTCACCTGAAGTACCAAGATGTACCAGGATGTGAAAACTAAATTTTGGTGGCCAAATTTGAAGCGAAAGTCGCAGAGTTCGTTGCCTTGTGCGACACCCGCCGAAAAGTGAAGGCGAGAACACGAGGCCAGCAGGTTTGCCGCAACCGTCAAGATTCCAGAGTGGAAGTGGGAAGAAATCGGTATGGATTTCATCACCGTTTACCCAAGACCCAATCGTTACGATTCAACTGGTAATAGTCGATCGCTTGACCAAGGTCGCCATTTCTTGCCACCAAAACCACATACTCGTGAGATCGCCTTGCGGAATTGTACATGGCTAGAATTGTCGGTTGCATGGTGTGCCCAAGAAGATAGTGTCGATCGAGGATCTCGCCACCTCTCGCTTTTGGCAAAGCTTGCATGAAGCATTGGGTACCCATCTGAATTTCAAGATCGCGTATCATCCACGCATGGATGGGCGGTGAAAGAGTCAATCGATATTGGAGGATATGCTGAGAGCTTGTGCTCTAGCAAATGCTACCCGATGGGATAAAAGTTTACCGTATGCGAATTTTTCGACAACAATAGTTATCAAGCTAGTCCGCAAATGTCACCATTTGAAGCTTTGTACGGCCGTGTCTCAGAGAACCCCGTTGAATTGGTCGTAAACAATTTGAACGGCCGGTTTGTCCGGACATTATTCGAAGCGTAAGAGCAAGTGGCCATGATAAGAGAAAGATTGAAGATAGCTCACCGAGCGTAAGAGCTACGCCGATAATCGCCGTCGTGATCTCGCTTTGAACCCAAGATTTCGCTTATCTTCGAGTGACTCCGCTCAGAGGTGTCAAAAGGTTCCATGCCAGGGGGAAACTTGCCCCTAGGTATGTTGGTCCGTTCAAGATTTTGGAACGCCGTGGAGAAGTTGCTTACCAATTGGAGCTACCGCAGTCGTTAGCAGGAGTGCATGACGTCTTTCATGTCTCGCAGTTGAAGAAGTGTCTTCGTGTGCCAGAAGAGCAAGCCCCGCTTGAATCAATTGACTTGAAGGAGGATCTTACCTACAAGGAGCAGCCAGTCAAGATTTTGGATGTCGCAGAGCGCCTCACCAGAAGCAAGACTGTTCGTTTTTGCAAGGTCCAGTGGAGCAACCACTCAGAAGGAGAAACAACGTGGGAACGTGAAGAAGAGCCAAAGCCGAGTTTCTAGCCTTTTCTCTAGCTAGCTTGAATCTCGGGTCGAGATTCCTTTAAGGGGGAGGTTTGTAACATCCCAATTTTCGTGAGCCTTAAAAATCCTTTGAATAGTTAGCAGGAAAAATTCACCATTTGGATTTATTTGAATTTAATTCAAAAGCTTAATATTGACTTTGCAATCAAAAACATTTAATGTGAATAATCCCAACATGAACATTAGCCAAAACTATTTTATTTGGGTTCTATGTGCTCGATATATTTTCTAGATTTTTCTAGAATTTTTCTCGAGTTCATTCGCTATTTTCTATTGCTTATTTGAATTTCGTAATTTATAAATTGAAAAACCTATTTAAAATCTCGAAAAATCAATCGGGCCGATTTCATTAAAACTCGCCCATTCCTCTCGACCCACTCCTATCTCCCACGCCGCCACAAATTTCCACCAACACAAGCGAAGCTCGCTTTCCCACCGACATGCGGGTCCCGCATGTCGCCTCTCTCTCTCTCTTCCTTCCGAGCCCCGCCGCGCTCCCGCCGCATTTATCAAGATTGAACGGCTAAGATGCGCGATGAAACGGAAGTTCCGATCGTCTCTTGATTTTGGACCGTTGGATCTTGGAGGACGGTCGATTTTGAGTCCGCTTCGTGGCGTGTCGCTCACACGCACTCCACGCCCGAGCCGCCGCCGCCGAATGGTGGGTCCCGACCGCCACGCCACCGCCGCCTCCGAGGCGGACTCCTCCGCCCTCCCGACTTTGCGCCGCGCGCCGTGTCCGTCGTGGACTCGCCTCTCGGGCTATTTAAAGCCCCGAGGATCCTCGTATCTCGCACTCGAGAGCCGCGCCCGAAAACCCTAGCCGCCACCAAAGCGCCGCCAGAGCCCTAGTCGCCGCCGTCTTTCGGCTCGCCGGCGACTCGCCGCCGCCGCCGTCGTTCTGCTTCCTCGCGCGCGCGGACCCACCGGATCGCGCGCCGCTCGCATCTCGGCGCCGCCGCCGCCACGGAGGACCTTCAACGCCGCCGCCGTTGAGCCCGCACCTCCTCCGCCGCCAAACCTCGCCGCCGTCCACTCCGCCGCCCCGAGCACCGGTGAGCGTATCGATGAGATCCGCGTCCCACCTCTACCTCCGGTGCATCCGCCGCCGCCGGCGAGCCGCCGTTCGCGAGACCGTCGGCCCCCGAGCCGCCGCCGTCGGTCCGGTCGGCGCACGCCACCTCGCGCGCGCGCCGGCTCCAGCGCTGCGTGTCATCCTCGCGGCGTCCGTCGGCAAGATCGACGCGCAATCCACCGGATCTCGGCCAGAGGCTCGGTAGACCCAGTCCTCCGTGAGCCTAGCCTCTGACATGTGGGTCCCACATGTCAGAGATTTCTTTTTATTTATCTTTTTCCGAAATTCCTTCGCTGACGCCAGCATTGCGCAATAATCCGATTTTTCTGTTAAGAAATAATTCGGAAATTCCAGAAAATCCAAATTAGGGTTTCTTTTAGATTTCCAATCTTCCAAAGCCCATAACTTTTGCATCCTAACTCCGATTGAGCCCATTCAAATTTCTAAATTTGTCTAAATTCAAGATCTATTTATCTGAGATTTTTATTTAATTTTTGGAGTTTGTTTTGCCTCTGTTATTTATTTGTTTTGTTTGTTTGTGTCTCGTTTGCGAGTAGACGCCGATTCGTCGGGGAATTTTGTGGAAGAAGGAGCACCCCAAGATCAAGACCAGTACATAGACCTTTTCCAAGGCAAGTCATACCTTTGATCATCTTGAACCCAGTTTTCAAATTACTTTGTGTTAAATTATTGCATTCTATTTTAATTATTTACTTAAAATGCTTTGGGCATAGTTATTATCCAAATTGTTATCACACCTTGGCCTTGTATGTCATATATCCTTGTCACCCTAGATTGGTTATGAGTTGGTAATATTGTAGTACCGACGTGGGTTGGTTAGATGCGAGTATAATTGCTTAGCCATGCTACGAATCATCATCTCATGTGAGTCGCAAATATTAAATATGACTAAGTGTCTATGGAACTTTGTGTAAAACTGTGTGCTATGTGTTATTACTTCGTGATGGCATGTGTTGCACTAAAACTAACTGGGTGGTAAAGGATTTGGACTGGGGCAAGTGGTGGAGACTGTGTGACATGGTGGACTATGTGATGGGTATGATAATCTGTGTGGCTTAGTTAGAACATGGAAGTCTTGCCTTGGTCAATTAAGGACTTAACTTTGTGCGCCATTGAACTGAGCCTTCTTGTCGACCACATGCCCGTATGGGACGGGCCTAACTTAGTAAGTTATGGATTCTCGGCATTGATGTTCGTGGTGGTAGGTTAGGCTATGTGATAGGGTGGAAGTGTGACTACTTGGTGGTTGCATCACGGAGGATTCGTCGTCCCCGTCCCAACGGTGTGTGTTATGCATGGGCTATGTGATATGTATAACGGTTTGTAAGCACACTTTGGAATGTCAATGTTGGAGATGAAGTTTCGAACTGCTTTTGTTATGATTGGTGCTAGCTACACCGTTATATCGTGTGGGTAAAGTGTACAACCTCTCGCAGAGTGTTAAGTAAACTATTCGAATAACCGCGTCATGATCATGGACATGCTCTGCTTTCACACGAGGGGTAGTTTTCATAAAATGTGGGAATGGGAGCCGTGTGATCTCAATCATATGGCTATGTGAAATAATCTGTTTAGTTGTGTGTCTTTGTGAAAACAATCATTAAATTAATATTGTCTATTTGTTTTGAATTATGCTTTCAATCTATTATTCGTATTCAATTGCAAATGTTGTTTTATGCAAAAAAACCGTAAGCCTTTTCTTTGGAATAAGCTGCATCTATACATTGCATTCTGTGGTATGATTTGCGAGTGCGGTTGTGTACTCACGCTTGTTGTAAAACTTGCGCCCAAACCTCTGAAGTGGAGGAGTTCGCGCCGCTTTCGAGGAGGAGTTCGTTGAAGGCGATCGTTCGTTAAGGTCCGATCCCGCTTGGTTGCCTCGTGGTGAATTGGTGGGATCTACGCCGGAGTTTTCCGCATCCGCCGCTTTATTTCCTGTTAGCCTGTGTGGCTTAATAAGTGTAAACTCGACCATAAGGTCAAAACCCTTATTTGTTATTCAAACTAATCGCTTACTTTATCTATCGCTTGTGTGGATCGATATTTACCGTGTTAACCACGTGGTACTAGCGTGATCTGGACTAGTGCAAGATACATTGAGGGTTCCGAATCGTGATTCGGGTCCCGGCAGCAGGTGGTATCGAGCCATACCGATCGTAGGTCTTGACCTTAGTAGATTGGCCGTCCTTAGAGTGTCCAAACTATTTTCTAAAAGGAAAAATTAACTTGCAAAGTTAATTGATTGCTTAACTCTTCTCATATCTCTCGCCTCAACTTTTGCTATGATCTCTTCTCTCCCCGCCGCTTAAAGTTGCTCTTACCGCTCGCTCTGTCTTGACGGATGCCTCGCCTCTTGAGCTATGGTGAGCGTTGTGGAGGTTACGCCGCCGAACTTTGGAAGTTGCTCCAGGTTCTTGGAGGTTTTGATCGTCCGCTGTACGTCGGCAACAACTGGACAGTGAATGGTCAGAACCGTGGAGTGATTTGTCGCCTGACGATCTACGCCAGGAGGAACGACAAGGCGAGCCAACCTTCGCACGTCTCTGTGAGGAAGATCACTTGGCTGGAAGGTATCCAGGAGTCGTCGCGCTTGGCCATGCTACGTATCTGCAACATCTACGCACGGGAGCTTCAAGACACCGTCTTCCGTTACCATCCCCGAAGCGCACTGTGGACTTGCCAAAGACGCTACCCGTCCACGAAGGAGAGCAACGCTACTGATCGTACACCTCGCCCGGCTTCGTGGCCGCGGGAGGAAGCTGCAGAGGACTATCACGGAGTTGGATCATGTCTATGAAGCCTTGCGAGAGTCAAGAGAAGGTCGCCACTGCAAGAGATTCTCACGACCAAGTCCCCAAGAAGAGAAGACCGAGGAGGATCCCGAAGAAGATCGGAGGAAGGCCCAATTGAGCCCAAGAAGAAGCGAGCGTGAGGAGCCACCGAGCGATTGCACCGGAACGCCTGCTCTCTCTGCACGATTCTAGGGCATCGAGATCGGTTTGCCAAGATGCCGGCTCACTTCCGAGTCTCACACCGTCGAGCGTCGCGCGGATTGTGGAGAGCTTTCTTGAGTAGTTCGTTTAGGCTTGATTTTGAGCTTAGCCGCCGCTTAGTGAGTCGCCCTTTGGCGGTAGCTTTGTGTGCTTAGGTCGTTGTTTCTTTTTGTGTGCAGTATGATTTGCAAAGGCCCTTAGGCATTTGTTGCGACCATGCTAAGACCCTAAGTAATAAAGGTATTTCATTTGAGTTTCTTGATCCGTGTTTTGTTGGGTTTAACCTACCCTCGCCTAGTTCTTAACTCATCTCGTGCTTGCTACCTTATCTAACCCATGGAGCTTAGCGGATGGTTCAAACTCGTCGATCACGCAAGTGGTTCCGGTACCCAAAGACCAGAGGCAATGAGCAACCAGTTGTAGGAGCAGATTCGCTAGTTACGTGCTAAGTCCGCTAAATGCGCTAAGTCTCTAAATTTTGTCGCTTGGCTTTGTGACTTGAAGTTTTGCGTTTAGTTCAGTCTTTGCTTTTAAGCCGCTTTTGGTGATTTATCGATTTCTTGCTCTAAGTTTGGCACTAACCTCTCTTAGCAAAACAGGATGCCCGGGAGGACGCGTGGCAGTTAGCAGGCTGGTCATGATGAGGAGCTTCCCCCTCCTCCGACTATGGCTGAGGTTCTCGCTCAGATCGAGCGAAACCGCATGGACCAGACGCGTATCTTGGAGGTTATTGCTAGGAATACCTCCACTCCTGCCGGTGCCTCCGGATCTGGAGGTGGTGGACACCAGACTCGCGGGGGACTTGCAGAGTTCCTCCGTACGCAGTCGCCGACGTTCTCCGCTCGAGGACCCTCGATGCGGATGATTGGCTGCGCATGGTTGGCGAAAGCTCAACATTGCTCGATCGTCGCCCAGAGAAGGCACTTTTCGCGTCCCACCTTGAGGCGCGCGCACTTTCATGGTGGGAGAACTATCTCGCCATGCGCCTGCGGGCTATGTAGTCACTTGGGAGGAGTTCAGATCGGCTCTTCGTCGGGCCCACATCTCTGATGGCCTGATGAAGCTGAAGAAGAAAGAATTCCTCGCGCTCAAGCAGAGCGCAAGTGCGTGACGAGTACACATGCGAGTTCAATCATTTGGCTCGTTATGCTCGGGGAGGTGGCCTCCGATGAGGCTAGCGGGAGAAGTTTATGGATGGCTTGTCAGGAGCTGCAGACAGTCGTCTATTGTGGACTTCCCAGACTTTCGTGCCTTGGTTGATAAGGTCATTGTTGCCGAGCACAAGGCAAAGCGGCTCGGTGAGTCCCGCAGCGCAAATGGGAGGCCCATCGACTGCGCGAGCCAGCCTCGCTCGTCCTCGGCCGGGCGGCACCGAGGCCCATTCTTTTGCTCCACCGGCGCCGAGCCATCGGCGCCGATTCTTCGTCCACCGCGGGCGTGTTTCAGCCACGTGCGCTGCGATCCAAGCGAGAGCGGTCTCGCAATCCGGCGGCCGAGGTTACTTGTTTTAGCGCCACAACAAGGGCCACTACGCCAGCGCTTGCCTCGAATGTTCGGCCCCACGTCCTAATGGAGGACGCGGCGGGAGTGACCACCCACCCGACGGAAGATCGTTCGTAAGACCCGAGTGCGGCGGCGGCCGTCGAGTCAACCACCTTTCACCGAGGAGGCTCGGGAGGCGCCTGATGTCGTGATGGGTACACTTCTTGTCAATTCTCGTCCCGCTTGCGGTATTATTTGATTACGAGCATCGCATTCTTTTATTTCAAGATCATTTGCTGCTGCTAGTGGTCTTCACTGTGTTCCTTTGGGATTACTTTGCTCATCCAGCTCTCCGGGTCGGAAATGAGAGCCGATTTACGGTGTTGGGATGTTCCTATCGTAGTCAAAGGAGTAGGATTTTTGACAAATCTTATTACGCTTTCGATTCGTGATGCGGATGTGATTCTTGGCATGGATTGGTTGTCCCAACACTTGGGGCAAATCGATTGTGCGGGAAGATTGTCTATCTCACCACCCTTCAGCCTTGAAACAGTTGGCTTTTCCCGCGGTGCAAGGGTCACACCTTTGTGCACTTGTAGCAAAGCCACTTTGAAGATTCGTGAGGTTCCCACCGTTTGTGATTTTGAGGATGTTTTCCGATGATTTACAGGATGCCTCAGGTGCGAGACCTTGAGTTTGTCATTGAGTTGCTTTGCCGATCGCCCTATCTCGAAGGCCCGTGTCGGATGCCTCCCAATGAGCTAAAAGAATTGAAGAAGCGACTTGGTGAGCTCCAAGCAAAGGGTTTCATCCGTCCCGTTCATCTCCTTGGGGCTGTCCGGTGATCTTTGTGAAGAAGAAGGACAAGACTTTGCGCATGTGTGTTGATTACCGCCAGCTCAATGAACTGCGGTGAAGAACAAATATCCTTTGCCCGCATTGATGATCTTTTCGACCAATTATGCCGGAGCTCGGTGTTCTCCAAGATTGACACGAGATTGGGATATCATCAAGTCGGATCGAGTGAGGATATTCGAAGACGGCTTTCACTACTCGTTATGGTCTTTACGAGTATACCGTCATGTCTTTTGGCTTAACCAATGCTCCAGCTTATTTCATGAACCTCATGAACTCTGGTATTCATGGAATATTTGGATAAGTTCGTGGTGGTGTTTATTGATGACATTCTTATCTATTCCAAGGCTCAAGCGAGCACGCCGAGCATCGAAGATTGTTTTGGGCAAGTGCGAGGAGCGCGGCTATATGCGAAGTTCAAAGAAATATGAGTTACGGTTGAAGGAAGTGGCATTCTTGGGCCATGTTCTTTCGATTGGAGGCGTAGTCAGTAGATCGACAAGGTCGGTCGATGTTCTATCTTGGGGTCACCCAAGTCGATCCAACGATGTGCGGAGTTTTCTTGGTTTAGCGGGCTACTACCGCGCTTTATCGAGAATTTCTCCAAGATCATAAAGCCAATGGTGAATTGCTCAAGAAGGACAAGAAGTTTGTATGGTCCTCTGCTTGTGATGAGAGCTTTCAGGAGCTCAAGCGGCGTTTAACTTCAGCTCCAGTTCTTACTCTTCCTTATGTCCACAAGAGCTTCGGTATCTATTGCGATGCCTCTCGTCAGGGGCTCGGCTGTGTTCTTATGCAGGAAGGCAAGGCGATTGCTTATGCATCTAGGCGATTGAGACCTCACGAGCTCAATTATCCACCCATGATTTAGAGCTTGCTGCGGTTGTTCATGCACTCGGATTTGGCGGCATTATTTGATCGGAAACATTGTGAGGTGTATTCGATCACAAGAGCTTGAAGTACTTGTTCACTCGGCGGATCTGAACCTCGAGCGAGGAGATGGCTAGAATTGATCAAAGATTATGACATGGGTATTCGGTATCATCTGGCAAGGCCAATGTAGTTGTTGATGCACCGAGCGAAAGGTGTATTGCAATACTTTGATGATCCAAGAGCGACAACTTTGCACTTCTTGCGAGTTTGAGTCTCAACTTGGGTTTGGTTGAGCATGGTTCCCTTGTCGCCTTGGTTGTGCGACCAACCGTGGTGGATCAAGTCAAGGCGACGGCGATCGGATGACGGTGTGAACGGATCAAGCGAATATCAAGGATGGGATAGCGGTGTTTTACGAGAAGATGAGCATGGTGTTGTGTGGTTTGGACAACGCCTCGTGGTTCCAAAGGTTCGGAATTACGGATTTGATTCTCCAGAAGCCCATGATCCCCCTTGTCTATTCACCGGGGCTACCAAGATGTACCAAGATCTGCGGCGAGATTCGGTGGACTCGCATGAAGCGCGAGATTGCGGGTTCGTTGCGGATCGGCGTATGTTGTCGCGTGAAGGCGAGCATCGGCGTCGGCGAGTCTCCTCGGCCCTTGCCTATACCGTGAGTGGAAGTGGGATTCCGTTGGTATGGATTTCATTACGGTTTGCCCGTATTTCTTCGGGGAAGGATGCTATCCGTTGTTATCGATCGGTGACTAAGGTAGCACACTTTCGCCGGTGAGTACCACTCTCAATGTCGATCGATGGCGGACCTCTACATATCCGCATTGTGAGCTTGCGGCGTGCTACACGAACCATCGTGTCGATCGTGGTTCTTTGTTCACTTCGGTTTTGCTTTGATTTACGAGAGGCCATGGGGACCCGTCTCTCTTTCACCTCGACCTATCATCCTCGAGATAGATGGTGAGACGGAGCGCGTCAACTGTGTGCTTGAAGATATGCTCCGTGCTTGTGTTCTTTCCTATGGGAAGAATTGGGAGAAGTGCCTACCGCTTGCGAGTTCTCCTACAACAACGACTTCGAGCTAGTCTCGGTATGGCACCGTTTGAGGCTTTGTATGGGAGGAGTGCGAACCCCATTGAACCAGTGGAAGCGCGGTGGCGGTTATTTGGCGGACTCAATTAATGAAATGAAAGTCAAGTGCGCTTGATTAAGTGAGCACTTGCGCGTGCTTCGATCGAGCAAAAGAGCTATGCGGTCGGCGTCGTCGTGGTGAGTTTCACCCAATAACTGTGTATCTCAAAGTCTCACCTTTGAAGGGACATCGGCGTTTGGTGTCAAAGGCAAGCGGCCTCGATATGTCGGGCGTATCGCATCATCGAGAAAAGTGGGAGCTGTTGCATACAAGTTAGAGTTGCCGCTACACTCGAAGGAGTGCATGATATTTTCCATCTATCGCAATTGAAGAAGTGCCTCCGTGTTCGGTTGAGAAACACCATTGGAAAATATCGATGTGCGAGAAAATCTGTCTTATCGTGGCGCCCGTTCGTATCCTCGAAGAAGTGAAGCGCAGCGAGGAACCGTGTGATCAAGTTCCTTAAAGTTGGTGGTGAACCACTCCGAGGATGAAGCAACTGGGCGGAAGATCGTCTCGGCGCACTACCCGTCCTTCTTTTCCCGTGATCGAGAATCTGGTGAGATTCTGTAGGGGGAGATTTGTAACCCTAACTTAGGGTTTGTATTTCAAATGTAAAATTTTGAGGAGGAATAAAACTTTTGTTGCCTCATGAAATCATTTGAAAGTTTCTACAATTTTCCATAGCAATTTCCAATTTTAGAATTTAATTCTTGTGATTGGAAATTGTTATCAACAAATTCTTGGCTTTCAAACTTGTGATCATCCTCTGAAATTATTTTCCCATCATCTTGATCATCCTATCTACCTCCTGAATTATTTCACAATTTTTAGGTTTTATTTGCTTTTTCAAATGCCCAAGTCAAACCAGTTTAGAAATCTGGTCAAACCTCTGGACAGCAGCTTGTGAATTTTATTGGGAGAAATCTAGTGCATAAAAACTCCTGGAAAAATTTCACAAGGTTGTCCTCTGTCCTATAGCTCCCCTAAAATTTCAGAATTTTTGGGCTCAGGAGCTATCTCTAAAAATTTCCCAAACCTGCTCAGCCTTTTGAAATCAAATCTGAAATCACACGTTTATCGGGCTCGAACCCAACTCGAGCTCGAGTCCGATCCAGCGCCACTTGACTCGGTCGCACCGCCTAGCTGCACCGCGCATCCGATCGTTGCCAATCGTCCGATGCAGATCGAGCGGTCCACATTGCTTGTCTCGTCGACTGTCCAGATGCTTACACCGATCTCGACCGTCGTTTTTAATCCAGCGGTCGATATTCTCTTGATCGAGTCGGACCAACGCTTCACGCCGCGCTGACTGCGGCTCGCGCGCTGCTTTGCTGCCGTGACGATAAAGCGGCCCACTTGTCGGTCGTCACCTACCTCTCGCTGAGAGCCGAGTGCACGCGCGGCGTGCATGCGCGCCACCTCGCCTCGCCGTCCATTCTCGGTTTCGCGTGCTTCACCTCGGCGCATCGCGCTTGCTAGTCCATACTGGTGTGGCATTAATCGCCGTCATCTACCTCTCTAACTTCGCCGCTTTTTCTTCCATGCGTCTCGGTGCGAGAGCTCGCCTCTTGTTTCCTCCGCCCTCTTCCCTACTTAAGATCACCCAAAGCTCCCTCTTCCTTCTTTAGACACCCTTAAGCCATCCCCTATCACCCATTGCTCCTTCTGAGCTCAAATCGTAGTAGTGCTCGAGCTCTGGTGCACGACCGTGGCGCCGCCGCCGTGTCATTACCGCAAACTGTGAAGCTCACCTTCTCCCTTGCACGTCATATCGTGTTCCAGATCCCTATCATGATTTCCCCTCAGCTAATTTTGAGTTTCACTCGCAGGGGGCCGTTTAATTTAGGTGTCTCTCTTCTTCGGCCGTAAGTTGGAACTTCGTCCTCATCTCCGGCGAGTTGGTTCCTAGAGTAATTGCTCGCGCTAGCACCATCTAGTGCACTCACTCGAGCTATCTCCATCTCTCTTTTCTCCTGTTTTTGCAACAGTTGTTCCTTCCTCGGTGACCCCTTGATCGCGCCGCGAGTTCTCGTCGCCGGCCATCTCCGGCGACCACGAGCTCGCGTCATCGGTGAGTTCTGGTAACCGCGATGCTCATGCGCGCGCTAGTTTTCACCTTCTTTTCTCTCGCGCGATGCGCCTTGTCACCTCCACGGCGGCCGCGCCGCCGTCGCCGCGCGCCATTACAGCATCTCCACCGCCGCGTGACCGCCGGCCTTCATGATCCTCGAGCAACCCATTTTGGCGTCGTCGCGACCGCGCCGCCACTCCTTCACCGCGGCGAATCGAGTCGAGCCGCCCGAGCCTCTGTTCTTGGTTGTGCTCCTCTGCATGCATGCGGCGATGGGGCCCCTCCTTCAAAACCAGTTCTTTAGTTTCTAATCATGATTAGGAATGTTCTTTAGTTCACTCTCTTGCATGATCAAAATTGGTATTGGAGGTTTGAAAGCATTTTAGTTCTAGTTCTCTGTATGCTTCTCTGTTATCGTTTTTACATTTGTCGATGAACGAAAATTGGTATCATGCTTATGCTATTTAGGTCTTGTTAGACTTGATGAATTCCTTAGGAAATAGTGTTTGGTAAGGAATTATGTTAGTTAGTGATTCTAGATTTTAAAACCCTTGTTGGCATGAGTGATCTAAAGAAGTTGTTATTGGATCTAGTGGTTTGTCTCTGTACTTGTTTTTCCTGCTTTTACCAGTGTAGTAAGGCCTTGTAATGATAGAATGTTGTAATTGTTAACCTTCCTATATGTTGGTGTGATACTTAGGTGTGTTAGTAGCTGAGTTTTATTAAAGCCCAACCTTAATTAGAAAATTGTTAGCATCTAATAGTTGGCTAATTAACTAGTTAGTGTTTCAATAGTTTCTTGTAGGTTTAAGTGATCTTATCACTAATGATGGTTGTTTAGAGTAACTAGTTGTTTAGATGTGTTAATTTGATGCTTAGTTAATAGATGTGCACACAATCACCATCTAAGTCTGTCGAAAGGTTAAAACATATAAGAGGTTTGATTTTGTGATTAGCTTGGTAAGTAAGTAAGTTGGGTAAATCAATCATTGAAACCATGTCTAATTTAAATCATCTCAAGTAGTGACTAATTGTTACTCCTTTTGTTTTGGTCTAACTTCGTGATTAGATTTGTGGTTGTTTTCGAAATTTTGAGTTTTTGTCGGTGTTATTCGTTCTTATTATTGTTATTTGTTCAATCGTTAGGCTACGACATTTGCGGTAACCACGAGGCGATCCTCGCAGCAAAGTTGAGCATTACGAGCAACAGCACCGAATAAGCGGTTTGATCATGTTAATCGATTTTAAAAGTCTAATATTTTGTTTCAAGCGTATGTATGCATCGCTTATTTTGTGTTAAATTGGTTAGTTAATCACTGTTAGTTGCTGTCTGTAGGCAAATGATATTCCTCTACTACGAGCCTAGGTTTCTTTGTGATTAGAGATCATTTGGATGATCTCTTGTCATTAGTAGATCCGGTCAATTTGCTTAGACATGCTTAGCTTTAGGTAGGCTGGCGGTTATCGACTTAGTCGGTAACTGGATCACCAAAAATTTACTATAAGCTGTATGTTTCAACATTCTTGCTATGTTTAATTGTGAAAACTAAAATGAAAAACAAAATGATTTAGACATGGGCTGTGGTATGTTGGTGTGATCTGTTGGGTGTGGCGGAATGGTGCAGTCGGTTAAGGACCGAACATCTTGTGAGTGGATTGTTATCAGGCATTTTGCGTGCTAACCACACTAGAGGTATGGGACCTCTCTTGACCTAGTACTTTGGCGTGTATTGGCTCCGGGTCGCGAGGAGGTCGCGGGAGGGATGGTCTTTGGGAGCATGGTAGTTGTCAGCTTTACCCATAAAGGTAGTTGTCTTTTCGGCTTTACCTTGTAAGCATATGGATTTCTATCCATACGGCGACTCGTAGTTAATACACAATATTGGAAAAAGTCTCGTAGGACTTAGCCATGTAGAAGCATACCTTGGAGTGTGTTTGGCTTAAAGGCGATGCAAGTGTGGAGTGCTGATGGTACACCCTGCGGGGTTAAAACTATTCGAATAGCCTCGTCTAGGTTATGGACACGCTTGGTAAGCTTTTCAAGAGTTAGACTACAACCTTTCAAATTAAAACTTGTGGGTGAGTGCGAATGCAGGGGATTAGTGCTATGTTGGAGTGACTATTGGGATAGTCACTTCTAGGTGATTACTTGTATCTATCTTTATTTGTGATTATTTCAACAGTAAAAATGAATTGCAAACTTGCCTTTAAATCTGTATTACATTATTGCAAATAAAGTTGGCTTTATGCAAATGAAACATATGACCTCCACCCAATAAGCTTTGCATGTAGCATATGAGCAGTGCTAGTTCACACGTCGAGTCTTGCGGGTACAAAGACAATCTTTGTACTCGGTGCTTTGCTTAATGTTTTTGTTGCGAGAGGAAGAAGGTGAGCCCCAAGGGCCTCACTTACGTGAGTGTGTTGTCGTTTAAGTGGGCGACTACTAGGCTTAGCGGTCAGGTCGGATGCCTTGTGGGTTGAAAGGCACACTTGATTGGCTTTGTTTATAGCCATCTTATGGCACTTTGCTTCATTATCTGTCTTGTGTATTTGTGTATCTTTTGGCGGTCGGCCTTTATGCATAATATTTTCTTTGTTGTTACTTTACATTTTAGTAGTGTAATGTTTGGACTCTATGTTTAGGATGGAGTTGGCGCATAATTTTGTTGTGAGTATGTATACTTTGCAGGAAGTATACATATCTCGAGACTCAGTTTATTTGGTTTGTGATGCTAGGACCAGGTGGTTGGTTAAGCAGTACAAGCCAGATAAATTGGGGTCCTCACAACAGCGCAGGCGCTTGCTCTGGCGTGGCCTTCCGGTATATTGTTCTCATGAGAGGATTTTGTTCTCGTAAGAGGAAATATCCAAAAGAGGGTCGACCCTAATATCCAATGGTTCCTAAGGTTGTCCTTGCCCACTCAAATAGATTGGTCCATGCCCTAAAAAAAATGTATGGATACTTGGATCAGGTTCGGATCGAACCACTCCTACCCATTCCCACCCCTAACCCTCTCCAAATAGCACACTCCCAAAATCCCCAAATCCACCCAACATCCCCAAATTCCCCAATCCTCCAGACGTTGCCGGCCTACCCCAGCCTCCTGGCCACGCCCCTCGCCGCCCCCGCTGCCTCCTAGCCATGCCATGTTGCCTCCTAGCCCCAGCACCGCCTCCGCCGCCTCCCGGCCCCACCTCATCATCTCCCAGCCACCCCGTCCATTGCTGCCTCCCCTCTCCTTAGCCCCAATATTGTCGTGACCCCGGGTATACAACTACAGGACCATCTGTGCATTCTGAACTAGTCCCAAATCAGTAGCTAGCTCACACAGTTCCAACATCGGTGAAATCACAACCATACAACAAAAATAACGATGAAGCGGACAAATTAATATTACTTAGTAGCAAAAGGGACCTTATGGTCAAGTCTTACAGAGTGCGCCGCACAGGGCTTAGCAACAAAATACATGTTGCAGTGGAAACATAACATCTCGTGGTGGCCACGCGACATGCCCACAGGCAATCGAGTGGAGGACGCGACCTAGTTCGCAAAGTCTTCAGGATACTCCTCTTCATAAAACTCTGAAATCCCTGGTTCTTCTGTGGGGATTTAACACACAGGGCGCCAGCCGTGAGTACTTTGAATGTACTCAGCAAGTCATAGGGAAATGTATGCAATTAATATTCATGCGAGATTAGACAAGGATGGCTTTATTTTTATTTTTTTTGCAGAAAGCAATATTTAACAGTAAATACGATAAGTAGATTGAAAGCACAATTTAAAAGATTAATACATAAGTAATTCAGTTCTTTGAAACAAGTAGAGATCTTTCCAACCATTCCATCCAAACCATCAATTCCACCATTTTTAAGGAAAACATCTATCCCTTGCGTGAAATCACCGGGCATGTCCATAACCGGGGACACGGCTATTCGAATAGTTTTATACACTCTGCAGAGGTTGTACAACTTTACCCACAAGAGATAATCATCTTATACTGTTAGGCATTTCACGCTTCTGGAGGCGTGTGACTAAGAGATTATCACAAGGCCGTTACAAAGCTCTGTTTTGACTCGGTTCTGCTCGCTAACGATTCGCTTCTAACGGGTCTATCTCCCGCTAGATTCATGCCCCCTCTTGCGCCATTCTCAACCAAAACAAAACCGACTCAAAGCATTGCTAATTAGTTGGCCAGGTCCACCCCATCCTGGACATATGGTTACACGATATGATCCAGATCAATGGTTCAAGGTTAAGTCCTTAGTTGGCTACTCAGGCGAGACTTATCCACATCCCGATGTGCGTTACGGCACCCACACTCACCACCATCCACTCGCCCGAGCATAAAACATTTTTGAGGTTCAACCCAGCCGAAGACCACCCTAGCCTTGGCACAACATCTTTTAATAAAAGTGGCCGCGCCACAATTCCATAATTCCTTTAGTCACGTTTATTCATATAAGCATGTGATCATGAGTCCCGATGTACAACTATAGCACGGCTAAGCATAATACGATACACATGTTGGTAATTTATCAATGTCCAACTAGTATAAACCCTCCTAATGTATCCAAGGGTTCATGTCATTCAAGGATACATGTCGGTAATTATCTACTCCCGAAACCATTTAATATAAAACTAGCGATGCATGTATATAAAACAATATAGTTTTATAAAGATGGGTTCAATATGATCAAAGGTCTATGACTTGCCTTCGTTGAAGAGTTGAGGTGCTTCAGTCGTCGGATCCGAGAAATCTTCTGAAAAACCGGTTTCTACACGTGCGAAAAGAAATAAATAAATAAAACAACTCCAAATAAATTTCAAATAAATATCAAATTAGCCCTAACAACAAGAGGGGTATTTTAGATGAATTTAGAAATTTGAATCACTCGAATCGGAGTTCGAACGAAGAAGTTATGGCCTTCCGAAGTTTGGAAAAAACATAAAATGAAGGATTTAGGATTTTACGATTTTCCGATTTATTTTGTGAAGAAAAGATGAATATGACATGGTGACGTCATCGAGGATTTTAAGTGGAAAAAGTTAAAAGAAAAAAGCGACATGTGGGGCCCATGTCGGTGAGAGGGTGCACGGTGGACTAGGTGTACTAGATTTTTGGAACAGAGGCGGGAGGGCCGCCAGGCTTCCATGTGGATGACCACATAGGCCAAAGGGGCGGGCGGCGAGGTGGAGGCGAGTGGCGGCCACAGGCGGCCACGTCGGCACCCGAGCTGGCGGCGCTCGGGGCCCGATGGTCACCGGCGTTTGGGCAGCGGCGCGCGGCGGCGAGGACCGGCGGCTGAGAGGCACGGTGAACCGATGCTCGGGCGAGGATGTGGTGTCACCGAAGGGTCGGTGGCGAGTGAAAGCGGCGGTGAGAAGAGACTCTGGCGGCGTCGCTCGGTTGGTTCCGAGTCGGGGCGCGCGCCGAGGTGGCCTCGGTGCGCCATCTTGAAGGTGAGGACCCGGGTTGCGGAGGAGCTCTGGTGGCGACGCAAACGGCGGCAGCGAGCTTCACGGCCGACGGCGTTTCTTCGTGAAATCCGGCGAAAATGGGCGAGAGGAAGAAGTCGGTTGGGAGGAACAAGAGGAAGTCGGCGTCACGGTGCTCGCCTTTATAGGGCTCGAGGGCCCGGGCGTGGAGCGGCGAGGTTGCTTGTGGCGGTGGGGTCCGGCGAAGATGCGTGCGGCGCGAGGAAGGACAAGGCGAGAGCACGTGCGGGAGGCGGCAATGAGTGCGGCGAGCACGCCGCTTTCGATCTGCGTGTCGGGGTTGGGGCGGGCGAGGCGGCGGAGAGAGGGGGTCGGAGGTAGGTGGCGGCGGGGGCGAAGGCGGCGGCCGTCCGATCGAATCGGGCGGTCGGGGTGGAGGGCGTGGCGGGGCGGGCCGTCCGTTCCGTCGAGCGGTCGCGGGAGTGGAGGCTGAACGCGCGCATGCGGATCGAGCCGGGAGGGGCATGCGGAAGAAAGAAGCGGCGAAGGGTGGATTTCAGCCAAGGCTTTGAGAATTTTAAATAGATTTCGAATAAAGAAATCGAAAAAGCAAAAGATTTTAAAAATAGTTAATAGAGTCTAAAAATTCGGGAAAATTCACGAAGTCCCTTGAATTATTTAGAACTTAATAAAAATACTTTTAGCTATACTTTAGTTTATAATTTTTGCAAACAAAATATATTTTGGCTTGAACAAAAGGAAAAGCCAAATTAAAATCCAGAAAATGCAATAAAGGCTTAAAATCCAAATAAAATACAGGAAACTCCAATAAACTAACATTTTAATTAAATTGAAGTTGGATTAATTCTATTTAAATGGTTTTTGATTTCTAAATTTCAAATTTAAGCTTTTGCAACTTAAACCAAATGGTTACTTTTAAAACTTTTTTTTTGAAAATTTCAAAATCTACTTAAATTAGGGATGTTACAAACCTACACCTTAAAGAGAATCTTGACCCAGAGATTGGTGACTAGAGAATAGGTGCGGGGAACTTCGGCCTTGAGTCCTCTTCATGCTCCCGGTGGCTTCTTCTTTAGTGTGGTTACTCCACTGAACTTTGCAAAAATGGAGAATCTTGCTTCTGGTTACACGTTCGGACACTTACAGAATCTTGACGGGTTGCTCCTTATAGGTGAGATCTTCCTGCAACTCAACTTCTTCTAGCGTCATCTGCTCTTCTGGCACACGTAGACACTCCTTCAACTGAGACACATGGAAGACGCTATGCACATCTGATAGCTGAGATGGGAGCTCCAATTGGTAAGCAACTTCTCCTCTTCTAGTGAGGATTGGGAAAGGTCCAATGTATCTTGGTGCAAGCTTCCCGCTTACTCTGAAATGGCGCATTCTTTTGAGAGGTGAAACCTTTAGATACACATGATCTCCTGGCGCAAAAGCTAGACCCCGGCGACGATTGTCAGCATAGCTTTTCCGCCTAGTCCAGTGTTCTTAGCTTTTCTCGGATTGCCGGAACTTGATCTTGGCTTCGCCGAGATATCAAGTCCAAGTACTTGTCCTTCTCCTGTTTCAGTCCAATACAAGGGTGTTCTGCACTTTCTTCCGTAAAGAGCTTCAAATGGGGACATTTGCAGACTTGATTGATGACTGTTGTTATAGGAAAACTCTGCATAAGGTAGCATCTGATCCTAACTAGTTTGATTCTCTAGAGCGCAGGCTCTTAACATATCTTCTAGGATTTGATTCACTCGTTCTGTCTGTCCATCTATCTGAGAATGGTAGGCTGTACTAGAATTCAAGTTAGTACCCATAGCGCTGTGCAGCTTTTGCCAGAACCTTGAGGTGAACTGGAAACCTCGATCTGACACGATCTTCTTTGGCACTCCATGCTGACATACTATCTTGGCCATGTACAATTCTGCAAGTTTATCTCCTGAGTAGGTGGTCTTGACGGGGATGAAGTGTGCAACTTTTGTTAAGCGATCCACGATTACCCAGATAGAATCATACCCAGCCTTTGTCCTTGGCAGACCGGTGATAAAGTCCATGCCAATTTCTTCCCATTTCCATTCAGGGATCGGTAATGGTTGCAAGAGTCCAGTAGGTCTCTGATGCTCAGCTTTGACTCGCTGGCAAACATCACACTGTGATGTGTATTCAGCGATTTCTCGCTTCATACTAGGCCACCAATACATTTCCTTAAGATCTTGATACATTTTAGCACTTCCAGGGTGAATGGAATACAAGGTTTCATGAGCTTCCTTGAGTATCAAGCGCTTGAGCTCCTTTTGATGCAGTACAGATCGCTTATCGAACCAAATAGTTCATTTTCATCTTACGAAAATCTTAGGGATTTACCCTTCTTCATGTTACTCTTGATCTCTTTGATATCTGCATCTTCGATCTGGGCTTCCCTGATCTGACTCTGTAGAGTTGGTTGCACTTCCAATGCAGCTAGATAACCTTCTTCAACTAATTCCAGCTTGAGCTTCTGGAACTCTTCATGCAGTGCTGGCTGACTTTCCTTGATCATCAGCATATTGCAATAGACCTTTGTACTTAAAGCATCTGCTACCACATTAGCTTTGTCGGGGTGGTAATGGATTCCAACGTTGTAATCCTTGATCAACTCTAACCATCTTCTTTGCCTCATATTGAGATCAGCTTGAGTGAAAATGTACTTCAGGCTCTTATGATCAGTGTAGACTTCACAGCGATTACCGATGAGATAATGACGCCATATCTTCAAAGCATGCACTACTGCAGCCAGTTCTAGGTCATGAGTGGGGTAATTTACTTCATGAGGCCTCAACTGGCGTGAAGCATATGCTACTACCTTCCTTTCTTGCATCAGGACACAACCGAGACCTTGTCGTGATGCATCACAGTAAATCTCAAAATCCTTTCGGACATCTGGCAAAGTCAATACTGGAGCGGTGGTCAAGCGCTTCTTCAATTCTTGAAAACTTTGCTCACATTCAGGCGTCCAAGCAAACTTCTTTTCCTTCTTCAACAACTGAGTGAGGGGTCTCGCTATCTTGGAGAAACCTTCTATAAACCGACGGTAATATCCTGCCATAGCAAGGAAACTTCTGATCTGGGGTACTGACTTGGGTGACTCCCAATTGAGCACATCCTTGACTTTACTAGGGTTGACGGCGACTCCTTCTGCAGACATGACATGTCCCAAAAAAGTAACTTCCTTCATCCAAAACTCACACTTGCTGAATTTGGCATAAAGTTGATGATCTCTAAGCCTAGTCAGAACCAAGCGAAGGTGCTCTTCATGCTCTTCTTCACTCTTGGAATACACTAGAATGTCGTCAATGAAGACAATGACGAAGTTATCCAAATACTCCATGAATACTTTATTCATCAAGTTCATAAAGTAAGCAGGGGCATTGGTCAATCCAAAAGACATGACCGTGAACTTATACAGTCCATATCGGGTTGAGAAGGCTGTCTTGGCTACATCCTCTTGATGGATCTTCAACTGATGGTATCCTGACATTAAATCTATCTTATAGAACACTCCGGCTCCTTTCAACTGATCAAACAAATCATCAATCCTGGGTAGAGGGTACTTATTCTTGATGGTGATTTCGTTGAGTGAGCGGTAATCCACACACATCCTTTGGGTACCATCTTTCTTCGCAACAAAGATGACAGGGGCTCCCCAAGGTGAGGAACTTGGTCGGACAAATCCTTTTTCTTGCATCTCTTCGATTTGCTTCTTCAGCTCGACCAAATCAACAGGCAAGCGGTAGGGTCTCTTGGAAATCGGTGCGGTTCCTGGGACTAGGTTGATGACAAACTCCAGGTCCCTGTCTGGTGGCATTCTAGGTAATTCATCAGGAAAGACATCTGGAAAATCTCTGACTACCGGTACATCTTCCAAGGATAGTGTCTTGACACTGCAGACTAAAGGTCCATCATGCTTCTTCATGGGGGCTTCAAATTTTACTTTAGTCCCAACTGGATTGACCAAGGTGATACTTCTACCACCACAATCCAAAATTGCTTGGTGCTTAGCAAGCCAATCCATACCCAAAATCACATATAGGGATTTGGTGTCAATGATTATCAGGTTGGCTAGGAATTCTACCCCTTCTATGATCATCTTAACTTGTGGGCAACCCTGGTTCGTGCTTAACTCCGACCGGGATTGAACCAACAAGGCGCCTTAAGGTTTGAAACCTTCAGCGATGCTTTGTAGCAAAAATCCATGAAACAAGCGAATGCGAAGCCCAGAATCAAACAAAGCAGAAAGGTGCGAATTTACTAGAACTTACCCAAGCCACGACGTCAGGGGCTGTGCGGGCTTCCTCCACTGTGACGTGGTTCACACGGCCTCTTCCATAAGGCTGAGGGGTCTTAGCTGGTGCAGCTATAGTTTGAAGTGCTCCACGTCCGGCTCCGGGCATGGGGGTTCTGGTTGGAGTAGCTCCCAAGTTGAATTTGACGGGCGAAGGACCTTGCCTCTGTGGGTAGTTACTGGCGTAGTGCCCCAATTGCTGACAGTTGAAACAAGTGACTCCTACGGCAGGATTGGGGTTTCTTGGAGGCTGGTTGTTGATGTTGTTGTTGGGGCTGCGAAATCTTAGTGCAGTCAGGAGAGGTGCTATTGCTGGAGTCTTGAACATGACAGGAGGAGCAAAACGGGTAGGGTGCTGCACATTTATTCTGGCTCTCTGTGAATGGCCTTGATGAGCACCCTGCTGTATCATCTTCCTCTTATGAGATTCTGCCAGCTCATGGCGAGACTCTTCTATGAGCATAGCCTTGTTCACCAGATGCTGGAAATCTACATAGTCATTGCCGATGACTTGAACCTTCAAGCTAGGGTTGAATCCACGCTTGAAGCGTTTCTGACGTGCATCATCTGTGGCGACGTCCTCTTGAGCATATCGCGAGAGTTGAGTGAACTTATTGAGGTATTCACTCACGGACATGTTTCCTTGCTTCAGCTCGTGAAACTCATTCTTCTTCATTTCCACCTTTCCATGAGGGATGTGGGAATGGCGGAAGGCTTCAGAAAACTCAGCCCAACCAATGTTCTGATGGTTCTCATGGGTGGCACAATAGTTCTCCCACCATTCTGCGGCGGTACCTTCAAGTTGGTGTGCAGCATAAAGGACTTTCTCCCAATCATCACACCAGGTAATGGCAAGCTTCTTTTCAGTTGAGCGCAGCCAGTCATCTGCGTCCAACGGCTTGGAGGAGCTAGAGAATGTAGGTGGATGAGTCCTCATGAATTCTGCCAGCCTTGACTGAGGGAAAGCTGGTGATGGCGACGGGGTTGCGGCAGTGGCTTGACTGCTCGTTCATTATGGCGAAGGGAAGCGGCGATGCTCTCTGAGCCATCATCCGTTCATATGCTGCATCATTGATCGGTATTATGCAGGCTGCCATGAACTGACCCAAACCTTGATTTGCCATGGCTGCTGGAGGAGGTGCTGGTGGCGGGGTATTGAGATCCATAGGGTCAACTTGGCTTGCAGAATTGCGGGTCTGAACCATCTGCACAAATCTTCTTAGGTTTAATAGACGAGAGAAAGAAAGCAATATAGATAAGAGGGAAAGCACAAAAGGCGAGAGAGAAACAAGGGAGAAAGACGGAACAACCTAATTGGGGAAAGTCGGTTAAACCCGAAGAACAAATAGCTGAAAAACTATTAAGAAGCAACAAACTCAAAGCTAAGGCCCTATTATTCGGACTAAACGATACTAGAGCTATGAGGGGCAATTCTACTTAAACACTTGTAATTTAACCTATTCGGGATGGTCGACCAAAAACCAGGCTCGATCCTTTGGAGATCACTGGGGTGAGAAGGATCAATTTAAATTTGAAAACAAGTTCCAGAAAAGATAAGAGGTAAGAACCTAAGAATGAGGTGAGAAAGGATTAGAATAAGAGGGGAGAAGAATAACTACTCAGGTTAACTGTTGGTTTGATTTAGAAAATAAATTTTGAAATTTTTGGCTAAACGACCCTGCTAACTATGGTTACGTCCTACAGTCGATATGGCTCTGATACCACCTCTGTCGGGACCCCGGGTATACAACCCCAGGACCCTCTATGCATTCTGAACTAGTCCTAGATCAGTAGCTAGCTCGCACAGTTCCAACATCGCTGAAATCACAACCATACAACAATAATAATGATGAAGCGAACAAATTAATATTACTTAGTAGCAAAAGGGACCTTATGGTCAAATCTTACAGAGTGCGCTACACAGGGCTTAGCAACAAAATGCATCTTGCAGCGGAAACATAACATCTCGTGGTGGCCACGCGACATGCCCACAGGCAATCGAGTGGAGGACGCGACCTAGTTCACAAAGTCTTCAGGATACCCCTCTTCATAAAAATCTGAAATCCCTGGTTCTTCTGTGGGGATTTAACACACAGGGCGCCAACCGTGAGTACTTTGAATGTACTCAGCAAGTCATAGAGAAATGTATGCAATTAATATTCATGCGAGGCTAGACAAGGATGGCTTTATGTTTTCTTTTGCAGAAAGCAACATTTAACAGTAAATACGATAAGTAGATTGAAAGCACAATTTAAAAGATTAATACATAAGTAATTCAGTTCTTTGAAACAACTAGAGATCTTTCCAACCATTCCATCCAAACCATCAATTCCACCATTTTTAAGAAAACATCTACCCCTTGCGTGAAATCACCGAGCATGTCCATAACCGGGGACACGGCTATTCGAATAGTTTTATACACTCTGCAGAGGTTGTACAGCTTTACCCACAAGAGATAATCATCTTATACTGTCAGGCATTTCACACTTCCGAAGGCGTGTGACTAAGTGATTATCACAAGGCCGTTACAAAGCTCTGTTTTGACTCGGTTCTGCTCGCTAAGGATTCGCTTCTAACGGGTCTATCTCCCACCAGATTCATGCCCCTTCTTGCGCCATTCTCAACCAAAACAAACCGACTCAAAGCATTGCTAATTAGTTGGCCAGGTCCACCCCATCCTGGACATGTGGTTGCACGATGTGACCCAGATCAATGGTTCATGGTTAAGTCCTTAGTTGGCTACTCAGGCGAGACTTATCCACGTCCCGATGTGCGTTACGACACCCACACTAACCACCATCCACTCGTCCGAGCATAAAACATTTTTGAAGTTCAACCCGGCCGAAGACCACCCTAGCCTTGGCACAACATCTTTTAATAAAAGTGGCCACGCCACAATTCCATAATTCCTTTTGTCACAACCCTAAGTTAGGGTTTGTGTTTCAAATGTAAATTATGAGGAGAAATAAAAACTTTTGGTGCCTCATGAAATCATTTGAAAGTTTCTACATTTTTCCCTAGCAATTTCCATTTTCTATAATTGTATTCTAGTGAATGGAAGTGGTTGTCAACAAAATTCTTGACCTTAAACTTGTGATCATCCTCTGCAAGTATTTTTCCTATCATCTTGACCATCCTAGTTACCTCCCTGAAAAATTTCACAATTTTTAGTTTTTGTTTGCTATTTCAAATGGCCAAGTCAAACCAGTTTAGAAATCTGGTCAAACCTCTGGACAGCAGCTTGTGAATTTTCTTGGGAGAAATCTAGTGCATAAAAATTCCTGGAAAAATTACACAAGGTTGTCCTCTGTCCCTGTAAGCTCCCTTAAAAATTTCAGAATTTTTGGAGCTCGGGAGCTATCCCTAAAAATTCCCCAAACCTGCTCAGCCTTTTGAATTCAAAATCTGGAATCACTGTTCCTCGGGTTCGGACTCAACCCTGGCTCGAGTCCGACCCCGCCACTCGGCTCGATCGTGCCAACTAGACCGCACCGGCCGAACCCAATCGATATCAACCGTCCGATGCGCATCGCACGACTCACATCGCGCCCGAGCCCGAGTCTGGCTCGACCAACTTATCGCGCCGCTTCTCTGCTGCCGCTGCCATGTGGGCCATCCCTGTCAGCATCGCCCTCGTCTTCTCCGCGCCTCACCGGAGCTCGCGGCCGCGCGTGCATGCTCGCCACGTACCTCGTCGCTGCCACCTATTGCCCGCGTGTCCATCTCCGAAGCATCGCCGGGGTCTCATCTACCCACCGAGCCCATTCACTCCTCCTCTACCCCATTCGCGTGCTTTCTCCGCCCGTTTCTTGGTTTGTGGGAGAAGAAGCGAGGAAGCAGCGCCACCACCTCACTGCCGCTTGAGCACTCCCGATTCCCCCGTGGTGTTCCATTCTCCACGCCGCTTCCATTTTGCCCATCCCGAACCCTCGGCGTCCAGTGTATCGCCGGGAGCGAGTTCGTCTTCTCCGCCTCCGGTGATCTCGGCTCCGCGAGCTTTTTGGCGCTCTGGTGAGTTTCTAGCCGACACTTGGTCCCTTAGGATCGCATCGCCTCACCGAGTCTAACTGTCCTCACTTTGCTCTTTCGCATCACCGAGGCCAGGCGGCCGCTTTCTTCCTCGCGTGGTGATTCGTCGCCGCAGCAATTCAGGCCACCTCGGGCCTCCATCGTCGACTCGAGCGTGGGCTTATCCTTCCTGGAGTCAAGGCGGAGCTGGTGCGCGCTTTCCGGAGTCTTCTCGTCGCCCGTAGCGCCTCCGCCTCGGAAGCCCCTTCTTCTTCTCCGCCTCCGGCCGTCTCGAGCTCACCTCCGGCGACCATCGGGCTCCGCGTCACCGTCATCGGGTTCGCGAGATCGTTGCGAACCTCAAGGTATCACTCACTCACCACGAGATCTTACGTTCGCGAGATCGGCCAGCGCGGCCGCGCCACCGCCCCGTGCGCGGTGAGCAATCGGTGGCAATTAGTTTAGCGCTAATCTTTGCTTAGATGTGTCGCTGACTTGTGGGCCCTCTCTGTTAATCGTGTTTAGGAAATCATTTAATCCAACCGTTATGTTAAACTCTGAGTCGCTGCCATGCGGGCCCAGGTTGTCAGTTAAGGATTGTGTAACCGTTAATACGTTTCCTTTGTTAAGCGTAATTCTCTGTGCATGTATGTTAGGATTACGTTTTTGCTAAGCCGAAGACGTATTCTTAGAATACGCCTTCGACGTCACCTTCATTATTTGGTGTCTGTCGTCGCTCGCGAGCCATTGTCGAGTGTTTGTGGCTAGCTCGCTGTCGGTAGGAAAAGGATTAAATGTTTTAGTATATCTGAAATATATTTCTGTTGCACTGTTAATTCATTTAAACTTAGAAAATTCATAACTAATTCAATTTTTCTTCAAATCGCATGAAACCAGTTCTGTTAATTTTCATTTTAAATGTGCTATTTACTAAAAATGGTTTCAGCTATGTCTCTGTATCAAAAATCTGATAGTTGATTAAATGGTGTTTTTATGTATATTCCAAATTAGAAAATTCTTATCTCTTTCAATAATTGTCCAAATCCAGTAAAACCAACTTTGTAAATTTTCATTTTTAGTGTACTAATTATCAGGATAGGTTTTAGATACTGTTTCTGTTCATGAAAATTTGTTAAGTAATTAACTAGTGCTTTAATGTGTATTTTAGCTTAGAAAATTCATCACCACCTTAAATAAGTTATTCTCTATTTCTAAAAATGTGTTAGACCTTGCTTAGGCTGCTGTGTGAGTTTTGGTATGTTTTGTTGTTGTTGATTGATTGAGTTTTGTCGGTGTTATTTGTTCTTATTCGCTGTTTTTGTTCGATCGATAGATTGCGACGGTTCTGGTTTTATCGAGAGTGATCCTCTGCAACAGGTTGAGCCTATTGAGCGGCGCAGCAATGTGCAAGCGGTTTGATCATGTTTATCCCAGTATTTTAAAGTCTAATATTTTGTTTCAATTGTATGTATGCATTGCTTAATTTGTGTTAAATTGATTAGTTAAATCAGTGTTGCATATCAGTAGGTGAAATATTGATCTCTACTACCTGAGCCTAGGTTGCTTGCTGTGATTAAAGTTCGTTGGATGAACTCTTATCACTTAGTAGATTACAAGTTCAGTTGCTTAGCCATGCTTAGCTTCTGGTAGATTTGGGCGATCATCGACTTAGTCGATGGTCTTGATCACATGAAATTATTACTGTTCTTATGTTTCATCTTGGGATATGTTAATTACAAAACTAAAACTGAAAACAAAAAAATGATTTAGACTTGGGCACAACGGTATGGTTGGTGTGATCTGTTGGGTGTGACTGGAATGGTGCCCGAGTCAGTTAAGGACCGAGTTACTTGCGCCACCGTACTGAGCATTTTGCGTGCTAACCACACTAGAGTATATGGGACCTCTCTTGACCTAGTACTTTGGCGTGTATTGACTCGGTCGCAGGAGGTCGCAGGAGGGATGGTGTTGGGAGCATGGTAGTTGTCCAAAAGCTTTACCCGCAAAGGTAGTTGTCTTTCGGCTTTACCATGTAAGCGTATGGATTTCTATCCATACGAGCGGCTCGTAGTTAATACACAATATTGGAAAAAGTCTCGTAGGACTTAGTCAGTGTCGGCATACCTTCTAAGTGTGCTTGGCTTAAAGGCGATCCAAGTGTGGGTACATTGGTACACCCTGCAGGTTAAAACTATTCGAATAGCCTCGTCTAGGTTATGGACATGCTCGGATACGCCCCCCAAGAACTAGACTACAACATTTAAATTAAAACTTGATGGGTGGTACGAATCTGGGATTCGTGCTATTGTTGTGGTGACAATTGGGATAGTCACTTCTAGGTTGTTTACCTTTACTCTTTTTGTTATTATTATCCTTACTGTTATTTCAATTAAAAATGAATTGCAAACTTGCCTTCAAACTGTATTACATTATTGCAAATAAATTTGGCTTTGTGCAAATGAAACATATGGCCTCCACCAAATAAGCCTGCATGTAGCTTATGAATAGGTCTGCTAGTTCACACGTCAGTCTTGCGAGTACAAAGACAATCTTTGTACTCATCGGCTTTGCTTAATGTTTTTGTTGCAGAGGAAGAAGGTGAGCCCCAAGGGCCTCACTTCTGTGAGTTTTGCTGCCGCTTCGTGTTCGACAACTAGGCTTGGCGGTCCGGTCAGATGCCTTGTGGGTTGAAGGCACACTGATTGGCTTTGTTTATAGCCATCTTATGTCACTTTTGCTTCATTGTCGTTCTTAGTTATTTGTGTATCTTTTGGCGGTCGGCCCGGTCCGTAATAATCTTACATTTGTTACTTTCTGCTTAGTAGTGTAATGTTTGGACTCTATGTTTGGAATGGAGTTGATGCATAATTTTGTGGTGAGGTATGTATACTGCTTTCTGGGAAGTATACATATCTCGAGGCTCGGTTTATTTGATTTGTGATGCTAGGGCCAGGTGGTTGGCTAAGCATTACAAGCCAAATAAATTGGGGTCCTCACACCTTTAGTCACGTTTATTCATATAAGCATGTGATCATGACTCCCGACGTACAACTATAGCACGGCTAAGCATAATACGATACCCATGTTGGTAATTTATCAATGTCCAACTAGTATAAACCCTCCTAAGGTGTCCAAGGGTTCATGTCATTCAAGGATACATGTCGGTAGCAATTTATCAAGGAGGCATACATCGATTCGGTAATTATCTACTCCCGAAACTATTTAATATAAAACTAGCGATGCATGTATATAAAACAATATAGTTTTATAAAGATGGGTTCAATATGATCAAAGGTCTATGACTTTCCTTCGTTGAAGAGTTGAGGTGCTTCGGTCGTCGGATCCGAGAAATCTTCCGAAAAGCCGGTTTCTACACGTGCGAAAAGAACAAAATAAATAAAATATCTCCAAATAAATTTCAAATAAATACCAAATTAGCACTAACAGCAAGAGGGGGATTTTAGATGAATTTAGAAATTTTAATCACTCGAATCGGAGTTCGAACGAAGAAGTTATGACCTTCCGAAGTTTGGAAAACACATAAAATGAAGGATTTAGGGATTTTCTGATTTTCCCGATTTATTTTTGTGAAGAAAAATATGAATATGACGCTAGCTGACGTCATCAAAGGATTTTCGACTGGAAAAAAAATTAAAAAGAAAAAGAAACTAACATGTGGGGCCCACTGTCAGTGAGAGGGTGCACGGTGGACTGCGTCTACCAAATTTTTGGAATAGAGGGGGGGGCAGGAGGGCCATGTGGGCTTCCACGTGAATGACCATGTAGGCCAGAGGGGTGATGGGGCGCTAAGGGTGGCGGCCATCTAGACGGCCACGTCGGCACCCGAGCCGGCGGCGCTCGGGGCCCGATGGTCGCCGGTGTTTGGCTGGGCGGCGGCCGACGGCGAGTGGACCAGCGGCTAGAGGAGGGCACGGCAAACCCGATGCTCACCGGCCCGAGGACGTGGCGTCACCGGGGGGTTGGCGACGAGCGAGAAAGGTGGCGGCGAGAAGAGGGCTACTGCGGTGACGGCGCTCCGGTGGGTTCCCGGGGTCGGGGAGGCGCGCACGAGGTGGCCCTCGGTGCGGCGATGCCGAAGGTGAGGACCCGGGCGGCGGAGGAGCTCTGGTGGCGGCGCAAACGGTGGCGGCGAGCTTCACGACCGGCGGCGTTTCTTCACGAAATCCGGCGAAAATGGAGCGAGAGGGAAAGAGTGGGTTGGGGAGGAACAAGAGGAGGTCGAGGCGATGCGGGTGTTCGCCTTTATAGGGCTCGGGGGGCCCCGGGTGTGGAGAGCGGTGGAGGTTTCTTGCGGAGGTGGGGGGGTCCGGCGAGGATGCGTGCGGCGCGGGGAAGGGACAAGACGGGAGCACGTGCGGGAGACGGCAATGAGTGCGGCGGAGCACGCCGCACTCGATGCGCGTGTCAGGGGGGGTTGGGACGGGGCAGAGGCGGCCGGCGCGATCGGTGGGCACGCGCGCATGGCGCGACGGAGAGAGGGGGGGTCCGAGGTAGGTGACGACGCGGGGATGAAGGACGACGGCCGTCCGATCCAGATCGGGCGGTCGGGGTGGAGGGAGGCGTGGCGGAGGCGGAGCCGTCCGATTCCGATCGGACGGTGCGGGGAGGGGAGGCGCGGTGCGCGCGCGCGTAGCGGGCCGGGGAGCTGGGCCGCGCGGAAGAAAGGAAGCGGGCCGAAGGGTGGATTTCGGCCCAAAGGCTTTAGGGAATTTTAAATGGATTTCCGAATAAAGAAATCCCGAAAAAGCAAAAAGAGTTTTAGAAAATAGTTAATAGAGTCTAAAAATTCCAAGAAAATTCAGAGAAGTCTCTTGAATTATTTAGAACTTAATAAAAAAACTTTTAGCTATACTTTAGTTTTTAATTTTTGCAAACAAAATAGATTTTGGCTTCAAACAAAAGGAAAAGCCAAATTAAAATCCAGAAAATACAATAAAGGCTTAAAATCCAAATAAAATACAGGAAACTCCAATAAACTAACTTTTTAATTAAATTGAAGTTGGATTAATTATATTTAAATGGTTTTTGATTTCTAAATTTCAAATTTAAGCTTTTGCAACTTAAACAAAATGGTTACTTTTAAAAAAAAAATTGAAAATTTCAAAAACTCGCAAATTAGGGATGTTACAAATATCTTCTAATCCCCCACCGCAGCCACACCCGCGCCACCTCCCGATTACCCATCTATTGCCACCTCCCCTCTCCCCAGCCCTAATATCTTCTAATCCCCCACTACTGCCCCATCTCCGCAGATCGTGTCCTCACCTTGCAAAATCATGGCCTGAACCGAAACCTGTGTGAGAGGCTTCTCAAGATGTACATTTTCCCTTAATTTGTAATCAATGATTCATTTGGTTCGTTTATTGTGAGACCCCGGTTTATTAAACTTGTAATACTTAACCTTCCACTGGTTCTAGTATCACAAATAGAATAATCCGCGTCTCCATGAACATGTGCCTCCTAGAACAAGCAGCACACATACATCAAATCAAAGCATGCATCATTTCCATACAACAGAATATAACAAGTCTACCAAAAGACATACATAATATAAGTTATTACGCAACAAGTGACCGCCAAATGACATAAGTATCAAATAAGTAATAATGAAGCAAAGTTGTCATAAGATGGCTTAAACCAAAAGACGACCGGTTAGCCATATAACACCATAGGGCAACCGACGGCCGCCAAGCTAATCGCCCTTAAACCGCCACAAAGACAACTCACAAAAGTGAGGTCCATCGGACTCACTATCTTCCTCTGCACAATACAAGCAATGCAGGTGAGTACAAAAATGTACTCGCAAGACTTACGAGTAACAAGCCTATACATAGCTACATGAAAGCTGCATTCAAAGGAATGTGGTTATATGGTTCTTTGGACGCACAAAGCAAGTTTTATTTGCAATATTGTAATAGGTTGAACAATGAGTTTGTAAAATCTGTTTTTAAGCATTTAAATAACAGTGAGTAAACATAAGTAACAAGTATCCACCTAGAAGTGACTTTCCCCAAAGCCACCACAACATAGCACGAATCCCTGATTCGTACCACCATCAAGTTTTAATTATAAGAAGGTTGTAGTCTAACTCTTGAAAGACATCCCCAAGCGTGTCCATAACCTAGGACGAGGCTATTCGAATAGTTTTAATCCCTGCAGGGGTGTACCAATGTACCCACACTTGCATCGCCTTTTGCCAAGCTATTAAGCACACTTCCTTTGGTATGCCAGCACGGCTAAGTCCTACGAACCCTTTCCAATGGAATATGCTAATCAAGAGACGCACGTATGGGGGTTAATCCTTAGTGATCTGCCGACGAAATATGGATCACAAGGACCCATACGTGGAGCAGGACACACCGGCCTCGGCGGGTGTTCCTCTCCCCACAAACGTGTCCATGTTGCATATAATCAAATATGCAACCCACCACGCGACTCATTAATTAACACAACCCAAAGTACTCAGCTAAGAGAGGTCCCATATCCCCCTAGTGTGGTTAGCACGCACAAATGCTTGGTTCGGTGTAACAAGTAGCTCGGTCCTTAATTGACCCGGGCACCATTCCAATCACACCAAAAGATCATACCATCTTACCATTGTGCCCAAGTCTAAATTGTTTTCATTTTCAGTTTTAGTTTTGCAATTTAGACAAAGCACAAGGCTGAAATATACATATTATAACAGTTTGTGTGATCAAGGTTATCGACAAGTCGATAACCGCCCATTTCTACCGACAGCTAAGCATGGCTAAGCATAATGACACGTAAACTACTAAGTGATAAGGGTTCATCCAATAACCCAAAATCACAAAGAAGTAATCCTAAGCTCGAGAGTAGAGGAATAAACATTTCCTACTGATTATGCAACTACTGGGCCAACTATCGACAATAGTTTAAAACAACATAGCAATGCATACATAGAATTTGCAAACAATATATTAGAATTTGAAAATAGTAGGAACAATATGATCAAATGATGCTACATCTGCTTGCCTTGCTAGAGTGCAGGATCTGGCTGCTGTGGCTCAATATCAACAATAAAATTATCTTCGGAACCTAACGCGAAAAGGCGATAAGCAAATAAGAACGAAGAACACCAAATAAAACTCCAACAGCAAAATACATCCAAAACTAATGAAATTTACACAACAGCTAGGGAATGATTTCAGATAGTGATAGGAACAAGAATCATGCAATTTGGACTTAATATGCAAAAGATATGGACAAAATATTCTTTCTCAGCCTTAAAATCGATCAATTCAATTAATAGTACTGTTCAAGGCGAAATTTTCTAGAATGATCTAAGGTCTGAAATATTTATAGCAAGAAGATTATGACATCCTAATAACAGCAAAGTTAAATTTACTAAATTTGGAGTTATACACATTTACTTATGATTTTTCTAAGTTGTAAACCTAATGCAAGTTGCTTTACAGAAAAATGATCATGCTCAAATCTTATTCCATATGAAACTATACTAACAGATGAATTTAACAAAATTGATTTTGCACAAATTGGATTTATACAGAAAAAGATATGCATTTTTCAAGGTTAAATCCATTTCTGGAATATTCAAAGCGACAGAATTCAAGTTATTACTAGTTACGCAACTTTCTGCTACTGAAATATGCTTAGATGCATTTTTATATTAAACTTAAGTGATAACAAAATTTATTACAGTTGGAATTATCTAAAAAGCAGTTAAAATGAATTAGTTATGAGTTTCTAAAGTTTTTATATCATTTTCAGTTGTTAAATAACTACTTACCGGTAAACAGACAAACTTAAACAAAAGAATAAGACGTGGACAAATTCCAACCCTTGATCTAAAATCCTACGGCTCACGCGCACGCAAAAACGACGCGTGCGCGAAACCTGTCGAGCCCACCGTTGGATCACGATCCAACGGCGCACACGAGTGTATGCAACCGGACGGTGCGGTTGCTTGGGCCAATCCCAGCCGCAGATCTGCAGATGGACGGTCCAGAGCGCACCAACGGTCGGAAGGTCCGATTGCATACAAGATCCCAGCCGTTGATCGCAAGATCGACGGTCGAGAATGATCAAGGCATCCGGAGGGTCCGAATGCACTCACGATCTGGGCCGCAGATCTGAAAACGAACGGTGGCTAGAGATCGAAGTTCAAAGACCGATGCTGACACGTGGGACCGCATGTCAGTGACTTCGAGTCACAACCGCGAACGTTTAACCCACGTGCACAGTGCACTGGGCCCACATGTCAACGACTAAGAGTGGCGGTTTAGGACCAAATTAATGCTCCTAATGATTATCATTAAATAGATCTAAGAGGGACACTAATGACTTCTGGATTTTGACTTTAACCCCTCGGGCCCACAAGTCAGCGACCCAGAGGTAATTTTCGACAGCGATTAATGCCGACACATTAATTAATCAATGATTAAGCATTAATGATGTCGGAACAGCGCGGAGTTGAGCGAGAGGGTGATTTAAGGATGTTGGGCCCACTGGTCAGTGGCTCAACGACATAGATTAAGACACAATTAATTAACCAATGATTAGCTTTCACTGCAATTAATATGTCCTAATCAAATGACGAAAACGGGAGTCCTGCACCGGAAAATACCGAGCGACTTCAACGGCTCGTCACCGGCGACACTGGCCGCGGCGACGCCGAACAAGAACCAAAATGGAATCGCAATAGCACTACGGACCTAATGGTGGCATTCTCGCCGCGGTGAGGATTAGAACGCCGCCACCGAAAATGAAAATGGGAGCTTTTATCGCTAAGAGCGAAAATAGCGAAAGCTCACCGCACCAAAGAAGCGGTGCCGAGCCTCTAAGGACTAATAAGAAGCTACCTTGATGAAGGGAAGCTTCAAAGATGGCCGGAGATGCTTGTCCACGGTGGAAGCTCGCCGGACTTGGAGAAGAAAGATCGAAAAAGGCACCCTGAGCCAAACGAGTGATTCCAAAGCATCAATATAGCCTCATTATGGTCCACAGAAGCTTTATGAGCAAGTAATTAGGAAATGGAGCACTCACCTGAGCTGAGGAAGAAGATGACCACTTTCGGTCGAATTTGAACAAACCCCAAATTGGACAATTCCTGAGAATCAAATCCAAAATTAAGTGAGGGGAAATGTTCAAGATAGTAAAGAGACAAGGATAGGGCAAAGAAACATGAAGGAGAACCACTGGAACACCAAGAACACCAGAGGAGCTCCACGGGTCAACAATGGCGACTTGCCATTCTTGAGGTGTTAAGCTTCAATACTGTGAATGGAGCTTGATGGTGGTCTAAAGAAATACCAGAAAGTATTGAGAGTGCTTATAAGGCCTTGGAGGCATTAGGGTTCGCACCACAAGCCTTTCGGGCGGCAAAGCACAGAGCACAAGGTGCGGACGGCAAGGAAAAAGGGTGGTAGGCGTGCATTAGGGTATGGCACACCTCGAGTGTCTCCCATACCCTATCCGTCGGCTAGGCGATCAGAGGAGCATGACAAGACACCGCCATCTCCTACACCGTGCTCGCCGGAGGTTGAAGATGACCAGAGGAAAAGGCTCGGCGATCCAGAGCCCTACGATTTAAATCGGATGGCTAAGATAGCGCCACGCCTCGAGCTTTAAAACACAACGAAAGAGGTTGCGAGCCCTAGGATTAGAAATGAACGGCTCAGGATGCCCCACGCCGCGAACGCGATTTACAACAGAGGATGCGGCGTTGGATTTTAATCCAACGGCTCCGATTCAAACTAACAACCGAGGGTCCGAAGGTTCCGACGCATCCGGCGGTTAGATGGGGATCTAACGGTCGACATTCGCGCATGCAACCGGAAGGTCCGAATAGTTACACGCACGTGGGCCGCGCGATCGAGATCTAACGGTTGAGAATGGACGCGCGTTTTTAAAGAGAGGCTCGGTGCGCTTAGTTGATCGACCGAAGTCGGTTGGCTCGAGCCCAGTCCGACTCAACCCAAAGCACAGAGAGACTAGGTTTGACTTCAAAATTAGAACAGAGACTTTGAAGGATTTATTTGAGGTAGCAAAACAACTCCAAAAATTATGAAATTTTCACAGGAGCTTGCTAACTCAGATATTAACCTTGTGTAAAATTTTCAGAGGTTTATATGCTGTGAATAAATCTCCAAAAATTCAGCAAGGCCCTGATTTAATGTTTGACTGAAAGTCAAACAAGTTTAACTGCCCTCTAAAAATATTCAAACAATTTCTAAAAATTGTGAAATTTTTCAGAGGGGCCACACATCATCACAGAAACTTGGGAAAAATATTTCCCAATGATGATCACAATATTTGACAAGATTGTTTTTGGGATATCATAGTTTGGATCGAATAGACTTGTGACATTGTACTTCTATAACTTCTTACAACAGATGTTCAAAGTCTACAGGAAATACATGATGTAAGAAAAAGTTTTAATTTCTACTGATTTTCTTGCATTTGAAACACAAGTCCAGAGTTGGGATGTTACAAAACCTTCCCCCCTTACAAGAATCTCGCCCTGAGATTCCGTTTACTCGGAGAAGAAAGATGGGTAATCTGCACGAAGACGATCTTCGCGCTCCCAAGTTGCCTCATCTTTAGAATGATTCGACCATTGAACCTTAAGGAACTTGATAACGCGGTTCCTTGTCCTTCGTTCAGATTCTTCGAGAATACGAACAGGATGCTCATGATAGGTCAAATTTTCTTGCACATCGAGATTTTCCAACGGAGTTTCCTCAACTGGAACACGGAGGCACTTCTTCAAGTGTGACACATGAAACACGTCGTGCACACCCTCAAGTGAAGCTGGCAACTCCAATCTGTATGCAACAGCCCCAATCCTCTCGATGATGCGATAAGGCCCAACATATCGAGGAGCTAACTTGCCCTTGATGCCAAAACGCTGATGGCCTTTCAAGGGTGAGACCTTGAGATAGACAAAGTCATTGGGCTCAAAGCTCAGCTCTCGTCGATGACGATCCGCATAGCTCTTTTGCCTGGACTGGGCCACACGTAGATGCTCACGAATCAGCGGAACCTGACTTTCGACCTCATTGATGGAATCTGGCCCAAAGAACTGACGCTCACCAGTTTCTGACTAGTTCAAAGGGGTTCTACACCTCCTCCCATACAAAGCCTCAAAAGGTGCCATGCCAAGACTAGCTTGGAAACTGTTGTTGTAGGAGAACTCTGCAAACGGCAAGCACTTTTCCCACTTCTTCCCATAGGAAAGAACACAGGCACGGAGCATATCTTCCAACACTTGGTTAACTCTCTCCGTCTGACCATCAGTTTGAGGATGATAAGTCAATCGAAAGAAAGACGTGTACCCATCGCCTCTTGCAGACTATGCCAAAAGCGAGAGATGAAAAGAGAACCACGATCTGACACAATCGTTCGTGGCACACCATGCAAACTCACAATCCTTGAGACATAAAGCTCGGTCAAGGGTTTCACACGGAGCTGGGTCTTGACAGGAAGAAAATATGCCACTTTAGTCAGCCTATCAATCACGACCCAAATGGCATCATTCCCTTTCGATGAGCGGGGCAACCCGGTGATAAAATCCATACCAACGGAATCCCACTTCCACTGCATCGGTAGAGGTCAGAGCAGCCTGCCGACGCCGATGCTCACCTTGACACGACAAAGACACGCCGCACTCGACGCGAACCGGCAATCTCGCGCTTCATGCGAGTCCACCAGAATCTCTGTCGAAGGTTTTGGTACATCTTGGTAGCTCCGGGATGAATAGACAAAGGGGAGTCATGGGCCTCGCGGAGAATCAAATCCCGCAATTCCATGACCTTCGGAACCACCAAGCGCTGTCCAAAGGGTCCTCAGACCGAGAGAAAGTAGGCGGCTGCGTACGGAGAAACTCCGCAAGCACACCACGAGACTGGTGGCCACCACCTCCAGACCCCGAAGCACCAGCGGGAGTGGAGGTGTTCCTTGCGATGACCTCCAGAATCCGGGTATGGTCCATGCGATTCCGTTCGATCTGAGCCAGAACCTCAGCCATGGTCGGAGGAGGGGGAAGCTCCTCATTGGAACCACCCACCGATCATATGGTGGTTCTTGCCATCCTGTTCCACAAAAATAGGTTAAACACAACTCCGGAACAGGAGACAAAGAAAACAACTGACCACTCTACGAAACTAACTTTAAAAGCTCAAGTAACAACACAAAACTGCAGCAAGATCACAAAGATAAAATCCATCTTCCTGTTATGACTAGCTCGTATGGAAGAACGAGTAATCAATTTTCAGGAAGGCAATTTCAGGGTATTAACTTCTGTTCGAAAACAACTAAGAAACAAGGTGAGAAATTTACTAAAGAAGGGTTAGACACTTAGCTATCTCATATCACTTCTTACCCGTGTATTCCCACAAATTTTAGTTGACTTAACCTCTCATTTCAACACCTTCTACTAATTAAATGCTAGCTGTCCAGAAATCTCTTGCTTGCTGTCCAGATTTTCTTTTCAAGCTTCTGGCCGAAAGTTGTAGCTTCCAGTAGCTCCTAATCTTCTCAAGGCAGCCAACACTTTTATTTTATAACTCTCATGATTTACCCCAAAACCAATCTACTCGCTAAACAACTATCTTTTGAAAGAAGATGAGAGGAAAACTCAGCTTTCAAATTCAGTTCAGAATAAGGTGAGATAAGCAAGCTAAGATAGATGAGGAGTAAAATCTGAAAACTTACTTAAGATTTTCAGGAAAGCACTTGATATAAGGAAAGTAAGTTTTCAAAATATACTAGGGACGACCAAGCTAGGGGTTTCTACGGTCAGTATGGCTCTGATACCAAACTCTGTGAGACCCCGGTTTATTAAACTTGTAATACTTAACCTTCCACTGGTTCTAGTATCACAAATAGAATAATCCGCGTCTCGATGAACATGTGCCTCCCAGAACAAGCAGCACACATACATCAAATCAAAGCATGCATCATTTCCATACAACAGAATATAACAAGTCTACCAAAAGACATACATAATATAAGTTATTACAGAAAACCGACCGCCAAATGACATAAGTATCAAATAAGTAACAGTGAAGCAAAAGTTGCCATAAGATGGCTTAAACCAAAAGACGACCGTTAGCCACATAACACCACAGGGCAACCGATCGGGCGCCAAGCTAATCGCCCTTAAACGCCACAAAGACAACTCACAAAAGTAAGGTCCATCTGACTCACTATCTTCCTCTGCACAATACAAGCAATGCAGGTGAGTACAAAAATGTAATCACAAGACTTACGAGTAACAAGCCTATACATAGCTACATGAAAGCTGTATTCAAAGGAATGTGGTTATATGGTTCTTTGGACGCACAAAGCAAGTTTTGTTTGCAATATTGTAATAGGTTGAACAACAGTTTGTAAAATCTGTTTTTAAGCATTTAAATAACAATGAGTAAACATAAGTAACAAGTATCCACCTAGAAGTGACTTTCCCCAAAGCCACCACAACATAGCACGAATCCCTGATTCGTACCACCATCAAGTTTTAATTATAAGAAGGTTGTAGTCTAACTCTTGAAAGACTTCCCCAAGTGTGTCCATAACCTAGGACGAGGCTATTCGAATAGTTTTAATCCCTGCAGGGTGTACCAATGTACCCACACTTGCATCGCCTTTTGCCAAGCTATTAAGCACACTTCCTTTGGTATGCCGGCACGGCTAAGTCCTACGAACCCTTTCCAACGGAATATGCTAATCAAGAGACGCACGTATGGGGGTTAATCCTTAGTGATCTGCCGACGAAATATGGATCACAAGGACCCATACGTGGAGCAGGACACACCGGCCTCGGCGGGTGTTCCTCTCCCCACAAACGTGTCCATGTTGCATATAATCAAATATGCAACCCACCACGAGACTCATTAATTAACACAGCCCAAAGTACCCAGCTAAGAGAGGTCTCATATCCCCCTAGTGTGGTTAGCACACACAAATGCTTGATTCGGTGTAACAAGTAGCTCGGTCCTTAATTGACCCGGGCACCATTCCAATCACACCAAAAGATCACACCATCTTACCATTGTGCCCAAGTCTAAATTGTTTTCATTTTTAGTTTTAGTTTTGCAATTTAGACAAAGCACAAGGCTAAAATATACATATTATAACAGTTTGTGTGATCAAGGTTATCGACAAGTCGATAACCGCCCATTTCTACCGACAGCTAAGCATGGCTAAGCATAATGACACGTAAACTACTAAGTGATATGGGTTCATCCAGCGAACCCAAAATCATAGCAAGTAATCCTAAGCTCAGTAGTAGAGGAATAAACATTTCCTACTGATTATGCAACTACTGGGCCAACTATCGACAATAGTTTAAAACAACATAGCAATGCATATATAGAATTTGCAAACAATATATTAGAATTTGAAAATAGTAGGAACAATATGATCAAATGATGCTACATCTGCTTGCCTTACTGGAGTGTAGGATCTGGCTGCTGTGGCTCAATATCAGCAATAAAATTATCTTCGGAACCTAACGCGAAAAGGCGATAAGCAAATAAGAACGAAGAACACCAAATAAAACTCCAACAGCAAAATACATCCAAAACTAATGAAATTTACACAACAGCTAGGGAATGATTTCAGATAGTGATAGGGACAAGAATCATGCAATTTGGACTTAATATGCAAAAGATATGGACAAAATATTCTTTCTCAGCCTTAAAATCGATCAATTCAATTAATAGTACTGTTCAAGGCGAAATTTTCTAGAATGATCTAAGGTCTGAAATATTTATAGCAAGAAGATTATGACATCCTAATAACAGCAAAGTTAAATTTACTAAATTTGGAGTTATACACATTTACTTATGATTTTTCTAAGTTGTAAACCTAATGCAAGTTGCTTTACAGAAAAATGATCATGCTCAAATCTTATTCCATATGAAACTATACTAACAGATGAATTTAACAAAATTGATTTTGCACAAATTGGATTTATACAGAAAAAGATATGCATTTTTCAAGGTTAAATCCATTTCTGGAATATTCAAAGCGACAGAATTCAAGTTATTACTAGTTACGCAACTTTCTGCTACTGAAATATGCTTAGATGCATTTTTATATTAAACTTAAGTGATAACAAAATTTATTACAGTTGGAATTATCTAAAAAGCAGTTAAAATGAATTAGTTATGAGTTTCTAAAGTTTTTATATCATTTTCAGTTGTTAAATAACTACTTACCGGTAAACAGACAAACTTAAACAAAAGAATAAGACGTGGACAAATTCCAACCCTTGATCTAAAATCCTACGGCTCACGCGCGCCGAAAACAGCGCACGTGCGCGAAACCTAATCGGAGCCCACCGTTGGATCACGATCCAACGGCGCACACGAGTGTATGCAACCGGACGGTGCGGTTGCTTGGGCCAATCCCAGCCGCAGATCTGCAGATGGACGGTCCAGAGCGCACCAACGGTCGGAAGGTCCGATTGCATACAAGATCCCAGCCGTTGATCGCAAGATCGACAGTCGAGAATGATCAAGGCATCCGGAGGGTCCGAATGCACTCACGATCTGGGCCGCAGATCTGAAAACGAGCGGTGGCTAGAGATCGAAGTTCAAAGACCGATGCTGACACGTGGGACCGCATGTCAGTGACTTCGAGTCACAACCGCGAACGTTTAACCCACGTGCACAGTGCACTGGGCCCACATGTCAACGACTAAGAGTGGCGGTTTAGGACCAAATTAATGCTCCTAATGATTATCATTAAATAGATCTAAGAGGGATGTAACACCCCAACTCCACAAGAGCCAAGAATGCTACTAAAGTAACCTTACACAAAACTAAACTAAGATAATTTACTAAATTTCGGTAGAGTCTCCTTTGTATTTCTAACAACACATGGGTTTCAACAGTTAAAAGGGAGTTATAACGAAATACTACAATATTCAAGATCAACAATAAGTACTCAACAACTTACTAATCGACTGAACAAATCCTCAAACTTCCAACTAGACTACTCATCATTATTACAAATAATCCGATACGGTAACATAAACATGTCAAATCCTTAAACAGTAGCTTAATTATTAAGGCATGGTCCGAGAATTAAAGTTCATGACGATTGTGCGTGCAAAGCATAACGCTACTCCTCCCATGCATGCTTTGCGCTTGAACCGAGTACCTAAAAACAACAAGAAAGCAAGAGTGAGTCCACAGACTCGGCAAGTACATAAATAAAAGACACATAATTCAATCCATAACATCAAGATCCATATTCGGGAGCACATCACTAAATCATTCCACATGCAAATGCAATGCTCAAGGATTCCTTTTCTTTATCTCTTTGTGCATTTTACCGGTAATGCAAAGTATGCAACCGTCGCCAGATACCCATGCTGTCTTGCGCGCACGCACGTGGACCAATTGCCCAATACTCCGCAAGTATTGGGGACCTCATGCCCACACTTCACGAGTGTGGGGATCTCAAGCCCATCACATTCATGACGGGACCTCAAAGATGTGCATGCTTGGTCATCACAAGACCAGAGCCTCAACATGATATCAAAATGCATATGCACCATCTCTTTTAACATCAAGCACCAATGACAATAACAACATTCATGAATAAAGGCAATAACGACATTCATGAATAAAGGCGATAACAATATTCATGAATAAAGCATATCCATACTTTGAACATTCACCATTCTGATTATGCACACTTATCAACAGCTATACGACATTAACAAGCATCAAACCCGCATTCATATCCAAGCAATTACAAACAAGGTTCAAACGATGCACTTGCCTCAACCGTGCGGGAACGAAGGACGCGAGAGGGTGCCGCCGAACCAGTCCCCACCTAAACATTCAATTAAGAAATGCTAAGACAGCAATAGAGGACCACTCAAACCATAAAAGTAAACACGGACTCACAAAAGTTCCTTTAGCGCGAACCCAGCCCCAATTTCTAGATGTCGCTTGTCCCCTGTGGACAGTCATGTTCTAAAATTCATATCTTTTTGTACAGGGATCCAAATTAGGTGTTCTTGGACTTCATTGAAAGTTTATCAAATTCCCCAACTAAACCTAGTTGGTGAGCCTTCCTGTTTCGGCCATCTACTACCCCTAACATTTGAAATAACAGAACATCGTTTTCACGTCAGGTTCTCTGGACAGTGCACTAAATTGATCATAACTTTCAGCTCGTTTGTCCAAATTTCTTGTTCTTGTGCTTCCCTGAAAGCTACGATAATTATCTACAACTTTTGTTATACTGAGATCCTCTAATGCCCCATTTAACTTATCGCACAAGTCAAATTACTAAAACCTGTCAAAACACTGACTGATTCGCAGGACAGTCGCACTAATAAATTCATAACTTTTGCTACAGAGGTACAAATAATACGATCTAGCACTTCATCGAAAGCTATTGACGTCCTCTACAACTCTCTAGGAGAAGTCCAAGACAGAATCCGCACTTAACTTCATCAAAACGTCTGTCTAACGCGATCTGTTCTGAGGAGACAGAAATACCGACATTGCTACAACAATCAAAAGATGCATCTACTCGGGGGAAACGGGTATTACCCTTGACGAAACACCGCCGAACGTGAAGAACTCCCAGTGCAGGCCACGAACTCTCCCTTCCCTCTCTTCTTCCCTTCTCCCTTCTCCCTTCTTCTTCTTTTTTTCTTGGCCGGCCACCACAATGAAGAGGCATCGGAGGAGAGGGGCACCACCATGGAAGAGAGGGATTGCTACAGTACCATGCTACAGTGGCGGCGGTGGTACTGTAGCACGGAATTACTGTAGCAAACCTAGGGTTTCCCCTCCTCCTTTTGTTGGTGGTTGATTTTCTCATGGGCCACTATGGCTAATTTCTCCTTTATGGCCGGCCACCTCCTCCCACCTTTGGGCCAAATACCAATGGGCCTAAGGCCTCGGCCCAGGTTGTCCAAATTTTTAACTGCTTAAATAACTATTTTCTATTTGATCCTTCCCTCAATTCAATTTCTAAATAGTCCTTCTCTTTAAATAACCTAATTCTCTCTCAATAATCCTTTCGGATACTTTTGGGGTATTACATTCTAACCCCCTTAAACTGAATTCGACCTCGAATTCTGACCATGCTTACGCCAAAGTATAATCACAGCTAAAACTTACTAACATTGCTACGTACTTGCTGTGAATAATTCTGGATATCGCCGCGCATGCGAGACTCCAATTCCCAAGTCGTTTTCCACTCGGACTTATGGGACCACCGCACCTTGATGCAACCGATGTGTTACGCCTCATCACTTGTACCATCCTAACCGTAACCACTCAACAGACATGACTCAAAGATGCGAATGCTCACGGTCAACGGCTCTTCGAAACCTCACACCCGGATACCTTAAGCATTCTCTCAACACCGGTTCATCCAAAACATTATATACCCGCTCCAAGACTCGAGACGGTTCTAGCAAATTGCTATCTTCCGAATCCCAGAACTTCCGAACAACCAAATATACTGGGGCTATCTATCTCTTCTGCACCAAACCACATAACTTGCACATAAACATTTGGAACTCTCGTTCCTCTTAGTCGATTCCTTCACTAGAACAAGGAGATCCTCCATTAAGCGAGGACGCACAACACAACTTATTTTATCAAACTTTAATAATCGATTCAATCGAAAACAAAGGATTCACAAAGCAATTCCAACTTTCCTCCAAAATCGTAGATTCTTCACGAAAACCTTCCATCCTTCCAACTCGGCAGGTTTGCAACTAAACACCACATAAGCCAAAAGAGAATTCGCTCAATGTCCAAATCAATTACTTCATTTATTTTCCGAATCGACAGAACCACCTTATCAACCTAAGTCAACTCAAATTGTACATGATCTCCATTATATAAAAAAACCAATTCAAGCAAGAACCAATAGAGCACTTCTCTACTCGAGGATCATTCTTTTCTCGATGTTCATTTAAGAAATAATCCCTTTCCTTTTTCATGGGTGTGCGAATTATCACACTAACTCCTCCTCTTAACCGACAATCTCAAAATGATCCTCAAACCGAAAGAACAACCATACTTATTTAGAGAGACTCTTCTAATCCACAAAAATATTCTCTAGTCCACTCCTATCCCAAAGGAATTATTTTGACAAATAGTTTCCAACGCCTCAATAGAGATTTTTCACCCACATCCACATCAACTCATTCAGTTAAAGATAATCAACTTCAAGTTCTCAAAGACACATACTCATTTACTTTACCCAATGTATTCTATCAAAGATCAACATACTATTCAAAATTCGCCTGCTCATCTACCTCTACACATACTATTGGGTCTCCATGGTCCTATCATAAAAATACAAAGCCCAAATTCAACCTCCAAGTTTTCTACCATGAGTTTCTGGTATAATTGATAGGAAATCCTTAAATTCGTTTACTAAAATTTCACACAGCTCACAATAACCTCAGTTATTATTATCAACATACCTCACTAATCGTAATCGCCCAAGGCGATTTATTTCACCAATCTTAGGCCTCTAATCCACACCAATCCAATTCGATTACACAACTACAATATACCCATTCGCAATACTCTAATTGATTGACCAGATTCAAACATACTCAATCACCAACGTTAATAAATAAATAAATTCTTGACCAAGTTATACTTAGAGATAATCTAACTCCCATAGGGTTACTCATTGAGGCCGAATCATACCTGACAATAACTCAACAATTCCTGCTATCCCATTAATTAGCACAACACTTAGGTTTCTCCACACCGCTACTCTCATTAACCTTCACCATCAAAACTCTTCTACACAATCTTACTAAGTATCCAATTACATAATCTTACTAAGTATCCAATTGCTATACTCTAATAAATTTATCAAGAGTCCATACTTTCGATAATCCCAACATCCCAACATGGACAAATGTTCTTTGGATCATAATTCGCCATAGGTTCTACTAGTTGTAACACTAATCAATTTTATTTCATCGACAAACCTTCCATTTAAATATAACTCCCTCCAGGTATTATAGGTCAAAAACCAATTCACTATCTACTGCTCTTCAAATAACTTGGTTCCCAAAATTTCACCACCATCATATACTTGTCTACCACCAACCAATCGCCATAATACACTTTATAAGACTTTGGCAACACAAGTTGGTTAATTCCTTTCTCAAAAGGAAGAAACAACCAAATACAAGTTTTCAACGCACAAGAAAAATGTTGCTCCTCGGAGTGAGCCCGAGACCAAGAGAAACAGTCAAATATTAATGATCCCTAAAACAAAATACGAGTATGTAAATGAGGGCACATGTCCCACAATAAGGAACTTTCAAACCTCCATAAATCATAATAAAACACTGCTATGGAAACCCAAGAAACTCTTAAGCTTTAACAATAGAAAAAAAAATAAAGATCACAATTCTTAACTCCAACCTCAAATACTTTTGGTACACATTTTCCGTTAACAAAGAAAGCAATTTTCTTTGATTACAACACTACTTAGGAACCAAACCACATTAATCACTTAGGAACCAAACAGAACCTTCCCACACGTCACATTGCTCAACTAATTTCATGTACTACATAATTCATGAACTCTAAAAGATCACGAATGCAAAACTCCAAACATTTCATTTAATCCATATTATGAAAATCAATCAACTTACTTTCTCTCTAGAAGAATTATCACCACTCACAATCTCTTCTCGATCAGATTTCTAACATCAAGAGTAATTCGCTCTTAACAAGATTCGTTATCGTCAACCCTTCCTTTAAAAGTCCTCAAAAGCTTTCCAAATTGTTATATACTAGATTATCATCTCATCCTCAATTGAGGGTATACCAAATTATTACAACCTCACTACAACAACCACTTTATTTTAGAGGAACCGACTACACAATTTAAAAGGTTATTCCAAAACCCTTCCATCAAAGACATACTATTATCCGATAGTTCTACCATCACGTAAACATTGTTCATCCATTAAATCCCATCGGTTTATCTCTTAGTGATGCTCAACACCAAACTTTAATAGACAATAATCTAACTCCTTTTGAACTTAACCATCCCAAATGGTTAGATTAATCCATTGAGATTAGTTAATCCAATTTACCAAATAAGTTTACCAAATGTATCACTCTTAATGATCAGTTCAATTCATCAATGTTCCACACTTCTTATCAATTCTATTGATTACAATTAGATATAGTCATACTCCTAATCACACTCATCAAGAATTACTACAAAAACTTTCAAATCTATCAACTTTCCTTTCAAGGATCTTAGTTTGATCGATCATGCACACATCGCACCTAACATGATAATACATATCATATCCATTAATTGTTTTGATTATAACCTCTCACTTAACCAAGACAAAACATCGCTAAAGGGTTTAACATCTTCTTTCATAAAAGAGAACTATTAATCTTCAACACTCAAAATACCCAAGAGAGATACATTGAGTCAAAGTCTCCACGTACTAAAGGACTTGTAAAAGAAAACTTTCATTAACCAAAACATCAAGCGAATAAATAGGTCAAGTTTTCCAATAAAAAGACAAAACTCTAATACAAAGGTCAATCTTGACAATTAACAAAGTTCACCAACCGCGAGAATAACGCATAGCTTGGGAAAACAATAATTGCTTTAAGGGACAAGTTAAGCCAATAAAACATATCAATCTTTCTCAAAGAAACCCATCGATCGCAATGAACTCACGACCCGAGAAATTCATCAACCACAACTGGACAAGAATTGACCAAATTCAAATTCAAAGAAACGAACAACTTCTCTAAGATACTCACTATCACGCCAAGACTAAGATATCGAAGGTAACCACTTCACTAATCCTTACTACGAACAGTGGTGTAACTGGTAAAGCCCAGAGCCACAACCACTACCTCCACCTCTCAACATGGGTTATCCCCACACATATAACAATAGCATTATAATATAGATATATCAAATCGTCTCATAACAGGAATCATCAATACAACTCAATAGAAGCGTAAATGCAATGCAAAACCCAATCCCACCTACTGTGCTTAGTGTGTCAAAATTAATATTTCATTACCCACGGACCTACAGCCCGCTCTGATACCAACTGTAACACCCCAACTCCACAAGAGCCAAGAATGCTACTAAAGTAACCTTACACAAAACTAAACTAAGATAATTTACTAAATTTGGTAGAGTCTCCTTTGTATTTCTAACAACACATGGGTTTCAACGAGTAAAAGAGAGTTATAACGAAATACTACAATATTCAAGATCAACAATAAGTACTCAACAACTTACTAATCGATGAACAAATCCTCAAACTTCCAACTAGACTACTCATCATTATTACAAATAATCCGATCACAGTAACATAAACATGTCAAATCCTTAAACAGTAGCTTAATTATTAAGGCATGGTCCGAGAATTAAAGTTCATGACGATTAAGCGTGCAAAGCATAACGCTACTCCCTCCCATGCATGTCGCGCTTGAACCGAGTACCTAAAAACAACAAGAAAGCAAGAGTGAGTCCACAGACTCAGCAAGTACATAAATAAAAGACACATAATTCAATCCATAACATCAAGATCCATATTCAGGAGCACATCACTAAATCATTCCACATGCAAATGCAATGCTCAAGGATTCCTTTTCTTTATCTCTTTGTGCATTTTACCGGTAATGCAAAGTATGCAACCATCGCTGCATACCCATGCCTGTGCGCGCACGCACAGGGACCAATTGCCCAATACTCCGCAAGTATTGGGGACCTCATGCCCACACTTCACGAGTGTGGGGATCTCAAGCCCATCACATTCATGACGGGGACCTCAAAGATGTGCATGCTTGGTCATCACAAGACCAGGCCTCAACATGATATCAAAATGCATATGCACCATCTCTTTTTAACATCAAGCACCAATGACAATAACAACATTCATGAATAAAGGCAATAACGACATTCATGAATAAAGGCGATAACAATATTCATGAATAAAGCATATCCATACTTTGAACATTCACCATTCTGATTATGCACACTTATCAACAGCCATACGACATTAACAAGCATCAAACCCGCATTCATATCCAAGCAATTACAAACAAGGTTCAAACGATGCACTTGCCTCAACCGTGCGGGAACGAAGGACGCGAAGAGGGTGCCGCCTTCGGAACCAGTCCCCCACCTAAACATTCAATTAAGAAATGCTAAGACAGCAATAGAGGACCACTCAAACCATAAAAGTAAACACGGACTCACAAAAGTTCCTTTAGCGCGAACCCAGCCCCAATTTCTAGATGTCGCTTTGTCCCCTCTGTGGACAGTCATGTTCTAAAATTCATATCTTTTTGTACAGGGATCCAAATTAGGTGTTCTTGGACTTCATTGAAAGTTTATCAAATTCCCCAACTAAACCTAGTTGGTGAGCCTTCCTGTTTCGGCCATCTACTACCCCTAACATTTGAAATAACAGAACATCGTTTTCACGTCAGGTTCTCTGGACAGTGCACTAAATTGATCATAACTTTCAGCTCGTTTGTCCAAATTTCGTGTTCTTGTGCTTCTCTGAAAGCTACGATAATTATCTACAACTTTCGTTATACTCAGATCCTCTAATTCCCCATTTAACTTATCGCACAAGTCAAATTACTAAAGCCTGTCAAAACACTGACTGATTCGCAGGACAGTCGCACTAATAAATTCATAACTTTTGCTACAGAGGTACAAATAATACGATCTAGCACTTCATCGAAAGCTATTGACGTCCTCTACAACTCTCTAGGAGAAGTCCAAGACAGAATCCGCACTTAACTTCATCAAAACGTCTGTCTAACGCGATCTGTCCTGAGGAGACAGAAATACCGACATTGCTACAACAATCAAAAGATGCATCTACTCGGGGGAAACGGGTATTACCCTTGACGAAACACCGCCGAACGTGAAGAACTCCCAGTGCAGGCCACGAACTCTCCCTTCCCTCTCTTCTTCCCTTCTCCCTTCTCCCTTCTTCTTCTTTTTTTCTTGGCCGGCCACCACAATGAAGAGGCATCGGAGGAGAGGGGCACCACCATGGAAGAGAGGGATTGCTACAGTACCATGCTACAGTGGTGGTGGCGGTACTGTAGCATGGAATTACTGTAGCAAACCTAGGGTTTCCCCTCCTCCTTTTGTTGGTGGTTGATTTTCTCATGGGCCACTATGGCTAATTTCTCCTTTATGGCCGGCCACCTCCTCCCACCTTTGGGCCAAATACCAATGGGCCTAAGGCCTCGGCCAAGGTTGTCCAAATTTCATTGTAAACCCCTCTTTAACTGCTTAAATAACTATTTTCTATTTGATCCTTCCCTCAATTCAATTTCTAAATAGTCCTTCTCTTTAAATAACCTAATTCTCTCTCAATAATCCTTTCGGATACTTTTGGGGTATTACAAGGGACACTAATGACTTCTGGATTTTGACTTTAACCCCTCGGGCCCACAAGTCAGCGACCCAGAGGTAATTTTCGATGATTAATGCCGACACATTAATTAATCAATGATTAAGCATTAATGATGTCGGAACAGCGCGGAGTTGAGCCAGAGGGTGATTTAAGGATGTTGGGCCCACTGGTCAGTGGCTCAACGACGTAGATTAAGACACAATTAATTAACCAATGATTAGCTTTCACTGCAATTAATATGTCCTAATCAAATGACGAAAACGGGAGTCCTGCACCGGCAAAATACCGAGCGACTTCAACGGCTCGTCGCCGGCGACACTGGCCGCGGCGGCGCCGAACAAGAACCAAAATGGAATCGCAATAGCACTACGGACCTAATGGTGGCATTCTCGCCGGCGGTGAGGGACTAGAACGCCGGCCAGCCGGAAAATGAAAATGGGAGCTTTTACTGCTAAGAGCGAAAATAGCGAAAAGCTCAGCTGCAGTCCAAAGAAGCGGGTGCCAGAGCCTCTAAGGACTAATAAGAAGCTACCTTGATGAAGGGAAGCTTCAAAGATGGCCGGAGATGCTTGTCCACGGTGGAAGCTCGCCGGACTTGGAGAAGAAAGATCGAAAAAGGCACCCTGAGCCAAACGAGTGATTCCAAAGCATCAATATAGCCTCATTATGGTCCACAGAAGCTTTATGAGCAAGTAATTAGAAAATGGAGCACTCACCTGAGCTGAGGAAGAAGATGACCACTTTCGGTCGAATTTGAACAAACCCCAAATTGGACAATTCATGAGAATCAAATCCAAAATTAAGTGAGGGGAAATGTTCAAGATAGTAAAGAGACAAGGATAGGGCAAAGAAACATGAATGAGAACCACTGGAACACCAAGAACACCAGAGGAGCTCCACGGGTCAACAATGGCGACTTGCCATTCTTGAGGTGTTAAGCTTCAATACTGTGAATGGAGCTTGATGGTGGTCTAAAGAAATACCAGAAAGTATTGAGAGTGCTTATAAGGCCTTGGAGGCATTAGGGTTCGCAGCACAAGCCTTTCGGGCGGCAAAGCACAGAGCACAAGGTGCGGCCGGCAAGGAAAAAGGGTGGTAGGCGTGCATTAGGGTATGGCACAGCTCAGAGTGTCTCCCATACCCCTATCCGTCGGCTAGGGCGACTGTAGGGAGCATGACAAGACACTGCCATCTCCTACACTGTGCTCGCCGGAGGTTGAAGATGACCAGAGGAAAAGGCTCGGCGATCCAGAGCCCTACGATTTAAATCGGATGGCTAAGATAGCGCCACGCCTCTGAGCTTTAAAACACAACGAAAGAGGTTGCGAGCCCTAGGATTAGAAATGAACGGCTCAGATTGCCCCACGTCGCGAACGCGATTTACAACAGAGGGACAAGCGAGCGTTGGATTTTAATCCAACGGCTCCGATTCAAACTAACAACCGGAAGGTCCGAAGGTTCCGACGCATCTGGGCGGTTAGATGGGGATCTAACGGTCGACATTCGCGCATGCAACCGGAAGGTCCGAATGGTTACACACACGTGGGCCGCGCGATCGAGATCTAACGGTTGAGAATGGACGCGCGTTTTTAAAGAGAGGCTCGGTGCGCTTAGTTGATCGACCGAGTCGCTTGCTCGAGCCCAGTCTGACTCGAACCCAAAGCACAGAGAGACTAGGTTTGACTTCAAAATTAGAACAGAGACTTTGAAGGATTTATTTGAGGTAGCAAAACAACTCCAAAAATTATGAAATTTTCACAGGAGCTTGCTAACTCAGATATTAACCTTGTGTAAAATTTTCAGAGGTTTATATGCTGTGAATAAATCTCCAAAAATTCAGCAAGGCCCTGATTTAATGTTTGACTGAAAGTCAAACAAGTTTGACTGCCCTCTAAAAATATTCAAACAATTTCTAAAAATTGTGAAATTTTTCAGAGAGGCCACACATCATCACAGAAACTTGGGAAAAATATTTCCCAATGATGATCACAATATTTGACAAGATTGTTTTTGGGATATCATAGTTTGGATCGAATAGACTTGTGACATTGTACTTCCATAACTTCTTACAACAGATGTTCAAAGTCTACAGGAAATACATGATGTAAGAAAATGTTTTAATTTCTACTGATTTTCTTACATTTGAAACACAAGTCCAGAGTTGGGATGTTACATTTATATCTTTTCCCGTTTGCGAAGCAGTAGGGTATGGGTGAGATTGTAGTAGATGTTAGGTTCTTGCGTGCTTTCGTAAGAAAAGGTTCTTGCATGCTCAATTTTATTTTGATATAAATAATACCTAGTAAGAGTAGAAGTTTTGAAGCAACAAACTTGGTTTTTTGCTTTCTTGGATCGAAAAGCAGGAACCCCAGTTTCACTGAAACCAACACTCTTAGCTTTGTCTGTGTGATTCTTGGCTCGATTTCTTGCTCTTGGACTGAAGCATGCATGCTTTGCTTGTATCTACTCATGTGGAAAGTTTGTAATAAATAGTGAGCCTTTCTTACTTATTCAGTATGGTTAGTCACTAGGGTGTTTTAGTTATTTACAAACATCATTTGCTTCTTGTTAGTTAAGTAATACTAGGAATTTCTTTAGCGCATGCAACCCTATAATATATCCTTGCGTTGATGTGTGATAGGTTATTCTTTTCCAACTTACGGTTGGTTCTTCTTCCTTGTCTGGATTGAGGGGATGGCATGCACATTGCAAACCATTTGACCTAGCATTTGGATAACAACATTAGCAGTACTGGCATCTTTGAAGAGTGTTTAAATAGGTAGTGTACTCTCTTTCCTTACTATCCTTTCTTACTATGTTGTTACGATCATATATAATTCATTTGGGCATGAAACAACATTACAGATGTGTTCTATTGAGTTAGAATTCATTGTTGCTGTCTGATTGTGTTTTATTTAGTTGATTTCTTGTGTGATTGTACTTTACTGGCAGCATAGTTTCTAGGACGAATTTTAGCTTGTGACTATTTATTATATGCATGTTGATAGTAACTACTAATCTATTCAGCTATATATATTGACAGTTTGACACTTACAACATGTATACTGAATTTGGATAGCTTCTCGATATTGCTAGTAAAGGTGCAGCATGGATAAAAGTTGGATGGATGAGCCTAGGTACATCACATTTTTTACAAATATTAGGTGTTAGCAGTAGTAAGCATGTCAACTAACATGCTGCATATATACCGCATGTAGGCACACAAAGGTCTATTTAGATGCGGTGAGCAGATTCCTAGCTTATGCATTTAGTAATTTAGCGAAAGGAAACAAAAAACTATGCCCTTGTAGAAAATGTGTGAACTCTTTGTGGAGAGAAGCAAGCGAAGTGTGTGTTCACTTGATATGTGAGGGATTTCAAGAAGGGTACACAACATGGACTTATCATGGAGAAGCAAGCTCCTCTTTTGTGAATACTCATGACTGCGATGAGGCTGAGGTTGGGGAGAGTTCGGACGGAGATGATGAAATTTCCAATTTGCTTTGAGACTTAGCATGCGGTTTAGATGATGGAGAAGATTTTGAGGACAAAGATGATGTAGTGCTCTTTAAATGTGGTTGGGTTGACAACTGCATACAAGATAAATGGGCGAATCCCGCACGAGTCACCGGCCCTTGAATCCTGCAAAAACGCGAATTGTTATGCTTGGTCGAGACATTTTCCCTTGACATCTCGTCCATTCCTGTGGCCATAAAGCCCCCGAGCGCGTCGCCATGGCCGCCTCACCCTTCGCAAGCATTTGCCTATACTCACTCTTTCTCTCTCCTTTAATCGCCAGGAAGATGCAAGGAACCGAGTACACAATCCACCGCGGTAATAATCGCCACTGCCATTATGAGCTTCGAGCTTCATGGTCAAGCCCATTGGTTTCACCTTTCCATGTTCTCTCTGATGCTCCCTTGCTTTTTCCAGTTGGAGCACCGGAATGCCGGAGCCTCTTCGCCCACACCGTCGGCACAGTACCACCTCATGTCTGGTGAGTACTCCTTCCCCTTCTTTGAGTCATATCGTTCGCTTTGTCACCGTGTACCTCCTATGCTCGATAATGTAGCCGTTAGACCCCCGTAGTGCCGCCGCTGCGTCGGTTGTCTTCACCGCTGCCGGCTGACGTCACCCATGAGCTCCAGTACCTAGTACCTTACCCGTATATAGTTTGGCTTCCAGTAACCCCGTAGTAATGAGTTTACCCGCAGCACAACAGTGTCGCTGCCTCGGGCCACCTCCCGTCATGCTGGCGCCACTGTTAGTGTCGCTTGGGCCCCTACACCCCCATTTTGCCAGACCCAGCAGTTAGCCAAACCCTGCCTCGCCGGTGGCAAGCTCCTCCTGAGCCAGTCGGGTAGCTCCCCTATGCACTCCTCTGTTCTGGAGGAGATGCTGACGTGGATGCCACGTAGGCATCATTAGTGTTAATTGGTTTAATTCACATTAAGTAGTTAGTTAATCAGAGTATGATGTGTGGGACCGTAGTGTTGAAACATTAAGTTATAATGGTAAAGGTTAAGTAAATAGTTCGTAGATTGAGTCTACGGACCACAGTCTCTGACCGGTGGGCCCCCGGCTCGGTGCACTATTGAGTGGACTTTTTCCAATGGACCATGGCCCCACTTGTCAGCCTCACGGGATTTTCCCTAGTTTAAAAGAGAAAAATTAAAACCTAGTGGACCCCACATGTCAGTCACAATACGTTTTCCAAAATAAAATAAAATACCAATGCACCCCACCTGTCAGAAATTTCTGAATTTCTTCTTGATTCAAACTTTGGAGAGCTCGTTCTCTCTCATTTTAAATCCAAATCAACCGATTTTTGTTTTTAAATTCATATACATTCAAGATCTTTCTAATAGTACCAAAATCTTTATTTTTTGTGTTCATTTGAATTTATTTGAAGTTTTTGTTTTCGCATTAAATAGATTTGAACATCACCGAGGACCTCGTCACTACTTCAAGTCAAGACCAAGACTAAGAAACATCCACATTTGAGCATGGAAAATCCTTACCAATGATCATATTGAAACTACTTTTCAAATGCAAAGTATTTCAATTGAAACTATTACTTGGATGCTTATTAGTATTTATGAAATGCTATGTCAAATGTTGGTACTTAGTTATGCCAAGTTTGCTTATGAGTATTGAATCCCCTCCTTGATTATTGATACCCCTATACCTTGTCACCCTAAGGATAATTACTACATGAGTGGAATGCCCCATTATTTAAATGAACATGACTATTGGTTGTGCTTAGATATTGCTTAGTAATAGAACATGAATAGGACACAAACATCATCATTATGAGAACCTGGATACTTTGAACAAGTAGGGTGGTGACATGGGTTATCACTAGAAACAGGAAAATGCAATTATAAATGGTGGAGGCTTGGGTGAGTGGTTGGTTGAGATGGGTTCTTCGTGTACCTAGTTGGTTGGTGGTTTGTCTCGCCTAAGTTGATTAAGGACTAAATCATGTGTTCTCTTCTAAACTACTAAGCCATACAACAACATGTCTAGTATGGGATAGACCTGGTTGAATAATTTACCGAGTCATTATGCTATTGCCAAATTACGGGCAATCTAGGTTGGGCTGTGTCGGGACCTAAAAATACAATTTTAGACCCTCTGTGTATAATGCACTAGTCCAGGATCAAGCTAGTGCACACAGTATCAACATAGATGAATATCATTCCACACAAGACAAATATAAGAGTAAACGACTAATTTGCATAGTAAATAGCAGTTTTGACCTTATGGTTGAGTTTATAATTATTAAGCCACGCAAGGCTGAAACTAAATAAAAAATAGCAGCGGAACAAAAGCAACTCCAGCGGATACCCATCGACTCGCCACAGGCAACCGATTGGGATCAAGACCTAACGATCACCATCCACGTAAAGCTCCTCCTCGAAAGCAAGCGACGATTCCTCCACTTCAGCTGAATGATTGCAGTAGGAATGAATACTCGAGTACTAAATAATTTGTACCATAGAATGCAATTATAAATGATGGCTTATTCCAAAGAAAATGGTTTATATGGCTATTTTGCAATAAAGCAATATTTGCAATTAAATACAAATAATAAATTGAAAGTGTCACATCAAACAAATAACAATAATAATTTAACAAGTATTTTCACAAAGCTTACATAACCTAATCAATTTCTTTCACACAGCTGCATAAGTTTTCTCACACAGCTGTTCGTTCCCAATTATTTTATGAAAAATCTACCCTTCGTGTGAAATCCTTGAGCATGTCCATGACCGCAGATATGGCTATTCAAATAGATTGATTAACACTCTGCAAAGGTAGTACACTTTACCCACACAATATAACTAGTGTAGCTAGCACCAATCATAACAAAACCTTTTCAAAACTTCACCTTGACGATTGACCCTCCCGATGTGTTTTACCGTCGTACCAACCCTGACACAACGCTTTGATATGACGCACACCATTGGACCTGAAGACGACGAATTGCTGATAAATGTGACTCTGATACAGCAGTACACATCTCCACCCTAGCACACAGTCTATCCTACATGCCTGAGTAGTCAATGCCAAGATTCCATGACTTACTAAGTAGGCTCGTCCCATACTAGTCATGTGGTTGTACAGGTGTGGCTTAGTTCAATGGTGCACAAAGTTAAGTTCTTAATTGACCAAGGCGAGACTGCCAAAATTCTAACTAATTAATCATATTCATACTTTCCCATCACACAGTTCCATCCTCTCGCCTCAGGCTAAATCTTTTCCCACCCTGTTGGTTAAGTGCAACACATGCCATCAATGAGTAACAACATATTGCACACAGTTTTACACAAATTCGATAATCACATAGTCAAGTTTATATTTGTAACTCGAATGATATCAATGGCTCGTTCTATGGCTAAGCATACTATTCGTATCTAACCAACCCACATTGGCATCCACTTCTATCACAGTGGGTGATGGGGGGGAACAATATTGTTCTGGAAACTAGGTAGTTCGAGTTGCGAGAGGCGCTCTGGCGATTCACTATGCGATAGTAGCACCACCGCCCATCCTTCTCGCCGGTGCCACTCCGGCACCGGCGGACACCTTAGCCTCACAGTCTCCGGCGGAGACCTTAACCGTATGGAGCCCTCGCAGTTGGACTTTCGACCTGGGCTTGCACTTCAAGATGAGATTTGGTCCAAACTAGGGGCCCCGGTGGTTTTCTGGCCGGGATGCGGACTTTGGGAATTCCACCTAGTGGCTTCTTTCGGAAGGTCAAGATTTCGCCTTGAGGAGAACATGGTAAGCCTTGCTCTACAATCTTGTCTGGGGGGTAATGCAAGGGACTTCAAGGTTTCAAGATTGTACTACGCGGGATTTAAATTTTCGGTGGCCACCAGAGTGGTGGGTTTATTTATCTATAAGCTCAGGAGCTTCTCTTGTAAGGACTTTGCGATTTTCTTCACTCTTTGGGGAGATGGAGGAGCAAACTGGCGCAGAGAGTTCAAAATCTGGACGGAGGAACAGAAGAAGGAATGGACTCATGTAAAACGGAAGAAGAGGACTTATGCCGAGGTTGTGAGAAATGGACTATGTTCTAAAGCAGCACTCTGTTTGCAAGTTCCTCCTAGCCAGATTAGTTCACGCAATGGATCCGCCCAGAGATCAATCTATTCCAACCGATCTTCCCTCAGGATTAATTCTACTCCACGCAGGAATGACCAACATGCTTATTCATCTAGGGGTCCTCGCCAGACAGAATACTCAGGGATGTATATGAAACAACTAGTTCATAACTCTAATCCACCCAAGAGGAACAGATCGATTCATCTCTCAGGAAACAACCCCCAGTTGGTCACTCGTAATCGCCACAGTCATCCTATCAAATGTATCCGTTGTCTTCGTCCGGGACACCTCAGAAATAACTGCAGGAACGCAATCTGTTGTCACTAATGCAAGGCTTCGGGGCATATTGCCAAAGATTGCAAAGGCATTTTCAACACCACTGAATTTGTCCCAATTCTCAAATTCTCTTCGGTTGTTACTGAGTGGCATTGGTCCGCCCACAAATGTGATACTTGGTTCAAATGAACGGACAAGATTGCCCCCTCGCTGATCTCGGAGCCAAGGCAATTTCTCTCTCTTCGCGACCTTGGGATTCACCTCTTCGGGCTTCCTCAGGACGCTTCACCAGCCCCGAGACACCACTATCATGCCGGTTCCTCTCCGCCCCCTCTGAACTTCCCATCTCTCCCACCTCCTCGATCGCCAAAAACTGGGCAATTATCCCATTTGACCCCATGGCGAACTTCGAAGGAGACTTTAGACCCTTTCTTCCGTGCGGTTATGAATTGCAGCATGTGGATGGAAGGAATAGCCGTGCTCGGGTGATCTGTGGTAGAGCTCCACCAAAGAATGAGGACTGGGCTATTGCAACCATCGATCTCATGCCACCAGGTCAGGTACCATTCCCCAATGTGGAAGCGATCTTATCTGAATTCCTTGTAGATGTACAGGGACTACGTATCCGTGACATACAACCTTGTCCATTTGGGGAAGCTTATGTGAAGTTTAATAGTGTGCACTCGAGGGAAGCAATGATCCAAGCCAGTCCGCACCAGTTTGAGGATGTTCATATTTCTTTCCGTAAACACAATGAGGCACTCAACTGGAAGGGGCTGAATTTTAATCGAGAATGCTGGCTCATGCTCATAGGGTTCCCATTGGATTACTGGAGCCTATCCTATGTTCAAGATGCCATCAAAAGCTTTGGTAGATTACTGGTTTGGGAGAAGGATTTGACTAACCTATCCCGCATCATCATCAAAGCCAGAGTAATAGACCTGGAACTTGTGCCAAAGAGTATCCAGATTACTGATGGGGAAGGTTTTCTAAGTGAATCCTGGACTGTCCCATGTGAGATCATCGCTCAGTCCATTCTAGGGGTAGGACCACCAGACGAAGATCTACCTCCTCCTAATGGTGGGAACCCACACCCACCACCTCAACAACCATGGAACCTACCTCTACCAGCACCAGAAGTCGGAAACCACGACGATGGTGGAGAGGAACAACAAGGGGCACTAGATGGAGGCAACAACAATGAGATAGCCCCACACCCGGAACCCCACAATCAGAATGGAGGAAATTGGGAGGCTTGGCCTCTGCCTGCACCACTCATGGAGATGGGGGGCAAACATAACCCTTTTGACCATAACCAACCAGCACCTGTCCTAGGTCAACCACAACCAGATCCCTTGAGTCTGGAATTCTCATCCCTAGCACCTTCATTGGCCTCCTCCTCAAGATCGACCAATGGCGGCTATCAACAACTTTGGCCACCAGCCCATGCTCTTCAAGGCCAGATCCCGGATCTCAACCAGCCGGTTCAAATGGAGGAAGAAAACCTATTACAACCACATATGGCAGTCAACCTAGACATTCAACTTGGAATGGCACTCATCCCACCAGTCGTTCTTCATGGATCTGCAGTTGGGGAGGCCACAACTGAGCAAACAGTTTCCCGCCATTTTTTTGAACCTCATCCCTGGGCCCAATTCACCACCAAGGCTGCCTCGCCTCCATCTAAGATTGTGGACATCCCATTACACTGGGCTGAATTTCTGGCCTCTCTGTTGATGTCCCCGGACAACTTCAATTTGGCTAAAAGATTTCTAACCTCAGGTATGTGGTCCATAATCACCCAATTAGCGGAGAATCAAAGTCAGATTACTCAATGGGTTATCCCAGACAGATGCCCTGTTGCACCAGGCTCTACCCAGACTGCAACAGCACAACAATTTGATGTCTCAGCTGCCCCCTCTCACCAGGACTCCCCACCATCAGACAAAGGAAAGTCTATCTTAGAGTATGACACAAAGATTGATTCCGGGTCTGATCCTGATCAACCAGCATCAATTACCTTAGAGACAAATAATTGGACCTCACTTAAAGGCTCTACTTCGGTGCAATGTCCCACACGAAAACTGTCCAAGAGAGCAGTTCCATTGGTGGAAACAAAAGTACGCCGAAGCACAAGGCTCAAAGCACTTAAAGGAGGATTCAGACACAAACAGGACTCAGATTTGCGTCAGATGCCCGAAAAGGTGACGCCATCGCATCTATCAACTAACATTATCAAAAATCTCTGCATTGAATATTGCAAGATGTCACCTGAAGAGGTCACTAAGGCCAAGCTGGAAAGGGCCAACCACAAGACAAAGAAACATGATGAGGAGACTTCCGAGAATGGGCAGAACTAGAAGCCTGAAGGAGAATGGCAAGGGGGACGAAGGAGTTTACAGGATTAAGTCACCCCGTTGCAACTTTTGGTTATCCAGCTTTATGTGGTTTTACATTCAGCTTGCAGTATATCTAGGGTGTACTGTTTCGAACTATGTTTCTTTTTGCTTGCAATGACTAGACAATGGAACATTTTGACGTGGAATGTTAGAGGCCTAAACTCCAAAAAGAAGTGGAGGGCCATACGTAACAAAATTGAAGACAACAATTGTATCATCTTTTGTTGCCAGGAAACTAAGAAACAAAGTCTGGACCTGGCATTTATCGCTAACTTCTGCCCGAAACACCTCAACTATTTTGAATTTCTCTCATCGCTTGGTGCCTCTGGGGGACTCCTGATTGTGTGGTCGAACACTATGCTCATTGGACGCACAACTCTGATCAATGAATTCTCTATCACGGTAGAATTTACCTCAGTGCGCTTCGAACACACCTGGTCTCTTTCTAATCTATATGTCCCACCAAGACCGGAGGATAAGAATACATTTCTTGACTGGTTTTCTAGCATCAATGTCGCACCATCACAAGACTGGCTGTTCACAGGAGACTTTAACTTCATCAGAGCGCCAGAAGACAGAAATAGGCCAGGGGGGGTTATAAATGACATGCTTAGATTCAATGAAGTAATCAGTTATTTAGGATTAGTGGAACTGCTACTCAAAGGAAGGTCTTTCACATGGAGCAATATGCAACAGGTCCCACTTCTGGAAAAACTAGACTGTGTTTTTTCATCTAACGATTGGACTCTCCACTTTCCTAACTCACTAGTGATTCCCTTGGCCAAATCTGTCTCAGATCATGTGCCATGTGTTATTCAGATCAGCACCAACATCCCAAAGCCTAAAATATTCAGATTTGAGAATTATTGGTTGGAACACAAAGACTTTGAGAATTTAGCAAAGAACGCCTGGCAATCTGCACCTCAGAACTCAGATCTAGGCAAAAGAATAAATCAAAAGTTCAAAGCTCTTAGAAGGGTCCTCAGAATCTGGTCTAAATAGCTATCCAATTTTCGTTTGGTTATATCCAATTGCAATGAGGTCATCCTTTTTCTGGATACGTTGGAAGAACACAGAATGCTCTCAGTTCAAGAATGGAATGCGAGGGAGCTCATTAAGGCACATCTGAATCGCCATCTAAAACTGCAACAGATCTATTGGAAACAGAGAGGAGCCATCAAATGGGCCAAGTTGGGGATGAAAATACAAAATTCTTTCATGCTAGAGCTACCATAAGGTTCAGAGCTAATTACATCACCGCTCTCCAAGACCCAGTGGGAAACGAAATAAAAAACCACCAGGACAAAAAGACTCCCTTCTTTCGGAGACCTACAAAGAAAGACTTGGACACTCGACTTCACCGGTTATTCACTTTATGCTCGAAGAACTCATCACACCACAGCCTAACTTGACTTGGCTGGAGGAACGGTTCCTTACCCATGAGATAGATGAGATTATTAAGATCATCCCATTGGACAAATCACCTGGGCCAGATGGATTCAATGGAAAATTTATCAAAAAGTGCTGGCATTTTGTCAAACAGGACTTCTATGAACTATATGAGGCCTTCTTTAGGAATGATCTGAATCTCCAATCCATCAACTCAGCGTATATCGCTTTGATTCCAAAAAAGGAAAACCCAACCTCGGTTAATGATTTCAGACCTATCTCCCTGCTCAACTCTTCCTTCAAGATTCTGACAAAAATTCTTGCCAACAGGCTACAATAGGTCATCCTGGATTTGGCCCATGCAAACCAATATGGATTTCTTCAAAACCGAACCATCCAGGACTGCTTGGCCTGGGCCTTTGAGTACATCCATATATGCCACAACTCCAAAAAAGAAATAATCATTCTGAAATTGGATTTCGAAAAGGCATTCGACAAAATTGAGCACAGAGCTATACTTGAGATCTTGAAGCATAAAGGATTTGGACCGAAATGGAATACCTGGATTGCTCATATTCTTAGCACTAGGACCTCATTAGTTCTACTTAATGGGGTTCCTGGTAAAGTGCTTCACTGCAAACGAGGGGTCAGACAGGGAGACCCACTCTTGCTACTACTATTTATCTTGGATGGTTCGGTTGACTCAAGGTTCATTGCTTTATTACTATTCTTAATAAAGCAATGAACCTTGGGCTGTTGACTCCACTAGTACAAAACCATACATGTCCAGATTTCCCGATCATCCAATATGCTGATGATACCCTCATAATCATGCAGGCTAGCGCAATTCAACTATTCTTCCTCAAAGGGATTCTCAACACTTTTGCGGACTCCACAGGTCTCAAGGTCAACTTTGACAAATCACTCATGATTCCCATCAATGTTGTGCCGAGTAAGATGGAAGTACTAGCACGAACATTTGGATGCCAACTGGGCACTTTACCTTTCACCTACCTAGGACTACCTCTGGGGACGAATAGACCAAAAATGAGGGACTACCTACCACTTATTCAAAGGGTGGACAAAAGACTTGCGAGCTGTGCATCTTTCCTATCGATAGGTGGAAGACTCACTATGGTCAATTCGGTCTTCTCACAACTGCCAACCTTTTATATGTGCCTGTTGAAACAGCCTAGTGGTGTCATTGCATAAATTGATAAGTATCGCAGAAACTGCCTCTGGAGAAGTTCGGCCACTCATTATCGAGGTAAGTCCTTGATTGCTTGGAAAGAGGTCTACAAATCCAATTTGCAGGGAGGACTAGGAGTTCTGAATCTGGCAACACAAAATCAGGCATTACTATGTAAAAACTTTCACAAATTTCTCAATCACATTGACCTGCCCTGGGTTAATCTCATTTGGGGAAAATACTACTCGAACTCTCAAGCAGTGAACAGGAACCAGGTTGGATCTTTTTGGTGGAGAGACGTTACAAAATTACTACAACAGTTCAAAGGTCTGGCTTCATGTTTGGTAGGTAACGGCTCTTCGGCACTCTTCTGGAAAGACTTATGGAATGGTTATAACCTATCATTTCGATTCCCAGAATTACTATCCTTTGCGAAATCAGACAGCTGCTCGGTGGCTTCAGTCAAACAAGTTGATGACTTAACCACACTATTCCACTTGCCACTATCGGTTCAAGCATTTGAACAATTTCAACAGTTACTACTCCTCTTGCAAGAGCTGGAATTGACAAATCGGGAAGACTCCTGGCTATATATATGGAATAACTCATAGTTTTACTCGGTGCGAATCTATAAGCATTTATCCGGCTTCCAACAGGTGCCTCTCTTCTACAGTTGGTTGTGGTCTACCTACTGTCAAAGACGCCACAAGGTCTTCTTTTGGTTGCTACTAAAGGATAGACTCAACACGAGGAACATCCTTAGACGCAAGAACTGTCCACTGGAGAACTATGCATGTGTATTATGTGATCAAGGAAGCGAAGAAACCTCCCAACATCTTTTCTGGTCTTGCGAATTTGCACAACAATGCTGGGATTGGATTTGTCCAAATCACTCATCACTCACCAACACCTCACAAGCGGTTAATCACCTCAAGCACAAGATGAACCTGCCTTTCGCTATGGATATCATTGTGTTGACCTCCTGGGCAATCTGGATTACTAGAAACAATCTTATTTTCAAGCAGTAGAACCCTTCGGTGGCTACCTGGCGGTTTTTTTTTCTCTAATGAATTAGACCTTTTAATCCTTAGCCCGCCCCCCCGCTTTTGAAACCTCTTATCAGGACTTGGCTTGATAACTTGGTCTCTTAGATCCTTGTTTCTTCTTCAGCAGGTGGCTTGTGCCTGCCTGTCCTGTATCTTATGTATTTCTATTTTCTTTTTTCTGCTTCCCTCTCTTGTTTTCTCGGTCTTTTGAATTTTTGTAATTTGGTTTACCTAAATGATCACAGTCGGAGCCTCTCCTACTGTTTTTACTCAAAAAAGCCAACCCACATTGGTGCTATTATATTACCAGATAATAATTAACCAAACTAGGTGACAAAAGATCATGTAATACAATAGGCAAGGTGGATATAATCAAATGGATGTATAACTAATCCCAAAATATTAAAATAAATACTTAAAGTAAAATACAATAATTTGAATCAAGATAGTTTTAAAAAACTGGGTTCAACATGGTCAAAAGTACAACATCCCTTGGAAGAAGTCTTGGTACTAGTCTTGAGCTTGATCAGCTTTTCCTCCTTAAAAAACTCCGAAAGTATCAATGTCTACTCGTAAATGAAAGCAAATAAACAAAATAAATACAAAATAGAGGATAACAAACTAAAAAATTTAAAGAAAAATCTTAGAAAGGTAGAGCTTGAATTTAGATGAATTTTGAAATTTGAATGGGCTCAATCGGAGTTTGTATGAGGAAGAATGGGCTTTGGGAAGATCTAAACCTAAGAAAAAGATAAATGAATTACTATTTTGAATTTCTCGAATTATCTTTCTACTGAAAATTCTGAATTATTGTGTCATCCCGACGTCAGCAATAATTTTGGAATTAAAAGAAAATCCAAAAAATTCGACACAGTGACTGACAGGTGGGACCTTTGGTCTATGGACCAAGTTCATGGATTTGGCTCATGGGTCTACAACACAAAAGATCCGACAGGTGGGACCCCCATGTCATAAAGCTGGCTCACGGTGGACTAGATCTACTATTTTAGATTTAGGGTTTTGGATCTTGTTTTGACACGCGTGCGTTGATGTGGCGATGATTCGGCCAACACGCAAGCAATGCTCTGAGTTGGCACTGATATGGCGTACATATGTCAAACGTGTGACGACCACGTCACCTCAGTGGCAGCGAGGCTCTGGGGCCTGAGGGTATCCAGCGAACGATAGCTCTCCGGCGATGGCGAGGTAGCGCAATAGGCAAAGGATGCAACGGGGATCATGTTGGTGTACTCATAGACGCAAGGGAACCACTATTCTGGCTGGCGGTGAGGTCAAAGCAACGGCGAAGGTTCGACCTTGAAGGGATCGACGCTCCGGTGATGCTCCAATGAAGCAAAGGTGTCAAGGATGCGGATCAAGTCCTTACGAACCCGACGGTGGTGACGGTGAGGCTTGAGGTGCTATAGCGGTGAAGAAAAAGCTCGTCGTTGATTTCAGCGGCGCTTTGTTCCTTCGGCGATCTCCGATGGCTAGGGTTTTGCTCTCAGGCTGTGGCAGTTATGGTTGAGATGCAGGGAACGAGGGCTTCCTCCCTGATGAGGCTTAAAACCCCTATGTATTAATTTGTACATAACAAAAGACCATACGTCTGCATGGTCGTAACCCCTAAGGCTAACGACTTCCCTGGTTGTAAGGATTTCAGAGGTTACATAATGGGTACCCTGGTCGGACAAGATCCTACACCTAGTCTCTGACCAGATAGCTACTCATAGAAGTTTTGAACTGATATTCAGATCTAACTCTAGGTATGTTCCTTACCGTGTGATGAATGAAACACATGTGTATATTCCATGCCACACGAGGATACGTGATCCTAAGACATTAACAAACAACCATCATACTGTTGAGTGTCTCACAGACACTTAACCGCAGAACGGTTGATACTTCATCAACCACCTCCTCGCTCCGACCAGTCGTGACGCTTCTCAATAGACATCTTCTCTAGGAGTAACTGCCATCACTTCGTTAACTACTTAAAGGAGGACACATACGGCCGAAGGCAATCCCAATTCAGAAGATCAATAGATGATTGGATTTCATCTAAAGCATTAGCATAGCAAGCATTACGCTCAGTGTAGTTAGGATTAGTCCACCTTCTAGTCGCAAGCACCCCCTATAATAGCCAGTTCATATCAATAAAGAGTAGTCTCATTCTCACCCAAGAAATCCTATGTTATTTTCCTCTGTTTTATTGTCGTAAGATCAACAACTCGATCGTCGACAGCTGGCGTCGTCCATGGGGAAGAAGGCCTGGATTTCTTCAAGAAATTCTTCGCTCATCAAATCCTCACTCGTTCCACCCGTGCAATCGCTCATGCGGCTATGACAGGGAGTTGGGATGAGGAGAACTGGTTCGACTTGGCAGACTACTCCAACCTCGACATGGACGCATTCATTCGCACCATGGAACATGATGCAATGTCATCATTATCCTCCCCCGTCGGTTCACCGGTTGTAGAGATTGGTGAAATCGACCGAATGGAGAAAGACACGTCACCAGCGGGATGAAGAAGAATCGATCGTTCTGACCGATTTAGAACATCCAAGGACCTCTACAAGCCTGGTCCTCCCGACCGGTGAGAAGGGTGATGAAAGCTCAGCACCGCAACTCGAGGGTCAAGGTACTCTCGATATGATCATGGCTGACAGGTATTCACCGATGGCTTCTATTAATTCCGGGGGCCAATCGACATCTAGTAATAGTGTCGATGAAGCTCCCACTGGTCTTAGGCCAAGTGGGAATGATAAGACTAAGCATACGATTGGCCATCCGCCAGATCAGGCTGAGTCCACCTCAAAAACCTTAGGAGGTGCTAATCACCGACCGCTCTCCATCGTGGAAACTCCTTGTAGAAGCATTGGAAGGCTCACCATCAGTTACGATGGACGCTCATCGGAAGATCACTACTGGAGACACGAGGTCAAAGCGATCGAAGATACGGATCAAAATATTGTGTACAGTCCTGCACAAGGTACCTCGCCATCACTTGTTGATGGACATGGTGCGGGCCATCAAGCACCAAATGCCAGAGATAACATAACTGATGGACGTCCATCAGTTAATTCACATGATTCTGCCTCAGCTCGCGTGAGGAACCAGATAGGACCAACCAGGAGGTCGGGGGAAAGTTTAAGTCATCGGACACCTACTATTGGCAGGAACCCTCCAAAACCTTCGGTAACGGTACAAAACCTAAAGTGAGTTCAGAATATTCTGAATAGTTCTAACCCTGCTTTAGCAGAGACTCCAAGTTTTGTCCAACTCGTAGGTCAAGTATCGGAGATCCTCCAGCAAACCATGCAGCGTACGGAAGCATACCAGGAACAAATGCATTCACATGGTCAAACCATGACTTCATCCCAACGTTCCTCCTTCAGTAGAGGGCAGCATGGTCGAATTGGAGACCAATCAATACCAAGACCATCTCGACGGTTCCGACCAAGGAGTCATGGGGGAAGAAGGCTATTTCAAGAAGCCACTCCTTCCCCTCGTCGAGAGGAGCGATTGCTTGGCCCTAATGATCTTCGACATCATCTAAACCAAGCAGGCGGTCGGAGGCGTCACACGAACTTCCACGACCGAATTGGGGCACTGGATCTCCGGCATTCCAATTTGAGGAATCGGTCTCCGACCGATTACAATCCTTCACCTTTCCAAAGAAGGCACTATGAATCAATTACAGGTTGTTGAGCTTTCTTTGCAGGGCTTGTCTGTACGGTGGTGTGAGGACCCCAATTTATTTGGCTTGTAATACTTGACCAACCACCTGGCCCTAGCATCACAAATCAAATAAACCGAGCCTCGAGATATGTATACTTCCCAGAAAGCAGTATACACACCCCGCCACAAAATTATGTATCAACTCCATTCCAAACATAGAGTCCAAACATCACACTACTAAGCAGAAAGTAACAACAGTAGATTATTACAGACCAGGACCGACCGGCCAAAAGATACACTAATAACAGAAGAAAGACAGCGGAAGCAAAAGTGCCATAAGATGGCTATGAACAAAGCCAATCAGCGTGCCTTCAACCCACAAGGCATCTGACCGGACCGCCAACCCTAGTCGTCACACGGGCGGCACAACTCACGTAAGTGAGGCCCTTGGGGCTCACCTTCTTCCTCTCGCAACAAAAACATTAAGCAAGCGGTGAGTACAAAAATTGTTTTTGTACTCGCAAGACTGACGTGTGAACTAGCAGACCTGTTCATATGCTACATGCAGGCTTATTTGGTGGAGGCCATATGTTTCATTTGCACAAAGCCAAGTTTGTTTGCAACAATGTAATACAGTTTGAAGGCAAATTTGCAATTCATTTTTAGTGTTGAAATAACAGCTAAATAAAGATAGATACAAGTAACCACCTGGAAGTGACTACCCCAATAGCCACCACAACATAGCACGAATCCCCAGATTCGTACCACCCTGCAAGTTTTAATTTAAAAGGTTGTAGTCTAACTCTTGAAAAGCTTACCCAAGCGTGTCCATAACCTAGGACGAGGCTATTCGAATAGTTTTAACCATGCAGGGGTGTACCACTGTATCCAAACTTCAGACCGCCTTTAAGCCAAAGCACACTACCGAAGGTATGCCGACACAGCTAAGTCCTACGAGACTTTTTCCAATATTGTGTATTAACTACGAGCCGCTCGTATGGATAGAAATCCATACGCTTACATGGTAAAGCCGAAAAGACAACTACCTTTGCGGGGTAAAGCTTTTCGGACAACTACCATGCTCCCAACACCATCCCTCCTGCGACCCGGAGCCAATACACGCCAAAGTACTAGGTCAAGAGAGGTCCTATACCCTCTAGTGTGGTTAGCACGCTAAAATGCCTGGATAAAAATTCACTCACAAGATGTTCGGTCCTCAATTGACCCGGGCACCTTTCCAGTCACACCCGAAATTCACACCGCCTTACCATTGTGCCCGCATCTAAATCATTTTTGTTTTCATTTTTAGTTTTGTAACTAACATAGCACAAGCTGAAACGTAAGAACAATTAATAATTTTATGTGATCAAGATCATCAACTAAGTCGATGATCGCCCAATTCTACCGGAAGCTAAGCATGGCTAAGCAACTAAACTCGTAAACTACTAAGTGACGAGAGTTCATCCAAATAACTCTAATCACACAAATAACCTAGGCTCGGTAGTAGAGATCAATATTTCACCTACAGATATGCACTACACTGATTTAACTAATCCATTTAACACAAATTAAGCAATGCATACATACAGCTGAAACAAAATATTAGACTTTAAAATACTGGGATAAACATGATCAAACTGCTTGCCTGGCGGCTGTTGCTCAAGATGCTGCTGAGGATCACTCTCGAGAATACCAGAATCGTCGCAATCTATCGATCGAGCAAAACAACGAATAAGAACAAATAATACCGACAAAACTCAAACATTCAACAACATCAAAAACATACCAAAATTACACAGCAGCTAAAGCATGATCTAACAAATTTTTAGAAACAGATAACAACTTATTTGAAGTGGTGATGAAATTTCTAGAAATTTTCTAAGCTAAAATACACATAAAGCATCATTTAATTATTTAACAAAATTTATGAACAGAAACATATCTAAAACCTATCCTGATAAATAATACACTAAATATGAAAATTTACAAAATTGGATTCACTTGATTTGGATAAAAATTGAAAGAGATATGAATTTTCTAATTTGGAAAATACATAATAACACCATTAATTAATTACCAGATTTTTGCCAAGAGAGACATGGCTAAAACCAATTTTAGTAAATAGTACATTTAAAATGGAAATTAACAGAACTGGTTCCATGCGATTTGGAGAAAAATTGAAATAGTTACGAATTTTCTAAGTTTAAAAGAATTAATAGTGCAACAGAAAAATACATTTCAGAAATACTAAAGCCTTTAATACTTTTTCTACCGGCGCGCAGCTAGCCACAGACACAGACATGCGGGCCCACGCGAGAAACACTGACCAGGTCAAACTTGACCCAGCCACGCCAACGGCGACGTCGAAGGCGTATTCTAAGAATACGTCTTCAGCTTATCAAAGTGTAATCCTAACATATACGCACAGAGAAATACGCTTCTCAACAGAGAAAACGCATTATAAAGTTTACACAAACCTTAACTGACAGCATGGGCCCACATGACAGCGACTCAGAGGATAAAGAAAACGGTTGGATTAAAGATCTCTAAACGCGATTAACCAGAGAGGGGCCCACATGGCAGCGACACAACTAAACAGAGATTAGCGCTAATCTTAATGCTACCGGCGGCGCACCGGCGTTCACGAGGACGGCGGCGCGGCTGCACAACTGATCTCGCGAACCAGTAGGTCTCAGGGCGAGTGAGTTATACCTTCAGGTTCACTGAGACCTCGCGAACTCGATGACGACGACCCGGGCCCTCGAGGATGCCGAAGATCCGGGTTGGGCAAAATGGAGGCGGCGTGGAGAGTGGAACACAACGGCGGGATCGCGGGCTCGAGAGCGGCTTTGACACGGTGGCGCTGCTCTGTGGTTCTTCTCCGGCCGAAACCAAGAAATGGGCGGAGGGAGCGACAGAGCGAGCGAAACGAGGAATGGATGGGTGCGGTGGGTTGATGAAGGCCTGGCGATACTTCGGCGAGGGACACGCGTCCACGACGTGGCAGCGATGAGCTGCGTGGCACGCATGCGCGGGCGGCCGCGAGCTCCGGTGAGACGCGGAGAAGACGAGGACGATGCTGACAAGGAGGGCCCACACGTCAACGACGGCGACGAAGCGGCGCGGTGAGCTGGTTGAGCCAGACTCGGGTTCGGGCGCGAGGTGAACCGTGCGATGCACATCGGACGGTGGACATCGGTCGAGCTCGGACGGTGCAGCTAGGTGGTGCGGCCGGACCGAGCGGCGCGGTCGGGCTCGAGTCCGAGTTGAGTCCGAGCCCGACAAACAGTGATTCCAGAGTTTGAATTCAAAAAGGCTGAGCAGGTTTGGGGAATTTTTAGAGGTAGTTCCAGAGCTCCAAAAATTCTGAAATTTTTATGGAATCTTACTGGGACAGAGGACAACCTTGTGTAATGTTTCCAGGAATTTTCATGCACTAGATTTCTCCCAAGAAAATTCACAAGCTGCTGTCCTAAGGTTTCACTAGACTTTTGAACTAGTTTGACTTGGCCTTTTGAATTAGCAACAAAATCTAAAAATTGTGAACTTTTTCAGAGAGGTAACTAGGATGATCAAGATGATAGGAAAAATATTCCTAGAGGATGATCACAAGTTTAAGGCCAAGGATTTTTTTGACAACAACTTCCATTCACAAGAATAAATTCTAGAAAATGGAATTTGCTAGGGAAAATTTAGAAAACTTCCAAATGATTTCATGAGGCATCAAAACTTTTTATTTCTCCTCATAATTTTACATTTGAAACACAAACCCTAACTTAGGGCTGTTACAGGTGGCCGAACAGATTCCGACCAACCAACATGGACAAATTCAACGGGGCTCAAAATCCGTTAGAATTTCTCCAAATATATACCACCACCATCAGAGCTAGTGGTGGTGATGAAAATGAGATGGCAAACTATCTACCCATGGTACTTGAAGGGTCTACCCGGTCGTGGTTACTCAACCTGCCGGTCGGATCGATCTACATTTGGGAGCAATTTTGCGACCTCCTGATTGCGAATTTCTAGGGTACGTACGACCGCCCTAGAAAGATGGATGATCTTCACCGAATCCGGCAAAAATCCAATGAGACTCTTTAGCAGTATATCAAAAGATTTAACCAGGTTTGTAATTCAATACCAGAGGTGGCAGAATCTTTTGTCATCCAAGCTTTCAAAGCAGGGCTAAGGAATTGACGCTTTACAGAGGATATTGCAAAAAATCCTCCACGAACGACAGTCGAACTTTTCGACGTGGCTGATAAATACGCAACCGCTAACGAAGCGGTTGAATGGAATGAGGCCATTGATCGGAAGGATAAAATCCCTCAACTTGGCTTGGATAAGTCAGAAAGGAAACATAAGAAAGCTCTCAAGAAAAAGGAAAACTGCAAACCTAACAATAAGGAAGTGCTTGTGGTTCTTGAAAAGTTTACCAAGGGTAAGAAAGATTGTGCCGGTTGTGGCAAAGTAAAGGCTCCGGTCGATGGACACAAGAAAAGCAAGAAGTGGTGTCCACTTTACCAGCAAGAAGGGCATGACTTACGTACCTACCAAGCCTGGCAAAAGAAGCTGAAAGATTACTATGTAGGTAAAGGTTCACTCCCCTTAATACAGGAACTCGGAGAGACGAGCTCCAAGAAGGACAAAAACAGTGACGAAGAAATAGAGTAGAAGGAGCCTCAACATACTGTCGATGTGATCTTTGGTGGATCCTCGTACGAATCAAGACATCACCTGAAGGCCGTGGAGCGTGAGGTCAACCTTGTCGAGCCTCCGATCACCGTCAAGCTCTCTAGGTGGTTGGAAACTGTAATCTCCTTCACCAAAGAAGACTACCCCATCCCGTCAACTCGACCAGGTAGGTTTTCTATCATAGTTGAACCTACTATTAACAATTGTAAAGTTAATCGAGTCTTAATAGATGGAGATAGTTCTTTAAATATTTTATTTACGAGAGCATTGGAAGATATGCAGATTCCCAGGTCGAAGGTAAAACCCATGAAATATGCCTTTCATGGTATAGTTCCTGGTTCTGCCACCAAACTGATAGGACAGCTTTCCCTACCGGTTACGTTCGGGAGGCCTGATAACTTCCGAACAGAAAAGATTTCATTTGATGTGGTGGATTTTGAAAAAGCATACAATGTGATCCTTGGTTGTCCAGCTCTAGCAAAATTCCTGATAGCCACACATTATGGGTATCAGAGTTTAAAAATGCTACGACCGAAAGGAGTCATCATGGTTCGAGGTGATCAAAAAATGGCTTACGCATGTGATCGAAAATCCTTAGAACTGATCAATGAGCTTTCGACTAGAGACTCTAACCTGCCTACCATGTAGGTCAAGCACTCGAGGCCAAAGATGGCACCAAAACCTTTTGACTAGGCCAAGAGGCACCACTTGGCAAAAGCGCTCCTTAGGGAAGCACCAACACACCGTCTGGGTCAAAAGATGTTGTTGCATCTGCCCGAAAGGTACTGGTCGGGGCAGGACTCAACCCTAAATAGGAAGAGTCGCTCGTCTCCTTCCTCCAAGCAAATCAGGATGTATTCACCTAGCAGGTGTCTGACATGCACAGAGTCCTCGAGGATCTGATCGAGTACAGGCTAGCTCTCTAGCCAGACAAAAAACCGATCAAGCAGAAGCTAAGGCATTTTGCACCTGATCGGAAGGAAGCAATTCAGTCAGAGATATTGACAAGCTCCTCAAGGCTGGATTTATTCATGATGTCGACTACCCAGAGTGGATCGCCAATCCTGTAATGGTTAGAAAAAATAATAGAAAATGGCGAATATGTATTGACTTCACAGATCTTAATAAAGCTTGTCCGAAGGATGACTTTCCCCTTCCATGCATTGATCAACTTGTATATTCCACTTCTAGGTGTGAGTTTTAAATTTTTTAGATGCGTACTCAGGTCACCAGATTAATATGAGTTAGGACGATGAAGAGAAAACTTCCTTCATCACTCTATACGACACTTACTGTTATATAAAAATGCTATTTGGACTCAACAATGCTGGTGCAACTTTTCAAAGGTTGACGCAGAAAACCTTTAATCCACAGATAGGTTGAAATCTAGAAGCCTACATTGATGACTTGGTCGTAAAGAGCATCAACACTGGTGACAAAATTCTAGACCTACAAGAGACCTTCAATAACTTAAGAAGGCATAGCCTTAAGTTAAATCTAGAAAAATATGTGTTCGGAGTTTCTTCTGGTATGCTTCTTGGATTCCTAGTTTTAGCTAGAGGTATTGAGGCAAACTAGCAAAGATATTGGCCATCGACTAGTTGTGCCCTCCAACCACAAAGAAGGAAGTCCAGAAACTAACCAGCTGTATGGTAGCGCTAAGTTGTTTCATAGCACGGTTAGGTGAAATAGGACTTCCTTTCTACAAACTTCTTCGAAAACACGAAAGTTTTGAATGGACTAAAGAGGCAAACGATGCCTTTGAAAAACTTAATAAGTACCTAACAAGTGCCCCGATCTTAATCTCTCTAAGATCGGGAGAAACATTGCTGATTTACATAGTTGCAATGGCACAAACAGTTAGCGGTGTACTGGTCGTAAACGTGACAACATACAACGACCAGTGTATTACGTAAGTGGGACCTAAGGAAAGATACCTATAGGTACAAAAGTTGCTCTATGGTCTCCTTATGGCTTCAAGGAAATTAAGGCATTACTTTCAGGCCCACAAAGTGGTCGTACCAACCGGATATCCCCTTGGTCAAGTCCTTGGAAATAGGGAATCATCAAGACGAATAGCAAAATGGGCAGTCGAGTTTGGGGCGTTCGACCTGCATTTATCTCACGAACAACAATCAAGTCTCAGGCAATAGCAAAATTCATTGCCGAATGGACAAACCCTGAACCCACCCAAGGGCCCGAGTATGAACACCACGGTGAGTGGGTAATGTACTTTGAGGGATCCTTGATGCTTAAAGGGCCGGAGGCTAGAGTCGTCTTGATATCCCCTACGGGCGAACACATCAAGTATGCCATCCAATTAAATTTTTCTGCTACAAACATTGTGGCAGAGTATGAAGGTTTATTGGTAGGACTTCGAGCATGCAAAGCACTCAGGATTCGCAGATTACTAGTGAAAGGAGATTATCAACTAGTAGCGAATCAAGTTAGAAACGAGTATCAATGCTCAAGTACCAAGATGTCATCTTATTTGGCAGAAGTACGAAAACTCAAAAAGCACTTCTTCAGTTATCAGATCCAACATATTCCTAGAAAGGAAAACTTTCTGGTAGACCAGTTAGCACAGATGGCCTCCACGAGGTCACCTGTCCGGCTCAGAGTTTTCCTCGAGCAACTCGATTCACCCTCGGTGGTCGAGAATTCTGAGGACATAGATGTTCACAAGGAGGTCGTACACCTCGATTCTACAAATATGGATGCTCCAGAGGAGGTCATCACGCACAATCCTGGTAGAAATTGGATGACGTTGATCTACAATTAACTTCAGCATGACCTAATTCTAGAAGATGATGTAGAGGCTGATCGTATAGCACGAAAAGCCAAATCATACACTCTTATTGAAAGTACCTTATACAAACGAGGATCTCACAGAGTGTTGATGATATGCATATCTCAACCGGATGGCATTAAGTTGCTGACCGAAATTCATGAAGGGGTCTGTGGAGCACATCATTCATACAGAACACTAGTCGGTAAAGCCTTCAGGCAAGGATACTATTAGCCAACTGCCTTTCATGATGCAAAAGAGTTCATGACGAAGTGTGTACAATGTTAGTTTCATAGTCGACAAGTACATCAGCCGGCACAAGCTTTGCAGACATTTCCTCTTTCTTGGCCTTTTGCAACTTGGGGACTAGACATTCTGGGACCTTTCCCATGAGCACCTAGGGGCTTTGAATTCCTTTTCGTCATATTGACACGTTCACAAAATGGATCAAAGCCGAGCCAATTGTTAAAACAACAACTGAAACCACTAAGAGATTTCTCACAAAAAAATATGATCACACGATTTGGTGTAGCCAGTCATATTATCACAAATAACGGTACCCAGTTTTCAAGCGGTAATTTCTAGGAATTCTGCGACGACTTAGGTATCAAGATACATTTCGCTTTTGTTGCTCATCCACAGAGCAACGGGGCAGTTGAGAGAGCCAATGGTATTGTATTGCAGGGGATCAAACGACTCGTGTTCGACCAGTTAATAAGACGGTCAGGAGCTTGGGTTCAAGAACTTCCTTCTATATTATGGCCGTTCGAACCACGACCAGTCATGCGACCAGTGAAACACCATTCTTTTTTGTTTATGGTGCTGAAGCCATGCTTCCTCTAGAACTAAAACTTGGTTCTGCTCGAATTGATTGTTTCAACGAAAACGATCAGGATGAACGATGACTTGACGACATCAATTTCCTTGAGGAGCGACGAAATCAAGCCTTAATAAGATTAGCAATCTACCAACAAGCCATGAGAAGGTACGACAGTCATAAGGTGTAACCTCGCAGCCTAACTGTAGGTGATCTGGTTCTCAGAAAAATTCAGAACCAAGCCAATCGCAACAAACTTTCTCCTAAATGGGAAGGTCCATACACTGTGGTCGAAGTCACCCGACTAGGCTCGGTACAATTAGCAATGTCTGACAGGCAAGTTTTGTCTAATTCTTGGAATATTGATCAATTGCGTAAGTTCTTTGTCTATTTTTTCGTATATACATTGTCAATTTTCATAAGATACATTTCCTTTTTCTGATGAGTGTTAGTGTTTATGTATTTGTTATCCTTTATTTGGTCGCATGTCATTGTTGTTTAACTTGTCAGAGAAGACACTCATTATCTCTGATATCCTTATAAAGGGTCTCTATTACTCCTTGGCTTAGACTTATTAGTCAAACGCCAACAACAGTCCTAGTCGTGATCTTTGCATCAATGATGCCTCACGCGATCACACTCTTTTCTCAAAGAAACATGTGAGTAAAAGGAGCATATCACAAACAATTTCATATGATTTTTTATATGCTTAAGTGTCGGGACCCAAAAATGCAATTCTGGACCCTCTGTGTATACTGCACTAGTCCAGGATCACGCTAGTGCACACAGTGGCAACATCGATGAAATATCATTTCCATATATAAAGATGACTAATAAATAGGCAAATAACAATAAAATCAGAGTAAAGACCTTAAGGTCAAAGCTTACAATTAATACCTCAGAAGGCGAATAGCTCAATGAAGTCAGAGCGAACGAAACGAAATAACTCATGAAGCCCATCCATATGCCCACAGCAATCGGTCAAAGTCGCGACCTAGTTCTTCTCGATACTTGAAGTAGACCTTGTTGACCGACGATTCCTTCACTCTGTAGGTTTGGGCGCAAGTTTTACAACAAGCGTGAGTACACAACCGTACTCACAAATCATACCACAGAATGCAATTTATAGATGCAGGCTTATTCCAAAGGAAATGGCTTCTGTGGTTATTTTGCAGAAATGCAACATTTGCAATTGAATACAAGTAATAGATTGAAAGCATAATTCAAAACAAATAGACAATACTAATTTAACAGTTATTTTCACAAAGACACATAACCTAAACACATTCTTTCACACAGCCATATGACTTAAATCACACAGCTGTCCCTTCCCAAAGGTTTTATGAAAACTACCCCTCGTGTGAAATCCCCGAGCATGTCCATGATCATGACGCGCTATTCGAATAGATTGTTTAACACTCTGCAGAGGTTGTACACTTTACCCACAAGATGCAATCAACTGGATCAGAGCTGATCACAACAAAACCTTTCAGAAACTTCATCTCAACATTGAAACTCCCGATGTGCTTACAAACCGCTATGCCAACCCTAACGAAGTGCTTTGGCATAACACACATCGTTGGACAGGGAAGCGACGAATCGTCCCGCGATGTGAGCCGCCACTGAGGCTGAAACACACCTCCACCCTGGCACATAGCCTAACCTACAGCCTGAGTAATCAATGCCAAGAATCCATAACCTAATAAGTTAGGCCCGTCCCATACCAGGCATGTGGTCGTACAGTAAGGCCCAGTTCAATGGCGCACAAAGTTAAGTCCTTAATTGACCAAGGCAAGACTTCCATTTTCTAACTAGATCACAAAGATTAACATTCCCATCACAAAGCTTCCACCATATCACACAGCTTCCACCACTTGCCTCAGTCCAAATCCTTTACCACCCAGTTGGTTTTAGTGCAACACATGCCATCACGAAGTAATAACACATAGCACACAGTTTTACACAAAGTTCCATAGTCACTTAGTCAAATTTATAATTGCAACTCAGATGATAAGTGAGACTCGTAGCATGGCTAAGCAATCTACTCGTACTAACCAACCCACGTTGGTAATACCATAGCACCAACTAAATATGAACCAATCTAGGGTGACAAAAGATTATGACATACAATAGACAAAGTGGATATAACAAATTGGATAGTAACTATGCCCAAAGCATTTAAATAAATAATTAAAGTAGAATGCAATACTTTGAAACAAAGTAATTTGAAAACTGGGTTCAAGATGATCAAAGGTATGACTTGCCTTGCTATAGCAATTATGATCTTATTTTATCTTCAATCTTCTATTTGCTTGATCTTCAGCACCTTCGGACGATTCCGGGACTTCGGCGTCTAACGAGAAAGAAAGCGCAAAACAAACTAAATTCAAAAAGACAAATCAAATAAACTCCAAACTGAAATTGAATGGTACTGGAAGATAGATATTGAATTTAGATGAATTTAGAAACTTGAATGGGTTCAATCGAATTCGATGAAGAAGATATGGCTCTAAGATTGGAATTCATATGAAATGATGAAAAAGCTCTCCGGAATATTCTCAAAATATTCTATTCCGAAAATATTAGAAAAAGAATTAGTGTATGGTAGGTGGGACGGAATGATATTTATGAATTTCTAGAATTAAAATAATTCCAGAAATAAGGTAGAGAGAGTGACAAGTGGGACCAATAAGGTAAAAGGACTTTTCAAGAATTAAATTAATTCCCGAAAATAGAATTAGGGGTTGACATGTGGGCCACTGGTCTATGGATCAGGTCCACAGAGATATGCTAGTCCACGGTGGACCAAGCTCATGGCTAGGGTTGACCAAGAGTTGACTGACGTACGGGACCCGCATGTAAGTGAGATAAATAATCTAGGGTTTTAATTAGGAGGATGACATGTGGGGACCACATGTAAGATATATATATATATATATATATATATATATATATATATATATGTATATATATATATATATGGATGGCAAAGGGTCCACATGGAAGTGAGAGAGATATAGGTAGTATGGCTTGAATTGTTTGGATGACAAGTGGGACCGAATAGGAGAAAGAAAAGGTGTTGACCATGTTGACCAAGTCAACAGAATAAAAGAACAGAGCATACGCCGTTGTTGAAGAAAGAACATGGAAGCTGCTACATGCTGATTTCGTAAACAAGGTGGTGACGGTGAACGGAGGCGAACCAACTTCGGCGAAGGGGCAAAACGGAAAGGAAACGACGAGCCGGAGATGATGACGCGGTCCAGACATCAAGATTTTGCTCCATGCGACGGCAGCGACGCGAAGAACGCCGACGACGGCGGCCTCACGGGCGCGTAACACTTCCGGTGATGCTCTGCGAAAAGGGAGGTGAGCACGGCGTAGAACGTGGCGACGCGAACTCAACGGTGGTGGAGTTGAAGACAGGGGATCAACGGTTGCGAAGTAATTGGCCGGAGAAGGACGACGGGCAAGAGGCGAGAGAACACTCGATTCTCAGCGTACGGTGGATGAAACTTGAATCTACAAGAGGGGAAAGATAGGTATTGACGAGGGGCACAAGATGACGCGGTCGGATTTTGGAGAAACTCACCGAGGAAGCGAGGAACGCGATGAACACGTTTCGGCTTTAGGGCTTGACATGGCCGATGGTGCTCTGATGATCTTCGCGCGAAGAGGAAGGAACCATGACATAGAACGCGACGATGCGAAGCCAACGCCGCAGACGGTTCGGCCGGGGGACGTCGGATGAAGCCGTAGTTCGCCGGAGAAGAACTTCGGTTGGATCTCGGTTTTCTGGAGATTGCGGCGAAAATAGATCGGTTTGGAGGAAACCAATTCAGGGGATTGGAAGAGGAGATCAAGACGGACGCGTGAGCGCAAACGGCTCGCTTTTATATGCACCGTAGAGAAAGATATCGAATTTGGAAATTTTCAGTTGGAAACGGATACGGAACGAACTCTGTGCTAATAAATTCGAAAAAATCTCAGAAAATACCCAAAAATTCCTTGAAAGACAAGGAAGCCAAATAACACAAGTTTTTATTTAATTCACGTTTATATTAGTCAAATTAAATATTTTTAATTTAGAAAATTCCCAATTAAGCTTTATTAATTCAAATAAAATTGGTGAATATTTCCAAGGACCTAAACTACTCAAAAGATTTTTGAAAAGCCAAATTTTGGGACGTTACAAACCTCCCCCCCTTAAAGGAATCTCGTCCCCGAGATTCAGGCTGGTTATAGAATAGGATAACGAACTCAGCCTTCGGGTTCACTTCGTGCTTTCAAATTGCTTTGACTTTGACAAAATCGCTCTTTTGAACACTTACAGGACAACGCTTTGTTTCTTGTTAAACTTCTCGCTTCACTGAAAACTTGACAGACAGGCTCTTGGCTGGAAGGCATCTTGAAACTTGATTGCATCTAACGGGGCTGCTTGATCGGTGCTTGAGGGCACTTCTGGAGTTGAGAAAATCTTGCTGCTGACTGGCAACTTGGGTTAGCAAACTATCACTTTTTCTGCGCTTCGGAATCTGAACTAACTGACACATTTTTGTCAACTCTGTCATGCAATCCTTAATCCCCAGCACAGAACTTCAACAGGTATTCTGAAGATAGACATGGCTGTGAAGGTGATAATCTGTATAATCTGCATAGCTTTTCTTCTTGAACACTGCTACTTAAATTCCATTTAGGATTAAGGATCCTTGGTCTTCTGCTTCATGATTAATGCAACATCCACATACTTTGTAAATTCATCTGCCCCTAGCTGAGCGATGACTTACACGATCAACCACTGTGAACTTCAGAGGGTGACAACTACGACTAGCTGACATCTGGGTTGTAGGGAAACTCTGCACATAACACTTACTTGTTCGACTTGGTACTATGAGTTAAGGCATAACTCATTAATCCTTTTCAATCTGTCTACTGATTTGGGGTGATACACAGTACTGAACTAAAATGACCATCCAAGCTTCAAATAGACTCTGTCGCTAATACAAGATAAGCTGGGATCCTTGCTCTGACACTAACTTCTCTGACATGTCGTGCAAATTGACCATATCTGTAGATCTGACACTGCCTTTATCTGATAAAGTCATCGGATCTGCTCTATCATTTTTGCAAACTCGTTCAACAACTTTTGTCATAATTCATCTCTGCCGTAATTCCTTCTGGAATTGGCTGATCCTTGGTACCAAGTCAGAGACGAACTTGACTTTGAATATGGTTGCATGCTGTGTAGATCATTTGCAATGACAATTGCATACTCTCTTGTGGATGTGGACATTATCCAATGATTAGATTCTTCAATCATTTACTATTGTCTCACTGCTATGCAAATTGATGAGTTGGAATTCAACATCACATTCCATAGTTACGGCTCTACGGCCTTCAATCATCATGACTTAACGCTTGATTACTCAACTTGCAAAGACAGACTCTTGGAAAGGTATCCAATGATTTAATATCCAACAATTTCTTTTTCTCCATAATTTGCAGACAAAGATGTCCACCTTTTTGCTCTCAAACAGAGGAGAGGTTACAATGATTCTCTGACTTTACCGCTACTAACAGAGATGACACCGCATGATCCGGTATCACCAATCTAGACTTTCTTAGTAACATCGTCGTTCAAACGCCTCTTCTTTGACTGCTTCGTTGGACACACGGATCTTGTTGCATTACCACCTGCTATAGGAGTTATGATCTGGACTGATGTATCTTCCGGCATTCTTGCATCTGGAGTGAGTGACTGGTTCCACTGAGGACACTAACTGATGTAGTGACCTTCCTTGCGAGAACTGTAACATACACGTTGCGGACATTGTGGCTTGCCTAGTGATATTACACCGGAACGACTAACCTTCTTGAAGGTTGAAGTTTGACGCTTTGCAGGGCACCTCTTGGCATAGTGGCCTTACTCACCACATTCAAAACACACTCTTGATGATACTGGCTCGCTTCTCTTTTGCGGTGGGTTGCCAAGGTCAACATCCCGCCTTTGTGATTCTTTAGCCGACATATCTTGTATCGATAATGGTTTGCCTTCTTTGCTAATGTTCGGCGAGAGCTCAAACTTTTCTCGACGCTTGCATTGCAGAAGTCAACACTGAATACCTGGGCACTGACTTGGACAATGATCATCGCCTTCACATAAGAAGCATGTGATTTTGCTCATTGGACATTCTCCAACGGAATGGTTTCCTTCGCAACTGGAACAATTGATATTGTGCTCATCAGCACTATGGCCTATTTCTCCACAGTGGGTACATGCACAATCTTCTGAATTATCTGGTTGGCAGCATTTCAACTGACAACGGTTAGATTTTGCGTAGGATATCGAAATAGCAGGTTTCTCTTGATCACTTATGCTTGATATCGCATGCTGTTGGCACAAAGCAGTGGTGAACTCTGCCCAAGTGATGGTGTGCTCGTCCTGATGGGCGGTATAAAAGTTTTCCCATCAATGTAATGTAACTCCTTCTAATTGATGAGCAGCATAGAAAACTTTCTCATTATCGTTGCACTGCACAACAATTAACTTTTCTCCTATAGTGCGAATCCAAGATTCTGCTTCATTGAGTGTGGTTGATTCTTCAAAAACAGGCGGCTTGGTGTAACACCCTGGCTATTCGAAAGCCAAAATGCTACCTAAAGACCTAACATAATATCATACAGTGGAATAACTTCGACAATAATTCATCAACTAAGCTAAACAGATCAATATCAGTTGGAACATAACAGGAATGTAATAATGGATCCACTAAGATAAACCTATCAACGAATGATCAATGAACAACGAAGGATCAATGAACATAAACAATTATTTAAACAAACTCCTCGAAAGGAAGTTACCATCCATGTCTAAGTTTAGTTATTACAATCCAACAAATAACGAATGAAAGACAATAACAATTCTGTTATTGAATCTAGTGTAGAGTGAAATATATTTGAGTAGTGCGTGTCTACTCCCTCCCAAGAGAAACTTCATCAATGGTCACCTAAAAACAAATAAACAAAGCAAGAGTGAGTCCAAGACTCAGCAAGTACATTGAATATAAGAACAGACCTCCAATATGAACAAGATCACCTCTTCACGCTTTACAACATACAAAGACATGAATATTTATGAATGCATGAGATGAATGGAAGTAATCGAAGGAAGGATCGCACACGTGCTTATACTGTATAGCTAGTGACACACCCGTCGGTGTTCACTTAAGCCCGCACCTTAACAAAAGTGCGGGGATCCAAGTACCGTATGAAGAACGTTTCATACAGGTGTCCAAATCTGCCCATACTGGAATTGATGGGTCTTATATGCCCATACTGGAATTGATGGGTCTTTCTATCCATGTAACATCCCAACTTTATGCTTGTGTTTCAAATGTAAGAAAATCAGTAGAAATTAAAACTTTTTCTTACATCATGTATTTCCTGTTGTGCCAATCAATTCTTGTTCAAGGAATTATGGAATTACATTGTCACAAGTCTTGTTGATCCAAATCTTGTTATCCCAAAAACAATCTTGTCAAATCTTATGATCATCCTCTGGAAATATTTTTCCTAAGTCTCTGTGATGGCATGTGACCCCTCTGAAAAATTTCACAATTTTTAGAAATTGTTTGAATATTTTTAGAGGCAGTCAAACCTGTTTGACTCTCAAGAAACAATAAAACAGAGCCTTGCAGAATTTTTGGAGATTTATTCGCAGGATAAAAACCTCTGAAAATTTTACACAAGGTTAATATCTGAGTTAGCAAGCTCCTGTAAAATTTCATAATTTTTGGAGTTAATTTGCTACCTCAAATAAATCTTTCAAAGTCTCTGCTTTTATTTCAAAGTTAAACTGGTTTTATCATTACTCGGGTTCGAGTCGACTCGGCTCGAGCCAATCGACTTGGTCCACCAACTAAATGCACCGAGCCACTCTTTAAAACGCGCGTGGATCTCAACCGTTAGATCTAAATCGCACGGCCGCGCGTGTATCACTTCGGACCTTCCGGTTGCAAGTCTGATTGTCGACCGTTAGATCTCCATCCAACCGTTGAGATTTCCCGAAACCTTCGGACCCTCCGGTTGCATTTTTGAATCAGAGCCGTTGGATTAAGATCCAACGCCGCGCACTTCTTCGTTGTAATTTGAGTTTGCAACGTGGAGCTATCTGAGCCGTTCATTTCTAATCGTAGGGTTCGCAATATCTCCGTTGTGTTTTAAAGCCCGTAGGCGTGGCGCTATCTCAGCCGTTCGTGTCTCATCCAACGGCCGTGAGTCACCGAACCTTTTCGCGGGTCGTCTTCAACCTCTAGCCGTGCATGAACAGTAGGAGGGTTATGGCAGTGTCATCTCATGCCTCCTACGGCCGCCCTAGTCCACGAAGAAGGGTCGTGGAGACACTTTCGCCATGCCATGCCCGAGTGCACCAGCTACAATCTTTTCCATGTCGGCCGCACCTTGTGCTTTGTGCTTTGCCGCCCGAAACATGAGTGGTGCAAACCCTAACACTTTCTTGGCCTTATAAGCACTCTCAATGCCTCCTGGTATGTCTTTAGACCACCATCAAGCCCCATTCACAATATTGAAGCTTAACACCTCAAAAATGGCAAACCGCCATTGTTGACCCGTGGAGCTCCTTGGGTGTTCTTGGTGTTCCAGTGGTCCTCCTTCATGTTTCTTTGCCCTAACCTTATCTATTTACTTCCTTGGGCATTACCCCTCACTTGATTTTGGATTTAATTCTCAGGAATTGTCCAATTTGGGGTTTGTTCAAATTCGGCCGATTTTGGTCATCTTCTTCCTCAGCTCAGGTGAGTGCTCCATTTTCTAATTACTTGCTCATGTAGCTTATGTGAATCATTATGAAGCTATTTTGATGCTTTGGTATCACTCATTTGGCTCAGGGTGTCGTTTTCAACCTTTCTTCTTCATGTCCGGCGAGCTTTCACCGTGATCAAGCATCTCCGGCCATCTTCGAAGCTTCTTGTCACTAAGGTAGCTTCTTATTAGTCCTTAGTGGCTCTGGCACCCGCACCCTAGGCTTGCAGTGGAGCTCATCGCGATTTTCATGTTTAGCAGTAAGCCCCCATTTTCGTTTTTCCGGCTAGCCGGCGTTCTAGTCCCTCGCCGCCGGCGAGAATGCTACCATTAGGTTCGCATCGTATTGCGAATCCATTTTGGGTCTTGTTCGGCGCGCCATGCCGTTGTCGCCGCGATTTGCCGTTGAACTCACTCGGTTTTGTCGGCAAGCAGCCTCGCTTTCGTCATTTGATTAGGACACATTAATTGCTAATTATTGGTTATTAATTATGTCTTAATCATTGTCGTTCAGTCACTGACCAGTGGGCCCAATATCCTTAACTCGCTCTCCGTTCAATCCCGCATCGTTCCTACATCATTAATGCTAATCATTGGTTAATTAATGTGTCGGCGTTAAATCGCCGTCGGAATCTCCTCTCGGTCGCCTTGTGGGCCCGAGGATTAAAATCTAATTCCGTGAGTCATTAGTGTTTATTTAATGGTAATCATTAGAAGCATTAATCTGCCCTAACCGCCACTCTCGGGCCGACAAGTGGGCCCAGCGCGCACGTGGGTTAAACCAAATAGCAGGTGACTCAAGTCACCGACATGCGGTCCCACGTGTCAAGATCTTCCTTTGAACCGCGTTAAATATCCACCGCTCATTCTTAGATCTGCGCCTCGATCTTTGTGTGCGTTCGACCTCCGGATGCCTTGATCGTTTCGACCGCCGATCTTGCGATCAACGGCCGAGATCGTATGCAACCGCACCGTCCGAATGCATGCACCCGTGCGCCGTTGGATCTTGATCCAACGGTGGGCTCCGACAGGTTTGGCGCGCGGCGCTGCTTTGCGCGCGTGAGCCGTAGGATGTTAGATCAAGGGTTGTCAGCGCCCACGCTGTTTTCTTTTATGTGGGTTGTTCTGTATTTCGTAAGTATTTGTTTAACAACCAAAATGATGTAAAACTTTAGAAACTCGTAACTAATTCATTTTAATCGATTTTTAGATAATTCCAACGGTAATAAATTATGTTGTCACTTTAGTTTATTGTAAAATGGATTTAAGCATGTTCCAAGAGCAGGTGAAATTGTTTAGTTAAGAATAACTTGATTTCTTATTTTGAATATTCCAAATAGTTTTAATCTTGAAAATGCATATCTTTTCTGTATAAATCCAAATTGTGCAAAATCAATTTTGTTAAATTCATCTGTTAGTATACTTTCATATAAAATAGGATTTGAGCATGTTCATAATTCTGTAAAATGATTTGCATTAGATTTACAACTTAGAAAAATCATAAGTAAATGTGTATAACTCCAAATTTAGTAAATCCAACTTTGTTGTTATTAGGATGTCATAATCTACCTGCTATAAAAATTTCAGACCTTAGATCATTCTGGAAAATTTCGCCATGAACAGTATTAATTATTAATTAGGTTGATATTAATGAGAAAGAGTATTCTCATCCATATCTTTTGCATGGTAAGTCCAAATGCAAAATTCTTGTTTCCTGTCACTTTATAAAGTCATTCCCTAGCTGTTGTGTAGATTTTATTAGATTTGGATGTGTTTTGCTGTTGGGATTTATTTGGTGTTCTTCGTTCTTATTTGCTTATTTCCTTTTCGCGTTAGGTTCCGAAGATAATTTTATTACTGATATTGAGCCACAAAGACCATCGACTCTGCACTTCAGCCAGGCAAGCAGATGTAGCTTTCATTTGATCATATTGTTCCTACTATTTTCAAATTCTAATATATTGTTTGCAAATTCTATGTATGCATTGCTATGTTGTTTTAAACTATTGTCGATAGTTGGCCTACTAGATGCATTATCGTGAGGAAATGTTTATTCCTCTACTCATCAAGCCTAGGTTACTTGTCGTGATTTTGGGTTCATTGGATGGACCCTTGTCACTTAGTAGTTTACGTGTCATTATGCTTAGCCATGCTTAGCTATCGGTAGAAATGGGCGGTTATCGACTTGTCGATAACCTTGATCACACAAACTGTTATAATATGTATATTTCAGCCTTGTGCTATGTCTAAATTGCAAAACTAAAACTGAAAATGAAAACAATTTAGGCTTGGGCACAATGGTAAGATGGTGTGATCTTTTGGGTGTGAATGGAATGGTGCCCGGGTCAATTAAGGACCGAACTACATGTGAGTATCTGTTATCCGAGCATTACAGTGCGTGCTAACCACACTAGAGGGATATGGGACCTCTCTTAGCTGAGTACTTTGGGCTGTGTTAATTAATGAGTCGCGTGGTGGGTTGCATATTTGATTATATGCAACATGGACACGTTTGTAGGGAGAGGAACACCCGCCGAGGCCGGCGCGTCCTGCTCCACGTATGGGTCCTTGTGATCCATATTTCGCCTGCAGTCACTAAGGATTAACCCCATACGTGCGTCTCTTGATTAGCATATTCCATTGGAAAGGGTTCAGAGGACTTAGCCGTGCCGGCATACCAAAGGAAGTGTGCTTAATAGCTTGGCAAAAGGCGATCCAAGTGTGGGTACATTGGTACACCCTCGCAGGATTAAAACTATTCGAATAGCCTCGCCCTAGGTTATGGACACGCTTGGATAAGCTTTTCAAGAGTTAGACTACAACCATTTTAAAATTAAAACTTGATGGTGGTATGAATCGTGATTCATGCTATGTTGTGGTGACTTTGGGAAAGCCACTTCTAGGTGGATACTTGTTACTTATGTTTACTCATTGTTATTTAAATGCTTAAAAACAGATTTTACAAACCGTTGTTCAATCTATTACAATATTGCAAATGAAACTTGCTTTATGCGTCCAAAGAACCATATAACCACATTCCTTTGAATACAGCTTTCATGTAGCTATGTATAGGCTTGCTACTCGTAAGTCTTGCGAGTACATTTTTGTACTCACCTACATTGCTTGTGTTGTGCAGAGGATGTTAGTGAGTCCGATGGACCTCACTTTTGTGAGTTGTGCTGTGGCAGTTTACGGGGCGATTAGCTTGGCGGCCCGGTCGGTTGCCCTGTGGTGTTATGTGGCTAACCGGTCGTCTTTTGGTTTAAGCCATCTTATGGCAACTTTTGCTTCCGCTGTTACTTATTTGGTACTTATGTCATTTGGCCGGTCGGCTGTTCTGTAATAACTTATATTATGTATGTCTTTTGGTAGACTTGTTATATTCTATTGTATGGAAATGATGCATGCTTGGAATTGATGTATGTGTGCTGCTTGTTCTAGGAGGCACACGTCCATCGAGACGCGGATTATTTTATTTGTGATACTAGGACCAGTGGAAGGTTAAGTATTACAAGTATAATAAACCGGGGTCTCACAATCCACTCCCGTGGACGGGACATGACAATGTCCAAATCTGCCCACATTGGAATGGTGGGACTTACAATCCACTCCCGTGGAGGAAACATGAGTTATGGATGCAAGGAATGAAATTTGAACAATGAAAGACATCATCTCGAAACATGGAATCAACACATATGAACGAACATAGACTTTTCACCTTCTCATGTATCATAAGATACCACAACATGAACATTTAAGCATTCATCAATCACAAACATTAATATTAGCAAAGTACTTGCCTTCCGCGATGCGACGCGTTAGCAGGCAACGATGATGCTCCCAAACCCGTAGCCTCGCTGCCTAAACAATTAAGTAATTTAAATAAGAACACATTGCACACAACACTTCTCGACACCGTTCTACAACGCTTCCCCAGTTACTCAAGATTCAACTAGAAACTCTAATCTGAAAATTGACTACTCGAGCACAAACCAAACTGGACAGCAGTACGGTAAAAATCATATCTATTGATCTGGAACTCGGAATGAGGTGAGACCAGTTTCTATAGATTCTTAACTGACATATCTACAATACTCTAGTTGACAAGGTAACCCAATTCGGCCAATTTAATTTGCTAATTGATAGATGAAATTATAGAACAGAAACTGCCTAGATGAAAAAGACATCAGCACTAAAAAGATCATAACTTTTATTCTACAATTCCGATTAGAGTGTTCTTTAACAATATTGAAAGTTTATAAAATTACCTACAATAACCTAGTTGGAATGACATTCATATTTTGCCTTTAACAAAAAGTGGCACACAGGTCAAAACTAATTATAGAAACTGACATACAATCTGGACAGTCACATTGAAATATAAATACCTTTTGTTCTGCAAATCCAAATAGGGCGTTCTTTATCAATACTGAAAGCTAATGAGATCACGTACAAAAGTCGTTATGGGCAAGACTTCTGAATCATCTTCTATCTAAGTCATAATTTAACAATTACAGTTGATCGCTAATTCTCGTCGAATTCTGACAGCACAAACTAAAACAATCATAACTTTTGATCCGTGCGTCGAATCAGGTGTTCATGGCGCCACCAAAGCTAAGAACAATATATAAATAACTATAGCTGATCAAATTTCCTAATTCTGTCTTTAAGCACACGAAAGAGGCCGCAAGACATCGGACAGAACTGAATCTTCAGCAGCAGTAACTTGATCCGATCAATCCTAATCAAGTTCACCTCTACGATCAATCCAACAACATAAACGACGATCGTTACCCTTGGAGACCACAAGAATGACGCTGGAACTCCTCACGAAGATCACCCCACCTTTCTTCTTCTTCCTTCCCTTCTCCTCTCTTCTTCCCGATGGCCAGCAGAGGGAGGATGGCGCCAAGGAGAGGAGGAGCAGCAGAGGCGGAGCATGGTAGCGTGTCGCCATCAGAGCACGGCCATCGTGGCGCGGCAGCTATCGTAGCAAGGGTGGCTAGGTTTGGTCCTCCTCCTCCTTGCCTTCTAATGGGCTGCTGACCACTCATGGGCCTTGGGCCACTAAGGCCGGCTCCTCTCCTCTCGAATATGGGTTGGCGGCCCATTCCTCTCCTAAAATTCTGAATTTTGAACTTAATTCCATCTCTAAACTTTGTTACAATCGATATTGAATAAATTTCCCTCTCCCGAATAATATTTTCTCCAATTGATATTTGGGGTATTACATTCTACCTCCCTTAATAGGATTCGTCCCCGAATCTACTCACCGACATTCCTGAAAGAAAACTACGACTGGAAAGAACACTGACAAACACGTACCCATTGTGAACAAATCCGAATATTGTTCGCGCATACGAAACTCCAACTACCAAGTGGCCTATCTCTCGAGCTGATGATACCACAACACAAAGACGTAAAACGACGTCTGACCTAACACTAGTCCCGACGTTTCTAGGTATACTCATCGGAAGAGACTCGAAGGTAATATCTTACTCGATGGTCCACAACGTTAACGAATATTCAAACTCCGGATCACCCAGGTGCCCTCTCGGCACCAGAACACACCAAAAGTTGCGTTCACTGCGTAGGGACCCGAAACGGTCCTAGCGATACGCCAACCAGCGTAAACAACCCAATGTACCTTGGGCTAACTTCCCTATTGGTATCGAACCACACAACATGCACATAGAACACGGAGCTCTTGTTCCACCTCTCAATCGAACTCTTCACCGTAACAAGGATCACCTACTTTATCCAGGAACACACAACCGAAATCTCTTTAAACAAACTCTTTTACCGACAAAACCTATCTGAAAATGAAGGATTCACATCGCAACCCTGCGTTACCAGCTCGGTACTAAAAGAGTCAACTCCAGAAGAGAAAATTCATCACGAAAACCTTTCCACTTTCCAAGTGGTAGTTTGCGAATAAACGTCACGAAAGCCAAAGAAGAGATCACTTGAATGCCCAAACCATAATTTTCTTTTATTCTTTCTCAACCGATAAGAACCACACATGTCAATATAAATGTCGAGCTCAACTTGCGAAAGACATCCGTCATAAACACATGGCTCAAACAAGAATCAAGAAAACGTGTCACTAATGAGGAAGCATCAATTTCTCAGTTTCTCTTTTAGGAATAAAATTTCTCTCAAACTTTGGAATTCCAATTCATCGCATACCACACTAACTCATCTCTCTTAACTTGGCATTCTCAACGCTATGCTCAAGCCGAAATACATCACCCACACCTCAGATAGAGGCTCTATCGACTCCACGTAAACTTTCTCTCAACAACTCCTCAGAATCTATTGCATTAATTTGACAGATGACTCACAATGCATCTCAAAATAGGTCTCACATGCATTCACATCACCTCAATCTTTTATTAATAAACAACTCGGAATCCTCAGCACACATATTCATATAGTTCATCAAGGGTTCTATCAATGAACATCCTACTATTCGGAATCCACCCTTATTCTACTTCCACTATACACAAATCATTGGGCGACCAAAGTTCTAGCATAAAGATGCAAAGCCCAGATTTTTAACCTCTAAGACCCCTACAACAAACTTCTCATATAGAAGAAGATAGGGAAAACCTCAGTTTAAATCCCTAAAATTATCACAATCCAAACATACTCGCGCATTAACATCAACACGAAAACATTTTCTCGACCCAATTATCTTTATAAAGATTCAAGCTATTAGAGAGTTACTTACTACGCCCAAGTCATTTTTACAATAACCCAACAATCTCAGCTATCTCATTAATCGCTTTATCGATCGACACTTAGCTAATAATACTCTCATTACAACGCCATCATATTTCAACTGCACAACCGTGCAAGGTACTCAATCGCGACACTCTAATACATTGATCAAGATTCTCATCCTTTCAAAAGTTCTAATGTTCCACCCGAATTGGACAAAGGATCTTGGATCACAAATCTCCTTAGGTTCTAATGGTTGCAACAATGCAATCGTTTAGCCTCAAATGCGAACATTCGAATAAATAAATTTTCTCCAAGAATTATACACGAAATTAGTTCATCCTTCAATGCTCCTCGACTAACTTTCAATCTAAGGTCTCACAACCACAATGAATAAACACTTCGAAAAACCACTGTGAAACGAACCGGTGGATCCTTCCTCAAAAGAAAAAGCAAATGAAGATATTTACTACTCGAAGTAAACATAGGACCAAGGGAAATAGTCACTTAGGCAAAGAACTCAGAAAACATAGAGGAAGTCAACAAATGAGGGCTCACGCCCCGCTATAGCGAATACCAAACCACCAATGAGAAGAAAGTAATGCCCTTTGAAAATTGGTAAACTCTTATGGAACAAATGCATAAGGTCTAAGCACACTCAAATAACTGCAAGTTGCGAACCGCGACTTAAATCTCAATTACTTTTACTTCACTCCTTCCTTTAACCAGGAAAGTTATTTTCTGTGACTCTCGCATCACTTCGCTAGCTTAAACAAGATAAGCTCTTAAGACCAAATCACATGAACCACTTAAGAACCAATAAAATCTTTCAACACGTCACTTTGCTTGAAATAGACTAAATTTCCCATAGCTCATGAGGTCCAAATGATTGCAAACGTAAACTCAAACACTTTCATTAAATCAATATCACGCAAGTGATCAAATTCTTTACTTTCAACGAAATAATACTCTCTTAGCAAGAATCATCATAACCTCTTATCATCGCATAAACTTTTCAAAAGAGATACAATAAATTACTTCATCATATCTCTATTATCTAAATGAGATTGCATCTACTTGATCTAGGGAAAACCTAGTGCAAAACCTCATATTTGAAACAAGCTCTTTCAATAAGATGATAATAGAACATGACAATCTCACCAATGTACACCAATGAAATCTCTTATTAGCTTTCATCCATTTAACTCTTATCGACAATTGACGCCAAGATAGAACACACTAAATGCTCTCTAGCCACACATGGCACAATCAAGATTTCCTACCTCTGTTTGCAAACTCAACAATAGTTAAGAGGATATAATCAATATTCTAACTTATGCTCAGCAATTAGAATGAAATGCCTTAAACCTCAATATTATAGGATGCATAAGACAAGGTTTCACAAGACGATACATCATCGCCCATCTAGTCATTTAAACAAGCTTCAATAGTTTTTACCATGGCAAGAATTAGGTAACGCTATCATTCGAATAAGATCATCAATATTCAAATAGAAGACAGATTCAAGATGAATATTTATCAAGACAACATTCGAACATATCCTTAACTTAACCATCACTAGCGGTTAGAATAACCGAAAAAGGGCCTAGATTCCAATCCGTCTAACAAATTTAAGAGATTACTCGATCGTAAGGATCAAACCGATTCATCAACATTTCCACACTTCTTAATAACAATAGGTCCTTGAACAGAATGAACAAACTCTTATCTAAAATTCATCATGTACCAAATACAACGATACTTCGCATTAGGCAATTCACTTCCATGGATTCTAGTTGAGAAAAAAAACTGCTTACACAAAGCCAAAAACCCAAATATGATAACTTATCTCATAACGGATAATTCATTTAATTAACACCTCTTACTTAAGCATGACAAGACATCGCTTAGGATTTTAACCCAATCCTTCGTAAGAAGAGGTATTAAATTTCAACACTCGAAATAATCCAAAAGAAATACATAAAGCCAAAGGTTTCACATGATAAAGAACTTGCAATGAAAAACTTTCAAGATCCACAATACCAAGTGAATAATTGAATCACATTTCCAATAAGAAGAGTAGAACTCCCAAGAAAAGATAAATCTTGCCGATAACCAACGCTCCCAAGAAACAACATTAGACCAAGAATCGAGAACAAGTAGTCGATTTATGAAACCAAGAAAGTCCAATGAAAACTCATCAAAAGGAATGTAAAGCACTAACTCAAGAAAACTTCATCAATCGCAACTATTACCGAATTGGCCAAATTCAAGATCAAGGAAGAGAATAACTTTTCTAAAGAAACTCGCCCTCAACACCCATAACTATGGTATTCAGGGTGGATACTACACTATTCTTTTACCACGAACGGTGGCGTAACCTGGCAAAGCCCATGGCCGTAACCACGACCTCAACCTCTTAACATCAACCATAGCCAAAAATCACTGTGAGTATAGAATATCATCTCATAACAATCACAGAATAATTTCATAGGTATAGAAGATCATATCATATCATATATTAACAAGGCAACATAACAGCAACAGAAACGCATTGCTTGAACCATCTCATCCTACTGTGCACCAGTGTGTCAAGCTTTAGGTTAATAACCATTAACAAATTTTCACAAATTTAGCTACCTAAGTTGCTAACTTATTCACCACGGACCTAAAGCCCGCTCGATACCAATCAGTAACACCGCTATTCAAAGCCAAAATGCTACCTAAAGACCTAACATAATATCATACAATGGAATAACTTCGACAATAATTCATCAACTAAGCTAAACAGATCAACATCGCTTGGAACATAACAGAATGTAATAATGGATCCACTAAGATAAACCTATCAACGAATGATCAATGAACAACGAAGGATCAATGAACATAAACAATTATTTAAACAAACTCCTCGAAAGGAAGTTACCATCCATGTCTAAGTTTAGTTATTACAATCCAACAAATAACGAATGAAAGACAATAACAATTACGTTATTGAATCTAGTGTAGAGTGAAATATATTTGAGTAGTGCGTGTCTACTCCTCCCAAGAGAAACTTCATCAATGGTCACCTAAAAACAAATAAACAAAGCAAGAGTGAGTCCAAGACTCAGCAAGTACATTGAATATAAGAATGACCTCCAATATGAACAAGATCACCTCTTCACGCTTTCAACATACAAAGACATGAATATTTATGAATGCATGAGATGAATGGAAGTAATCGAAGGAAGGATCGCACACGTGCTTATACCGGTATAGCTAGTGACACACCCGCCGGTGTTCACTTAAGCCCGCACCTTAACATAAGTGCGGGATCCAAGCACCGTATGAAGAACGTTTCATACAGTGTCCAAATCGCCCATACCGGAATTGATGGGTCTTATATGCCCATACCGAATTGATGGGTCTTTCTATCCACTCCCGTGGACGGGACATGACAATGTCCAAATCTGCCCACATTGGAATGGTGGGACTTACAATCCACTTCCGTGGAGGAAACATGAGTTATGGATGCAAGGAATGAAATTTGAACAATGAAAGACATCATCTCGAAACATGGAATCAACACATATGAACGAACATAGACTTTTCACCTTCTCATGTATCATAAGATACCACAACATGAACATTTAAGCATTCATCAATCACAAACATTAATATTAGCAAAGTACTTGCCTTCCGCGATGCGACGCGTTAGCAGGCAACGATGATGCTCCCAAACCCGTAGCCTCGCTGCCTAAACAATTAAGTAATTTAAATAAGAACACATTGCACACAACACTTCTCGACACCGCTTCTACAACGCTTCCCGCTTACTCAAGATTCAACTAGAAACTCTAATCTGAAAATTGACTACTCAGGCACAAACTGAAACTGGACAGCAGTACGGTAAAAATCATATCTATTGATCTGGAACTCGGAATGAGGTGAGACCAGTTTATATGGATTCTTAACTGACATATCTACAATACTCTAGTTGACAAGGTAACCCAATTCGGCCAATTTAATTTGCTAATTGATAGATGAAATTATAGAACAGAAACTGCCTAGATGAAAAAGACAGCAGCACTAAAAAGATCATAACTTTTATTCTACAATTCCGATTAGAGTGTTCTTTAACAATATTGAAAGGTTATAAAATTGCCTACAATAACCTAGTTGGCATGACATTCATATTTTGCCTTTAACAAAAAGTGGCACACAGGTCAAAACTAATTATAGAAACTGACATACAATCTGGACAGTCACATTGAAATATAAATAACTTTTGTTCTACAAATCCAAATAGGGCGTTCTTTATGAATACTGAAAGCTAATGAGATCACGTACAAAAGTCGTTATGGGCAAGACTTCTGAATCATCTTCTATCTAAGTCATAATTTAACAATTACAGTGACTGCTAATTCTCGTCAGAATTCTGGACAGCAGAAACTAAAACAATCATAACTTTTGATCCGTATGTCGGAATCAGGTGTTCATGGCGGCCACCGAAAGCTAAGAACAATATCTAAATAACTATAGCTGATCAAATTTCCTAATTCTGCCTTTAAGCACACGAAAGAGGCCGCGCAAGACACTGGACAGAACTGAATCTTCAGCAGACAGAACTTGATCCGATCAATCCTAATCAAGTTCACCTCTACGATCAATCCAACAACATAAACGACGATCGTTACCCTTGGAGACCACAAGAATGACGCTGGAACTCCTCACGAAGATCACCCCCACCTTTCTTCTTCTTCCCTTCACTTCTCCTCTCTTCTTCCCGATGGCCAGCAGTAGGGAGGATGGCGCCAAGGAGAGGAGGAGCAGCAGGAGGCGGAGCATGGTAGCGTGTCGCCATCGTAGCACGGCCATCGTGTGCGCGCAGCCACTCTTGTAGCAAGGGTGGCTAGGGTTTGGTCCCCTCCCTCCCTTGCCTTCTAATGGGTGCTGCACCACTCATGGGCCTTGGGCCACTAAGGCCGGCTCCTCTCCTCTCGAATATGGGTTGGCGGCCCATTCCTCTCCTAAAATTCTGAATTTTGAACTTAATTCCATCTCTAAACTTTGTTACAATCGATATTGAATAAATTTCCCTCTCCCGAATAATATTTTATCCAATTGATATTTGGGGTATTGCACTTGGTCCTTAAGAACTTTGCAAGCTTGAACCGAGGGTGTGTCATTGGGATGGCAACGAGTTGTGCATCATTGCAAACAGTAATATTGTCTAATGGTTGCATCGTCACTTGCATGATCTGATTCTGGGCGACAGGGAACTGGCTCGGATTCTGATGTGTCACTACTGGCACTAGAGATAGTTGTTGGTCATCGTCTGCTCTGGTACTGACACTGGCGATGGTACGATGACTTGCTTGATTATTCTGATTCATCAAATTGACTAAGGTAGCGGTGGTCTGATTCTGCTGGGTCATCCTGCTATTCATGTTCTGCATCATCACGTTCATGGATTGAGTTTGAGCTACCAACAATTGTTCCATGACTGGATCTGCTACTCCTGGTACTGACAACTGTCCACTTGGATTGATAACATCTGAGCTGGCACAGACTGTCTTGAGATTACTGATAGGGCTGGCTTCACTGGGGTTCTCCATCTGCTGGCTGACCAGGGCTCATAGATGAGAGGGAAAAGCACAAGGTAAGGGAAGACAATCTACTAAGGGGAGCAGGTTTAACCCAAAGAATACCAAGGAACACACAAATAGCTGAAAAGCTATTAAGAAGCATAAAACTCACAGCCAAATTACACCGAAGAAGGGAAACAAAGATCTAATCGTCTAGTCGATTAAACTCTAACTTAACAGGGCGACTTGGTTCAACACACGGGAGGAACCTATGCTGATTTATCCTATATGGATAGTCTGAAGAAAACTCGATCTGATCACGGTCTTCATCAAACATTGACTGCTTGCGATCCTTGCAGGCGAATCTTGGAAAAAGACAGGGTGACGTACAACTTCTTCTTGGTCTTCAATTTTTTTGCGACGCACTTGTCTTGAACACTTGGGGAGATGTCGATACGTTGTTGTTTGTTGCATGGTCTTCAAACAGTTGCTCAAAACTGCTCTTGGGCATCCACCAAGATATTTGACATGGATAACGATGACTATAGAACTTATGAGGAGAGAGAGTCCAATTTAATACTCCAAATGGTGAGGACGAAAATAGATGAGAAATGGATAGAATAGAAGAGTATAGAATAGACAAGGTGAGAATAGCACATCATTAAGATTTTCCATTTCTAAAATAAGTTTTGAAGTTTTCCTTACAACGGCCATTCTAACTAAGGTCACGACCTACAGTCGATATGGCTCTGATACCACCTCTGTCGGGACCCAAAAATGCAATTCTAGACCCTCTGTGTAGACTGCACTAGTCCAGGATCACGCTAGTGCACACAGTGGCAACATCGATGAAATATCATTTCCATATACAAAGATGACTAATAAATAGGCAAATAACAATAAAATCGAGTAAAGACCTTAAGGTCAAAGCTACAATTAATGCCTCGTAAGGCTTAATAGCTCAATGAAGCCGCAATGAACGAAACGGAATAACTCGGTGAAGCCCATCCATATGCCCACAGCAATCGGTCAAAGTCGCGACCTAGTTCTTCTCGATCCTTGAAGTAGACCTTCTTGACCGACGATTCCTTCACTCTGTAGGTTTGGGCGCAAGTTTTACAACAAGCGTGAGTACACAACCGTACTCACAAATCATACCACAGAATGCAATTTATTTTGCAGAAATGCAACATTTTCAATTGAATACAAGTAATAGATTGAAAGCATAATTCAAAACAAATAGACAATATTAATTTAACAGTTGTTTTCACAAAGACATATAACCTAAACACATTCTTTCACACAGCCATATGACTTAAATCACAAAGTCGTCCCTTCCCAAAGGTTTTATGAAAACTACCACTGTGTGAAATCCCGAGCATGTCCATGATCATGACGCGCTATTCGAATAGATTGTTTAACACTCGCAGAGGTTGTACACTTTACCCACAAGATGCAATCAATCGGATCGAGCTGATCACAACAAAACCTTTCGTAAACTTCATCTCAACATTGACACTCCGATGTGCTTACAAACCGCTATGCCAACCCTAACGGTGCTTTGGCATAACACACATCGTTGGACGAGGAAGCGACGAATCGCCCCGCGATGTGAGCCGCCACTGAGGCTGAAACACACCTCCACCCTGGCACATAGCCTAACCTACAGCCTGAGTAATCAATGCCAAGAATCCATAACCTACTAAGTTAGGCCCGTCCCATACCAGGCATGTGGTCGTACAGTAAGGCCCAGTTCAATGGCGCACAAAGTTAAGTCCTTAATTGACCAAGGCAAGATTTTCATTTTCTAACTAGATCACAAAGATTAACATTCCCATCACAAAGCTTCCACCATATCACACAACTTCCACCACTTGCGTCAGTCCAAATCCTTTACCACCCAGTTGGTTTTAGTGCAACACATGCCATCACGAAGTAATAACACATAGCACACAGTTTTACACAAAGCTCCATAGTCACTTAGTCAAATTTATAATTGCAACTCAGATGATAAGTGAGACTCGTAGCATGGCTAAGCAATCTACTCGTACTAACCAACCCACGTTGGTAATACCATAGCACCAACTAAATATGAACCAATCTAGGGTGACAAAAGATTATGACATACAATAGACAAAGTGGATATAACAAATTGGATAGTAACTATGCCCAAAGCATTTAAATAAATAATTAAAGTAGAATGCAATACTTTGAAACAAAGTAATTTGAAAACTGGGTTCAAGATGATCAAAGGTATGACTTGCCTTGATATAGCAATTATGATCTTATTTTATCTTCAATCTTCTATTTGCTTGATCTTCAGCACCTTCGGACGATTCCGGGACTTCGGCGTCTAACGAGAAAGAAAGCGCAAAACAAACTAAATTCAAAAAGACAAATCAAATGAACTCCAAACTGAAATTGAATGGTACTGGAAGATAGATATTGAATTTAGATGAATTTAGAAACTTGAATGGGTTCAATCGAAATTCGGATGAAGAAGATATGGCTCTCGGAAGATTGGAATTCATATGAAATGATGAAAAAGCTCTACGGAATATTCTCAGAATATTCTATTCCGAAAATATTAGAAAAAGAATTAGTGTATGGTAGGTGGGACGGAATGATATTTATGAATTTCTAGAATTAAAATAATTCCAGAAATAAGGTAGAGAGAGTGACAAGTGGGACCAATAAGGTAAAAGGACTTTTCAAGAATTAAATTAATTCCCGAAAATAGAATTAGGGGTTGACATGTGGGCCACTGGTCTATGGACCAGGTCCACAGAGATATGCTAGTCCACGGTGGACCAAGCTCATGGCTAGGGTTGACCAAAAGTTGACTGACGTACGGGACCCGCATGTAAGTGAGATAAATAATTTAGGGTTTTAATTAGGAGGATGACATGTGGGGACCACATGTAAGATATATATATATATATATATATATATATATATATATATATATATATATATATATATATATATATATGGATGGCAAAGGGTCCACATGGAAGTGAGAGAGATATAGGTAGTATGGCTTGAATTGTTTGGATGACAAGTGGGACCGAATAGGAGAAAGAAAAGGTGTTGACCACGTTGACCAAGTCAACAGAATAAAAGAACAGAGCATACGCTGTTGTTGAAGAAAGAACAGGGAAGCTACTACATGCTGATTTCGTAAACAAGGTGGTGACGGTGAACGGAGGCGAACCAACTTCGGCGAAGGGGCAAAACGGAAAGGAAACGACGAGCCGGAGATGATGACGCGGTCCAGACATCAAGATTTTGCTCCATGCGACGGCAGCGACGCGAAGAACGCCGACGACGGCGGCCTCACGGGCGCGTAACACTTCCGGTGATGCTCTGCGAAAAGGGAGGTGAGCACGGCGTAGAACGCGGCGACGCGAACTCAACGGTGGTGGAGTTGAAGGTAGGGGATCAACGGTTGCGAAGTAATTGGCCGGAGAAGGACGACGGGCAAGAGGCGAGAACGCCGATTCTCGCCAGACGGTGGATGAAACTTGAATCTACAAGAGGAAAGATAGGTATTGACGAGGGGCACAAGATGACGCGGTCGGATTTTGGAGAAACTCACCGAGAAGCGAGGAACGCGATGAACACGCTTCGCTTTAGGACTTGACATGGCCGACGGTGCTCGGTGATCTTCGAGCGAAGAGGAAGGAACCATGACGTAGAACGCGACGATGCGGCCAACGCCGCAGACGGTTCGCCGGGGACGCCGGATGAAGCCGTAGTTCGCGGAGAAGAACTTCGGTTGGAGTTCGGTTTTCTGGAGATTGCGGCGAAAATAGATCGGTTTGGAGGAAACCAATTCAGGGGATTGGAAGAGGAGATCAAGACGGACGCGTGAGCGCAAACGGCTCGCTTTTATATGTACCGTAGAGAAACATATCGAATTTGGAAATTTTCAGTTGGAAACGGATACGGAACGAACTCTCTGCTGCGTTCGGTTCTGGAAGATGAACAGTACCACGCGGTTACTGTAGCATGTGGGCAGGAGAGAGAAAAGGCTGATTTTCCAGAATTAAAATAAAAGGCCAAAAATCAAGGAGATCAAATAAATAGCAAATAAATCCGAAAAAATCTCAGAAAATACCCAAAAATTCCTTGAAAGACAAGGAAGCCAAATAACACAAGTTTTTATTTAATTCACGTTTATATTAGTCAAATTAAATATTTTTAATTTAGAAAATTCCCAATTAAGCTTTATTAATTCAAATAAAATTGGCGAAATTTTCTAGGGACCTAAACTACTCAAAAGATTTTTGAAAAGCCAAATTTTGGGACGTTACATTAAGAGTCCAAAGCTTAACTTTCTTCATGTCAACATTCTATTCTACTCTTGTTTGGCTACTGGCCAGGACACGGAAAGCCTCCTAGTCGAAGTCTCTCCTCTCTACACGTGGTCCTGCCCATCGGAAGGAACTTCCTAGCGAAGGTCCTTTTCTTACAATCCTAGCTGCCAGTCGGACTTGAGCATGAGCACGTCTCGCGAAATATTTTTCATGTCTTTAGTTCTTAGCAACCATTACGACCGGTATTGGATGGTATATATAAACAAGGCCACTTATCGTTTTATTTTTTGCATACATTCTTGCATAAATACTTATCATCAAATCCAGTCTTGTGACATCTTCTGACCATAGTTGGTATTGTACAATATTTTGATCATGGAAAGGATCTAAGCTAGTTGAAATCATACACTGGTTCCAACCAAAATGATTTCCTAGTGTTGACTAGATCATTTTTATAACAAAATCAGCACCTACTTTGTACCATGATCATAGCTATTACTCCTTTTTATTGGTCTACTGCTTTAGTAATGTTCATCTACTAATATAAGCAGTCGGGGGCTAGGGGGTATAGGAGTATTTAGCAAGGACTTCATAGATGATAAAAGGTAAGTTTTATTTACACAGTCTAAATGTTACAATCATTTACTTGCTGGAGCCGCCAGATTGGCCACTACATGATGGAGATCCGACTTCTATTTTCTCTACAACTTTGTCTCTGAGAGGCCTTACTTCCTCGATGAACTTGGTTGCTGTAACGCCCTTTTCTCTCCCCGGGGTCAACCCCCCCTGTCAGACCCCCCCGTCACCCCGACCTGGTTCTCCCCACCAGCTTGTCCTCTTCCTCCTGGCCGTCTCCACTTGTCCCGTCCTCTTCCCTCCTCTCTTGCGCACGCGCGCGCCAGAGCAGCGTCGCGCTCGCCTTGTCGCGTCGCGAGTAAGCCGCTGTGTCATCGCCGCCCGCACGCCACCTCCTGGCACCTCCACCTACACCCCTGCTGTGCCCTCCCGCATGCCGTCGAGCCGCCATCATCACCCGGAACTGCACGCCTTGCCGGAACCCCCTCCTCCCGAGCCTCCCCGCTCCTCCTCCCGGCTATAAAGCCTCACCCCCACCGCTCCGTCCCAGCGCCTCCTTTCCCCTCCTCCCCATCTCTCCTTCTTCCCTCCCCCCAAGCAAGAAGAAGAAGCCAAGGAAGGAGAAGCAAGAAGGAAGAAGAAAAAGAGCCGGAGAAGCACTTACCTTGGCACCGCCGCCCTAGCCGCGCCTCCCCGTCGCCGTTTTCCTCGCGCCGCCGCTCGGTGAGCCCCGTTGCCGCTGCCCCGAGCCGCGCCTCCTCTTGAGCCGCCGCCGCCCCGCACCTCCATTTCCCCTCCTCCCACGCCGCCGCCGCCCTCCATTTCTCCCCTTTTCTCTCCTTGACGCGCGAGCCGCTTTAGGCGACGCCGCGCGCCCGCACTCTGCCTTGGCGCGCGCCACGGCCAGTGGCCACGGCGCCATGAAGTCGGTTTTGGCCCGAGGCCTTGGGCCGGGCTGAATCTTGCGCGTGGGCCGCCAGCGCTTTCTTTTTTTTGTTTGATTTTATTTTCCTTTTTCTTTTTTAATTCCAAAGAAGGCTTTAAAAATTCATATCTCCCTCATTTTGGCTCCAAAAATTATAAAGTAAATTTCTAAAAATTTGTAAAATCAAGATCTTGCTAATGGCATAGATCTTGTTCAATTTGGAGTTCATTTGTGTATTCTCGAATATTTATTTGCTCTTGTTGCTTGTTGTTTATTTTTTCGGTACTTCACACGCGTAGAGTTCGAGGTCGTCGGAGATCTCCAGGGTGATCAAGATCAAGACTACCAGGACCCTCTTCCCTTCAATCAAGGCGAGTCAATACTTTGATCATATTGAGCCTACATTTTATGCAAATTATATTCTTTAAGCAAATGTATGTTAAATCTTAAGGTAGTTAAATGCCCATTTGTGATTAATTAATTATTATGTCATCCTTGACAACTTGAATCCCTTAACCATTGTCACCCTAGTAACTATATGGAAATACTAGTTATAGGTTGTATTTAAGTGACATGCTAGTCTTGCTTAAATACTCGGGGCAATAAATGCCCCAAACATCATCTCTTTAAAACATGAAAATGGCTTTGGGCAGTCATTGTGGGGGAAATGACTGAGATGGTTGAAATTGATGTATTTTACCCCTCAAAAACCCTATAACTTGTTGTTACTATCTGGGTGGATGGAAAGGTGGATGGTATAATGTAACATCCCAATTTTAGGCTTGTGTTTCAAATGTAAGAAAATGAGTAGAAATTAAAACTTTTTCTTACATCCTGTATTTCCTATTGTACCAAGCAAGTATTGTACAAGAAGTTATGGAAATACGAAGTCACAAGTCTTTTGATCCAAATCTTGAACTTTCAAAAACAATCTTGTCAAACCTCTTGATCATCTCCTGGAGATATTTTCCTAAGTTCTTGGGATGGTATGTGGACCCTCTGAAAAGTTTCACAATTTTTAGAAAATGTTTGAATATTTTTGGAGGTCAGTCAAACCAATTCAAAATCTGGTCAAACCTTGGACCAGTGCCTTGTTAAATTTTTGGAGGAAAATCCACAGCCCCAAAGCCTCTGAAAATTTTATGCTAGGTCCTCGTTTGAGCTAGCAAGCTCCTGTAAAAATTTCATAATTTTTGGAGTTCTATTGCTACCTCAAACAATCCTCCAAATGTCAGCCTTTCTCTAATACCAGAAAATTTAAATCTGGTTGGAGTCAAACCCGGGCTCGGACCCGAGCCCAACTCAACCAACTTGGTTGGACCACGTCGCCAGCGCCGCACCCGAGCTCAGTCTCGTGCGCGCGCTCGTTCTAGCCGTTGGATTTCAATCCACCGCCACGACCTCCCATCGACCGAGGACCTCTTGAGCGCCTCGGCGCCTGGTGGTCCAAGCCACTGGATCTCCATCCAGCGGTCACGACCTCCCAGGACCTCCTCGCCCGCGCTCGGACCTCCCCACCTCGGCGATTCTTGGACGTCCAGGACCTCCCCAAGCAAATCTGGGACGTCCAGGACCTCCCCAAGCAAATCTGGGACGTCCAGGACCTCCTTAGCGCTGTGTTTCTTCCTCACGACCTCCCTGAGGTCTGCCCGCCATGAAATTTCGCACCTGCAGCGCGTGTCGTGGTCGAGCGGTTAGAGGGCGTGAGATGTCACCTTGCCTCTTGTCAACGGCTCTTTCTACTGACATGCATTTATTGCCAGTCAGCTTTAACCTCCAAAGTCTTCACCTGCTCTGCCACTTGTCCTGTCGTGCGTGCCGTTGGCAGGGGCATGGTTGTTGCTCACAGTAGGTTGCCCTAGCCCTTGCCAAGCTCCCAGGCTATACATAGCCTGAAAACTTCCTCTCCTTTTCCTTTTCGTTCTTGGCTGTGCTTGAGCTCCCTCAGTTGAGTGGTCCTCAAACTCAAACCCCAAGAACACCACCACCCCGAACCTCCATTGTCACCCTTGGAGCTCCTGCCGGCTCGAGCTCCAGTGGTTCCATCAACGTTCTTGCCTGCTTTCTTGTCATCTCGAGCACCTCGAGCATTCTCTAACTTGCCGTGGTTATCCATCGCAGGTGGTCAAGTTGGGAGCCGCTTGTCGGGTCGAGGTCGTCTTCTTCTTCTTCGCCGGCAAACACATCACCGCGACTTCATCGACCTCCTCCAAGTCCCTCCGTCTTCCTCTGGACCTTCCCTACACTCGGGTGAGTTCATTTTAGTCCCTTAGAGCTTAAGGTCTAGCTAGCTTAGCTCGTGGCGCTCAGTTTCACCATTTTCGGTTTTTGCCGAAACACTCGTCCTCCGTCATTCTCCGGCTCGCCGGCGTTCTGAGTCGTCGCCGCCGTCGAGAGCACATCCTTTGGGTTCCTGACGTTATTTGGAATCCAACCATGCCCTTGGTTTACGCCGCGAGGTCCCCATCGCCGCGGCAAACCGTTGAGCCCTTCGATTTTGCCGGTTCAAAACCTCCGTTTTAGTCATCCGTTAGGACATCTTAAATGCCCATTTATTACCAATCATCGATGCGATGAGTTGTCTTAGCCGCCACCCTTTGTCGCTGTCCGGAGGTCCCGCGCCTTTACACAGCACCTTGGACCTCCTCGAGTTCTTCGTAGCCGTCTAGAACCACCTTGGTTAAATCCTAGCCGCTAGGACCACTCTTGCGCAAAAAGACCTCCTCGAGGTCATTTTTGTAAAAACCACCTTCGGGACCTCCACCTTTGTCCTCTTTGCAAAAGACCTCCCCTTGGTCATTATGCAAAGACCACCTCAGGACCACCCTCGGGGTCGTCTTTGTAAAAGCCACCCGTGGCCTTTTACAAAGAAAACCCCCGCTCAGGACCTCTTAGGCTCGATCCTAGCCGTTCACGACCTCCCCGGTTTAGATCTGAGCGTTAGATCTCATTTTGTAAAATCTTTAGCGCTCGACCTCCTCCGCGTCGATCCGGACCGTTCAGACCTCCTAGGTCTAATCCGAGCCGTCCGGATCTCCTCCGATTAAAACCCTATCGCTAGGACCTCCCGAGAAGATCTTGGCCATCCAAGACCTCCTCGTGTCAATCCCAGCCGATCAAGACCTCCCCGAGTAGATCTTGACCGTCTAGGGTCTCATCCTTTAGATCCGGCTTTAGGACCTCCTCCTCTGGTCTAAACCGTTAGATTTAGATCTAACTGCTAGACCTCCTTCCTCAGATTTAAAGCCTTAGGACCTCCCTCGTTCATCTTGGTCGCCCAGGACCTCCCTCTCGGGATCGTGTCCGTTAAAGACCTCCCTCGGGAGATCTAGACCGTTGAAGACCTCCTCCGTGAGCTTTTAGCCGTCTAGACCTCTCTCCGAAGGTTTACCCGTTGGACCTCCTCTAGTGCTCGGGACCGCCAGATCTCGATCTGCGGTCCACGACCTCGGTTAGGCGCGTAGACCTCCTTGCGTGCGCTGTGCACGCACTGGTCGTGATCGTTGGATCAGATCTCAACGGTCCGGACCTCCCCATTGCGGGAGGAGGTCTTCCGTGCGGCGTGCCGAGGTGCGTGGCCTGCGATGCAAGATCGACGGCCCACGACCTCTCCTTTGTCTTCGATTCGGTTGGACCTCCGAGAGCTCAAAGTTTCCTAAGTCTTTTCTTTGTTTCAAATTTCAAAAGTGCATAACTTTGTCATTTTAACTCCTTTTTGAATGATTCCAGTTGCTGTAGCTTTGTTATAGTATAAAATTTAATCTGAGAATGAATTTAGGCCCTGTGTTGTAGCAGAAAATGATTTAAATAACATGATCTTATTTAATGCAAATTGATGTCTAGAAATTCATGGAAAATTTGTAAACCCCATAACTCCCTCTCTGTAGTTGCAAAGTGAGCAAACTCAACTGTAAATTTGGCTCAGACATGCTTTAATTTGATCTAGGCTTTGTCTTTATTCATGTTCCTGAGAAATGATATATGCTAGTTGTAGAACTTAGAAAAATCATAATTAAATCATTTTAACTCCAAATAACCTAAAATTTTATATGGGTTACCACTATACCAGTAGGTAGCTACCATAAAAATTTCAGCTGCAAAACATTTCTAGAAAATGTTTTTGCTACAGTACTAATTAGGGCCGAAAATGGGTTTTTAGGTAATATCTTTTGCACCACAAATCCAAATTAGGTTTTTCCAGTTTCTATATCTAGGTATATTCGTATTCTACCTTATGTATAAATTTCGTCGCTTTTGGATAATTGTTGCTTGCTCATTGGTTTATTTGTGGCTCGTCTTATCGGTTGTTCTTGGTTCTTTTTGCCTCTCGCTTAGGATTCGACATTTGCGGTAATCCCGAGAGCGACCCTCCACAACAAATTGAGCAACAGCAAGAAGGCAAGCAGTTTGATCATGTTAATCCCAGTATTTTAAGTATTTATGTTGATTACAAATTCTATGTATGCATTGCTATTTTGTGTTAATAGTTGGCCTAGTAGATGCATTTCCTTAGCAAATGATTATCCTCTACTACCATGAGCCTAGGTTACTTGCTGTGATTTAGAGTTCGTGGATGGGCTCTTGTCACTTAGTAGTTGCGAATTAATTGCTTAGCCATGCTTAGCTTCGGTAGAAATGGGCGGTTATCGACTTGTCGATAACCTTGATCACATCAAACTTATTATGATTATGATTTCCACCTTGTGCTATGTCTACTTATGAAAACTAAAACTGAAAATAAAATGATTTAGACTTGGGCACAATGGTATGATGGTGTGATTTTGGGTGTGACTGGAATGGTGCCCGGGTCAACAAGGACCGAACATCTTGTTACACTAAACCAAGCATTTTAGCGTGCTAACCACATTAGAGGGTATGGGACCTCTCTTGACTTAGTACTTTGGCGTGTATTGGCTCCGGGTCGCAGGGAGTCGCAGGAGGGATGGAGGTGGGAGCATTGTAGTGTCCGAAAGGTTTCCCCCCCGTAACGGGTGGTTGTCTTTCGGCTTGCAATGTAAGCGTATGGTGTTTCTACCCATACGAGCGGCTCGTAGTTAATACACAAGATTGGAAATGTCTCGTAGGACTTAGCCGGGCCGGCATACCTTCGGTAGTGTGCTTGTGGCTTGAAGGCGGTCTGAAGTGTGGGTACATTGGTACACCCCTGCAGGGTTAAAACTATTTGAATAGCCTCGTCCTAGGTTATGGACACGCTTGGCAAGGTCTTTCAAGAGTTAGACTACAACCTTTTAAATTAAAACTTGATGGGTGGTACGAATCAGGGATTCGTGCTATGTTGTGGTGGCTATTGGGATAGTCACTTCCAGGTGGTTACTTGTATGTATCTTTACTTACTGTTACTTTGATAACAAAACAGATTTGCAAACTTGCTTTTGAAATATATTACATTATTGCAAATAAAGTTGGCTTCATGCAAAATGAGACATACAACCTCCACCTAAATAAGCTTGCATGTAGTTTATGAATAGGTCTGCTATTCCACACGTCAGTCTTGCGGGTACAAAGACAATCTTTGTACTCGGATGCTATGCTTAATTGTTCTACATTGCGAGAGGAAGAAGGTGAGCCTGAGGGGCCTCACTTTTGCGAGCTGTGTTGTGGTAGCTTGCGGGGCGACTAGCTTGGCGGCCCGGTCGGTTGCCTTGTGGGTTGTGTGGCTAACCGGTCGACTTTTGTTCTAGCCATCTTATGGCGCTTTTGCTTCCGCTGTCATTCTTGTATATCGTTCTATTTGGCCGGTCGGCTCTCTTTTGTAATAACTTTACTTTATGTATGTCGTTGTTGAACTCAGTGATGTATGTGTATGGAATTGATGTGTAATTTTGTGATGATGTACATATGCTGCAATTCTGGGAAGCATATGTCCATCGAGGCTTAGAATGTTTAATTAGTAACGCTAGAACCAATTGGAGGTTAAGTGTTACTAGTTAAATATTCCGGGTCCTCACATATAAATTGGGTACTAATGTAGCCCAGGAAATGTTATTTTGTGGATGGTATGTGGAAGAACCACCCAGATAACCCTAAGGACTTAATCTTGTCACGACCTCCCGTGTAAAACAAGTACAACCACAAGTCTGCAACAAACTGCGACTTGGCTTAGTAAATTTATCGAATCCTGAAAGTCATCTCACTGAGGAATAAAGGGGCACAAGCTCTGGGTATGTCGGGCTTGATGGGACACCGAGTCAAGGGTGAAGTTCGCCAGTCGCTGTGGTGTAGCCACGCTACGCCAGTCGCTGAGGTGGACATCCCGTGCAACGTATGGGCGTAACCCCATATGGGTGAGACGATGGAAGGGACGAGATATTTAGAAAGGTTATTGTGACGACCTCTCGACTACATGACCAAGGAATCATGTAGGGCAACGAGTTAATCGTCTCTTGTGGGTAAAGTGTACAACCTTTGCAGAGTTATAAACTGTTTAAACAGCCGTGCCTACGGTCAAAGGCGGACATGGGAACTTAACTTGAGTTAGTTCTATTTCAAAAACCTTTGTGGGTGGTATGAAAAATGTGGTGGGCTCACCTAGCCCTGAGTTTGGTTTTTGCCTGAGTTTTCAGACTCAGTGCTGTATATGTGGGGTTAACCCCAATCAAATTAAGCATAAGGCGGAGGGAACCTCTGTTGTTATTAAATATTGCGCAATTACTCTCTTTAAATAAAATACAATTTGTTAAAAAGGCTAAGTAATAGGACTTTGTAATTATGATACTTGGAAATGTTGCTTTCGCAAATAAAAGTACCGAGCCATCCTTGATAAGCCTTGCATGTATAATATTGCATTGTGTATTGGCTCGCGAGCACGGAAGTTGTGCTCATCCTCGCTTTCCCCAAAACCCTTCAGATGAAGCCGGCGAAGGAGACTATGCATATTACGAGGACCCAGAAATCAATGGGCATGGAGTTGATAAAGACTAGTCTAGTCCTGTAGTTATGTCTCGTCCCAGTCTAGCGGACTCGTTGGTACTTGCGTACAACCGATATTATCCAGGTCCTTGGTTAATATCAGTCGTACACAGGTTGCCCCAGTCGCTTGCCTGTGGAGAGATGAGCTCTACCCCTTTTGCTTCCGCTGTAGTCGACGTTGCTTTTATATAATGTAATCCGGGACCAACAGAGCTGGTATCAGAGCATACGACTGTAGGGTCTTAGCTAGATTGGTCGTTGCCTTAAGGACTTGTATCTTATTTTTGAAACTAAGAAAAAGCTTTTGCTAAAATATAGAGTATTTACTGCTCTTACTCATCACTCTTAGTTATGTACTTATCCTTACTTCACTTGAGTTTTACCTTGTTGCTGACCCCCTCTTGTTTTCAAAATTTGTAGATGGCTACCCCGTCGTCAGATGGTCTGTGGGACCTCCTCGTTCATGGAGAGAACGAGGGAGGGTTCGCGGACATACTCCGCTAGCTGATGCAGTACCTCGGCTTTCCCCGTCATCCCATGTTCCGAGGTAGGATGACGAGGATCGAGACCCGCGAATCCTAGACAATGGAGGTGTACCTCTCCGCCAGGGTTGGCGAGTTCACTGCCTACCTCTTCAAGGCCGAGGCACCCCGGCGCAGCAGTCTCGACGCCATTTAGGACGCCGCACGCGTTGCCTCCACCCGCTTGTGTTGGAAGTACGAGGATCTCTTACTGAGGTCATCCTTCTGCTTCTACCCATATCTCCTCGATGAGGCGTGTCCCGCGAGCCTCGACACCGTGGATGACGACCCCACATGACGCGGCGAGTCCGGCTTACGCAGCGATGACACCACCATCGGCGCGCCATGGATGAGATCGACGACCGGACACTCCTCACCGGCAGCTATGCCCACTCCGACACCCTCCGGAGCAATATGATCAGGAGTGATGAAGCTCACTTCGCTGCAGTACAGGAGAGGGATGCTACGGTACAGGAGAGGGACTCCGCCCTTGCAGAGTTGGCACGCCTCAGGGCCGCCGCTACGATCCCTGCCCCAGCCCCGGTTTCACACGCCGTCGCCCCGTCCTCCGGTGCGGTAGACGTTCCCGTCCGAGGACCCGTCTCGTCTCACAAAGATGCAAGAAGGTGCGCCTGCCGCCGTCCGGCCACCACTTGGGAGAGTCCAGCCGTGGACGCAGCCCTAGCCCGCCACCTGGATTCGACGAGTCGGTAGTGGCGCCACCTCGATCGTTTCGCTCTGCTCCCGCTCGTCGAGCTTGATCGAGTCATTCGTTCCGCTCCCGAACAACTGTACTCTCCCGTGGTCACCCCTAGTAGAGTAGTTGTTAGATTAGACTAGGATAGCTAGCAGTGCTTGCTAGGTAGTCTTTTGGGTTGCAAGCACTTTTGTGTTCTTTCTTTTGTAGACGTTGTGTTTGTATCCTGTGTCATGACTTAGCTTAGCGTATATAATATGTTTCAGGAGTCATGTAACACCTAACCCCCTTAATATAATGCAGCCATTCTAGGCTTTGTATTGTGTTTGATCTTTTTCTTCTTTGATTTGGAGTTCTTCTGCTGTGCTCTAGGGGCTAATAACCCTCATATTTACTCTCTCTAGTTCTAAGCTTCAGAGTTTCTTCAAGATGCCGCCAAGAAGAGTCGCCGCCCCGTCCGTGGTACCTTTGCCATAGGCCGAGGAAGAGGTCGTGGTCGTGGTCATGGTCGTGGCCAAGGCCGAGGACAAGATCTGCCTCCTCCACCCCCAGCAAACCCAACGATGGCACAAGTCATGTACCAGCAGTCTCAGATCCTCCAAGCTTTGCTCAACAATCAACAGGTTGGAGCAGCCAGTCGCAACTCCAAACTTGCAGACTTTCTCAGGACCAGACCCCTCACCTTTGCTGCAGCAAGTGAACCCCTCGAAGTGGAAGATTGGCTTAGAGATACCGAGAAGAAGCTTCGTCTAGCCCGTTGTTCAGAAGAAGATAAAGTGGACTTGGCCACCCATCAACTAAAAGGAACCGCTGCAGCTTGGTGGGAAAATTACCTCGCTGCCCGAGGTGATGAAACTCTAGAAGAAGAAGAAGAAGAAGAAGCGGAAGTAGCAGAAGTCGTAGCATCTACGATTGGAGCCCCACAAGAGCTCGCTGCCCCTGCCGTTGCCGCTGCAATAGAAGAAGTTGCTGAAGTACAACAAGTAGAAACTGAACCCGCATGGCAGCCAATTCCCTGGATTGAATTCAAGGCCGCCTTCAGAACCAACTTCGTACCAGCCGGTACCATGAGAATGAAGAAGAACGAGTTCAGGGCTTTAAAGCAAGGCCATCTGTCAGTCAATGAATATCTGACCAAGTTCAACCAACTTGCCCGCTACGCCCCTAATGATGTAGCCGATGAAGAAGAAAAGATTGATCGCTTCGTGGAAGGAATGCACGAAGATATGAGAGGACAGCTTATCCTCCACGATTACTCCAGCTTTCAACAATTAGTCAATAAAGCTCTCATCTATGAAAATGAGAAAAAGACTGCAGAGATTAGCGCAAAGGAAGATGTCATTTGAGAGGCCACAAGGTAGCTTTCCCCAAAAGTCAACATTCCAAGGCAGCTCATCTTTGAGATCATCTGCAGCCTCCTCTCAGAAAACTCCAACTCCCGCCCCACGTCCCCAAGGAAGTGGTTTGATACTCTCGCCCGTCGGAAACCAACAAGCATCAACCCAAGAAGAAACCTCCATCGCCGCTGTGGAGAAAAAGGACATTTAGCCAATCGTTGTCCCAACCATCAGAATGCTCCAGCAAGGCTCAACATAGGAACAACGCCAGTTCAAGGCAGGACCTCAGCTCCAAGCAAGAGTCACGAGACTACACAAGCATCAAGGTCGACACCAACACAAAGCCACGGCCGTGTGAACCACGTCACAGCCGAGGAAGCTCAAGATGCCTCAGGAGTGCTAATGGGTACGTTCCCTGTTAATTCAGTACCTGCACAAGTTTTGTTTGATTCTAGAGCTTCTCACTCTTTTGTTTCAAGAAAGTTTGTTGAAAGGCTTAAATTGTCTACCTATAAGTTAAAGAAACCCGTGGTACTTAGTTCACCCGGGGGACCCCTTTATGCTACCTCAGTAAGTCCCAAAGTGGAGATTGCTCTAGAAAGTTCCGGATTCCGAGCAAACCTTCTTGTGCTAGAATCCCAAACCTTGGATATCATCCTAGGGATGGATTGGTTGGCCAAATACCAAGGATTATTAGATTGTGCCAACAGAAAAGTGGTGCTTAACAAGAACCCAGAGACCACAATAAGAGTTAGTGTGGATCGTTCCTCCCCCTTGGATCGAGCAATCCACCACCTTGGAGAGTTGTCCTTAGAGACAACACATGTAGTTCAAGCTTACCTCGAGGTCTTCCCAGAAGAATTGTTAGGCATGCCACCAGACAAAGATGTTGAGTTTGTCATAAACTTGAAGCCAGGGACCGCCCCAATTGCTAAGAGACCATACAGAATGGCCGCTGACGAACTTGAAGAGCTTAAGACACAAATTGAAGACTTGCAAGAAAAAGGTTTCATTAGACCCAATTCTTCTCCCTGGGGTTCGCCAGTCCTCTTCGTGAAGAAGAAAGATGGCACCACCAGATTGTGTGTGGACTACAGAGCACTCAATGATGTGACCATCAAGAACAAGTATCCCTTGCCTCACATTGATGACCTGTTCGATCAGTTGACAGGAGCATCAGTTTTCTCTAAGAGAGACCTGAGGTCAGGATACCATCAACTTAAGATCAGGAATGAGGATATTCCTAAAACAGCTTTCACCACCCGATATGGCCTGTATGAGTTCACTGTTATGCCGTTTGGCTTGACCAATGCGCCAGCCTACTTCATGAACCTCATGAACAAAGTATTCATGGAATACTTAGACAAGTTTGTTGTCGTGTTCATAGACGACATCTTGATCTATTCAAAGACCGATGAAGAACATGTCGAACACTTGCAATTGGTCTTAGAAAAGCTTAAAGAGAATCATCTTTATGCCAAGTACAGTAAATGTGAATTTTGGCTTCATGAAATCAGTTTCCTCGGACACATTGTATCCCTTGGAGGAATTGCAGTTGATCCATCTAAAGTAGAAGCTATAATAGAATGGAAACAACCCACATTGGTAACAGAAGTGCGTAGTTTTCTCTGTTTGGCCGGATACTACAGACACTTCATTGAAGGATTCTCTAAGCTTTCCAAACCGATGACATCTGCTTAAAAAGGAAAAGAAGTATGAATGGATAGAAGCTTGTGAAAAGAGTTTCCAAGAGTTAAGGAAGAAGTTAACTTCTGCACCAGTGTTAATCCTGCCAAACATACATCAAGACTTCGAAGTCTATTGTGATGCATCGCGCCAAGGTCTTGGTTGCGTGCTCATGCAAGGAGGAAAAGTTGTAGCTTATGCTTCAAGACAGCTCCATCCTCACAAGGACAACTATCCAACTCATGATTTGGAGTTAGCAGCAGTAGTGCATGCCCTAAAAATTTGGCGGCATTACTTGATTGGAAATCATTGTAATATTTACACAGACCACAAGAGTCTCAAGTACATTTTTACTCAATCAGATCTCAACCTCTGACAAAGAAGATGGTTAGAGTTAATAAAGGATTATAACTTGGATGTCCATTACCATCCTGGAAAGGCTAATGTAGTTGCTGATGCATTAAGCCGTAAATCCTACTGCAGTAATGTCATGATTCAAGAGCATCAACCTAAGCTCTACAAGGAATTTGAGGCACTCAACCTTTGTTTAATAGAACAAGGCATTGTAGATGCTATGGAAGCCCATCCAACTCTAGAAGAGCAAATCAAGACCGCTCAAGAAGGACATCCTGGAGTCCAGAGATTCAAGCATCTCATGACAAAAGGGAAAGCCCCCAAAATGATGGAAGATCAACAAGGAGTCCTATGGTATGGGAAACGTCTCTTTGTTCCCCACCAGAAGGAACTCAAGGAATTGATTCTAAAAGAAGCTCACAGTTCAGCTTACACCCTACCCCTAGGCAGCACCAAGATGTATCAAGACATGAAGATTTTGTATTGGTGGCCACGAATGAAAAGAGATATCGCCGAGTATGTAGCTTGTTGTGATGTATGTCAACGAATCAAGGCTGAACATCAAAGACCAGCCGGATTGCTACAACCCCTACAGATCCCTCAGTGGAAATGGGAAGAAATCGGAATGGATTTCATTACCGGTTTGCCTCGAACCAAGTCTGTATGTGACTCAGTATGGGTTATAGTTGACAGATTGACTAAAGTCGCCCACTTTATCCCTGTGAAGATAACCTACAAGGGAGACAAGTTAGCCGAGTTATACACGGCTCGTATTGTGTGTTTACATGGAGTACCCAAGAGGATAGTCTCGAATCGAGGTTCTCAATTTACCTCGCATTTCTGGGCTAGTTTGCACTATGCCCTTGGAACCCATTTGGATTTCAGTACAGCATACCATCTCCAGACCGATGGTCAGACAGAAAGAACAAATCAGATTCTAGAAGACATGCTTCGAGCTTGTGCTTTGGAATTTACCATAGACTGGGAAAAATGTCTACCGTATGCCGAGTTTGCATACAATAATAGTTATCAGTCAAGTCTGAAAATGTCCCCATTTGAAGCACTTTATGGAAGAAAATGCAGAATCATAGAATCAGCAACCGTCTCTTGCTTGGAATATTTCTAGCTCATTGCTCTTCCATTCAAAATGAATACAAACCCAGATTGTGAACGATAATCATCTTCGTCTGTTTGGAAGCTTGCATCGGTGTAATCATTGACAACGAGCTCTTCATCACCGCCATAAATTAGGAACGCATCTTTAGTCTTTCTTAAGTACTTAAGAATGTTTTTCACAACTGTCCAGTGACCTTCACCGGGATCAGCTTGGTATCTGCTTGTAACACTTAGAGCATATGATACATTTGGTCGAGTACATATCATGGTGTACATGATAGATCCAATAGCTGAAGCATATTCATACGGTCTCACTCATCAGTTGTCGAAGGATACTAACTCTTGCTAAGACTTATGCCATGTGACATAGGCAAGAACCCCTTCTTAGCATCCTGCATATTGAACTGTTTCAACACCTTGTCTATATAAGTACTTTGGCTTAATCCAATTATCCTTCTCGATCTATCTCTATAGATCTTTATCCCTAAGATATATGCTGCCTCTCCTAGGTCCTTCATAGAAAAACTATTTTTCAATGAGTCCTTAATGGATTCCAGCATAGGAATATCATTCCCAATCAAGAATATGTCATCCACATATAAGATTAGGATTACAAGTGCGCTCCCACTAACCTTCATGTAAACACAAGGTTCTTCTTTGTTCTTGATGAAACCAAACCTTTTGACCTCCTCATCAAAATATATATTCCAACTCCGAGATGCTTGCTTCAACCCATAAATGAATTTCTAAAGTTTGCACACTTTACTAGTATTCTTTGGATCGACAAAACCCTTAGGTTGTGTCTTGTACACATCCTCACTTAGGTTTCTATTAAGGGAAACCGTTTTGATATCCATTTGCCATATCTCATAATCGAAATATGCAGCATAGAAAGTCTCATTGTAGTCAACCCTTGAACTTGTCAAAACCCTTTTGCGACAAGTCGAGCTTTATGAATGTGAACATTTCCATCCATGATAATCTTTTTCTTATAGTTCCATTTGCACTCAATGGTTTTAACACCATCAGGCGGAACAACTAGGTTCCAAACCTGATTGTCTCCCATGGAGTCTATCTCGGATTTCATGGCTCTAAGCCATTCTCAGAGTCTGAGCCCATCATCACTTCCTTATAAGTCACAGGCTCATCGTTGTCTAACAACAATAATATCACGCGAATACTGAGTAGGTACTTTGCGCATCCTATCTGACCTTCGTAGATTTGGTGCTTCCCCGACCAGGGTATCTCCGATTGCAGGTTCCCCAACCACATTTTCCTTTATTAGGGCATTTGCAGCCAGGTCCTCCCCAAGTGGAGTTTCAGGAACCTCTTCGAGTTGCACGGTTATCCCACTTGCCCTTCTCGAGAGAAACTCTTTCTCTAGAAAGACACTGTTTCGAGCGATAAATACTTTGCCCTCTTCTCAGTTGTAGAATTAATATCCTTTGGTTTCCCTAGGATGTCCTATAAAGAAGCATTTATCTAACTTGATATGAGTTTATCAGACGTCAAACGTTTAACATAGACATCACATCTCCAAATCTTTAGAAAATACAAACTAGAACTCTTCCTAGTTCACATCTCATATGGTGTCTTATCTACTGATTTAAATGGTACCCTATTTAAAGTGAAAGCGGTAGTTTCTAGAGCGTAACCCCAAAAAGATAATGGCAGATCCGATTGGCTCATCATCGATCAAACCATGTCCAACAAGGTTGAATTACGCTGCTCGGACACCCATTCCACTATGGAGTGCCCGGTGGTGTCAGCTGTGGGACAATTCCACATTGCTTCAAATGATCACCAAATTTATGGCTCAAATATTCACCTCCACGATCAGATCGTAAAAATTTAATTGTCTTGCCAAGTTGATTTTGTACCTCACTTTGGAACTCCTTGAACTTTTGAAAGGATTCTGACTTATGCCTCATTAAGTAGATATATCCATATGTACGAAAGTCATCGGTGAAAGTAACGAATTCTGAAAACTACCTCTAGCTGTCGTGCTCATTGGCCCACACACATCTGTATGTACAAGTGCTAGCAAGTCAGACGCCCTCTCAATTTTTCCAGTGAAAGGCGCCTTGGTTATCTTTCCAAGTAGACAAGATTCACACATTTTAAATGATTTTGAATCAAATGAGTTTAGAAGTCCATCATCACGGAGCCTCTTCATATGTTCCTCACTTGCATGACCCAAACGACAATGCCAAATAAAAGTGGAATTCATATCATTAGGTCGAAGCCTCTTTGCATTAATATTATAGACAGGTGCATCATTAAGATTTAAAATAAACAACACATTCATAATAGGAGCATAGCCATAAAACATTTTATTCAAAAATATAGAACAACCATTGTCCTCAATAATGAACTTATAAACCTCTACCACCAAACATGAGGCAGAGATAATGTTTCTACTCATGGCTGGAACACAATAAAAATTATTTTATTCCATAATAAATCCTAAAGGAAAATGTAATGGCAAGGTCCTGATGGCTAATGCAGGAACCCTTACTTTATTCCCGACGCAAAGATCCATCTCGCCTCTTGCAATGCTCCTACTCCTTGTTAGACTTAGCATCGAATTGCAAATATGAGCAACTGATCCGGTATCAAATACCCAAGAGTTAACGGAAGAATCGACAAGAAAAACATCTATAACATTAATACCTGAAGGGGAAGGCTTAGTCCCACCATTCTTTTTCAGATCATCCAGGTATTTGTTGTAGTTCCTCTTCCAATGGCCTCGCTCTTTGCAGTAAAAGCATTCATTCTCTGAAGTCGAGCCGGACTTAGTCTTGGGCTTTTGCTTGTTAGTATGGATCTCATCCAAAGCTTTAGCCTTGCCCCTTCCTTTGACCCAAGACTTAGCCTTCTTCTTGAAGCTTGTACTCGTTTGCACTATCATCACATGATTGTTGCTTTTCTTAATGCTATCCTCTACAGTCTTAAGCATCATATGCAGCTCGGTGAGATTCTTGTCCAAGCCATTCATATAGAAGTTCAGAATGAATTGCCCATAGCTTGCAAGAAGCGACGTAAGAATCAAATTAGTAGCCAACTCTTGGCTAAGGGGAAAACAAAGTTTTTCCAAGCTCTATGTGTAACCAACCATCTTGATCACATGAGGGCTCACAGAACTACCCTCAGCTAGCTTACACCCAAATAAATTCTTCGAGATCTCATATCTCTCAGTTCATGTTTGTGTCTCAAACATGCCTTTGAGTGCCACAATCATATTGTAGGCCTCTATGTTCTCAAACTGCTTCTGAAGGTCTGAGTTCATGGCAATAAGCATGAGACAGCTAACATCAAGAGACTCATCACATGCCTTTTTATCGGCATTTTTAAGAGCAACAATAGTATTTTTAGCAAGCACTTCTGGAATTGGTTCCTATAGAACATGTTCCTTTTTATCTTGCCTAAGAACAATTCTTAGGTTGCAGGACCAATCCACAAAATTTGTTCCATTTAGTTTTTCTTTATCAAGTATCGAACGTAAAACAAAACTGATGGTAGGTACAACAATTGGTGCCATGATCTACAACATAAAATATGTAAAAATTAAGACATATGTTCAAGAAAAGTAACTTCTATTAAACAATTAAATAAAAATACTCCCACTAAATTCCATATCCCTCTTATGACATTTAGTGATTCAAGACCCACAATTAGTTAATCTACTAGTGAGCTTTGGCATCACTACTAGAAGATTAGTGAAATTGGTAAGCAACCCTTTGCTAATCATATCTCTACATGACTCTTATTGTTGAGCGGCATCTCTATGCCCCGATGCCCAACCCTATGCCCCAATGTCTATAACCATTATAATGACATTGTCAAGTTTAACCAATGCTATGCATGTAAGTGTTCGACACAAATCCATCTAGCCAAGGAAAGTTAATGGCACTTTCTTTTAGCAAGACCTACCATTAAAATACATGACTTTGGATGGTGCAGCTAATTGGGAGGGAAACAATTTAGCTTAATATTATGTGATGGAATTTTACTTCTACCATGCTAAAAGCATTCAGAGCAACAAAATAACATGCATAGAAATAAAAAGGAATATAAAAGGCATTCATAGACAATCACATTGCATCGTGATATAGTATGACCCTTCCACATGGTGATTTCGAACGTCGTGCTTCCTGTTCGCCATGTCTCCAAGTGGCCAATTCCTCCAAGTACTCCCACTAAGCCATTACTCCTAATAGCACTAGTAATAAATTACAAGGAGTGAAGAAGCATCATAAGTCCACACGCAGGCCATTATACAAATATAGACAGCCTTGGGCTGCAATAAGCATGACACGTAGGTCATGAACATTACACACATACATGCATCTCATACATCATGGGCCATACTATTCACAAAATCTTGCAAAAACAAGTTAGGAATTGAATCACATTCTATCTAACGGCTGGCGTGAACTAGCAATATCAAATACCAAGTTAAGATCATAGTCCATAGGGGGCAACCCGCACCAGAAGGGGAAAGCCCTCTAAATATACCAAGGTCCTTTTCGACGGTTTTGTAGCAGTGCCTCTACAATATCCACACGTCCAGGGATGGAACGTCGTACGTCGGTGTGCTAGCACCAACACACACGGTAGGGCCATCGAGAAGATGGTGGCTAGAGTTTTGGTGGAGCAACTTACATACGTCCCAACAGCCCCATGCATCCCCTTATAAAGAGCCCATAACGGATCCTATTCGAACTCGTTTGTTCCAACACGTTAAGTGTGTGACCCTGTAGGTTCATGTGTAATCGGTTGTGACTCGAAAACTCATTTTTGATAATGAGTCGTTAGCGGTTCCTAGCAGGACATAATGATTCCTGAATACACATAAATATTATATCGAACGAACCTTATGCAATATGATCTGCGACCAGGTCCTTATCACTTATTACAAGCTCGTATCTCCATACAACTAGTTCATATTTAGTTACGACTAGTTTGTAACTCCTTATGACCAATTAGTGATCATGGCCGACCAGTTTACGACCAGACCATATCTCCATATGACCAGTTCATATCTGGTCGAACTGAACGACCTGCTTGCATATTCTCCCTTTGCCTCACGATATCTGGTTGAACTCCAAGTGACATATTTTGTCATCCATGGACTGTTCAATACATTCTCGATCAAGTGACGGATAACTTCATGTGGTCGACTCTTCGACCACTAGTGACACAACCATGCACTTTCCTTATCTAACAATTACACATGTAGGAAACCATATCTGACCAGTCACACCTCTTTGCATGTTTCATAGCATACATGGAAGCTACCTTTATAACTGCCTAGTTACGGAGTAGCGTTTGGCAACCTCTAAGTATACTATTACACATGTAGGAAATCATGTTGATCTTAGGTCTAAGGATTATACATCATCATTACTTGAGACCAACTGATGACACATAAAATCATAACAATCTCAATGGTGTTTCTGAAGGAACACGGGTAGGCTACACTAGCGCAATTTCAAAAATCTATCACGCAACCAAGTAACCTCTGCTAGAAATAGATCACGGGATTACCACTAGATGCATAGACTCGTAGCGGAAGAAGAGTCGATATAGCGCATCGGTGCGATTGTAGACATACTGGCCTCGTGCCTCCTCCAAGTGCTCCTCGTGACCGTCTCAAGTTGCGGATCATCCTAGCATTGAAGCCTCACAGCAATGCCTCCAAGGTATCCACATGTACGGGCAAGGACACCACGCGCCTGGACTACTAGTGTCAGCTGCGCGGTTTTGGGCAAGGGAGGTGTGGTGGCTAGGGTTTTGGGAATTCCGAGAATCACACTTAACCCTATGCTACCGCCCCTTTATATATAGGCATCCATGATGGCTCTCGAACTTTGAGGCCCATTAGGAACTTGTGGCCCATAAGAATTCAGATCACCATCTAAAACGTGTCCTAGCTCTTTAAGCGTGCGACCCTATAGGTTCACATACACTTGGACATGACTTGAGTACTCCTACTCATCCACTAATCGGTAGTGGCCCCAACAGGACATACCGACTCCTGAGTATACGTAAAGATCACATCGGATGAACCTTAACAAATCTCATATATATTTCCCTTTGCCTCACGATATCGGTCAAACTCAAGACAAGTACGTGCCATCCTTGTTGGTTAGCTTGACCACTCTTTCTCGATCACGTGACTTGAATTCCCCGACTATGGTTAACTCTTTAACCGTGAGTACTATGGCCATGCATTTCTGGAATCCGATCACTCGAGAGGCCTAGAGATATCTCTCCCATTGCATGGAGGGGCAAATTCTATCTTGATCGACCATGCCTCGACGCATGTATCATGACAAACTTGAAAGCTACCTTTATAATTACCAAGTTACAGAGTAGCGTTTGGCAACCCCTAAGTAAGTCAGTACACATCTCGAGTACGTGCGACGATCTCAAGTCTAAGGATATAGCATACGCATTGTAAATGAGATCAACTGATGACATATAAGAATACAACGTTCTTACAGTATCTCATGGTGGGTCGATCCAACCCCATGTTCACTAACATGTGTCCATATTATTGGTTTGATATCTCCATATTTATGATCCGTAAAACATGATCATCAACCAATACAAAATGCTAGTCTATTCATATATGTCCTCATATGTTTGCGACTAGGGATCGCTTAAAAAAATCATTGCAAAGATAAATATAGAGTTTCACAATCAAATCACATACTTGATAATAAATATTAACGATATTATTCTTGGAACAAGATAACATATTATCTAGTAAATTATAAACATAACGAAATATAATCATCTCTATGATTGCCTCTAGGGTATATTTCCAACAATTTCAGGGTGGGTCAATCCAACACCATGTTCTCTAACATGTGTTCACATTATTGATTCGATATCCCCATATCTATGATCAGTGAAACATGGTCACCAATCAATACATGTGTTGGTCGATAAGTTACTAGTGTTTCGACCAGTGTCATCCGACTAGGGATACATTTAGAATGACATCATATAAGTTAAAGGGCTTCACCAATAAGTCACACACTTGTTAATCTTTATAACTGATAATTCATCAAAAAATATAATAATATTTATTCTATAACTCATAAACATAGACGTGACACAATCATCATAGACGTGACACAATCATCTATGATTGCCTTTAGGGCATATCACCAACATATCTTAGACGCCAGCAACTGTCCGACCAGCTTTAGGATGAGGGTGCATCAACCATGTCTCTGTCGAGGAAACCAAGGAAGCTATGGATGTTGTGCTGGGTACGTTCCTTGTTAATTCCGTACCTTCCACCATTCTCTTTGACTCTAGAACTTCACATTCATTCATTTTTCGCCATTTTGTGGAAAAGTACTATATGCTAGTTTTTCTGCTCAAGAATCCAGTGATAGTTCATTCCGGGTGGCTCTGTGGAAGGGAGTGAAGAAGGTGGTGCCAAGCCTGGAGTTCACTGCCGGGACCCAAAATTACGATTTTGGAACCCTCTATGTATACTGCACTAGTCTAGGATCACGCTAGTGCACACAGGGTCAACATAGGTAAATATCGATTCACACAAACGATAAATAAAGTAAACGATTAGTTTGAATAACAAATAAGGGTTTTGACCTTATGGTCGAGTTTACACTTATTAAGCCACGCAGGGCTAACAAAGAATAAAGCAGCAGTGGAACGGAAATAACTCCAGCGTAGATCCCACCAATTCACCACAGGCAACCAACTGGGATCCAGACCTTAACGATCAGCAACCTTCGGCGAACTCTTCCTCGTAAGCAGGCGTAGACTCCTCCTCTTCTGTAGGTTTGGGCGCAAGTTTTACAACAAGCGTGAGTACACAACCGTACTTGCAAATCATACCACAGAATGCAATTTATAGATACAGGCTTATTCCAAAGAAAAGGCTTCTGTGGTTCTTTTGCATAAAAGCAACATTTGTAATTGAATATGAATAATAGATTGAAAGCATAATTCAAAACAATAAACAATATTAAATTAACAGTGGTTTCCACAAAGACACAAAGCTAAACAGATTATTTCACATAGCCATATAATTGAGGTCACACAGCTCCCATCCCAAACATTTTATGAAAACTATCCCTCGTGTGAAATCCCCGAGCATGTCCATGACCGCGGACGCGGCTATTCGAATAGATTGATTTAACACTCTGCAGAGGTTGTACACTTTACCCACAAGATACAACTAGTGTAGCAAGCACTAATCATAACAAAACGGTTCAGAAACTTCATCTCAACATTGACACTCCCGATGTGCTTACAAACCGCTATGCCAACCCAAGCGGCGCTTTGGCATAACACACACATTGGGACGGGAAGCGCGAACGTCCCGCGATGCAACCACTAAGTAGTCACACCTCCACCCTATCACACAGCCTAACCTATCCACCTGAACATCAATGCCGAGAATCCATAACTTACTAAGTTAGGCCCGTCCCATACCAGGCATGTGTTAAATGCTGATAAGGCTCGATTCAATGGCGCACAAAGTTAAGTCCTTAATTGACCAAGGCAAGACTTTCATGTTCTAACTAAGTCACAAAGATTATCAAACCCAAGCACATAGCTTCCACCATATCACACAGTTTCCACCACTTGCCTCAGTCTAAATCCTTTACCACCCAGTTGGTTTTAGTGCAACACATGCCATCACGAAGTAATAACACATAGCACACAGTTTTACACAAAGTTCCATAGTCACTTAGTCACATTTAAATAATTACAACTTACATGTGATGTGAGACTCATAGCATGGCTAAGCAATTGTACTCGCATCTAACCAACCCACGTTGGTGCTATAATATTAAAAACTAATAACCAATCTAGGGTGACAAGGAAATATGACATACAAGGCCAAGGTGTGATAACAATTTGGATAATAACTATGCCCAAAACATTTAAATAAATAATTAAAATAGAATGCAATACTTTAACACAAAGTAATTTAAAAATTGGGTTCAAGATGATCAAAGGTATGACTTGCCTTGGAAAAGGTCTATGTACTGATCTTGATCATGGGGTGTTCCTTCTTCGATGAAATTCCCCGACGAATCGACGTCTACTCGCAAACGACACACAAACAAACAAAAATAAATAAATAACAGATGCAAACCAAGCTCCAAAAATTAAATAAAAATCTCAGATAAATAGATCTTGAATTTAGATAAATTTAGAAATTTGAATGGGCTCAATCGGAGTTAGGATGCAAAAGTTATGGGCTCTGGAAGTTTTAAATCTAAAAGAAACCCTAATTTGGATTTTCCAGAATTTTCGAATTATTTCTCTGAAGAAAATCGGATTATTGCGCAATGCTGACGTCATCTGAGGACGTTCGGACGGGATGAAAATTGGTCTGACAGGTGGGACCCACATGTCGGTGACACGCTCACGGTAGACTAGGTCTCACCGAGCCTCGGATTTGAAAACCGGTGGATCGCACGTGGACTGGTGGACCAATCAACATGCGACACATCGGCCGCGCTTGTGACCGACGACGACTTCGGCGCATCGTGCGAGATGACAGGGATGCCACGCGGCTGCCACTCGGGATGACACACCGGCGCGGGCGCTGAGGTGGCTGACGACGTGGACGGCCACGTCAGACCGACGGACAACGGCGCTCGGAAATCGACGACAACGGCGAACGGCGGCGATCCACCGGCGGTGAGTGGTACCGGCGTGTAGCTCTTGCTATTGCGAACCTGTTGAGGTAGGTCCGGGTGGTCGGGAACAACGGAGGTGGCCGGCGGCGAGCTCAGAGCGGCGGAGGTGCTTCGGGTTTTGTCGGACGGTGGCTCCGATGGGGTTCCGACGACGGCGAAGGCTCCGGGAGGTAGAGGCTGTGACAAGGAACACGTCGGCGTGCTCCACGATGATGCGACGACAACGACGACGGCAGAATCGACGAAGAACAGATCGGCGGTGAAAACCTAAACCTTGACTCGCGGCGCTAGGGCTCTACGATGGAAAAGGGTGGCGGCTGCAGGTTGCGGTTGAGAGGCGAACCGGGGTGCCTTTATAGGGGCCGGGAGGAGCTAGGGCGGCGTCGTGGCGAACCCTAAAAGAGTCCGATATGAACTCGCGAGGAAATCGGAGATAGAAACGAAACGGGTTTGATTTTGATCAGAAGATGCGGGAGGTTGGGGATAAGATTCTCGCGTTTTCTAGAAGGGGTTCAATTGGAAAGGAGGCGTTGTCGTGCGGGACTCGAGCTCGGAAACATGGCGGGCGGCGCGGCCATCGCGGAAGAAGCCGGGCGCGAGGGGACGGCGAGGCGTGGGGCCCACGTCATCGCATCGACGGAGGCGCGCGGGAGCTGGGCTTCGCGCAGGAGACGGGCCGGCACAGCGAAGAGATGGGCCGGAGCTTTGGAAAATCGGCCCGAAATGATTTCTGAGATTTTAATAGCTTTTCTAATTTAGAAAATACCAGAAATTCAAATAAGCAATAGAAAAATAGCAAATGAACTCAGAAAAATTCTAGAAAAATCTAGAAAAAAAAAATCTGAGCACAAGGAACCCAAATAAAATAGTTTTGGCTAATGTTCATGTTGGGATTATCTACATTAAATGTTTTTGATTGTAAAGTCCAATATTAAGCTTTTGAATTTAAATTCAAATAAATCCAAATGGTGAATTTTCTCCCTACTAACTATTAAAAGATTTTTAAACTCAGAAAATTGGGATGTTACAAACCTCCCCCCCCCTTAAAGGAATCTCGACCCTGAGATTCAGGCTAGCTAGAGAAAAGGCTAGGAAACTCGGCTTTCAGCTCTTCTTCACGTTCCCACGTTGCTTCTCCTTCTGAGTGGTTGCTCCACTGGACCTTGCAAAAACGAACAGTCTTGCTTCTGGTGAGGCGCTCTGCGACATCCAAAATCTTGACTGGATGCTCCTTGTAGGTAAGATCATCTTTCAAGTTAATTGATTCCAACGGGGCTTGCTCTTCTGGCACACGAAGGCACTTCTTCAACTGCGAGACATGAAAGACATCATGCACTCCTGCTAACGACTACGGTAGCTCCAACTGATAAGCAACTTCTCCACGGCGTTCCAAAATCTTGAACGGACCAACATACCTAGGGGCAAGCTTCCCTTTGGCATGAAACCTTTTGACACCTCTAAGCGGAGTCACTCGAAGATAAACGAAATCCTCGGGTTCAAAACTGAGATCTCGACGACGATTATCAGCATAGCTCTTCTGCCTAGACTGAGCTATCTTCAATCTCTCTGATCATGGCCACTTGCTCTTCTGCTTCTTGAATAATGTCTGGGCCGAATACTGAACGTTCAGCTGTTTCTGACCAATTCAATGGGTTTCGGCAGGCACGGCCATACAAAGCTTCAAATGGTGATATTTGCAGACTGGCTTGATAACTATTGTTGTACGAAAATTCTGCATATGGTAAACTCTTATCCCATCGGGCAGCATTAGCTAGAGCACAAGCTCTCAGCATATCCTCCAATATCTGATTGACTCTTTCGGTCTGTCCATCTGTCTGTGGATGATACGTGGTACTGAAATTCAGATGGGTACCCAATGCATGCAAACTCTGCCAAAAACGAGAGGTGAACTGAGATCCTCGATCTGACACTATCTTCTTGGGCACTCTATGCAAACTGACAATTCTTGCCATGTACAATTCCGCAAGGCGATCTCCTGAGTACGTGGTTTTGACTGGCAGGAAATGGGCGACCTTGGTCAAACGATCGACTATTACCCAGATCGAATCGTAACCCGATTGGGTCTTGGGTAAACCGGTGATAAAATCCATTCCGATTTCTTCCCACTTCCATTATGGAATCTTCAGCGGTTGCAACAATCCTGCTGGTCTCTGGTGTTCTGCCTTTACCTTCTGACAGATGCCGCACAAGGCAACGAACTCTGCGACTTCTCGCTTCAAATTGGGTCACCAAAATTTAGTCTTAACATCCTGGTACATCTTGGTACTTCCAGGGTGAATCGAATACTTCGAGTCATGGGCTTCCTTTAAGATTAGCTGCCTTAGGCCATCGATATCTGGTACACAGATACGACCATTAACCCAAAGTATGTCTTGAGCATCCTTGGTGAAATCTTTGAATTTCCCTTCTGCCATTTTGACCTTGATGTCTGACAACACAGGATCCTTTGGTTGCGCTTCACGAATCTGCTTCTCCAAGGTAGACTGTACCTCCAAATTGGCTACAAATCCTTCAGACACAACTTCTAGCTTTAGCTTCTGAAATTCTTCATACAGTTCTGGGCAACTTTCCTTTACTTCCAAAGCATTGCAGTAACTCTTACGACTTAGAGCGTCTGCAACTACATTGGCTTTTCCGGGATGGTAGTGGATCCCAAGATTATAATCCTTGATCAATTCTCACCATCTTCTCTGTCTCATGTTCAAATCTGACTGGGTGAAGATGTACTTTAGACTCTTATGATCTGTGTAGACTTCACAGCGATTACCGATAAGGTAGTGACGCCAAATTTTTAACGCATGCACTACGGCAGCTAATTCCAGATCATGAGTAGGGTAATTCTCCTCGTGAGGCCTCAATTGCCTTGACGTATAAGCGACAGCTCTTCCTTCTTGCATCAGGACGCATCCTAATCCTTGACGCGAAGCATCACAATAGATATCGAAATCCTTGCGAATATCAGGCAAAATCAGCACTGGGGCTGAAGTCAAACGCTTCTTCAACTCTTGAAAACTTTCTTCATAGGCGGGAGTCCAAGTGAACTTTTTCTCCTTCTTCAACAATTGCCTAAGAGGCTTCGCAATTGATGAGAATCCCTCGATGAAACGGCGGTAATAACCTGCCATTCCCAAGAAACTGCGAATCTGAGTTACAGTTTTGGGCTGCTCCCAATGTAACACTGCTTTAACTTTACCGGGGTCAACTGCTACTCCCTCGGCTGTCATAACATGACCAAGAAAATCAACCTCTTTCTTCCAAAAATCACACTTACTGAACTTGGCATACAACTGATGCTCTCTGAGTTTTTCCAATATTATCCTTAAATGTTCGGCGTGTTCTTCCTCCGACTTGGAGTACACTAGAATATCATCAATGAACACAACTACGAACTTGTCCAAATATTCCATGAATACTTTATTCATCATGTTCATGAAATAGGCAGGGGCATTAGTCAGACCAAAGGACATGACTAAGAACTCATAATGTCCATACCGCGTTGAGAAAGCGGTCTTTGGTATATCCTTAGGACAAATCTTCAGCTGGTGGTAACCTGATCGCAGGTCGATCTTTGAGAACACTCCGGCTCCTTTCATCTGATCAAACAGATCATCTATCCGGGGTAGTGGGTACTTGTTCTTGATGGTAACTTCACTGAGGGAATGGTAATCAATACACATTCTCATACTTCCATCTTTCTTCTTGACAAACAACACTGGTGCTCCCCATGGCGATGAACTAGGTCTCACGAAACCTTTCTCAAGAAGTTCTTCTATCTGCTTCTTCATCTCTACCAACTCATCGGCTGGCATCCGATAAGGTCTCTTTGAAATTGGTGCTGTCCCTGGCACTAGGTCGATGACAAACTCAATGTCACAATCTGGTGGCATTCCTGGTAATTCCTCCGGAAACACATCTGGATATTCACTGACCACTGGTACTTCTTCTAAGGAAAGGGTCTTCAGACTGTATACTAGCAAATGTTCTTCACGAACTGAGGTGGCTAGAAACTCAACCTTGTTTCCTTTGGCGTCCTCGACTGTTACGGCTCTTCGGCCACAATCTAGCACGGCTTTGTGTTTGGATAACCAATCCATGCCAAGAATGACATCTAGGGTTTGGGTATCTAGGACAATTAGGTTGGCTAGAAACTCAACTCCAGCTATGAGTAACTTAGCTCCTAAACATCCCACTCTAGTACTTAGCTCGCCTCAGCGCATCGGGACTAACAGAGTATGCTTAAGTTGCATAACTTCCAATTTATTCTTGGTTGCAAACATTCCAGAAACAAAGGAATGCGAAGCTCCAGAATCAAACAAAACTGATGCAAGTACTGAGTTAACCAGAAACTTACCCAGTACGACGTCCGGTGATTCTTGGGCTCCTTCCAGAGTGACGTGGTTGACACGGCCTCTGATCACGGACTGTGGTGCTCCTCCAGCTTGACCGGCAACTTGTGAAGCTCCTTGGTTGATGCCTGGTGCTGGCGTCTTGGATGGCGTAGCTCCAAGGTTGAAGCGTACTGGAGTGATTGTACCCTTCTACGGACATTGGTTAGAAAAATGTCTGGTGGCGCAGTGTAACATACCCGTGGTGCGTTCTGCTGTTGCTCCTGGATTGGGGTTGACAGTGCGGGGTTGCGAAGTTACGGGCACCGGGCGGGTCTTGAAGTTGGTGCAGGTGCTCTGAACGAAGTCTGGGGTGGAAACCGATTGAACTGTGCTGGCACTGTTCTTGCCCTCTGCTATGATTGATGGTTCCCTTGCTGGGCCATCCGGCGTTTGCAGCTATCTTCCAGCTCCTTGCGTTTGTCCTCTAGAACAAAGGTTTTGTTGACCAGCTCTTGGAAGTCAGGAAAAGTATGGGCGATCAGACTGACTTGCAGTCCAGTGTTTAGCCCCTTCAGAAAGCGACTCTGGCGAGCCTTGTCCGTGGCTACATCTTGTAACATCCCAAGTTTCAGACTTGTGTTTCCAATGTAAGAAAATGTGTAGAAATTAAAACTTTTTCTTACATCTTGCAATTCTTGTATGTTCTAAAGAATTCTTGCAAAAGAATTATGGAAATACAAAGTCACAAGTCTGTTTATTCAAATCTTGATCATGCAAAAACATTCTTGTCACATATCTTGATCATCTCCTGGGAATATTTTTCCTAAGTTCTTGGGTTGATGTGTGATCCCTCTAAAAAGTTTCACAATTTTTAGAAATTGTTGTAATATTTTTGGAGGTCAGTCAAACCTATTTAAATTCTGGTCAAACATTAGCCCAGCACCTTGTTGAATTTTTGGAGGAAAATGTATAGCACAAAAACCTCTGCAAAATGTACACAAGGCTAATAACCCAGTTAACAAGCTCCTGTAAAAATCTCATAACTTTTGGAATAAGTTTGCTGTCTCTAATAAATCCTCAAACTTCGGATCAGTGTGAAGCCCAAATTTGGGGCTGAGTCGGACTCGGCTCGAGCAGGACCAGTCCGGCCACCATTTGACTCGGTCAAGTCGAGTCACCAGCGCCGCACTCGGACTCGTGCGCGCGGGTGTTGGGCCGTTGGATTCCCATCCAATGCCCTAGACCTCCCCACTAGTCTAAGGAGCTTTTGAGCACTCTCAGCGCCTCGGGGTGGTCCAAGCCCTTGGATCTCCATCCAACGGTCTACGACCTCCCCTGGGCCTCACACGCGCTAAGGCCTTCCACTCGCACGACCACCTCGGGTCCTTTTTGCAAGGAGCACCCTCCCAGACCTTCCGTGGTGTTCTTGCAAAGACCACCCTTGGTCGTCCCCTTCGGACCTCCTCGACCGCCCCTGTGCACCTTGGTGATCGTGAGCCGTCCATCCTTTGATCTGTGTCTCAGACCTCCTTGTGAGTTAGGACCTCCGAGCACCTCATCAAATCTTGGCCCTTCATTTCTTATCCCACCATCGAGATCTCCCCACTCGGCCTCATCACTTAGCCGCAACCGTGTGTTCCTTAGACCAAGCCTCCTGGGGTCCCTTCACTGACTGTTGGACCTCTGGGACTGGTCATCATGCGTGTGTGCGTGTGTGCCAGAGCTACAGCAGTTGGAGCAGCGCCTTGTCAAATCATATCTTTGTCAACGGCTAGCTCTGCCAGCCTTTATTGCATGTCAGCACTTTTCTCCAACCGTTGGACTCTTCTGACCAGACCTCCTCGGGCTCTTTCACTGGTGGGTGGGACCCCCCCTGAGCTAGTCATCACCACTTTCCTTGCGCGCGTGGGACATGGCAGTGAAGCCTACAGTGCCTTGTCACTTTATGTCCTTGTCAGCAGCTTTTAGCCACCTTGCATTGAATGCATGTCAACCTTGCCCATAGTCGTGCCCTAGCTGTTCCCATCACGTCGGCTTGTCCCTGGCAAAGCCGTGAACCATGGATGTGGCCCTGAGCTCTTCCTTAGCTTCTTTTAGACACCTTTGTGCCCACTTGAGCTCCTTCTCTCTGTGTTCTTGTGCTCAGAACACCCGAAGACCTCCTAGCCACCATTGCCTGGCCTTGGAGCTCCTCGAAGCCTTCAGGGCTCCAGTGGTTCACTTGGGATTCTTGTCCTGTCAACTAGTTTAATTGAATCACCTTGAGCATTTCCCTAACTTACTCTGTTTGGCCTCCTCAGGATTTGGCAAAGTGGGAACTTGTTCGTTGAAGCCAGATCTGCTTTCTTCCCCATCTCCGGCAAGACTTTTTGTCGCTAGAGCTCCTCCGACGACTTCTTTGACCTCACCATCCTCAGGTCAGTGCCTTGGTGCTTCAGCTTCCGTTCTGTTGGACTAGGCTAGTTTTGTTGTTGTCGTTTTGTACCTCCGGCGGTCATCTCCGGCTAGCCGCCGGTAGGGTGAGATTTAGCTTTAGTTTTTGGCACCTTTAGGTCCTCCTCGTTATTTAGAGTTATCCTTGTCCTTGGTTCCCGCCGGCGTGGACCACGTCGCCGGCGGTGAGCTCAAGCTCTGACTCGGGCGTTTTGTCAGGCCTTACTCGGACAAGTCCTGTAGCCAATGATTAGCATTTAAGTTGTCCGAGAGTCCAAATCTCTGGTGTTAATTGTTGTTCTTGTCGGCAGCGCGTGCGGTTCATTAAAGTCTTCAGACCTCCTAGGCTCAATCTAGACCATTGATGATCTTCTAGCGTTAGCCCTTGGCCTTTAGATATTCGTGCGTGAAGTCTTTAAGTTCCAGGACCTCCCCGCTGAAATCCTAGCCCTTAATGATCTCTTCGTGATTAGATCTAAACCGTCAAACCCTTTTCTGTAGAAACCTAAGTCCTAGAACCTCCCGGTTGTAGATCTTAGCCGTTCACGACCTCTTCGTTGTCGATTGGGACCGTTAGATCTCCTGGTAAGTCTCTTGCAGCCAGGACCTCCCATTATCTGAAATCCTGGCCGTTAAAGACCTCCATAGATTAAATCCCAGCCGCTAGGATCACCCTCCACCTTGGGGTCCTCTTTGCAAAAAGACCTCCCTTAGTCGTTTTATTAAAACCACCCCTAAGCCACCCCCGAGGTCCTCTTTGCAAAATACCACCCCTGGTCTTTTATAAAGACAACCCCGAACCTCCTCCTCAAGTCAATCTGGACCATTCACGACCTCCCCAGATCCATCTAAATCGTCCAGACCTCCTCCCGTTAAAACCCTGTGCATCGGGCCTCCCTCGATTGAATCTGGATCGTTCAGGACCTCCCCCTGGAGATCATGACCGTCTAAGACCTCCCTCTGCAGCCCTGGACCATTAGATTTAGATCTAACGGGCTAGACCTCCTCAGTAGATCTTACCCGTCAAGGACCTCCCTCCTTCAGATCTCACCGTTCCGACCTCCTCCGATTAGATCTTTAACTTTGAGGACCTCCCCGTAGCTCTGGACCGTTGGATTTCCATCTGACGGCCTAGACCTCCTGGAAATCTTAGCTGTTGAGACCTCCTCGGAAAATCTTAACCGTTCGGGACCTCCTCCGTGACATCTTGACCGTTAATGACCTCCCTCGCTTGATCTTGATCACCCAGGACCTCCTCGGTGAAATCCCCACCGTTAAAGACCTCCCTCTGGAGATCTAGACCGTTGAAGACCTCCTCTGTGAGATCTTAGCCGTCCAGACCTCCCTCCGTAGGTTTAGCCTTAGGACCTCCCCTAGTGCTCGGGACCGCCAGATCTTGATCTGATGGTCACGACCTCCGTTAGGCGCGAGGACCTCCTCTGCGTGCGCTGTGCATGCACTGGTCGTGGCCGTTGGATCTAATCTCAACGGCCCAGACCTCCCCAGTGCGGGAGGAGGTCTTGTGTGCGCCGTGCTTCGAGGTCTGTGGCCTTGCGATGCAAGATCAACGGCCCACGACCTCTCCTTCTTCCTTCAGTTCATTTGGACCTTCCGAGAGCTCAAATTTTCTAAGTATTTTAATGTTTTTCAAATTTCAAAAGTGCATAACTTTGTCATTTTAGCTCCTTTTTGAATGATTCCAATTGCTTTAGCTCTGTTATAGAATGAACTTTAAATTGAGTATGATTTTAGGCACTGTTAGGTAGCAGAAAATGATATTAACTACATGTTCTTATTTAGTGAATATGGATGTCTAGAAATTCATTGAAAATTGTAAAATGCATAACTTATTCTCTGTAATTCCAAACTGAGCAAACTAAGTTTTGTTAAAACCCACTAGGAATGTACTGTAATATAGAATAGGTCTTCATATGATCCTTGCCACTGAAATTAATAATCTACTAGTTTTAGAACTTAGAAAAATCATAACTAATTCATTTCAACTCCAAATTGTGCAACCTCAGTTTTGCTATTGTTAGGATGACATTATCTACCCACCATAAAATTTTCAGATTCCAGATCATTCTAGAAAATTTCGTCATGAACAGTAACCGAAATTAATTTAATTAGGATTTTTCAGGCTGAGAGAACTTAGTTTAGCCATAACTTTTTCATGATAAGTCCAAATGAAGTGATTCTTGTTTCTAAAATTGTCTAAAATCAACCCCTAGCTGCTGTATAAATTTCATGGGATTTGGATAACTTTTGCTGTTGAGTTCTATTTGGAGTTCTTGTTCTTATTTGATTATCGTCTTTTGGCGTTAGGTTCCTAAGGAATTATTGAGTACGTCAGTGAATCCTCTGCAACAAGAAAGTGATCTTCAGCAAGGCAAGCAATTTGATCATGTTAATCCCAGTATTTTTAAGTATTTATGTTGTTTACAAATTCTATGTATGCATTGCTACTTTGTGTTAAACTATTGTCGATAGTTGGCCTAGTAGATGCATTTCCTTAGACAAATGATTATCCTTTACTACCATGAGCCTAGGTTATTGCTGTGATTGAGAGTTCGTTGGATGAACTCTCGTCACTTAGTAGTTGCGAATTACTGCTTAGCCATGCTTAGCTTCCGGTAGAAATGGGCGGTTATCGACTTGTCGATAACCTTGATCACATAAAACTTATTATCACTTATGATTTCAGCCTTGTGCCTTGTTTACTCATGAAACCTAAAACCGAAAACAAAATAATTTAGACTTGGGCACAATGGTATGTTGGTGTGCTTTTGGGTGTGACTGGAATGGTGCCCGAGTCAATTAAGGACCGAACTTCTTGTGAGTACCTGTTATCCAGGCATTTTGTGCGTGCTAACCACACTAGAGGGTATGGGACCTCTCTTAAATTAGTACTTTGGGAGGCATTAAGTAATGAGTCACTGGCTGTAGTTTATAGAGAAAAAGGATCATAGAGGCGTGACCGGGGTGGTTCCTTTCTAGGTCCTCCACCCCGACTGGGGTCTTGTAATGTCCGGCTAGCGTTACCCTAAATGGCTAATGACTCCCGGCTTTGCTTGACTCCACCACAACGTGTGGTCCTAGTGGCCCATTTCACGGTGGTCACTAAGGGTTAACCCCATACGTGTGACTCTTAATGCGCATTCCATTGGAAACGTCTCGTAGGACTTAGCCGTGCTTGGCATACCAAAGGAAGTGTGCTTAATAGCTTGGCAAAAGGCGGTGCAAGTGTGGGTACATTGGTACACCTGCGAGTTAAAACTATTCGAATAGCCTCGTCCTAGGTTATGGACACGCTTGGGTAAGCTTTTCAAGAGTTAGACTACAACCTTTTATTTAAAACTTGATGGGTGGTACGAATCAGGGATTGGTGCTATGTTGTGGTGACTATTGGGTTAGTTACCTCTAGGTGGTTACTTGTATTATCATTATTTCGCTGTTATTTCAACATTAAAAACAGATTTGCAACTTGCTTTCAAATGTATTACATTATTGCAAATAAAGTTGGCTTTGTGCAAAATGAGACATATAACCTCCACTTAAAAGCCTGCATGTAGCATATTGATAGGTCTGCTATTCCACACGTCAGTCTTGCGAGTACATTTTTGTACTCATTTGCTTTGCTTACTTGTTGCAGAGGGAGAAGTTGATCCCCAAGGGATCGACTTTTGTGAGAATTGCTGCGGTATGGACGACTAGCTTGGCGGCCCGGTCGGTTGCCTTGTGGGTTATGGCTAACTGGTTGGATTTTGTTTATAGCCATCTTATGGCACTTTTGCTTCCGCTGCTAATGTTACTTTGATGTTGTTTGGCTGGTCGGCATTCTTGTGTAATAACTCTATTATGTAAGTCTTTTGTTAGGATTAATGTTATGTGATGTATGGAATTGATGCATGATTCTGTGACGGGGTGTGTATGCTGCATTTCTGGGAGGCATACACATCTCGAGGCTAGGTTTATTTGTTTTGTGATTCTAGGGTCAATGGAAGGCTAAGCATTACAAGTCAAATAAATCGGGGTCCTCACACATCTTCTGCTGCATAGCGAGCTAGCTGAGAAAACTTGTTGAGGTAGTCAGACACCGACATAGCTCCTTGCTTTAGAGCGTGGAACTCATCCTTCTTTAGATCGATAATACCTTCCGGTACATGATACTGGCGAAAAGCTGCAGAAAATTCTTCTCAAGTGATATCCTGGGGCGTCTCATGGGCGGCACAGAAGTTCTCCCACCATTCAGCAGCGGTGCCTTCCATCTGGTGAGTGGCATACAGAACCTTTTCACGGTCGCTGCACTGGGTGATCAGCAGCTTTCTTTCAATAACCCTGAGCCAATCATCTGCTTCCACTGGAGAGACGTGTCCAAAAAATGTTGGTGGGTGGGTTCTCATAAATTCTGCCAGTTTGGATGGTCCATAGTGACCATCAGCAGTTGGGGCTCCATACTGTTAATTGTTGTTGTTGTTGGCCTGGTTGTTCATAGCTTCCATCTGAGTCATCATGGTATTCATCAGCTGAGTCTGTGCTGCCATGAAAGCTCCAAAGTTTTGCAAGTCAATTAGGGGTGCTTGTGGCGGAACTGCTCCTGCGGCTGGTTGCTCATTGCTTCTCGGTGCTGGGGTACTGGAACCACTCGCAGCAGTCTGACGAGTTTGAACCATCTGGCGAAGCTCCATGGGTTAGATAAGGTAGCAAGCACAAGATAAGTTAAGAACTAAACAGGGGGCAGGTTAAACCCAACAAAACACAGCTCAAGAAACTCAAATGGAAATACCTTTATTACTTAGGGTCTTAGCATGGCTGCAACAAATGCCTAAGGGCCTTTGCAGCTCATACTCGCACACAAAAAGAAACAACGACCTAAGCACACAAAACTACCGCCTAAAGGGCAACTTACTGAAACTGGCTAAGCTTGAAAAACTGAAACTAAGACTCTACTCGAGAAAGCCTCCACAACCGCGGCGGCGCTCCTGACGGCTGTAGACTCGGAAGTGAGCCGGCATCTTGCCAAACGATCTGATGCCACAGGCTGGTGCAGCGGAGCGGCGTTCGGTGCAACCGTTGGTGGCTCCTCTGGCTCTGCATCTTCTTTCGGCTCAACTGGGCCTTCCTCCGGATCTTCTTCAGGATCCTCCTCGGGGTCTTCCTCTTCTTCGGGAACTTGGTCGTAGAGAATCTCTTGCAGGGTGGCGACCTTTTCCTCAGCTCTCTGTAATGCCTCATAGACATGATCCAGTTCGGTGATAGTCCTCTCCAAGGCTTCCTCCTGGGCGGCCACGAACTGGGCGAGGTGCACGAGGGTAGCGTTGCTCTCTCCTTCTGTGGATGGGTAGTGTGCTGGCAGATCCACTGCTGCAGCTCTGGGGTGGTAACGGAAGACGGTGTCTTAGAGCTCCCGTGCGTAGATGTTGCAGATACGCAGCATGGCCAAGCGCGATGACTCCTGGATACCTTCCAGCCAAGATATCTTCCTCACAGACACGTGTGAAGGTTGGCTTGCCTTGTCGTTCCTCCTGGCGTAGATCGTCAGGCGACAAATCACTCCACGGCTTTGTCCATTCACTGTCCAGTTGTTGCCGACGTACAGTGGACGATCAAAACCTCCAAGAACCTGAAGCAACTTCCAAAGCTCAGCGGCATACCCTCCAGTGCGCTCACCATAGCTCTGAAGACAAGGCATCTGTCAAGACAGACGAACAGGGTAAGAGCAACTTTAAAACAGCGGCGAGAGAAAAGATTATAGCAAAAGTTGAGGCAAGAGAGATATGAGGAGAGTTAAGCAATTAATTAACCTTGCAAGTTAATTTTCCTTTAGAAAATAGTTTGGACACCCTAAAGACGGCCAATCTAACTAAGGTAAAGACCTACAATCAGTATGGCTCTGATACCACCTCTGTCGGGACCCAAAATTACGATTTTGGAACCCTCTATGTACACTGCACTAGTCTAGGATCACGCTAGTGCACACAGGGTCAACATAGGTAAATATCGATCCACACAAACGATAAATAAAGTAAACGATTAGTTTGAATAACAAATAAGGGTTTTGACCTTATGGTCGAGTTTACACTTATTAAGCCACGCAGGGCTAACAAAGAATAAAGCAGCAGCGGAACGGAAATAACTCCAACGTAGATCCCACCAATTCACCACAGGCAACCAACTGGGATCTAGACCTTAACGATCAGCAACCTTCGGCGAACTCTTCCTCGTAAGCAGGCGTAGACTCCTCTTCTGTAGGTTTGGGCGCAAGTTTTACAACAAGCGTGAGTACACAACCGTACTCGCAAATCATACCACATAATGCAATTTATAGATGCAGGCTTATTCCAAAGAAAAGGCTTCTGTGGTTCTTTTGCATAAAAGCAACATTTGCAATTGAATATGAATAATAGATTGAAAGCATAATTCAAAACAATAAACAATATTAAATTAACAGTGGTTTCCACAAAGACACAAAGCTAAACATATTATTTCACATAGCCATATGATTGAGGTCACACAGTTCCCATCCCAAACATTTTATGAAAACTATCACTCGTGTGAAATCCCCGAGCATGTCCATGACCGCGGACGCGGCTATTCGAATAGATTGATTTAACACTCTGCAGAGGTTGTACACTTTACCCACAAGATACAACTAGTGTAGCAAGCACTAATCATAACAAAACGGTTCAGAAACTTCATCTCAACATTGACACTCCCGATGTGCTTACAAACCGCTACGTCAACCCAAACGAAGCGCTTTGGCATAACACACACCGCTGGACAGGGAAGCGGCGAACCGTCCCGCGATGCAACCACTAAGTAGTCGCACCTCCACCCTGTCACACAACCTAACCTATCCACCTGAACATCAATGCCGAGAATCCATAACTTACTAAGTTAGGCCCGTCCCATACCAGGCATGTGGTCGCGTCTGATGAGCTCGATTCAATGGCGCACAAAGTTAAGTCCTTAATTGACCAAGGCAAGACTTCCATGTTCTAACTAAGTCACAAAGATTATCAAACCCAAGCACACAGCTTCCACCATATCACACAGTTTGTAATACCCCGAAAGTGTAACAAGCAATAGTCGGGAGAGGTTAAGTGTTCGGGAGAGAAATAAATGAAATTTCGGGAGGGACCAATTGGAAAGGGTGTTGTGCTGCAGTTGTAGAGGGGGGAATGCGCAATTTTTTCGGCAACTTGGGCTTGGGCCTTGGACCAAGAGGGACCAAGGGTGGCCGGCCAAGGGAGGGCAGGGGCTGCCACTTCCACCCCCCCCCAAACCCTAGCCGCCCCCTCCCCTCTCCCTCACGCCGCACTTCCCCCCCCCCCTTGCGGCTGCCACCTCCCTCACCCCTCCCCTCCTCCAACCGGCACCCCAACCCCCTCCTCCCCTCCACCTCCATAGCTGCTGGCCAAAGAGAAGAAGAAGCTCCATTGCAGCCGGCCAAGGAGGAAGAACAAGGGGAAAAGAAGAGAAGGGAGAAGAAGAGGGAGAAGAGGAGGAAGAGAGGAGAAGGAGGATCTTCTTCGGGGCCTGTTCATCGTCGTCCAGCACGTCGTCAAGGGTAACGACGGGTTTCTTGTGATGAGTGATGGTCATTAGAGGCGATTGCTATTAGATTGATTGGATCGGTTAAATTCTGTTCTCTGTTCAATTCTGTCCAGAATGTTGCGCGGCCCGTTTCATTTATTTAGAAGCCGAATTAGGAGTTTTGGTCTCCTAGAGAAACGTAGATTATGTTCTTAGCTTTTAGTGTCCACCGAGATCACCCAAATCCAATTAACGGTCAGGAAGTTATGAATTTTTTAGTATCGCTGCCTGGTAATTCTGTCAGTTTCTGGCAGTCTGTGGTAATTTGGATAAAACTGCTATTTAAAAGGAGAACCAGGGGATCTCAGTATAACGAAAAATGTGGGTAATTTCTGTACCTTTTCATAGAGATAAAGAACACGAGATTTGGACTTTCGTAGCAAAAGTTATGGTGGTTTTAGCGTACTGTCCAGAGAACCCGACGAGAATTCTATTGTCTGATGATTGGTTTGATAGGGGAAGTTAAGGGCACATTCAAAAGAGCTCCCCAACTAGGTTTATTTAGGTAATTCAATTACCTTTTCAGAAAGTCTAAGAGCATCTTAATTGGACTCCTGAGCAGAAAGTTATGTATTTTAGAATTTGGCTGTTTTCAGTGAGCACCAAAACGATCGCTAGAAATTGGAGGTTTTGTTAACACTTGAGAGTTAGCGAGTTCTGTTGTGTTATTATTTATGCTTTTGGTCCAGCATGTTGGTCTTAGATTGGGGTACCTTTATGTTCAGGTGGGAGCGCGGTTCCAGGGGCAGCGCCCTCTTCGCGTCCACCGTTCTCGCACGGTTGAGGCAAGTATTCGGGCTATTGTATATTTACGCTTGTATGCTGTGACTGTTTGTGTTTGGATCATAATAGCTATGCATGGATGTTATGGTGATGAGTTCCAATTTATCTTGGTGAATGCAAGTACTCTGTTTGAGTGAATATTTATGACTGTTTGATAGAGGATGCTAATACTTTGATGCGTAATAACCATGCAAGGTTGATAGTGTGATAAGTATGATTAAAGATGGTGAATACTAGAGAAAGGATTAATTGATATTCATGAGTGATTGTTCAAGTTGCTAGTATTATGATTAAATGTGCTATACATGGGTGCAAGAATGCTATGAATATCAATGTTGTGGAATGCTAGAAGTATGAATAAGTTTATTCATGTATGATGTCGTTGTTGTTGCTTACATGTTAATGAGAATATGTTGAATTCCTGCATATGAAGAATGTTATCATGGTGCATATGCATGTTGAGAGCATACAGGTGCCTTGGTCACGTGGTGACCAAGCACATCTGATTGAGTCCCCATCATGTAAATGACGGGCTTGAGGTCCCCACATTCGTGGAATGTGGGCTATGAGCAAAGAGGTCCCCATCATTAAGATGATGGGCAAATGTCCCTATACATGTGGTGTATAGGCTCTTGGTCCCTGTGCCAGAGGGCACAGGCAAGGGTACACATCGACGGATGTATACCCCGCATTACCGGTAAAATGCGAAAAGAGATAAAGTTCAAAGGAGCATTGCATTGGTTGCATTTCATAAGTTAAAAAAAAGGCTATGTTTAGTGTCTTGTTATTGTGGATCATTGATGCTATGTTTGTGTTCTTGTTTATAGCCTTGTTGATACTTGCTGAGTCTTTGGGCTCACTCTTGCTTTAATGTGTTTTAGGTACCAATGGCAGGAATGACATGCATGGGAGGGAATAGATGATGGATGCACTATAAATTGTTGATTATCACTCATAGATCGGTTTGGTTTGAGTAACTGTTAATTGTAAAAATGAGATTGCTAGGTCTTGGTATGTTCAATTGATTATCAAGCTTGATTACGAGAATTTTGTTAAATGCTATGAGTTATCGTTGAACTCTCGGTATAGCTGATTAAACAAAGGAGACTCTGTCGAAAAATTTGTAGATTGGGCTAAATTAGTTTATTTCCAGTAGCATTCTAGGCTCTTTGAGACTTGGGGTGTTACAGTTGGTATCAGAGCGGGCTGTAGGTCCGTGGTGACTAGATTATAAAAAAATTTGCTAATGTTAATCAACTTAAAAGTTTGACAAACTGGTGCACAGTAGGATGGGGATGGGCCAATCATTGCATTTACGTTTCCGTTATATCGTTTTGATTATTGCTGATATGAATTGAGTTTGTCTGCTTATTAATTAATTATTATGAGTGGGAATAGTCGTTGTTGAGAGGTTAAGGTCGTGGTTGTGACCCTGGGCTTTACCAGGTTACACCACCGTTCGTGGAGTGGGAATAGAGAAGTGCTACCCCGGATATCTTAGTAATGCAGTGTCGATGGCGAGAATCTTTAGAAGAGTTGTACTCTTCCTTGAATTTAATTTGGTCAACTCTTATCCGGTTGCGATTGTTGGGTTGCTTTGAAATTATTGGTGTGTGTCCATTGGCTTAATTTGTCCCAGTAAATCAATTATTGTTTTCTCAACCGTTGAGTTATTCTCGCGATTGGTGAACTTTGCTAATTGTCAAGATTGACTTTTGTAGGGAGTTTTATTTTCTTATTGGAAAGCTTGACCTATTTATTAAACTTGATGTTTTGGTTAATGAAAGTTTCCTTTTTGCAAGTCCTTTAGTTCATGAAGGCTTTGACTCAACGTATCTCTCTTCGGTATTTTGAGCGTTGAAGATTAATGGTTGCGTTATGAGTTTCAAGTTGAGTCCGCAGTGTGTGCATGATCGATCTTAACTAAGGTCCTTATCAAGGAAAGTTGAATAAGTGGAGGTTGTCCTCTAGTGGTTCTTGATGAGCTGTGACTATGAGTATGACAATATTTAGTTGGAATCAATAGAGTTATTAAGCGGTGTGGTATTTTGATGAATTGGTCTGATCGTTAGGATTGTGGAATCAGGTAGATTTATTGGATAGCATGGAGTAATGTATCTCTATGGATTAGCCTACCCATTAGTGATGGTTATGTTAAGAATGTGTTTGAACGATGCCTTAGAGGATATCAAATTTGGAAATTTTAAGTAACCGGTTACTTGATGATCATACATAATTGCTAGATTGAAACATGTATATTAGATTAGACGAGCGTTGAGGTAGCATGTTGTGAAACCTCATTTATCTGACGATGAGATTATTAAATGTTGACTTTGTGTTTATAGATGGTTATGTGACTACAAATGCAGTAGGACCCTATTTGTATACATGATACATACAATTGACAATTGTTAATGACAGTTGGAGCGGGTGTGAGTAACACTAATGGTTGAGTGGATGAATGAGTAAGTGGCCTCTGATAGTGTGCTTTGCAAAAGTATCATTTGATAGTATGAACTAGTTAGAATAGGTTTGTTTCAACCTTGTGGCTTGTGTTTCTTTTGGAGAAATTTATGATGGGATAAGAGGCTATGATGAGTCTCGCTAAGAGTATATTATTACATTACTAATGTGATTGTCAGTAAGGGATTATGATGATAATATTGAATGTTTTGTATAAAGGGATTGGATCACTCGCCAGATGTTGATTAATTGAATATGTTTCTAGTTCGCAGTTGTGATCTTTCAGACCTCATGTTGATGTGATAGCTGAATTTGTTTAGAGCAAAGTGACGTGTTGAGAGGTTTTATTAGTTCCTAAGTGGATTAGGTGTTGTGATCTTCAAATACTCTTTGTCGGAATTGCCATGGTGATGCTGTAACCAACGAAAGTCGAGTGGAGTAGAAGTATTTGAGATTGAAGTAAAGTTTCATAACTTGCAGATTATTGAAGATTGTCAAAAACTTTTGTTCTTGCCCATAAGAGTTTTCCCGAATTCTAAAAGCACTGTTTTATTCTCGTCTGAGGTTTGATATTCTCTGATTGTGGGACGTGCGCCCTCAACTTTGATCATATCTTTTGGGTTTTTGAGAACAGTTTTATCTGATTGTTTCTCTTGATCTTGTAACTACTGTAAGTGGTAACGTTTTCCTTTGAGCTGAAATTTATTTCTATTTACCTCTTCTTCTAAGAAAGGGTTAACCGAACTGTATTGTAAAGTCTCGTAGGTGGTGTTTTGGTATCTAGATAGTGGTGGTCTAGTAGATGGTTTGGTGAACCCTTAGGTGTCAGGTTGTCTGAGAGGCCTGGAGTAATAAATCGATTTATTAGAATAATCCTTGGAGAGGATTTGAGTTAAAAAAAGAATATTTGTCTTTGGAGCTATCAGATTTCGTTGTCGCAACTAGTAGGACCTATAGCGAGATGTAGTCCAAGATTTGGTGTTCTTTTTGACCGAGCATTAGAATTAGCAAGTATGGAAATCTGGATCAATTTATTAGAGTATCGTAATTTGGTAGTATTGCGAGGCTATGGAAGTTATTCTTGATGATGTCGTTTAATGAGAGTGGGATTACAAAGTAATCGAATCGCCATGTCAATTAATGGGATAATGGAAAATGTTGAGTAACGTCAAGAGTGATTTGGCTTTAAATGAGTAACCTTAGAGAGTTATAATCTTTGTAAAGGTAAACCGTCAGAAAACATTTTCATGATGATGTTAATGAGTGAGTATGTTGGAATTGTGGGATTTCTGGATTTAATCGAGGATTTCCTATCTTTTATATGAGAAGTTCGTTGTAGGAGTCTTGGAGTTTAATTTGGGCTTTGCATTTTTATGCTAGGACTTGGGGCACCCAATGATTATGTGTAGAGGAAGTAGATTAAGTGTGGGTTTGAGCGGTGAGATGATCATTGATAGAGCCCTTTTAGAGAAAGTATATGAATGTGAGAGTGTGAATTCTAAGTTGTTTATTTCTAAAAGATTGAGGTGATGTGATTGCGTGTGTGATCTATTTTGAGATGCATTGGAAGTCATCAGTCAAATTAATCATGTCGATAGAGGAGTTGTTGAGAGAAAGTTTTGGTGGTGTCGATAGAGCCTTTATACGGAGTTGTGGATGATGTATTTCAACTTGAGTGTAACGTTGAGATTGTCAAGTTAGGAGAGATGAGTTAGTGTGTTTTGCGATGAACTGAAACTCCAAAGTTGAGAGAGATTTTATTCCTAAAAGAGATAATGAGAAATTGATACTTCCTCAAAGGAGTGAATTGTTTCCTCGATTCTCGTTTGAGTTTTGTGCTGTTGACCAATGTCTTTCGTAAGTTGAGTTTGACTCGATGTTGGTATGTATGGTTCTTATCGGTTCTGGAAGAATAAAGGAAGTTTTTGATTTGGGCATTTAAAATGATTCCTCCTTTGGTTTTCGTGATGTTTATTCGCAAACTGCCACTTGGAAGGTGGAAGGGTTTTCGTGATGAAATTCCGATTTTTGGATTTGACTCTTTAGCACCGTACCGTAACGCTTTAGTTGCGATATGAATCCTTCTTTTTCAGATGGGTTTTGTTGGTCAAAGAGTTTGCTTAAAGAGAGTTTTGTCATATGTTTCTGGTTAAAGGAGGTGGTCCTTGCTTTAGTGAGGAGTTTATTTGAGAAGGTGGAACACGAGTTCTGTGTTCTATGTGCATGTCGTGTGGTTCGGTATCTTTGGGAAGGTTAACGCAAGATACATTGGGTTGTTCTCGCTAGTTGGCGTATCGCCAGGACTGTCTCGAGTCCGTGCGCGGAGTACGTAACGTCTTGTATGTTCTGGTGTTCAGTGAGTATCTGGGAGATCCAGAGTTTGAAGCTTCGGTTGCGCCGTTGACCATCGAGTGAGATCTTACCTTCGAGTCTTGTCCGGTGAGCGTACCTGGAATGTTGGGTCGAGTGATAGATCAAATGTCATATCACGTCCTTGTGTTGTGGTCCTCGGTCCAAGAGAGAGGCCATTTGGGAAGTTGGAGTTTCGCGTGCGTGAGCTTTAGCCGGTGTTGTTCACAACGGGTATGTAGTTACCGTTGTTCGTTCACAGTAGTGGTCGTTCTGTCGCTTAAGCATGTTTAGATTCGGGGTCGAATCCTGTTAAGGGGGGTAGAATGTAATACCCCGAAAGTGTGACAAGCAATAGTCGGGAGAGGTTAAGTGTTCGGGAGAGAAATAAATAAAATTTCGGGAGGGACCAATTGGAAAGGGTGTTGTGCTGCAGTTGTAGAGGGGGGAAAGCGCAATTTTTTCGGCAACTTGGGCTTGGGCCTTGGACCAAGAGGGACCAAGGGTGACCGGCCAAGGGAGGGAGGGGGCTGCCACTTCCACCCCAAACCCTAGCCGCCCCCTCCCCTCTCCCTCACGCCCACTTCCACCCCCCCCCCCTTGCGTGCCACCTCCTCACCCTCCTCCTCCAACCGGTTAGCCATACACCCACAAGGCAACCGACCGGGCCGCCAAGCTAGTCGCCCCGCAAGCTACCACAACACAGCTCACAAAAGTGAGGCCCCTCAGGCTCACCTTCTTCCTCTGCAACAAAACAATTAAGCGTAGCAACTGAGTACAAAGATTGTCTTTGTACCCGCAAGATTGACGTGTGGAATAGCAGACCTATTCATAAACTACATGCAAGCTTATTTAGGTGGAGGTTGTATGTCTCATTTTGCATGAAGCCAACTTTATTTGCAATAATGTAATACATTTTAAAAGCAAGTTTGCAAATCTGTTTTGTTATCAAAGTAACAGATAAGTAAAGATACATACAAGTAACCACCAGGCGACTATCCCAATAGCCACCACAACATAGCACGAATCCCGATTCGTACCACCCATCAAGTTTTAATTTAAAAGGTTGTAGTCTAACTCTTGAAAGACCTTGCCAAGCGTGTCCATAACCTAGGGCGAGGCTATTCGAATAGTTTTAACCTGCAGGGTGTACCAATGTACCCACACTTGGACCGCCTTCAAGCCACAAAGCACACTACAGAGAAGGCACGCAGCACGCTAAGTCCTCTGAGACATTTCCAATCTTGTGTATTAACTACGAGCCGCTCATATGGATAGAAACCCATATGCTTACATTGCAAGCGAAAGACAACAAATCCCATCACAGGTGAAGTCTTTGGACACTACAATGCTCCCAACACCATCCCTCCTGCGACTCCTGCGACTGGAGCCAATACACGCCAAAGTACTAAGTCAAGAGAGGTCTCATACCCTCTAATGTGGTTAGCACGCTAAAATGCTTGGTTTAGTGTAACAAGATGTTCGGTCCTTGTTGACCCGGGCACCATTCCAGTCACACACAAAAATCACACCATCATACCATTGTGCCCAAGTCTAAATCATTTTGTTTTCAGTTTTAGTTTTCATAAGTAGACATGGCACAAGGTGGAAATCATAATCCATAATAAGTTTTATGTGATCAAGGTTATCGACAAGTCGATAACCGCCCACTTCTACCGAAACTAAGCATGGCTAAGCAATTAATTCGCAACTACTAAGTGACAAGAGCCCATCCATGAACTCTAAATCACAACAAGTAACCTAGGCTCATGGTAGTAGAGGATAATCATTTGCTAAGGAAATGCATCTACTAGGCCAACTATTAACACAAAGTAGCAATGCATACATAGAAGTTGTAATCAACATAAATACTTAAAATACTGGGATTAACATGATCAAACTGCTTGCCTTCTTGCTGTTGCTCAAACTGTTGTGGAGGGTCGTTCTCGGGGTTACCGCAAATGTCAAACCCTAAGCGAAAGGCAAAAAGAACCAAGAACAACCAATAAGACGAGCCACACTTAAACAAACGAGCAAGCAAAAATTATCCAAATGCGACGAAATTTATACATAAGGTAGAATACGAATATACCTAGACATAGAAACTGGAAAAACCTAATTTGGATTTGTGGTGCAAAAGATATCACCTAAAAACCCATTTTCGGCCATAAAAAGGTATTGTAGCAAAAATATTTTCTAGAGGTTTGCTGGACTTGAAAATTTTATGATAGGTTGCTACTGACATTTTAAGGCTAATACAAGTGGTTTCATCTTAATTGGAGTTAAAATGATTTAGTTATGATTTTTCTAGGATGCAACACTAGCATAATGCACTTTCCAGAAATATAAACATGTGCAAAACCCATTTCACATTATAGTATGATAACAGAGGGATTTCCTAACCTCAAATTTCTATTTTTAGGATTTACAGGGAATTACTGGTGCCTATTACATCATTAAATGAATTTTTAATTGCTACTAATAAGGTTAAATCTATTAACATATTTTTAAAATGATTTAGGCCTAACACCATTTTTAGATTAAAGTTTAGTTATTAACAAATTTATCGAGTTAAAATCATTCAATTAGCGATATACGAGAAAAGATATGCATTTTCCAAGTTTTAATACAATTACGGAATATATAAAAATAGCGAGAAAACAAGCTATTAAAGATTACAAATTTTCTACTACTGAAAGCATAGCTAAAAGCATTTGTATATTAACTTTAGTGAAATACAAATTTATTGCGATTGGTTTCATGTAAAAATGATTTATCTTGAATTAGTTATGAATTTCTAAAGTTTTGATACAATTTTGATTGATAAATAAATACTTACGAAATAAAAACCAACCCAACCGAAAATAAGCGACGTGGGCGCTCGTGGGCGTTGAGGCAATATCCAATGAGCCACACGCACGAGAGAAACGGCGCGCGCGATTCATAACAGAGCCCACCGTTGGATCAAGATCCAACGGCTCACGAGGAAGGATGCAGCGGACGGTGCGGTTGCCTCGGCGATCCACGCATCGCAGATCTAAGGATGAACGGCTCCGATCACGCCTCGGTCGGAAGGTCCGATTGCACGCACGATCGAGGCGCGCAGATCAAGTGATGGACGGCCAAGAATGATGAGGGAACCGAGGTCGAACGCATACAAAATCTAGGCGCGCAGATCGCCAAATGGGCGGTGGTCCAATATCGAAGTGCAATTAGGAGTCTTGACACGTGGGGCGCATGTCGATGGTCGAGAGTCACACATGCGAGATTTAACACACGCGTGCGCGTGCGCGGACCCACCGCGATGACTTAAAGGAGGTTTTAGGACAGCCAATTAATTACTAATGACCAATGATTAATGATGATTAGCAATCAAGGTGTCCTAAAGATTTTGTGCGATGGTGATTTAAGGACCGAGGCCCACACGTCGATGACCCAAAAGGTAATTTCGGACACATTTATTGCTAACAATGATTAGCAATAAATAAACCCAAAATCAGCCCTAATGACTTGATTTTGGCGCTAAGCTAATGGGCCCACCCGGCGCGGCACGAGGACATCCCGACGGCTAATAAACGCCGACACGTAATTAACCTAAGATTAACATTAATGATGCCTAAGCGCACGCATAAGCGCCAATAGTGATTTAAGGGGTGGACCCACATGTCGATCGGACATTAGGCGATTAAGACACCATTAATGCTCTCCGATTGGCAATCATTAAGCATTAAACGTGTCCTAAATATTTGACAAAACGGGCTCCCGGTGACAAAACCCGAGTGGCTTTCACGGCTTGTCGCGGCGACTCGGTCGCGGCGCCACAAACTATCAAAATGGGTTCGCAATAGTGTTGCGAACCCAACGATGATGACCTCGCCGGCGGTGGAGGTGCAGGCAGCCGGCCGGAAAACAAAGAAGGAGGCCGACACGGCAAAACACGAAAATAGCAAGATGCTCAGCTGCGGTCCAAGGAAGCGAGTGCCATGACTTCTAGGGACTATATAGAAGCTACCTTAGCAGAGAGGAGCTCCAAAGATGGCGGGAAGACTTGAACACGATGAAGTCCACGGGCCGAAGAAGATGAAGTGGAAGAGGAGGTTACGAGCAAAATGAGTGGAACCAAATCATCACCACAGCTTCATTATAGCTCAAAGAGGCTCCAAAAGCAAATAATTGCAAAAGAACCACTTACTGAGTGGAGAAGAAAGGGGTGAAACCAACTGAAAATCTCCAAACTTAAAATTGAGTGATTCTGCGAATGCAACCCAAAATCAAGTTAGGGAAATATAAAGGAGGTTGAGGAGTTCAAGAGGGTGCAAGAAAGGTTGAAGATGAACCACTAGACACCAAGACCGCCATTGGAGCCTCGGGTCAACAATGGTGGATTGAAGGTTTGAGATGGTTTTGAGCTCAAACACGAGAGAGAGCTAGGTGTGGTGTAAAAGAACACCGGGAGGACCTAGAGGGCAATATATAGGGAAGGGATTAGGGTTTGAGCAAGAACCCGAGTCCATGGTGGGCTCGGTTCATGCTACGATCATGGACCAAGAAATGATGGGAGCAAGTGAGCACGGTGACAATGGAGGAGAAAGCACAGTGCGCATTAAATGCCCCGCAGAGAGCGTTGACGAAAGCAAACTTGAGGTGACACATCAAAGCCGCCCGCGCCTTCTCTCTTTCGCCATTGTCGCGCGCTGCGGCGAGAGAGGAGGAAGAAGAACAGAAAGCAACCACGACCGTTGGATTTTAGATGGGCGGCTGCGATTTAAAAGAGCCGCCGACGATCCGATTGCTTACGAAATCGGGCGGTTGGATTGAGATCAACGGTCCCAATTGGTTAATGCAACCGGAGGTCCGAATGCTCACACGAACGTGGGCGGCGATTTGAATCAACGGCTGATATCGCACGCACGTTTTAAAATGCGGCTCGGTGCAGCTAGGTGGTTCGACCGAGTCAAGTGGCTCGGACTCGAGCCCGACTCGAACCCAAGGAGCGATGAACAGTGTTTTAGGTTTTAAATATGCTGAGACTTTTGAGGATTTATTTGGGGTAGCAAAATAACTCCAAAAATTCTGAAATTTTTACAGGAGCTTGCTGACTGAGACATTGACCTTGTGTAAAATTTGCAGAGGTTTTTATGCAATGTATTTTTCTCCAAAAATTCTACAAGGTACTGGTTTTAGGTTTGACTAAGAGTCAAACAGGTTTGACTGCCCTCTAAAATATTCAAACAATTTCTAAAAAATTGTGAAATTTTTCAGAGGGTCACATACCATCCCAAGAACTTAGGAAAAATATCTCAGAGGATGATCAAAAGGTTTGACAAGATTGTTTTTGAAGGAACAAGATTCGGATCAAAAGACTTGTGACTTTGCATTTCCATAAGTCTTGTACAATACTTGTCCAATACAAACAGGAACAACATGACGTAAGAAAAAGTTTTAATTTCTACTCATTTTCTTACATTTGAAACACAAGCCCAAAATTGGGATGTTACAGTGCATATGCATGTTGAGAGAATACAGGTGCCTTGGTCATGTGGTGACCAAGCACATACAGTTGAGGTCCCCGTCATGTAAATGACGGGCTTGAGGTCCCCATCATTAAGATGATGGGCAAAGGTCCCTATACATGTGGTGTATAGGCTCTTGGTCCCTGTGCCAAAGGGCACAGGCAAGGGTACACATCGACGGATGTATACCCCGCATTACCGGTAAAATGCGAAAAGAGATAAAGTTCAAAGGAGCATTGCATTGGTTGCATTTCATAAGTTAAAAAAAGGCTATGTTTAGTGTCTTGTTATAGTGGATCATTGATGCTATGTTTGTGCTCTTGTTTATAGCATTGTTGATACTTGCTGAGTCTTTGGGCTCACTCTTGCTTTAATGTGTTTTAGGTACCAATGGCAGGAATGACATGCATGGGAGGGAATAGATGATGGATGCACTCACTACCTCACACTCTTATGGTGTTTACTGCTTAGCTTCAATTTTAGAAATAAATAAACTGTTGATTATCACTCATAGATCGGTTTGGTTTGAGTAACTGTTAATTGTAAAAATGAGATTGCCAGGTCTTGGTATGTTCAATTGATTATCAAGCTTGATTACGAGAATTTTGTTAAATGCTATGATTTATCGTTGAACTCTCGGTATAGCTGATTAAACAAAGGAGACTCTGTCGAAAAATTTGTAGATTGGGCTAGATTAGTTTATTTCCAGTAGCATTCCAGGCTCTTTGAGAGTTGGGTTGTTACACAGTTTCCACCACTTGCCTCAGTCTAAATCCTTTACCACCCAGTTGATTTTAGTGCAACACATGCCATCACGAAGTAATAACACATAGCACACAGTTTTACACAAAGTTCCATAGTCACTTAGTCACATTTAAATAATTGCAACTTACATGTGATGTGAGACTCGTAGCATGGCTAAGCAATTGTACTCGCATCTAACCAACCCACGTTGGTGCTATAATATTACCAAGTAATAACCAATCTAGGGTGACAAGGAAATATGACATACAAGGCCAAGGTATGATAACAATTTGGATAATAACTATGCCCAAAACATTTAAATAAATAATTAAAATAGAATGCAATACTTTAACACAAAGTAATTTGAAAACTGGGTTCAAGATGATCAAAGGTATGACTTGCCTTGGAAAAGGTCTATGTACTGATCTTGATCTTGGGGTGCTCCTTCTTCGACGAAATTCCCCGACGAATCGACGTCTACTCGCAAACGAGACACAAACAAAACAAAAAAAATAATAGAGGCAAACCAAGCTCCAAAAATTAAATAAAGATCTCAGATAAATAGATCTTGAATTTAGATAAATTTAGAAATTTGAATGGGCTCAATCGGAGTTAGGATGCAAAAGTTATGGGCTCTGGAAGTTTTAAATCTAAAAGAAACCCTAATTTGGATTTTCCAGAATTTTCGAATTATTTCTCTGAAGAAAATCGGATTATTGCGCAATGCTGACGTCATCTGAGGACGTTCGGATGGGATGAAAATTGGTCTGACAGGTGGGACCCACATGTCAGTGACACGGCTCACGGTAGACTAGGTCTACCGAGCCTCGGGATTTGAAAACCGATGGGCGCACGTGGACTGGTGGACCAATCACATGCGACACATCGGCGGCGTGTTCTTGACCCGACAACGACTTCGGGCGCATCGTGCGAGATAGCGAGGATGCCACGCGGCTGCCACTCGGGATGACACACCGGCGCGGGCGCTGAGGTGGCTGACGACGTGGACGGCCACGTCAGACCGACGGACGACGGCGCTCGGAAATCGACGACAACGGCGAACGGCGGCGATCCACCGGCGGTGAGTGGTACCGGCGTGTAGCTCTTGCTATTGCGAACCTGTTGAGGTAGGTCCGGGTGGTCGGGAACAACGGAGGTGGCCGGCGGCGAGCTCGAGCGCGGAGGTGCCGGGTTTTGTCGGACGGTGGCTCCGATGGGGTTCCGGCGACGGCGAAGGCTCCGGGAGGTAGAGGTTGTGACGAGGAACACGTCGGCGTGCTCGACGATGATGCGACGACAACGACGGCGGCGGAATCGACGAAGAACAGATCGGCGGTGAAAGCCCTAGACCTTGACTCGCGGTGGCGCTAGGGCTCTACGGTGGAAAAGGGTGGCGGCTCTGGGTTGCGGTTGAGAGGGCGAACCCGGGGGTGCCTTTTATAGGGACCGGGAGGGGCTAGGGCGGCGTGCGGCGGCGAACCCTAAAAAGAGTCCGATATGAACTCATGAGGAAATCGGAGATAGAAACGGAAACGGGGTTTGATTTTGATCCGAGAAGATGTGGGGAGGTTGGGGATAAGATTCTACGCGTTTTCTAGAAGGGGTTCAATTGGAAAGGAGGCGTTGTCGTACGGGACTCGAGCTTGGAAACTTGGCGGACGGCGCGGCCGCTCGCGAGGAAGAAGCCGGGCGCGAGGGGGACGACGAAGGCGTGGGGCCCACACGTCGGTACACGACGGAGGCGCGTGCGGGAGGAGCTGGGCCAGCGGGTGATGGGCGGACAAGAAAGAGATGGGCCGGAGCTTTGGAAAATCGGCCCGAAAGGATTTCTGAGATTTTAATAGCTTTTCTAATTTAGAAAATACCAGAAATTCAAATAAGCAATAGAAAATAGCAAATGAACTCAGAAAAATTCTAGAAAAACCTAGAAAAAAAATCTGAGCACAAGGAACCCAAATAAAATAGTTTTGGCTAATGTTCATGTTGGGATTATTCACATTAAATATTTTTGATTGTAAAGTCCAATATTAAGCTTTTGAATTTAAATTCAAATAAATCCAAATGTTGAATTTTCTCCCTACTAACTATTAAAAGATTTTTAAACTCAGAAAATTGGGATGTTACATTCACCCGATTGACTGGCACGGCGTGAAGAAGCAAGGCGTCGCGATTGGCTCGGTTGACGTAGAGGAGGAAGACGGAGTAGCACCAGCGGTTCTTAGAAAAAGAAAACAAACAGCTGTGGGCATGGGTGGGGAAGGTGTTGTGAGCCTAACGCAATGATTTGGGGCGACGGGTACTCACCCGGACGGCAGAACAGGCTCAGCGGACAGAATTAGTGGCCAAAGCAAAGCTCACGGTCTCACCAGCTTCTTAGTGCTTCTGGTGTGCAAAAGTTAAGAAAGAGGTGAGGAAAATAAAATTGGGGCATAGGAGGTCTAGTGGATAGACGAGGGAGCGAGGAGGGGGAGGGTCACAATAGCTAGTTTGTGCACGGCGTGCAACAATCATCTAACAAGTCACATTTAGAATGACATCATATAAGTTAAAGAGTTTCACCAATAAGTCACACACTTGTTAATATTTATAAATGATAATTCATCCAGGAACATAATAACATTTATTCTATGACTCATAAACATAGACATGATACAGTCGTCTATATGATTGCCTCTAGGGTATATCACCAACATAGCTTAGACACCAGCAACCGCCCGACTAGCTTTAGGACCAGGGCGCATCAACCATGTCTCTGCTGAGGAAACCAAGGAAGCTACGGATGTTGTGCTGGGTATGTTCCTTGTTAATTCCATACCTTCCACCATTCTCTTTGACTCTAGAGCTTTGCATTCATTCATTTTTCGCCATTTCATGGAAAAGTACTAGATGCCAGTTTTTCTGCTCAAGAATCCAATGATAGTTCATTTTGGGCAGCTATGTGGAAGGGAGTGAAGAAAGAGGTGGGCATCTGACATAGGACTAGGAGGATGAGGCGATGCTAGAGGACAAGGCGCCAAGCCTGGAGTTCACCTGATTGACTAGCGCGGCTTGAAGAAGCAGGGCGGCGCGGTTGGCTCGGTTGACAGAGAGAAGGAAGACGGAGTGGAACCAGCGATTCTTGGAAAAAGAAAACAAACAGATGTGAGCATGGGGTGGGGAAGGTGTTGTGGGCCCGACACAATGATTCAGGGCGGCAGGGACTCACCCAGAAAACAAACAGAATCAGTGGCCGAAGGCAGAATGGGCTCGACGGACAGAATCAGTGGCCCAAGCAGAGATCACAGTCTTGTCGGCTTCTTGGTGCTTCTAGTGTGCAAAAGTTAAGAAGGAGGCGAGGAAAAACAAATTGGGGTGTAGGCGGGTTAGGGGATAGACGAGGGAGCGAGAGGTGGGGGGTCACAGTAGCTGGTTTGTGCACGCGTGCGACGCGACGGTGGTAAGCGAAGCGGTGCCAACATGGGAGGGGAGCAGCGGCGTGGATGTGTGAGGACCCGGAATATTTAACTAGTAACACTTAACCTCCAATTGGTTCTAGCGTTACTAATTAAACATTCTAAGCCTCGATGGACATATGCTTCCAGTGCAGACATATGTACATCATCACAAAATTACACATCAATTCCATACACATACATCACTGAGTTCAACAACGACATACATAAAGTAAAGTTATTACAAAAGAGAGCCGACCGGCCAAATAGAACGATATACAAGAATGACAGCGGAAGCAAAAGCGCCATAAGATGGCTAGAACAAAAGTCGACCGGTTAGCCACACAACCCACAAGGCAACCGACCGGGCCGCCAAGCTAGTCGCCCATAAGCTACCACAACACACCTAAAAAGTGAGGCCCCTCGGGCTCACCTTCTTCCTCTGCAATGAACAATTAAGCATAGCATCGAGTACAAAGATTGTCTTTGTACCCAAAAGATCGACGTGTGGAATAGCAGACCTATTCATAAACTACATGCAAGCTTATTTAGGTGGAGGTTGTATGTCTCATTTTGCATGAAGCCAACTTTATTTGCAATAATGTAATATATTTCAAAAGCAAGTTTGCAAATCTGTTTTGTTATCAAAGTAATGATAAGTAAAGATACATACAAGTAACCACAGGAAGTGACTATCCCAATAGCCACCACAACATAGCACGAATCACGATTCGTACCACCCATCAAGTTTTAATTTAAAAGGTTGTAGTCTAACTCTTGAAAGACCTTGCCAAGCGTGTCCATAACCTAGGGCGAGGCTATTCGAATAGTTTTAACCTGCAGGTGTACCAATGTACCCACACTTGGGCCGCCTTCAAGCCACAAGCACACTACAGAAGGTATGCCGCCCGCTAAGTCCTACGAGACATTTCCAATCTTGTGTATTAACTACGAGCCGCTCGTATGGGTAGAAACACCATACGCTTACATTGCAAGCGAAAGACAACCACCCGTTACGGGGAAACCTTCGGACACTACAATGCTCCCACCTCCATCCCTCCTGCGACTCCTGCGACCGGAGCCAATACACGCCAAAGTACTAAGTCAAGAGAGGTCCCATACCCTCTAATGTGGTTAGCACGCTAAAATGCTTGGTTTAGTGTAACAAGATGTTCGGTCCTTGTTGACCCAGGCACCATCCAGGTCACACCCAAAAATCACACCATCATACCATTGTGCCCAAGTCTAAATCATTTTGTTTTCAGTTTTAGTTTTCATAAGTAGACATAGCACAAGGTGGAAATCATAATCATAATAAGTTTGATGTGATCAAGGTTATCGACAAGTCGATAACCGCCCATTTCTACCGAAGCTAAGCATGGCTAAGCAATTAATTCGCAACTACTAAGTGACAAGAGCCCATCCACGAACTCTAAATCACAGCAAGTAACCTAGGCTCATGGTAGTAGAGGATAATCATTTGCTAAGGAAATGCATCTACTAGGCCAACTATTAACACAAAATAGCAATGCATACATAGAATTTGTAATCAACATAAATACTTAAAATCTTGGGATTAACATGATCAAACCGCTTGCCTTCTTGCTGTTGCTCAATTTGTTGTGGAGGGTCGCTCTCGGGATTACATAAATGTCGAATCCTAGCGAGAGGCAAAAGAACCAAGAACAACCGATAAGACGAGCCACAAATAAACCAATGAGCAAGCAACAATTATCCAAAAGCGACGAAATTTATACATAAGGTAGAATACGAATATACCTAGATATAGAAACTGGAAAAACCTAATTTGGATTTGTGGTACAAAAGATATTACCTAAAAACCCATTTTCGGCCCTAATTAGTACTGTAGCAAAAACATTTTCTAGAAATGTTTTGCAGCTGAAATTTTTATGGTAGCTACCTACTGGTATAGTGGTAACCCATATAAAATTTTAGGTTATTTGGAGTTAAAATGATTTAATTATGATTTTTCTAAGTTCTACAACTAGCATATATCATTTCTCAGGAACATGAATAAAGACAAAGCCTAGATCAAATTAAAGCATGTCTACAGGCCAAATTTACCAGGTTGAGTTTGCTCACTTTGCAACTACAGAGAGGGAGTTATGGGGTTTACAAATTTTCCATGAATTTCTAGACATCAATTTGCATTAAATAAGATCATGTTATTTAAATCATTTTCTGCTACAACACAGGGCCTAAATTCATTCTCAGATTAAATTTTATACTATAACAAAGCTACAGCAACTGGAATCATTCAAAAAGGAGTTAAAATGACAAAGTTATGCACTTTTGAAATTTGAAACAGCAAAAGACTTAGGAAACTTTGAGCTCTCGGGAGGTCCAACCGAATCGGAAGACAAAGGAGAGGTCGTGGGCCGTCGATCTTGCATCGCGAGGCCACAACCTCAGCACAGCGCCACGGAAGACCTCCTCCCGCCTTGGGAGGTCCGGACCGTTGAGATCGATCCAACGATCACGACCGGTCGTGCGCAGCGCGCGCAAGGAGGGTCTCGCGCTTAGCAGAGGTCGTGACCGTCGGTCGAGATCTGGCGGTCCCGAGCACTAGAGGAGGTCCAACGGGTAAACCTTCGGAGAGAGTCTAGACGGCTAAAAGCTCACGGAGGAGGTCTTCAACGCTCTAGATCTCAGAGGAGGTCTTTAACTGACACGATCCCGAGAGGGAGGTCTGGCGACCAAGATGAGCGAGGAGGTCCTAAGGCTTTAAATCGAGGAAGGAGGTCTAGCCGGTTAGATCTAAATCTAACGGTTTAGACCAGAGGAGGAGGTCCTAAAGCCGGATCTAAAGGATGAGACCCTAGACGGTCAAGATCTACTCGGGAGGTCTTGATCGGTGGGATTGACACGAGGAGGTCTTGGATGGCCAAGATCTTCTCGGGAGGTCCTAGCGATAGGGCTTTAATCGGAGGAGATGCGGGCGGCTCGGATTAGACCTAGGGAGGTCTGAGCGGTCCAGATCGGCGGAGGAGGAGGTCCGGCGCTAAAGATTTTACAAATGAGATCTAACGCTCGATCTAAACCGGGAGGTCGTGAGCAGCTAGGATCGAGCCTAAGAGGTCTGGCGGGGTTTTCTTTGTAAAAGGCCACGGGTGGCCTTTACAAAGACGACCAGGGTGGTCTGAGGTGGTCTTTGCATAATGACCAAGGGAGGTCTTTTGCAAAGAGGACCTCGGTGGAGGTCCCGAAGGTGGTTTTACAAAAATGACCTCGAGGAGGTCTTTTTGCAAGAGTGGTCCTAGCGGCTAGGATTTAACCAAGGTGGTCCTAGGCGGTTAGGATCAACTCAAGGAGGTCCTAGACACCGAGGTTTTTGCGGAAAGAACCTAAGGCCCATATCTAATCTTGGAGAGGTCGTGAGCGGCCAAGATTAGTCCCGTGAGGTCCGGGTTTTCTTTTAATGGCGCGGACCACGGACAATGACAAAAGGGGGCGGCTAAGACAAATTTATTGCTCACGAAGATTGGCAATGAATGAACCTAAAAGGCACCAAAGACTTTGGATTTAACTTCTAAGCCCATGGCCCACATGTCGGTGACACAATGGCACGACTTAAGATGTGATTAATGCACCCAATGATTAGCAATAAATGGGGCATTGATGATGTCTAAGAAAGTGACGAAACGGAGGTTTTGAACCGGCAAAATCGGCGGGCTCAACGGTTTGCCGCGATGGGGACCTCGCGGCGCCGACCAAGGGCACCGATATACTCGCAATAGTGTCGCGGACCTAGCGGAGGCACTCGGCGGCGGCGGCCTTAAACGCCGCGGCCGAGAGGAGCGGTGAGCAAGCCTTTGACAAAACCGAAAATATGAAAAGGCCGCTATGACCTAACCTAACACGCGCGAGCTCTAGGAGGCTAAAATAAACTCACCCGAGTGTAGGGAAGGTCCGGAGGAAGACGGAGGACTTGGAGGAGGTCGACGAAGTCCGCGGTGATGCGTTTGCGCGAAGGAGAAGAAGACGACCTCGACAAGCGGCTCCCAAATTGTCAACCTCTGTGAAGGTCAAACACAACGAGTTAGGGAATGCTCGAGGTGCTCGAGATGACAAGAAAAACAGGCAAGAACGTTGATGGAACCACTGGAGCTCGAGCTTGCAGGAGCTCCAAAGGTGACAATGGAGGTAAGGAAGGGCTCTCGGTGCTCGGGTTTGGGGCTCACACTCACAATCGAGAGAGTCTAAACGGCACCAAGTGACGGGAAGAGAAGGAGGAAGGAACCACCGGCTATACATAGCCGGGAGCTGGACAAGGGCTAGGGCAAACCCACTGTGAGCAAAGTCCATGGCCTGCCATGACTTGCTAGATTTGACAAGAGCGGTAGGTAGGTGATGACTCCTCTTAGGGCTAGGCTCGACACAATTAATGCATGGCGAAAGAGAGCGTTGGGAAGGACCAAAAGTGACAGCCACTGCTCCCAATCGCTCGACCACGACACACGCACGGGTGGAGAAAACCACGATGACCGTGGCTCGAGGAGGTCGTGAGGGAGGAGAACAGGTGAGGAGAGGTCTGGACGTCCCGGATGTGCTCGGGAGGTCTGGACGTCCAAGAATCGCCGAGGTGGGGAGGTCCGAGCGCGGCGAGGAGGTCTGGGAGGTCGTGACCGGCGGATGGAGATCCAGTGGCTTGGACCACCCAGGCGCGAGGCGCTCAAGAGGTCCTCGGTCGGTGGGAGGTCGTGAGCGGTGGATTGAAATCCAACGGCTAGAACGAGCGCGCACGCAGACCGAGCTCGGGTGCGGCGGCGACATGGTCCAACCAAGTTGGTTGAGTTGGGCTCGGTCCGAGCCCGGTTTGACTCAACGATTTAAATTTTACGGTATTAGAGAAGGTGACATTTGGAGGATTGTTTGAGGTAGCAATAGAACGCCAAAAATTATGAAATTTTTACAGGGCTTGCTAGCTCAAACGAGGACCTAACATAAAATTTTCAGAGGCTTTGGGGCTGTGGATTTTCCTCCAAAAATTTAACAAGGCACTGGTCCAAGGTTTGACAGATTTTGAATTGGTTTGACTGACCTCCAAAAATATTCAAACATTTTCTAAAAATTGTGAAACTTTTCAGAGGGTCCACATACCATCCCAAGAACTTAGGAAAATATCTCGGAGATGATCAAGAGGTTTGACAAGATTGTTTTGAAAGTTCAAGATTTGGATCAAAAGACTTGTGACTTCGTATTTCCATAACTTCTTGTACAATACTTGCTTGGTACAATAGGAAATACAGGATGTAAGAAAAGTTTTAATTTCTACTCATTTTCTTACATCTGAAACACAAGCCTAAAATTGGGATGTTACAACTCTCCCCCTTACAAGAATCTCGACCGAGATTAGTTTACTCGGAGAAGAAAGAAGGAAAATCTGCACGAAGCGATCTTCTCGCTCCCAAGTTGCCTCATCTTGAGAATGGTTTGACCACTGAACCTTAAGGAACTTGATGACACGGTTCCTTGTTCTCCGCTCAGATTCCTCAAGAATGCGAACAGGATGCTCGCGGTAGGTCAAATCCTCTTGCACATCGAGAGTTTCCAACGGGGTTTCCTCGGTCGGGACACGGAGGCACTTCTTCAGTGTGAAACATGGAACACATCATGCACCCCTAAGTGCACTGGCAGCTCAATCAGATGCAATCGCTCCAACTCTCTCGACGATACGATAAGGCCCAACATATCGAGGAGCCAACTTGCCCTTGATGCCAAAACGATGGCCCTTCAAGGGTGAGACTTTGAGATACACAAAGTCATTGGGCTCAAAGCTCAACTCACGGCGACGACGATCGCATAGCTCTTTTATGCGGTGGGCGTGCGCGGATGCTCGCGGATCAAGCGAACTTGACTTTCGGCCTCATTGATCGAATCCGGGCGAAAATCGCCGCACGATCTCGACCAGTTCAACGGGGTTCGCACCTTCTCCCATACAAAGCCTCAAATGGTGCCATGCCAAGACGGCTGAAAAGTCATTGTTGTAGGAGAACTCGGCAAATGGTAGGCATTTCTCCCACTTCTTCCCATAGGAAAGAACACAAGCACGAGCATATCTTCCAACACTTGGTTGACTCGCTCCGTCGACCATCGATCGAGGATGAAAGGTGTCTGAAATGAAGGCGGGTTCCCATAGCCTCTTGCAGACTATGCCAAAACCGCGAGGTGAAAAGTGCACCACGATCAGAAATAATCGTCTTGATACCGTGAAGACTCACAATCCTCGAGACATAAAGTTTGGCCAAAGGCCCCACACGAAGCTGAGTCTTGACGGGAAGGAAATGTGCCACCTTAGTCAACCTGTCGATCACGACCCAAATAGCATCATTCCCTTTGGACGAGCGGGGCAATCCGGTGATGAAGTCCATGCCAACGGAATCCCACTTCCACTCGCACCGCAAAGGTGAAGAAGACCTGCTGGGCTGATGTTCGGCCTTCACACGACAGCACACGTCGCACTCAGCAACGAACTTGGCAATCTCGCGCTTCATTCGGGTCCACCAGAATCTATGACGAAGGTCCTGATACATCTTGGTAGCCCCGGGATGGATGGACAAAGGAGAATCATGGGCTTCGCGGAGAATCAATTCCCGCAATTCCATGACCTTAGGAACCACAAGACGCTGTCCAAACCACACAACGCCATGCTCGTCCTCTGAAAAGCACTTGGCTATCCCATCCTTGATGTTCGCGCTGATTTGGCTCACACCGTATCATGTCGTGCCGCTTGATTTGGTCCACCAAGGTTGGTTGTACAACCAATGGAGCAAGAGAACCGTGCTCGATCAAACCCAAATTAAGGCGCTGAAATTCTGAAACGAGAGCAGGCGGCTGCTCATGGAGCATCAACATGTTGCAGTACACCTTTCGACTGAGTGCATCCGCAACGACATTGGCCTTGCCCGGATGGTACTGAATACCCATGTCATAATCCTTGATCAATTCCAACCATCTCCTTTGCATGAGGTTCAGATCTGGCTGGGTGAACAAGTACTTCAAACTCTTGTGGTCGGAATACACCTCACAACGGTTACCAATCAGATAATGCCGCCAAATCTTGAGTGCATGGACCACAGCAGCCAATTCCAAGTCATGAGTAGGATAGTTGAGTTCATGAGGCCTCAACTGCCGCGATGCATAGGCCACAACCTTGCCCTCCTGCATAAGAACACAACCAAGACCCTGACGAGAAGCATCACAATAGATATCAAAACTCTTGTGAATATCGGGAGAACAAGCACTGAGTGAGGTCAACCGCGTCTTGAGTTCCTGAAAACTCACATCACAAGCAGCGGACCACTCAAACTTCTTGTCTTTCTTGAGTAGTTCAGTCATAGGCTTTGCAATCTTGGAGAAATTCTCGATAAAGCGGCGATAGTAGCCAGCCAAACCAAGAAAACTCCGCACATCGGTGGCTGATTTGGGCTGACCCCAAGATAGCACATCACTGACCTTGCTAGGATCCACAGCCACACCTCCTGCTGAAAGAACATGGCCCAAGAATGCCACTTCCTTCAACCAGAACTCGCACTTGCTGAATTTGGCATACAGCTGGTGCTCACGCAGCTTGCCCAACACAAGCTGAAGATGCTCGGCATGCTCTTCTTCACTCATGGAGTAGATAAGTATATCATCGATGAATACCACCACAAACCTATCCAAATACTCCATGAATACCGAGTTCATAAGATTCATGAATAAAGCAGGAGCATTAGTCAAACCAAAAGACATGACGGTGTACTCGTAAAGGCCATAACGAGTAGCAAAAGCCGTCTTAGGAATATCCTCGGCCCTGATCCTGACTTGATGATAGCCCAATCTCAAGTCAATCTTGGAGAAGACTCGTGCTCCGGTCAACTGATCGAAGAGATCATCAATCCGGGGCAAAGGATACTTGTTCTTTACCGTCACCTCATTAAGCGGACGGTAATCAACACACATGCGCAAGGTCTTGTCCTTCTTCTTCACAAAGATAACTGGACAACCCCAAGGAGATGAGCTAGGACGGATAAAACCCTTCTCTTGCAGCTCACCCAGTTGCTTCTTGACTCTTCCAACTCATTAGGAGGCATGCGTCGGCCTCTTAGAAATAGGGGCGATGCAGGCAAAGCAACTCTATCACGAACTCCGCTTCGAGCAGAGGCATCCGGGCAAGTCTTCGGAAAGACATCCGCGAAGTCGCACACGTGGGAACGTCGTGAATCTCCAATCTGGCTTTGCTTCAGGACATAAAGATGGGGCCCTCGCAATCGTGGCGAAAACCCAACCTGTTCACCTGAAGGACTGGTGAGGTAGACAATCTTCCTGGCACAATCGATTTGCCCCAAGTGTTGGGACAACCAATCCATGCCAAGAATCACATCCAAGCGCGCCGAGTCGAGTAGGATAAGATTCGCCAAGAATCCCACCCCTTCGATGTGGATAGGAACATCCCGGCATACTTGGTCAGCTCTCATTTCCGAACCCGGAGAGCGAATCGCGAGTGGAATCCCCAAGGAACACGGTGAAGTCCACAATCAACGACAAAAGACCTCGAAATAAAAGAATGCGAAGCCCGAGTCAAATAAAGCGTAGCGGGACGCAAATTAACAAGGAGCGTACCCAACACCACGTCGGCGCCTCTGTGCCTCCTCGGCCGAGATGTGGTTGACTCGGCGCTCCCAAGCCCGGGTCTTACGGTCGGTGGTGACCACTCCCTTGCCGCGTCCTCCATTAGGACGAGGGCGCTCCATCTTCTTAGGACAACTACTCGCGTAGTGGCCCTTGTTATGGCGATGAAGCGGTGGCGTCGGCGCGGGGTTGCGGGAACACCTGCTGCTGGTCGCGGCGCGCGTGGCGAGTCACGGCTGCGGAGGACGGGAGGCTGGTGCCGAAGGCCTCGGCGGTGGTGAAGCCAAGGCACGGCCACCGGTGCGAGCCCAACTCGGGACGAACGAGGCCGGCTGTGCGGACATCGGGCCTCCCACTTGCGCTTGCGGGACTCGCCAGCGCTCTCGCCTTGTGCTCGGCGATGATGGCCTTGTCCACCAAGGTGCGAAGTCGAAATCCACAATAGAGAGCTTGTCTGAAGCTCCTCGAGACAAGCCCTCCATGAACTTCTCTGCTTGGCCTCATCGGTGGCCACCTCAACAGGCGTACCTCGCCAAATGGTTGAACTCATGGAGGTACTCGATCACGATTTGCGCCTGTTTGGCGCAAGGAACTCCTTCTTCTTGACTTCATCGGGCCGGCGGGGACATGGGCCCGACGGAAAGGCGACCGAACTCCTCCCACGAGACCACGTGTCCCGCAGTGCATGGCGAGAAGTTCTCCCACCATGAGAGTGCCGCACCCTCCGGTGATGAGATGCGAAAAGTGCCCGCTCTGCTCTCGGCGGCGAGCAACGTTGAGCTTCGCTCAACGAGCGCAGCCGATCGTCTGCGTCCAAGGATCCTCGGGCCGGGAGAAGGTAGGAGGCTGCGTGCGGAGGAACTCCGCAAGCCCCCACGCGTCTGGTGCCCACCTCCGCATCCGAGGCACGGAGGGAGTGGAGGTGTTCTGGCGATAACCTCCAACACCTGCGGTCCTCCGAACGATTGCGTTCGATTTGCATGAGGACTTCCGCCATGGTCGGAGGAGGGGGAAGCTCCTCATCGGGACTACCCGGCTGATTCCGGCCGCTACGTGTCCCACCAGCCATCCTGATTCACTAAGACAAGTTAGATATAGTTCAAGACCCAAGAGCACAGAAATCCAAACTTAGTTAAAATGACCAAAGAATAGCCACAAGAGAACATGAGACCACAAGTCACCGAATCAACTTTCCGAAACGACCAACCCGTATGGAAGAACGAGCAATCGTTTAAGAAGGCCCAAAATTCCAACTCAAAACAGTCCAAAAATCAAGGTATAACCACCTAATAGAGTATAGGCATTTAGCTAATTTCATATCACTTCTTACCCTTTTATTCCCACGAGTTTTAGTTGTATTTACCTCTCATTTCCTACCTTAATTACTCACACTAGCTAGCTGTCCAAATTTCTTTCTCCAAGCTCTCATGGTTCTCCCAAAACCAAGTTAATCGATAGAGGCTAATTTTTGAAAGGAAGAGAGGAACAACTTTTCAAACTTAAGTGAGGGTAAGGTGAGATGAGCAAGCTAAGACAGTAAGGAGTAAAATTAGAGAACTTACTTAAGTTTTCATAAACTATTTGAAAGTAAGTTTTCAAAATATCCTAGAGGCGACCAAGCTAGGGTTTCTACGGTCGATGGCTCGATACCAACTTTGTGAGGACCGGAATATTTAACTAGTAACACTTAACCTCCAATTGGTTCTAGCGTTACTAATTAAACATTCTAAGCCTCGATGGACATATGCTTCCTGCATTGCAGCATATGTACATCATCACAAAATTACACATCAATTCCATACACATACATCACTGAGTTCAACAACGACATACATAAAGTAAAGTTATTACAAAAGAGAGCCGACCGCCAAATAGAACGATATACAAGAATGACAATGAAGCAAAAGCGCCATAAGATGGCTAGAACAAAAGTCGACCGGTTAGCCACACAACCCACAAGGCAACCGATCAGGGCCGCTAAGCTAGTCGCCCATAGCTACCACAACACAGCTCAAAAGTGAGGCCCTCGGGCTCACCTTCTTCCTCTCGCAATGAACAATTAAGCATAGCATCCGAGTACAAAGATTGTCTTTGTACCGCAAGATCGACGTGTGGAATAGCAGACCTATTCATAAACTACATGCAAGCTTATTTAGGTGGAGGTTGTATGTCTCATTTGCATGAAGCCAACTTTATTTGCAATAATGTAATATATTTCAAAAGCAAGTTTGCAAATCTGTTTTGTTATCAAAGTAACAATAAGTAAAGATACATACAAGTAACCACAGAAGTGACTATCCCAATAGCCACCACAACATAGCACGAATCCCCGATTCGTACCACCCATCAAGTTTTAATTTAAAAGGTTGTAGTCTAACTCTTGAAAGACCTTGCCAAGCGTGTCCATAACCTAGGACGAGGCTATTCGAATAGTTTTAACCCTGCAGGGGTGTACCAATGTACCCACACTTCAGACCGCCTTCAAGCCACAAGCACACTACCGAAGGTATGCCGGCCCGGCTAAGTCCTACGAGACATTTCCAATCTTGTGTATTAACTACGAGCCGCTCGTATGGGTAGAAACACCATACGCTTACATTGCAAGCCGAAAGACAACCACCCGTTACGGGGGGGAAACCTTTCGGACACTACAATGCTCCCACCTCCATCCCTCCTGCGACTCCCTGCGACTCGGAGCCAATACACGCCAAAGTACTAAGTCAAGAGAGGTCCCATACCCTCTAATGTGGTTAGCACGCTAAAATGCTTGGTTTAGTGTAACAAGATGTTCGGTCCTTGTTGACCCGGGCACCATTCCAGTCACACCCAAAAATCACACCATCATACCATTGTGCCCAAGTCTAAATCATTTTGTTTTCAGTTTTAGTTTTCATAAGTAGACATAGCACAAGGTGGAAATCATAATCATAATAAGTTTGATGTGATCAAGGTTATCGACAAGTCGATAACCGCCCATTTCTACCGAAGCTAAGCATGGCTAAGCAATTAATTCGCAACTACTAAGTGACAAGAGCCCATCCACGAACTCTAAATCACAGCAAGTAACCTAGGCTCATGGTAGTAGAGGATAATCATTTGCTAAGGAAATGCATCTACTAGGCCAACTATTAACACAAAATAGCAATGCATACATAGAATTTGTAATCAACATAAATACTTAAAATACTGGGATTAACATGATCAAACTGCTTGCCTTCTTGCTGTTGCTCAATTTGTTGTGGAGGGTCGCTCTCGGGATTACCGCAAATGTCGAATCCTAAGCGAGAGGCAAAAAGAACCAAGAACAACCGATAAGACGAGCCACAAATAAACCAATGAGCAAGCAACAATTATCCAAAAGCGACGAAATTTATACATAAGGTAGAATACGAATATACCTAGATATAGAAACTGGAAAAACCTAATTTGGATTTGTGGTGCAAAAGATATTACCTAAAACCCATTTTCTACCCTAATTAGTATCAGTAGCAAAACATTTTCTAGAAATGTTTTGCAGCTGAAATTTTTATGGTAGCTACCTACTGGTATAGTGGTAACCCATATAAAATTTTAGGTTATTTGGAGTTAAAATGATTTAATTATGATTTTTCTAAGTTCTACAACTAGCATATATCATTTCTCAGGAACATGAATAAAGACAAAGCCTAGATCAAATTAAAGCATGTCTACAGGCCAAATTTACCAGGTTGAGTTTGCTCACTTTGCAACTACAGAGAGGGAGTTATGGGGTTTACAAATTTTCCATGAATTTCTAGACATCAATTTGCATTAAATAAGATCATGTTATTTAAATCATTTTCTGCTACAACACAGGGCCTAAATTCATTCTCGATTAAATTTTATACTATAACAAAGCTACAAAGAATGGAATCATTCAAAAGGAGTTAAAATGACAAAGTTATGCACTTTTGAAATTTGAAACAAGAAAAGACTTAGGAAACTTTGAGCTCTCGGAGGTCCAACCGAATCGAAGACAAAGGAGAGGTCGTGGGCGTCGATCTTGCATCGCAGGCCACGAACCTCAGCTACAGCAGCGCGGAAGACCTCCTCCCGACCGGGAGGTCCGGACCGTTGAGATCTGATCCAACGATCACGACCAGTGCGTGCACAGCGCACGCAAGGAGGTCTACGCGCCTAACCGAGGTCGTGACCGTCAGATCGAGATCTGGCGGTCCCGAGCACTAGAGGAGGTCCAACGGGTAAACCTTCGGAGAGAGGTCTAGACGGCTAAAAGCTCACGGAGGAGGTCTTCAACGCTCTAGATCTCCCGAGGGAGGTCTTTAACGGACACGATCCCGAGAGGGAGGTCCTGGGCGACCAAGATGAACGAGGGAGGTCCTAAGGCTTTAAATCTGAGGAAGGAGGTCTAGCCCGTTAGATCTAAATCTAACGGTTTAGACCAGAGGAGGAGGTCCTAAAGCTTCGGATCTAAAGGATGAGACCCTAGACGGTCAAGATCTACTCGGGGAGGTCTTGATCGGCTGGGATTGACACGAGGAGGTCTTGGATGGCCAAGATCTTCTCGGGGAGGTCCTAAGCGATAGGGCTTTAATCGGAGGAGATCTGGACGGCTCGGATTAGACCTAGGAGGTCCCGAACGGTCCGGATCGACGCGGAGGAGGTCCGAGCGCTAAAGATTTTACAAAATGAGATCTAACGCTCGATCTAAACCGGGAGGTCGTGAACGGCTAGGATCGAGCCTAAGAGGTCTGGCGGGGTTTTCTTTGTAAAGGCCACGGTGGCCTTTACAAAGACGACCCGAGGGTGGTCTGAGGTGGTCTTTGCATAATGACCAAGGGAGGTCTTTTGCAAAGAGGACCTCGGTGGAGGTCCCGAAGGTGGTTTTACAAAAATGACCTCGAGGAGGTCTTTTGCGCAAGAGTGGTCCTAGCGGCTAGGATTTAACCAAGGTGGTCCTAGGCGGTTAGGATCAACTCAAGGGAGGTCCTAGACACCGAGGTTTTTGCGGAAAGAACCTAAGGCCCATATCTAATCTTGGAGAGGTCGTGAACGGCCAAGATTAGTCCCAGAGGTCCGGGTTTTCTTTTAATGGCGCGGGACCACCTGACAATGACAAAAAGGGGAGGCTAAGACAAATTTATTGCTCTGAAGATTGGCAATGAATGAACCTAAAGGGCACCAAAAGACTTCCGATTTAACTTCTAAGCCCATGGCCCACATGTCAGTGACACAATGGCACAGCTTAAGACAGGATTAATGCACCCAATGATTAGCAATAAATGGGGCATTGATGATGTCCTAAGAAAGTGACGAAAACAGAGGTTTTGAACCGGCAAAATCCCGAGCGGGCTCAACGGTTTGCCGCCGGCGATGGGGACCTCGCCGGCGCCGACCAAGGGCACCGATATACTCGCAATAGTGTCGCGGACCTAGCGGAGGCACTCTCGACGGCGGCGACGGCCTTAAACGCCGGCGAGCCGGAGAGGAGCGGTGAGCAAGCCTTTGACAAAACCGAAAATATGAAAAAGGCCCGCTATGACCTAACCTAACACGCGCTCGAGCTCTAGGAGGCTAAAATAAACTCACCCGAGTGTAGGGAAGGTCCGGAGGAAGACGGAGGGACTTGGAGGAGGTCGACGAAGTCCCGCGGTGATGCGTTTGCCGGCGAAGGAGAAGAAGACGACCTCGACAAGCAGCTCCCCAAATTGTCAACCTCTGTGAAGGTCAAACACAACGAGTTAGGGAATGCTCGAGGTGCTCGAGATGACAAGAAAAACAGGCAAGAACGTTGATGGAACCACTGGAGCTCGAGCTTCGGCAGGGAGCTCCAAAGGTGACAATGGAGGTAAGGAAGGGGCTCTCGGGTGCTCAGGTTTGGGGCTCACACTCACAATCGAGAGAGTCTAAACGGCACCAAGTGACGGGAAAGAGAAGGAGGAAGGAACCACCGGCTATACATAGCCGGGGAGCTTGGACAAGGGCTAGGGCAAACCCACTGTGAGCAAAGTCCATGGCCCTGCCATGACTTGCTAGATTTGACAAGAGCAGGTAGGTAGGTGATGACTCCTCTTAGGGCTAGGCTCTGACACAATTAATGCATGGCAGAAAGAGACGTTGGGAAGGACCAAAAAGTGACAGGCCACTGCTCCCAACTGCTCTGACCCTGACACACGCACGGGTGGAGGAAAACCACGATGACCAGGGCTCGAGGAGGTCGTGAGGGAGGAGAACAGGGCTGAGGGAGAGGTCCTGGACGTCCCAGATGTGCTCGGGGAGGTCCTGGACGTCCAAGAATCGCCGAGGTGGGGAGGTCCGAGCGCGGGCGAGGAGGTCCTGGGAGGTCGTGACCGCTGGATGGAGATCCAGTGGCTTGGACCACCCCGAGGCGCTGAGGGCGCTCAAGAGGTCCTCAGATCAGTGGGGAGGTCGTGAGCGGTGGATTGAAATCCAACGGCTAGAACGAGCGCGCACGAGACTGAGCTCGGGTGCGGCGCTGGCGACATGGTCCAACCAAGTTGGTTGAGTTGGGCTCGGGTCCGAGCCCGGGTTTGACTCCAACCAGATTTAAATTTTCTGGTATTAGAGAAAGGCTGACATTTGGAGGATTGTTTGAGGTAGCAATAGAACGCCAAAAATTATGAAATTTTTACAGGAGCTTGCTAGCTCAAACGAGGACCTAGCATAAAATTTTCAGAGGCTTTGGGGCTGTGGATTTTCCTCCAAAAATTTAACAAGGCACTGGTCCAAGGTTTGACCGGATTTTGAATTGGTTTGACTGACCTCCAAAAATATTCAAACATTTTCTAAAAATTGTGAAACTTTTCAGAGGGTCCACATACCATCCCAAGAACTTAGGAAAATATCTCCAGGAGATGATCAAGAGGTTTGACAAGATTGTTTTTGAAAGTTCAAGATTTGGATCAAAAGACTTGTGACTTCGTATTTCCATAACTTCTTGTACAATACTTGCTTGGTACAATAGGAAATACAGGATGTAAGAAAAAGTTTTAATTTCTACTCATTTTCTTACATTTGAAACACAAGCCTAAAATTGGGATGTTACAGGATGCAACCCACATGTGGTGCGAGTGACAAGAGCTAGCTGCCAACTCGTTGTAGCGCTGTGGCAGCGAGGCTGACACAGAGCATAGCGGCGGGGAGGCGCCAGTTGCGGCATGGCGCCAGGGAGCCGAGGTAGCGTGTCGGTGTGAGAGCGAGGGGGAAGGAGTTGGTGGAGCGCGGCTTGGGCGAGCGATGTGAGTGGGGCGGCAATTGGGAAGGAAAGGCGGGCAGGCCGTATTTTTTTCAATTTAACCCTTTTTTCGTTAAAACTCTATATTTATACCCCTGCTTGTCTTATTTCCGATTTTGGACCCAGGGGGTCGGCGCCGTGACTCACGGCGCCGAAGCACTAGCTTCGGCGCCATGACTCATGGCGGCGAGGTACCGCCACGCGAGCATGACTCACGCCGCCGCCACGGTGGCAGGTGCGGTACCTCGCGCCATGAGTCATGGCGCCGAAGTCAGTTGCTTCGGCGCCGTGAGTCACGGCGCCGACCCCCTGGGTCCAAAATCGGAAATAAAACGAGCAGGGGTATAAATGTGGAGTTTTAACGAAAAAAGGGTTAAATTGAAAAAAATTCAGGGGGCAGGCTGGCCAAGCCAGGAAAAAGAAGAGGGGAAAATGGTAGAGAAAAAGAAAGGAGAAAAGAAGGGCTGGGTTGGGTTTCGGCCCAGCAGAAGGTGGGGATCTTTATTCTATCTCTTTAAAAAATTTGCATTTTAAATTCAAATTCATATTTGAATTTCTTATTTAGCTTTTGGTAATTAAGTTATGCATTTAATTTTTGCATGTGAATTACTATTGTTGGCCAGACTGCAGTTTGATAATTATTGTTTTTCAAAAAATTCCAAAGCGCAAATAAAATTCAAATGAACCTAAAAAACCCAAATGAGGCAATAAATCACTAATACACAAAAAGTTTTAAAAATCTCATATTTTTAACCTTGGGATTTTCAGCTACAATTTTTGGGATGTTACAATATCGATAGCCAAACTTTTGAAAGTTTGATTTCACACATCCCAAAATGACATGTATTTGCGACTGGAGTGAATAGTTGGGAAAAATGTCTCGTTACTCATTAGAGGTGGGTACTCAAACTACGAAACAAAACCAAACTAAAATTTGAAATAGAACTCCTTGGATACGCTTTCGCAAACAACAAAGTCTCTGGTTATAAGAAAGACTATTGAGTTTCATGCACCAACCAGTTCAGCTAAAAACTTAAGCTGATGAGGAAAGATGGACAATATACTTCAACATGTACCTCCCCTCATGTCTAAGCTCTATCAAGTCTAAGACATGGACTCCAAGTAGGCCACAATATTTTTTAAATAAATATTGCGTTAGCAAGGTCTTAAACTTAGGATCTCGTAGCTTTGATACCATATTAAGTTTCATACACCAATCAGTTTATCCAAAAGCTTAAGCTGATGAGGAAATATGGACTATATACTTCAACAAAGACATCCATCGGACGAATTGGTATGAAGCAAATTGCTTGGCTTTTAGATAGAGAATTCAAGTAGATGTGACTTAGAGTGGTGCTTCTGAAATTGAAAAAGTTCTTCCCTGAAACACTGTATATATGTAAATTATTTGTGCACACGCCTTTATCACATAAATATGTGCCCACTTCAGGCCCTGCTTTCAAGAAGTCGTCGGCGGAATTCTCCCAATGCCCAAATGGGGAATAGGTTACGGTAGTTTGGGTAATTGAAGTAAAGGGACGAATTGAAGCATCCAACATGTTCCTGAAATTAAAATCAAATAAAAGCATGACATTGGTGGAAGTGAGAGAGATAATTAGCAAAAAAACATAAATTAATTCTTAAGTGCATGTCATTTTTGACAACATGATCAGTACTGCATGACTTTGCAAGACCTACAGTTTGAACTTGCGTATTGCTGCTTAAATGTATGAACATATGAAAATGATAGGTATAGATTTATCTTAAAAAAACTTTTATAAAAGTATAATTTTATTAGATGTTATAAATCTACTATAATAGAAATTAATGATCAAAGTTGTATTTTGGAAACCGTGTCAATGTCAAAATGACATTCTAGTACATGTGAGGTAGGTTTATTAATGGATATTCTAGGATTTAATCCCATGACCTTTTGTTTGCTGAGCCAGCCCTCAGGAGACTATTTAACCAACTGTACACCTTCCCAAAAATTAAAAGAATTTCTAGTAGTTCGAACACTAATACACTACATTTTTGTAATTCAGTGATCAAATTTCTGCGAACTAGAAGAATGGACTTTGTCTTCGTAAGTGCACTTTCATCAACTTAACCCATTCCATATCTTACTTGTTGGGGAAACTCGCCGGTCTCCAGTTGCATGTTGATCAATTGTTTTGCAGCACGATATAGTGGTTTTGGATCTCGTTCAGTCTGCTCATAACACGAACAATCAAGAAATAAAGCACATAAATATGAGAACAGGTTCATAGACATTAGTATGCCAATTCAAAGGAAGAATGGTCGACAAACCGAACCTGCCCAGAATAAATTAAGGCTAGCATTGCCCAAGCGGTGTTTACTGCATGAGGACTCTCACTGTTGATATAGCCCTGTTCAATTTCATAGTTGAAAAACAAGCTAGTCAACAATATATACATTCTACTGTCGGAGCTAACCACAAATAGATCTCTGGACAAAATGATATGTAGTTTTAGCATCTTATATTTTGCACACCAATTTAATTTAAGGATATTAATAAAAAAAACCTGGCTGTGATTACAGAAGAATTAAGAATATGGCCGAAGTCCAAAAATAAACATGTATTTAGATATAGAAAAATTGATATATGTTTACCTCATTCTCACTAGAAAGATAGCTCTCACCCCATCCACCTGCACTAAGTTGTTTTGATAATAGGAATCTGCATCCATTTCTCACGGATAGGCTGTTACCATAGGTTCTTCCAACAGCAACTAATCCCCTTATGGCGAAAAAAGCACCATAAGTGAAGCATACACCCCAAGTTCCGTACCTATCAAATAAATTCGTGTAATACTTATTATCTATAGAATTTAAATTATATATTTATAATCTCCATATATACACTTGACGATATAGTTTTCCATACCATGAGCCAGTCTCTCGTTGTTGGTTTTCAATGAATATAGCAGCATTCTTTGTACAGTTTTCTATCTCTTCACATCGGTACCGTGGATATAACTCTCTGAACAATATCAGAGCTTGAATTGCCGATGATGTGCACTCTACATGTCTGTATATAGGTTTGATATTTTTAGTTTGTTTTCTCAGTAAATTTAAAGGAAATTACTGATAATATCTAAAATAAAACAGATATTTGAATCCCTTACGGATAATCAACGACAATGTTCCGAAAACTCTCAGAAGGATTGAGAACCTAGTTTACCAAATATATCCAAGTTAGTACATATAGCCACAAGATGTTGAAATGAAAGGACTGCTAGGGAAATATTCTAACAAAATTACTCAAGTACATATGCAAACGCACGAAGGATCCATCAGGGTAGGTAAGATAATAAAGATATCAATACTAAGACATTCGTTTGACCATTTACTGGAGTTTATGTTCTTTGTGTTTTAACTTTGAGACTACCTTAGATCCAACTGGATTACTAATTTTCTCCAAGATAATAGGAGCCGTCAAACAATATAACAACTAAATATTATAATTGTTAGTTTAAGAAATACAAGCATGTATACATTATGAGGTTTGGTAAATTCAAGTGTAAGTCTTCGATCATTTGAATCCAGTTTGCTATAAGAGATTTACAACATTCATATGACAGCGAAATGAACATTTCTATTAGTTGCTGAATTCATGTTTTCAGTGATCTCTTAGGCACTTGGGCGTTATGATCCTAAATTGAAAGTGAAAACTACATCGAATACGCAGATTATTCTTGGCTGCATGAAGATTACACAGTAACTATATAGGAAACCCTTATATTTGTCTTAATCTAATCAGGCGAAATGGCCATCACAAATTGTCTTACATAATCATAACCTTGGGAAAGGCATTTATGTTATGTATGCATGCACCTATAAAATGGGGTCTGTATAGGGTGAATAGGAGTGCATGTAGCCTAAGCAAACGTCATTTTTCATAATAGGGTGTGGTTCACATGTTTCACAGTTTCACCTGTATACCTGCATCCATAGTGGTTTGTTATCCATGCAGTGTGCCAAAGTCTAGTTTCATGGATCCAGGTTCTACAGTACTACAGAGAATCACTGCATCTGTGGCATGTTGAGCCCTGTGCTACAGTACTATGCGGAAACACCGTACAAAATACTGTAGAAACAGTGTTGCTTTTACTGTGGCATGAAATGTTGTAGCGATTGTACTCTTCATTACTATATTACACTATTGTACACTATTGATCTGGACCGTTCGCCCGGATGAACTCTAATGCTCATGTTCTGTAGAGCTCTGTCGTAGCTACATGTCCCTAGTTTCATACATAGATCATTTTACGATGCAATCTATGTCCTTGAAAATTTCAAGAAGAAAGGAGGGCCAAACCAGATCTTCTTGTGCATTGTTAGTGGTTTGTTATCCATGCACTTGTGGGACGAATTGCTCAATCTTAGTGAAATATAATTTCTTACCTCTCCTATTTGTGTACCCCAAATAATCTTCATTTTTAACTCATGAAATAGTTTGTAAAGTCGATATATATCAAATACTTACATAGGCAACTACTTAACAATATACCCTAGAGATACTCACCTCTATCCATGAAGCTGTTCTTGTACATTCATATGAAGAGAAGGAACCATCTTTGTTCTTTGAGGAAGAGGAAGCACAGTTGTCAATCAGATGATCAGATTGCACTTAAGTTAAATAATGACTTGCTGCAGCTATTACAATAACTTACACAAATTTGTCATAGGTATTTTATTAGATAATTGGACACCATAATTACAATGCGTTAGATACGAAACTTTCTAACATTGCTGTAATGCCAATAGAAAATGCAAAATGAGTAACCGTAACAGTAAAGGTAAGTTTTACCTATTTACCTCCCTACGAGAGAGAGGTAGAGAAACCAACAGGGGAGAGAGAGAGAGGTAGAGAAGGGGATAAGGCCAGAGCCAGCAATCGGCCGAAGCAAGCAAAGCACCAGAGAAGCAAAGCTACACACACACTTTCTTCCCCCTCTGCTAACCAACAAGCTTCCACCGAAGGCAACCAAGCCAAAGTAGTAAAGGAGAAGAGGAACCAAGGGGACGCCAGGGAGCACAGCAGCATCGCCACTGCCGACTTCTAATCTGACAACCAAGTAGGTTACCCTCCTTCCCCCATTTCTAACCTTCATGGTCACGTAAACGTAGCCCATAAGCAAGCATGGCCCAATCCTAGCATATGTAAAGAACAAGGGGGAGGGGTAGGAGAAGATGTCCCTGGGGTGGAGCTCGTAGGAGGCGGCATCGCGTGAGGGAGGCGCACGGCGGCCGGAGGCCGAGCCGGTGTAGACGAGCACGGTGTGCTGGGAGCGGTCGGCGGGGGAGCTGGCGGCTTCAGTAGGGTAGAGGCGGCGCCGACGGTGGTGTCGGGACAAAGCGGGCCGACAACCAGGAGGAGAGGGGCCAAGCGAGGCGGCGCCGTGCGGGAGGAGGCGCCAGGGAGAGCAGGCGAGCCGGGGGCGTGCGGCGCCGAGTGAGCGCGGCCGGTGCCAGCACCAGGGAGATGCGGCCACCGAGGCCGAGCGGGAGAAACCAGGCGCGAGCCAGAGGGAGGCGGCGTTGGAGGGGGGCATCGGCGCGGGCGCAAGGCGGCGCCGATGGCGGCGCCGGGCCAGAGTCGGCCGGCGGCCAAAAGGAGAGGAATCAGGGGGTGGCGGCGCGCGCGGGAGGCAGCGCTGGGCGCGGCGCGCCGGACTCGGCCGGCGGGAGGTGGCTCGGCCTGGAAGAGCCAACGAGAGATTGAGAGAGAGTGAGAGAATGAGTGAGTGATGGAAAGGGGAGGTGAGGAGATTAAGCAACCGATGGGGTTGGGTGTTGGCCGAGGAAGGGAGAGGAAAGAAAGAAGAAAAGTGAGAAAAGGAAGGAAAATTTAGGGGTTTGATCGTGTTGTTTTGCGCGTAGGAGCAACGCCGTCCGTTCGTGTATGCGTGTATTGCCAAATGTATTGAGTCTGGTTGAATGCCTGTTCAGGTGGAGGTTCAGGAATGGCGTCGTCCGCACGCCACTCTGCTCTATTTGGTTAACAGGCAAGTGCATGGTAGAGCGATAGCACATAAATGTTATGAATTATGTGATGTTTTCATGATATGACGATGATTATGCGATGATGCTTATGTGATGATGTTTATATGATGATGCTTATGGTAATGGCGAAAGTGTTGGGACAAGGTGAGCACTGAGGCTACCCGTTAATAATGACAATGATGAATTATGTTAATGATAACAATGATGAATCATGTTAATGACAATAGACATGTGCATTTGCATCATGGAAAGGATACATGAGCCAGGTCGGTGAGAAAGTCATGTAACTATTCCGGTGCGGTCAGTGAGAAAGATACATGACTAATCCGGAGTGATCTAAATGAAGTCTTGCATTTGTAGGGACTCGATAAAGTTCTACAATGTAAGCACCCCATCCTAACGAAGATAGGAGAAGAGTGTGTCATCGACGGGTGAACACTCCGCGATACCGGTATCAGCTGATGAAATGTATATGGGTATGAGCATGATGGTGCATGTAGAATTATGATACATTGCACTAATGAAAAGATAATGATGTGGTTATGTTTATGTTGTATGGCTGTGTTTATCGTTTATATTATGTGCTTGCTGAGTCTTCGGACTCACCCTTTCTTGTTTTTGATGTCTAGGTGAATGACGAAGTTGATATGCTTCAGGAAGGGGGAATAGAACATCCACGTCACATGTAGTTCCTATTGCAAACCACCCTCTCTAGAAACTACTTTTGCTGTAATATGTCTAGCTGTTTAATTAGCTGTGCAAAGTTTGTAATGAATAATGTGTAGTGGTAGCATTCTAGACCCAGGTTGCGCGTCGGGGTGTTACAATTACACAAGTTTGTTTGCTTATTTGATCTGCTCTATTACTATCAACTTGTTATGATGTCTCTCTGGGCTACAAACTGAATCTTTCTAGCTCAATAAGGATTGAAGTATTTGAAATCATAGAACATTGTTATGAATTATGATTCTCTTTTATGTACATTTTCTTAAAATGATTTTTAATACTTAGCACTTGTGCGTCCACCATATTCATTATATTTTTAGTGATAATTTTCTCCTAAACAGGAAACTTTTGCACGATTATTGAGAAAAATACTCTAGCAGATGATAAGAGTTATTTGATCACAGTTGAAGAAACCACAATATGTTGGAAGAAATTAAATCACATATAGATTCTTTAAAATATTTCTTTTACTATCATAGAACAGTTAAATGTTATGTGTTATTATCATTTCGAGTTATGAGCTTGTAAAATTTGTCTTTAAGTAACTAGCTTGTAAGAAAATCAATACTATGTATGGAGGAAAATATTATTTTTCTTGACTAACGATGATTAAAATTATGGAAAAAACACATAAATTAATTAATATTGTCATATATTACTATCGTAAGCTTTATTTATTCAACGAAAGTTGATGCTACAAAAATTAATGACAACCTCCACTGTTCATGTAATATGAATAAAACTGGAAGCATATATAAAGTCATGTTAGATTATTTTATTTAGAGTCATACCGCAAAAGAAAGGAGACAATCAATAGCGTCATACAATCTTTCCTCTTTTATTGGAGCCTCAACTAGGTTAGGAGAAATCTTTGACAACAACAATAGTGCCTGAAAAGATATATTATGAAAGGTCAAATGAATCGATGAAATAATTATTAATGACTACTTTTAAGGCAATGATATTATCATTTTTCAATTGGCGCCTTACTAGCTGGAATAAAAATATTGGTTGAAATTTATTTTTAATCAGAAGTCCGTAAAAATGGGGATCAAAACTGAAACATGAGGGATCAAAAGAGATCATAGAAAACTTTGGATCCTGTCAGAGGAAAAAGTCTAGGACGAAAACAAAAACTGCTGTGTAAAAATCAGGAAGAATTATCATAATTTATATGGAATTAGAAGAAAAATGATTGTAACAAATTTGTATTGACCTGAAGTGTTTCTCCAGTACAATCAGGAACTGACCAACCATTGTCTGCCGTAGAAAGAGTCCACGAACCTTTAGATCTATGGCGATAATAACTTTTGTGACATGGAAGATCTTTAAGAACCTTCAAGTAAGAACGTGAATTTCAGTTTTTGTTTGAAAGTAGATGTTATTTGAATAGCAAAGGATCAAGAACAACAAACCTGTGAATTTTTTAGAAAGCCATAAGCTTTCTCGAGAGTTGTACCAAACTCATCAATTAGGTTTGTGGAGCAGAAGGCTTGAACTATAAATGCTGTCTCCCAGTTCTGGCACCCATCATAAACCTACTTTCAATAGAATAACATTGAAATACCATCCTTATAAAATACTTACTTTTTTCTTTAAAATCATATAACTTATTGTGAACTATTTTGTAATTAAGACATATTTGATACATTAGTTCATCATAGTGAAGACATGAATAGCAAAATTTATCAACACTTGATCAGAAACTATAATAATGTAAACAAAAGGAGATTTGCCGTTTACGTACTGCAAAAACATGTATGACTAACTGGAAATGTGAACAAAAGTCTTTTCTCACACTATGGCACACATTTGTTGTGATTATATAAACTTTAATGGCAACCGTAAGTTACTGATTTCAACCCTAATTAATATCTGATAGAGATATTGTTTGTGAGATCTTCCAACAGTAGCAAACATAGGTAACATATGCTATGTCCATTTTTTAGAATTTGTCTTGTAGACAAAATTTGTCCTTGTACTTCCTACATGTCAATGAAAACCAATGGAAAGTTTATCATTAATTTTGCCAATTAAATTGAGATTGTAAACTCTATAGTAAAACGAGGTCTCCTTTTTGAAACACTCAATCTATTTCAATAACATTCGTGTGAAAATATAGCACATGGACAACAAATGGAGACAGTACCTGAGCCTTCATGCCATCTTCAGAAAGCCACAAGTAATCATAAATCCTTGGAAGATGTTTCTTGAATGCATCTGAATTTGGGTTTTCTATCCAGCAGCAAATCATATTTAATGCCTAATCATTGAGGATTTATGTAAAAAAATATAAGTTCTAAATTATGAAGATATTAAGATAAATATAATGATAGTTGCTCTGTTTTTATATCTATCCCCTGCCATTTCATCAATTTTGGCCATATTTTTATCATCCACACACATTTTTCATGATTATTGGCTCTTTGGAGCTTTCAGTTGTTTATGTGATTTTTGACACAGGTCACATATGTTACTTATCTATTTGCAAGCAATAGTAGTCTTTAATGATGGTTCTCTATTGTTTTCATGTACGGTTACTCGCATTGAAACTTTCAGATATTCAGGACCTTCTAGTTCAACAGACCACCACCACCAGTCTCTGGTTCTGTTCACATGCTTTGGCGGATGGCATCCCCCACGCCTCCTGCCTCCACGGCAGGTGCGCCGCCATGTCCACGAGCTCCCCAACAACGAGATCCGCTGTATAGCGAAAGGCTTTCCTACTCCAGCCGCCGCATAGCGAAAGGCTTTCCTACTCTGGTTGACCTCACGTAGTTCCTGGGCGACATAATGTGGCCAGTGCTCCTTTGCTCTCGAGCTCGGCTACCTGCTCTTCCTCTGTCTCGACGACAGGCAACTGAAAACTCCACCCCCAAACCATTGATTCCTCTTCCCTGATTAGCCGATACCAACTACTGCTGCCGCCTCTATCCAGCGACCAGCAGCTCAACCTCCAGTCCTACACCTCAGCCTCTCCTCTGCCTTACGTTTGAACCTGGTCTTTGTCCGGTTTAGCATTATTTCCTACTATATTTGTACACATAAATACAGGTCGTATTGGTCGGTGACATCACAAAGATCATGCAGTGTGAGAATACCATCCAATGTGTCACTACAGGTGGACCTGGGCCCAACATATCATTCTCACAGGTGATGGTATTTTTCCAATTTATACCAATTAGTGATGGTACCGACCTAATTTCCTAGTACACGTATACTTACACAAAATTTAAATTCTAATATAAATCCCTCACCAATTCCTTGCCAAAAAAGAGTTACCTAGAGAGAAATATGGGAAACGGCTATTTACCGGTTAATTCATAGTGGTCCCCGATTCCTAGTTTATTGGCACGGCTCACACATTATACAGATTGTAAATAAAAAATCATTAATACAAATAATCATGAAATAAAGTCAGCATTAAGTCCATAAGATATTTAACATGATTTTTAAAAAGGTATTTAATGTGCCTAAACTCATCACCCGTGCAATGCAACCTCCGGTCCGCTCTGCCAGGGTCCAACCATAACCAGGTTGACATGAGTATGTGGTCAACATATTAGTTGTTAATCTGCCTCAAGCCAAGCCTGAACACTATCTACTCAGTCAACCTTATGACCCAAAGGCAGTCACAAACAGTAAGACGAAATGAATCAAAGCTGGGTAAATTCTGCAAGCTTTGATGGATAGTCGAAAGCTAGCTAAACTCTACTATGAACAGCATGGACGAAGCACAACTTTCAGGAAAAAGAAAGCAATCCAACCACAAAATCCACGGACATTACCTTGTTGATAGGACATAAACCAATGTAGTTGGTATTTTCATCTTCATAGTAGATATGTTTCATGAGGTTCCTCAACGATATCGTCCTTAACTTATTGAATGGCCAAGAATTCAACATCGGCTCCACGAACTTGTTTAAGCATGCCCAAACAATATTTTGTACCCTCGAATAAGGATACCGAAGGTCTTCCTATAATGCCAAAAAAAGGTTAGTACTGCTTTTAGAAATCAGTTCATTTCTTATTTACTGTATTTCTGTGTGTACTAGATAAAGTATTGTGCCAGCTTTCTTCTTAGGTAGAATCAAGTAGTTGCCCTAAAATGGACGTGCCTTATAGATGGACGTGCCTTTCTTTCCCCTTATGACACAAAAATATCATCAATCTTTTATGACAGAAAAAAGTCCATTTTGATCCCTCGACTCTTCTTGGGATCTAATTTTGAGTGTTACGGTTTGATTGGTTTTAGAGATGGCTAGATGGGCACGACACAGCCAAGAGTGGCGCGGAAGTGAGGAAGAGGCCGGCCCGGGCGCAAGGTTTCTTCTTTGGTAGAATCAAGTACTTGCCCTAAGATGGACGTGCCTTTTCCCCTTATGATAAAAGAATATCATCAAACTTTTATGACAGAAAAAATCCATTTTGGTCACGATTTGATCGGTTTCCATATCATAAATCTAGGCGTGTTGGCGCACGCCATCCACATCATCAATTTCTTATCTCTTTCTCCTCCTCTGTCTGCCCTACTCTCTCGTCTCTCACTCCTTATCTAGCACTGGACCATCACCACCCCTTACTGTCCGTCGTCACCCACAGGGTTTTGAATACCGGTTTTTATTTTCTATCGGTGGTCACCGATAGACCGGATTGCACCGATTATCAGAAAAATTTGGCCAAATTCTGCCAAAAATTTCAATTTGAAATTTGTTTTTTTTAAGTTAAAATGAAAAAAGATGAAAAAATGCAGCTTTGAAAGATTGAACACATGACCTGTAATCTCCAAGACTAGGGACGTTACCACCTAGGTGCACGCACATATGTGCTTAGGCCTTAGATATGGTTATGCATTTATGTTATATTCGATAAAATCCGAACAATTCCAATTTATTTTATCCATTTGGACTTTTACCAGGCTATCGATAGAACCGATATTTTCAAAGATCTGTCGGTTTTCGGCTTTTTGAACCCTGGTCACCCACCACCACCACCACCCACTCCGCTGCTCCTGTCCGCCGACGCCACACAGAAGCTAGAGCGGCCGGAGCGGGTGCACAGAATGCTGCGGTGGGGTGCTCACAGGTGGGCGCACAGCCGATCTGAAACCTAGACGTTTCCAAGGTACTCCACAACTGCTTTTCCATCTGCTTCTGCATTGGCTGCAGCTAGCTGGGCTCGGTAGCGTGAGGTCCCTACTGTTAGAGATATATGTATAGTTGTTATTCCCCATTGTTATGAGGGGTTCTTTGCATATTTACCACCCGTACCTTGTGTATATATACTGGCCCATTGGCCTCATATGAATACAAGCTCTATTCATAACATGGTATCAGAGCCAAAACTAGGGTTTTGGCTTACCTAGGGTTCCGCGCGCCGTCGTCGACTCTGCACCACCGTCGCCGACTCCCGCGTGCCGCCTCCGCCTCCACTGCGCCCGTGTGCCGTCTCCGTCGCCGACTCCCGGCCTCCGACGTCGCCGTCTCGGCGCTTCCCCCGTCGCCGCTGCCGTCGGCCGCTCCGCGCCGCCAACGGCGCCGCCGCCTCACCGACCTCTCCCGGACGCCGCCGCCTTCCCCAGGCCGCGCCGCCTCCGCCCGAGGCCGCCGTTGGTGAGGCCGCGCCGTCCAGCGCTCCCCTGCAGTCGTCGGCTTCCCCGGCCGTAGCCGCCGCCGCCACCGCTCCCACGCACCGCCGGCGCCGCGGCCGCTCCGCGCCATCCGCTCCCACGCGCGCGACGCGACGCCGGCCGCTCCGCGCCGCGCTCCCACGCCGCCGGCGACTCGCGTCGCCGGCCGCTCCGCGCCGCCAACGGCGTCGCCGCCTCTGCGCGCGTGCGTGTGCGTGTGCGTGTGCGTGTGCGTCGTGTGGTACATCTCTTTCTGTCTCTGGTAGAGGATCTCTTAGCAACTCATCCTTTCATGTTTCTTCTGTTGCTCATGTTCCTCGCCTTACCATGCAGCTTCTTTCTGCTGGACAGATTACTGACCTTGGTTATCGGGTCATTCTCGACTCTGACTCTTGTTGTGTTCAGGACCGCCACACGGAACTCGGTTGGTTCTGGCCCTCGGCGCCGTGACTCACAGCGTCTCTGGGAGCTTGACTGGCTTCATCTTCCTTCCGCTGCCACCACCGCCGCCAGTTTCTCCGCCACTCCGTCTACCGGCTCTTTCCAGCAGTGGCATCACCGTCTTGGTCATCTGTGTGGATCTCGTCTGTCATCTTTAGTTCGTCGTGGTCTTCTGGGGTCTGTCTCAGGAGACGTGTCTTTAGATTGTCAGGGCTGTAAGTTAGGTAAACAGATTCAGCTTCCTTATCCTCATAGTGAGTCTGTGTCTCAGCGCCCTTTTGATCTTGTTCATTCCGATGTTTGGGGTCCGGCTCCCTTCGTTTCGAAAGGGGGTCATCGATATTATATCATTTTTATAGATGATTTTTCTCGCCATACTTGGATATATTTCATGTCTTCTCGTAGTGAGGCCTTGTCTATCTATAAAAAATTTGCCACTATGATTCACACACAGTTCTCCACTCCTATTCGTGTCTTTCGTGCTGATTCTGCTGGCGAGTACCTCTCGTTACTGCGCAGCTTCCTTGCCGAGCGGGCACTCGCTTCGATTCTCTTGTCCTGGTGCTCATGCTCAGAATGGTGTCGCTGAGCGCAAGCATCGTCACCTCCTTGAGACGGCTCGTGCTCTGATGATCGCCGCCTCTATTCCACCTCACTTTTGGGCCGAGGCTGTTTCCACTGCCACCTATCTCGTCAACATCCAGCCCTCTTCTGCTCTTCAGGGAGCGATCCCTGTTGAGCGTCTCTGTGGTCTTCTTCCTGACTACTCTACCCTTCATCTGTTTGGTTGCGTTTGCTACGTTCTACTCGCCCCTCGAGAACGCACCAAACTGACCGCTCAGTCTGTTGAGTGTGTCTTTCTGGGATACAGTGCCGAGCACAAGGGCTATCGGTGCTGGGATCCTGTTGGTCGTCGGATGCGGGTTTCTCGGGATGTGACTTTCGACGAGTCTCGTCCATTCTACCCACGTCCTGCCTCTCCTTCGGCTTCCTCTGTGGAGTCTCTGTCTTTCTTGACCTTTCCAGATACACCTATATCTGTTTTTCCCTTGTCCACCTGTCCCACTGAGTCTCCACATATTCCCCCTGTGGCCTCTCCACCGTTGTCGCCACCTGTGTCGTCTTCTACGACTCCGCAGGCTCCTCCCACTACAGTACCTTCTCCCCTTATCTTCTACACTCGTCGACCTCGTATTGAGGATCTTCCAGATGAGCCATCTTCTCCTGATGGTCCATCTTCTTCTGATGCTCCATCTTCTCCTGATGGGTCATCTTCTCCTCGCTACGCTCTTCGCGATCGCCAGTCGATTCGGCCTCCTGCCCGTTTTGCCTTTGCTGGCGCAGCTACTCGTGAGCCTGTCTCCTACCGGGATGCTGTTACTCATCCTGAGTGGCAGCTTGCCATGGCCGAGGAGATTGCTGCCCTCGAGCGTACTGGTACTTGGGATCTTGTTCCTTTTCCATCTCATTCTCATCCCATCACCTGTAAGTGGGTCTATAAGATTAAGACTCGCTCTGATGGCTCTCTTGAGCGCTATAAGGCGCGCCTTGTTGCTCGTGGTTTCCAGCAGGAGCATGGTGTTGACTACGACGAGACTTTTGCTCCTGTGGCCCACATGACCACTGTTCGCACTCTTCTTTCGGTGGCATCTGTTCGCCACTGGTCTGTTTCTCAGCTTGATGTCAAGAATGCCTTTCTTAATGGCGAGTTGCGTGAGGAGGTCTACATGCATCCGCCACCTGGGTATTCTGTTCCTGAGGGCATGGTCTGTCGCCTTCGTCGCTCTCTCTATGGCCTTAAGCAAGCCCCTCGTGCTTGGTTTGAGCGCTTCTCCTCTGTGGTCACTGCTGCTGGTTTTTCAGCTAGTGATCATGATCCTGCGCTCTTTGTCCACACTTCGTCTCGTGGTCGGACTCTTCTTCTCCTGTATGTTGATGATATGATCATTACGGGAGATGATTCTGAGTACATTGCCTTTGTTAAGGCTCGTCTTAGTGAGCAGTTCCTTATGTCGGATCTTGGTCCTCTTCGGTATTTCCTTGGGATTGAAGTTACTTCCACTCCGGATGGTTTCTTTATGTCCCAAGAGAAATATATTCAGGATCTTCTTGATCGCGCTCTCTCATCGATCACAGATCGTTGAGACTCCCATGGAGCTCAATGTTCACCTCCGACTCTCTGATGGCGAGCCTCTTTCTGATCCGACTCGCTATCGTCATCTTGTTGGGAGTCTTGTCTACCTTGCTGTTACTCGTCCGGATATTACTTATCCGGTTCATATTCTGAGTCAGTTTGTTTCAGCTCCCACTCAGGTCCACTACAGCCACCTTCTTCGAGTTCTGCGATACCTTCGCGGGACTATCTCTCGCCGTCTCTTCTTTCCACGTTCGATTCATTCTGACTTGAGCTTATTCGGATGCTACTTGGGCGGCGATCCCTCGATCGCGGTCTATCTCTCTTCTTCGTGTTTTTCTTGGTGGTTCTCTTATTGCACGGAAGACGAAGAAACAGATGCAGTGTCCGTTCGAGTGCAGAGGTGAGTTGCGAGCTATGGCTCTCTTGGCGGAGATTACTTAGCTACGGTGGTTACTTGAGGATTTTGGTGTTTGTCACTACACCAACCCCTCTCTTGTCGGACAAGATGCAGTGCTATCAGTATTGCTCGTGATCCTGTGAAGCATGAGCTCACCAAGCATATTGGTGTTGATGCTTCTTTCACGAGGACTTGTGTGCATGATCAGGTGATTACTCTTGATATGTGCCTTGAGCTTGGATAGCGGATTTCTTCACGAAGGCCCGGACTCGAGCACAAGACGACTTCTACCTCTCCAAACTCGGTGTTGTTGATCCACCATGAGTTTGAGGGGGTGTTAGAGATATATGTATAGTTGTTATTCCCCATTGTTATGAGGGGTTCTTTGCATATTTACCACCCGTATTTGTGTATATATACTGGCCCATTGGCCTCATATGAATACAAGCTCTATTCATAACACCTACTACGGTGGCGAGAGGCGGACGCCGGCGGGACACGTAGCAGCAGCAAGGTCACGCCTTTCATCTCTCCAGGACCAAACCACACCAAATTATTGCCCTGAATATCCTGAAATCCAGAAGGCACAAGGTAGAGGAAAATGGGGGCTCCAAATGCTACCGTTCTCTCACAGCCCACCGAATGTACAATACAATTCTTACAAGAACTGCTTCTACCTCCATAATATCTAATGTTTTACGGTGAATCCGCAACGGAGCTGCCTGGGCTGTCTGCGAATTAATTTGTTATGGAAGATTCTTGGGACCTTTTTCTCCGCCCTGCCTGCGAATTTCATTGGCGGCGTTAAGAGATGTCAAAGGCGGCGGCTGCACTGCTCTGAGGGTGGCTGTGGTGCTCAGTCAGGGCACTGTGGCTGTGGTGCAACGGGCTAGTGGGGAGGTGCAGGGGCGGCGACGTCGGTGGTCCAGCGCTGAAATAGGGAGTGAGAAGATAGAGAGGACAGAGAGGGGTGGAGGAGGAAGAGAAAAAGAAATTGATGACGTGGATGCCATGTTAAATGATGATGTGGCAGCCATGTCACCCAAAATAGCTGACAAAACCAGTCTTGGGAGGTGATTTGCATTGATTTCGATACTTAGGGGACGTAAAGTAAAAGGTTTTGAAATTGAGGGCGAAAATTAGACTTCGAGAAAAGTTGAAGGACAAAGGGCAGACTTTTCCATTATGATACAACAAACATCAATAAATCAAAACATACTATTAAGCTAAAAAAATAATATGGCCTATTTTTCCTCAAATTCTCATCAACAATGTTATCGTTGCTCAGTGAACTAAACTGTCTAAACATGGCTAAACCAGAATATATGTAGCACTAGAATACTGCTTACATCGCGCCACCACAAATTAAAGGAAGATCATGCACCAAAATTTTTAAGGATTAGCTGCTAAACCATAATTCATGATTATGCACTTATAAAGGCAGTAACAAACCTTGGCACAGGAATCACGAGCCTTGTTCCAATCAATCTCATTGTAGGATATGTTGTACATCTCCTCTCTTATTTCCAATATAGTTGGAGTTATGGGGCCAACAAATTTTTTCCCATAAAGATATGCCATTGACATGTAAATCATGCGAACAAAGCACCAAAATCTTGCTAGAAACAGAATGTTCAATTCAGTAAAAAGAAATAAAAAGTTCAACTAAGTTGGCATATAAAACAATTCAGATTGTTAGAACAATGTATAATTAGCCTCTTTTGTATAATTAACTGCAAAATGTGAAGGGTACTCGATCGGTCACCAACCTTTTAATTATTATAAGGTCCAACAGACAATTATATGAAAACTGGGACTGCACCTATTCCTTGTATATGGACTGCTAAATCTAAAATTTGCAAGTGAAAAAACTGAAGCCAAATCTGAGTTTCTTTTTTTTCGAGAATACCTGGGAGGAACTAGGTATTTTTTCTATTAAGAAGTTTTTTTGTTTTTTTAATCCGGAAATTTACCCTCCGGCTACGGTGAAAAATCGGGGGTCGAACCCCCGACCTGTTGCTGGCCTCAGCGCCAGCCGACCAAACGAGCTACGCTCGCTTCTCAAACCTGAGTTTCCAGACATGGAAATTACTCCCAGAAATTCGGACACATTATTCGTTCTGATGACGGGCTTATCTAGAGAGACATCTGTAACTACACAGCTGTAATGCTCATTGAGATGTAGAACATGTAGAGACCGTACAACTGACTTTAGTCATCTCTGTTTTCTCGGTAGGAAGAATTTCCTTTTGCTTCTATCGTATGATCTGGTTTGTAAATGCTCTGGAACAGACAACTCGTCCAAAGTACTAACTAAACTCTAAATACTAATCGAAGGACTAGAACATATTGTTTCCTTGCAAAGTCGTCATAGTGAAATATAAATAAGAAAAAAAATACAGATTAGCAACATTTTCTATATGAAATGTCCAATTGGTACTCCTAGCTACAATGAGAAATGAAGCATGTACCTGGATGAAATGGAAGAAAATGTGGTGCCATCCATAATTCAGGAATGATTGCTTTATTTCCCGACCAATCGTATGCACCGATTACCTTTGATAAAAAAGGAGGTTAGCCTGTTATTCCTGCGGTATGCTGGATACGCTAAAGCACTAAAAAAAGACCGATGTGTAACTAGAAAAATCTTCGATAGTTTCATTCAGTTCTGTTCATGAAAGCACGAAAAAAAAAAGAAAACCTTGTCTATTTTGTTTCTGTGCTTACCGAGAGCCATATCTTCGCCCATTGAGGTGCCGCGGTTGCACTTCCATGAGATAAAATCCAAGCACGCCCTTTGGCTAATGCATCATTTTTGCCATCTAGCACCTCACCCAGGAGCCTTAACGTAGCATAGTTTAAGCATGAGCCAAACATGGTGCTCTGGCTCAAAATCTGTGTGCTCCAACCACCATCTTCGTTCTATAAGGATTATAGTTTCATATAAAAAATTCTTTAGTTTGTGTTTTTGAGAAAAATGCTTTGTTTGAATGGAAACGTATACTAATATTTGGCCTGCCTGATGGTTGTAAATGTAACGACATATCTCACGCTTATGTTCTGATGATAAGATGGTATTGAGTGTTCCAGTAACATGTAAAGAGAATATCTGCAAGAGATACAACAATGCTCATCATGCTGTAAGAATAACATTTTGATGACCCCAAATCGGACATAGGTAAGAACCTCGGTAACTATGAGAGCAAGGTTTCTAATTCCAACAATAACTAGTAGATTACCAAAGGCCACTATCCAAAAGTTGAGGTGATATGTGTCTCAATCTTGTAAACTCTGTGGTATGTTTATATTACCATATTTATTTGTCAAACTAATAGAAAGTTCATAAATGACTTTGTAAAATTTGCCTCTGAAAAAAATTATCAGAGCACTTCAAATGAACTTATTGTGTTCTGTAGCCAAACCCTGTGTTCCCTAAACCTGCTACTAGGGTGGTTTCAGTTTTCCAGGCGGTTTTTGGATGGTTTTCGTGGAAAGAAATGGTTCAGCTATGTTCCGCAAAGTTCTGTTTTTAAGTTTTCAAATCCCAATGTTTAGATCATATGTAACAAGTAGTTATACAAGTAATTAGCCTGAAATGGGATCAACGGGTGTGGTTAACAGCTTAAACCGGTCCGGTTAGGAAAACTTGTCTTGATCAGTTCAGAGAAACCAAGAAACCAGCCAGATTTCCAATGCCTGGTGATACGTCACAATCTAGAACTAGCCATTCCATAGCAAAAGTCATGTTTCAAAACAAAAAACTACACGGATAAACATACAGCAAACCATCAAGTTGCTAAGTTAAGAAAAAACGAATAGAATTATTACGTACCAAGAGTGGCATAATGAACATAATTCCACTGTAATCACCAGGCCAATGCCCATCATGTGCTTGCAATTTTGAATATTGATTAAGAGCTCGCCTCAATGAAGTTAATAGAGATTGTTCTGTAACTTCTTCATTATCTTTAAGATTGACAGTTGAAAGATCTGCTTGAAGACTGTTTACTTTTGCATACTGAAATAGTGATACATATTAAGATTTTTGTAGCATGGGCTAAAATTACATAATACTCAACAGAAGGGCCATCATACAAGAAACTGATATAAGAAACGAAAGGAAAAGTGTGAAAAGACACATTAGTTCCTTTCGGGCACCTAACCTAACTGGTCTCGGCCTCGCCCATCAGGGTAGTCTGGCCAGCGATCTTCAACAAGAATGGGAGGAAGCTATATAATAGACTTCGAGATGTTTGACGCACTTTCAGTTATTGTTTATTTTCATAAAGATGCCTATTGTTTTTACGGCTTTTGTTTTGCCGTTGATTTATATTTTTGCGACTTTGTTTTGCCGCTTTATTATGGTTTATAGTGCTACTGTTTAGCATGATTACGAATTTTTAGGTAATTGTAATAAACTTTTGGTTGTGTGTATCCTCGGATACAGAGACCGGGAGAGGTTTTCTCTTTCATTATCTGAAAAAAAAAAGCAGCGATGAAGGCGATAGTTCTAGTTAGGTGTTGTAGCTTCGACGGGTTACCCGATGACGAAGGTGGTAGCAACGGCAAGACTAGAGCCCGATGGAGGAGCTTCTACCAGGCAGCGGAGGAAGCAAATATAGGTAGAGAAGTTAATGGCAGCCATGGCTGCTCTCTACCCGGCAGCGGAGTGGCGCTAGAGAACGGTGCCTCTAGCCCACTACACAGGTGTGCGCCGTTTGCTCCTTACTGCCGCTAGCTCGCTGGCCGCTGCCTCAACCAGTCCTCCTTGATCATTTGCCATGGATCACGTCTTTATCCTCGCTGGCCCTCATCTCGCATCACGTCACCGAAATCGAGGGCCTAATCACCACCAAATCCAGACGATAAGGTGGCGAAGGTGTCGGTAGTGCGTGCAAATAAATGCACGCGGTTGTGCGGTATGTGGGGTGAGTCAAGAGCGCGGTCATGGAATTCTTTCCACGCCTCATAAACAATTTTTTTTTTTTGGAAAATTGGCTACACGACGCTACAATTTCTTGATATTAGCTATGTGACATCTAAATTTCGTGCATTTTGTTGAAAGACAGTATAAAAATATATTTCTTTGCTGTGGGACACTAACACTACTAAAATAATATATTTGGTTGGTTTGGAGAGAGAAACATTCAAAATGACCTCAGTGCCCTTCTCTTTTTCTTCCTTTATTCTTCACAAACAGAACCGAGTATTGTGGGGCTAAAACTCACCGGTGATTGAGTGGGGAGATGGGAGAGCCTTTGGGTAAGCTAAAAAAATGGAATGAGGGGATCATGGGGAACACGATGGTGGTGGTGGCGCAGAGGGAGGTGGACCGTGGCGACCTAGCAGCGACTTGCAGCGGTAGTCGGTGCCCAGACACTCATGACGTCGTCACTGCGGATGGGAGAGGGCTCGAACCAAATGTGCAACAAGGTGGTTGAGGTCTATGTGATGCTACACATGCGGGCAATTGAGAGGAGACTCACCGGGGATGGAGGAATCGAGCGATGAGAACCAGTGATTGTGGTGAAAAGATAACGTCGATTCGGGTCACCTACGAGAGGAGAAGAAGAGGTGTAGGTGTGGGATGGAAAGAGGAGGCTTGGGAAAAATTTTGACGCTGATGGCACAGCGTGAGCTCACCGAGGCTAGGAGATCGGGTTATTGGCCTCGGCAACCGAGCTCGAGCTCCTTCTTTCCACCATGGCCATCGTCGTCGCCAGCATCCTTAGCGCCTCCTCTGCCTGTGTCGGTTCTAAAAATGGGATCTGTAACATCCCAAAATTTGGTCTGTTTTGAAGTTTTTAAAAGAAAAATAACCATTTAGATTTTCTGGTAAAAGTTAAAGCTTAATTGGAATTTTCAGGGTTCAAAAATAATTTAATATGAAGAATGTCAACATCAACTATTACCAAAACTATTTTAGTTGGATTCTATGTGCTTGGATATATTTTCTAGAATTTGTCCAAGTGCATTTGCTATTTTCTAATTTCAATTTGTATTTCCAGTATTTAAAAAAAACTATTTAAAATCTCAGAGATCAATTTAAAATTCGAAATCTTCGTTGGGTTGAAATCTTCTATTTGGCCCGCATCCTTTTTCCCGGCCGAGCCCAGCTAGCCATTTTCCTTTTTCTTTTGCTTTCACCGGCCGGCCGTTCCATCCTTTTCATCGGCCACTTCATTTCTTGCGCGTGGCTAAAGCCCAGCCCAACCAAGCTGCTCATCCATTTCTCTGCGCCATGGCCCAGGCGTGCCCCAAGTCAGCGCCTGAGCCATTCTTTTTTCCTTTTTGGTTTCTTTCGCTGCCGAGTGGCCCCGTTAGGACAACTCGCCTCGTAGAGTCTTTCTTCTCCACGAGTCCATCTCTGGTGTCCTGGTTGAACACGTGAAGCCACGCCGCTGTGCCCTATCCGGGCACTATTTAAGGAGCTCTCCGCATCAAAAGTTTTGCCCATACCTCCTCTCTTGAAACCCTAAATTCTCCGCCCCGGATTTATCATGGTTGTGCCGCCATCTGCCAAAGACCAAAGACCAGGATCCTATGCCGAGATTTTCCCCTAGATTGACCAGGATCCTGGCCCAATTCCAGCCCATCCAAACAAACCCTTACTTTCCCCGTCTACCCATTATCTCTTTTCTTCTTGGTCATCGTCACTTGCACACTGCTGTTGGCCATGGTCAGCCACGTCAACCACTACAAGAAAAATATGCATACAACAACACATAACTCGCAACGCAAAACACATACGTTGCAGGACCAACTTATTTGGAGTTTACCCCATGCCAGCAGGCGATCGTCCTACTGAGGCACCGAGCGCACGCACGAAAAAAAAACATCATCGCATCGCTTCTCTTCCCCTCCCACCCCACGCCAAACCGCTGAACACACCAATCGTCCAAGCCCACACCGAACTACCGCTGCTCGCATCGCCCCATGCCTGCCTCACGCTCGCCCCTGAATCCTCGCATCGCTCCTTCCCCGCCCGCGTCGCCAACCTCCTCCCCACCACCGGCTCGCTCCACTCCCTTGCCCCACACCCAGCTCCCTCGCCGCCTCCGCCACCAGCCATGGCGCCCTCTCTCCCTCTCCCCCATGGCCGACGCCACTATCCTCCCTCTTCCCCGCACCTGACGCCGCCAGTCTCCCTCTTCCCTGCTCCCGAGGCTATCGTCCTCCCTTTTCCCCGCGCTCGACGTCGCTGTCCTCCCTCTCCCCCCGCCTGACGTCGCCGTCCTCCCTCTACCCTGCGCCCAATGGGTCGTACACCATGGATCTCCATCGGTCGCCGTCCTCAGATCCAGATCAAGGCGCCGACGAGTGCCTCAGGCCCCTCCTCACCCTCAACGTCTCATGCGCCGCCACCGACGACCGCTTCATCTCCCACCTCTCCTAGGTAAGTTTCCTTTTTCTTCTTCTTCTTGATTGATTCTTTTATAGAGGAAGAAAAGAAGAAGGGAAGTAGTGATGTAACTAGATGTGGTGAAGATGTGACGACGGCTGTGGTGTGCAGCTGCTCGGTGGTGTTGTCGTTCGCGGCCTTCCTTTCTAGCCCCTCGACCCGTTGCACGCCTCCCTCACGCATCTCCCTCACCTCCTCTTCCTCCCCCAAGCCCAGGGCGACGTCTCCCGGGTGCGCTCCATACTTAGCTTCTTCCCACGTGTGGCTCAACTCGGCGATGCCTAAGCTTGTGTGCTCTCCTTACAGGCTGAGGGTTTTGTATCATCGTAGGGGATTGTCTGTCTCTGCGTGCTTCGGAGAGGTTGATTTGGACGGGGTGGCGTCGCTGGCGGTAACCCATTAACCTTCTCTCCCCTGCTTTTGATTTGTTCCTATTGTTAGGGATGAAATGGTTTGGGTTTTGCTTGCCTTTTGTGGTCGTGATGATTAGTGAAAATGAGTAGTTAGTAATAAGGGATTCACCGATTATGGATTGGATTATGCAACCAGTGGCAATACAAATTAATTAGCTGCTTAAAATATAGTAGAATTGGTTAGGAATTATGAAATACGGATGGCTCAAATATTGTAGGCTACTAAGCCATGGTAATAATTCATAAACTTTGAGCTTATGAGATTGTGGCTCTTTTCTATTCTCAGAATAAGTTGTGGTTTTTCAGCATGACTTTTTATTCACTGGTTGAATGTGAACTGTATTTTTGTGCAATCATATTTTTCGTCCTTATAGAAATGCTAAAAATGTCACAGAAACTGGATTTTGTGCATTTTCTTAATCTTGTGTTTTGAAGCATTTTAGGGACATACAGGCATATGGCGTTCCAAAAACAACAGCCTGTAGCTTCTATGTCTCGTAGAATTGGGAGCTTACGAAATTAATGAAAAAGGAATTTTTCTGTAATGCCGTATGGACTGCAATATTGGATTGTATGAAATCATGCTTCTTGCTGATTGACTAATAGGTTGGGTTCAAAACCTGATCAGAAATAACACAGGCTTGTTCCTTATGGAGGTTATGTCATTTTCAAATTCTATTACTTTGGAAAGCATATTATTTTAGTATCATTCACCGTATCAATGAAATGCAAGCATCCTTCTGCAGATTAATTGCTAGGCCAGAATGGCTTTAAAACAACATATTTTTTATTTGATGTTGCAGGAAGCCACTTTTGATATAAAGCTTCCGAGAAGAAGTTTGCTTGTTAAATTTACATGTAATAAATGTGGTGAAAGGACCAAACGTTTGATAAACAGGGTAGCCTATGAAAGAGGAACGGTTTTTCTTCAGGTAAATTCCAGTTGCAGGAGGATCGATATGTTTTACAGAATGTTATATGCCGTTTGCCTCATCCTACTTTTTTCCTATGTAAAATTATCATGTTTGAAACAAAAATGAACTTTGCTTGGATGCCTCATCTTGAGGAAAAAGACTAATGGCGTCGATTTATTTCAGGACAAGCTTTAAGAATACTGTGTTTTGAGCAAAGAAAATGCAAGCATTGAATCAGAATCATGTGGTCAGATATGCACCCTACATGTAACTAGATTTTATAATGATTTATTTCTTGCTAATTTGTTTACCAATTATCAAAATTTTCAGGAAGAAGACAACGTCGAGGCAGTAGGTATGGAAGAGGATGGTGATGATGATATGCCTGACCTTGAGTCTCTTAATTATGATGATCTTGGTAGTGTTTCAAAGCTGTAGAAGACACAACGTTATAGTGACATAATGCAAGTAAGTGATCAAACTCTTAAAATCACCATTTTCTTTGGAGAGAAAACACACACACACACACATCCCCCCTCCCGCGGCAGCGCGCATATCTGACTTGTCTGACATACGAAAAATCTGTTTCAATGTGGTTAGAGGAAACATGGACAATTTCTCAATTTTACTATGACTAATGTCAAAAATATGATCCTGCTAAATTTGTTTAGGCTACAAAAGGTTTCCTCTCACCCCATGCATGACAATAGACAGTTTCATTTGTGATTTGTTTCTTTGCATAAAGTTGAAGATGCATCATGTCCGTGATGGATTTTCGTGTTTCTTCGATAAATCTTCAGCACTTAAACCATCTACCCCATTTAAGATTAGGAAATGATTTACTATTGAGGACTTCATTTGACAGCTTATATTTGCTTGATTGCCATATTGCATTTACTTGATTTATTCTGGGCTTAAAAGGCAATCTTCCTATAAGCTTGCGATTAATGATTTGGAATTACTGCTCTATGTATGTACTTGCCAATTGTTTGGAAGAGTTGGAATGTTACATTTTACTTTAATAATGCACTAAAAAAACTTTATTTCTCTTTTCAGATTGAAAAGATATGTTGATGGTTTGGATTATTCGGCAAACTTTTGTGTAGAATGGAGAATGCTGAGGAATGAAGAATTTTTTTATAGAACCATGGGGGCATAGAGAATGAAGACTTTCCATTAAAAGTATAGACATGTACTTGCATTTATGTTTTAGGGCGTATTATGTTATTAGATCGTGATGGCACCAACTGTGCATGCCTCGAATCTAGATTTGTGAAGCTAGTTGGAAATTCTTTGTAATGAAACAATTTCTTGTTGATGTCAATGAATTTTTTTTTTGTTATACACTTTGATATATGTGTTTTGTTTAACCCCGTAGGCCCTAATTGATCTTCCCAGCCAGGACATGAAAAGGATACCTTTTTGCAATGATTAGATGCGTTGTAAATAATCGTGGAAGCAATTTGCTAGTGTCCAATGCCAATGTACACACACACACACACACACACACACACACACACACACATATATATATATATATATATATATATATATATATATATATATATATATATATATATATATATATATATATATATATATATATATATGTGTGTGTGTGTATGTATGTATGTATGTATGTCTGTATATGTTGCCACTATATCAAAATATGCGTTGCAACCTTACAACGCTTTTATTTACATGTTACCAACACTTGTATATGTGTTGTCACAGACCTTGGCAATGGCCTCAATGGCAACACATACTAAATGCATTGGTATAGACCCTAACAATATTTATTTGGACTTCTACCAACGCATATATGCGTTGCTAAAGGGGTGTTCATGTTGTAGTGAACCTTGGTCGATCACCGTGCTTGTCTCTAATGATATGTCCAAGACACTTATATGTGTATGTTTGGATGAAAAATTAGTTTACGTGTGTTTTGATATTTTATCACATGGTTTGCTAATTGTGAATTAGCTAGTAATTTTTTTTCCTTGTTGATTGATATTGTGGATATTATGGGTTGATGATCCTAATCTTTGTGCACTAAACAATTAGCAATAGTGTTGAGCATTTGGAGAAACCCAGTTTTCAAGAAATTCATACTGTTGTTAGGGCATAGGTGCTCAGATCAGCCACAGAGGCGGTCAGACCGGTCGGTGCCGACAGTTTGACTGTCATTGGTCTTGCGGTCAGACCGGCCTATGGCATGGTAGTCAACCACATGTGGCGGTCTGATTGGCAAAAGGGTTGAAAATGTGAATTTTGGAATTGGCCAAAAATCATGTGTGTAGGTAGGTGAGAGGATGCGTTTGCACTTAGTCTAGTCGAAAATGGAGTTTTGAGAAAAAAAACTAGATAGAGTTTGAAATTTCCAGAGAGAGTGTAGTCTCAAGACTTAGGAAAATTTCCCAAATACCTGGCAGTTTGACTGATTGTTGTTTAGCGATCAGACCGGCTGGTTGGTGGTTAGACCGGCCATGGGCGGCGGTCTGACTAGCTAGTGCTATTTCATGCGTTGGGTAGGTGGTGATTTTTGTTGGACTAGCGAAAGTCATGAGTTTCAGTGCATAGGTGTTGTATGATGCATGCTTTGGATAGCATGGGTCAAGTTGCGAAGAAATTATGCCCGAAATCGATTTCTTGATTTATTGTTGTCAACGATGGTCAACGGTAAGGATGATCAGGACTAGGCTAGGAGAGTTGAGGTCCAGAACGATCAAGGATATTGGGTGAAGTCAATGGACTCTAGCATGCCGCAAGATGGACAAAAAACGATCGTATAGGAGGTTCGGTGCGACAGGTTTCATCAAGTGGCGGGAGGGGGGTGCAAGTACTGTGGTGGTTCCGGCTGGAGTCGGATGGGAGAGACTTACCAACATGAAGAGAGCCATTTAACAACCTAAATGTGGTGAAGCATGGGATTACTTCATGACGATTGGACTCGATCTTCGGAGAAGGATCGAGTAGGGGTATTTTGGTACCTTCACCAAAATACTGGGTTGGTGAACTTTGGAGAAACCACGGCGCAAGGAGAGATGTTTAGGTCAAGAGAAGATGAAGATCACAAAAAGCTTGATTCGGGAGACCCGGTTTGTCATCTGCTTTGAGAAGCGTGTATGAGTGTAGACTCATTTATATGTGGTTTTAACATGCGTCCGAAAAGATTTCTCTTTAGACCTAACCTCCAGTATAAAAGGAAAAGGTGCAGGATTTTTGGAAAATGAAGATAGAAGAGGCTAGAATTTGAAGGAGATAGATTGATTGAGTACTAAGTATTGGGCTTTTGTCCTATATGATAGAGTGGTTGTAAATCAACAATATCTTGAATTAGTCCAAACAAGGTTTGCCTAAGATGAGTTCTATCTTTTTCTTACTTTCTCTTTGATGCTTTTGTGATTTTGTGTATTCCTTTGGTTTTCCTTGGGCCTCTTGCTATGATCTAGCTTGCTATCATCCATCCACGAGCAAGTTTTTAGATCAAAATTCAAATTTTCTCGGTTCTTGTGCTTTTTTGATCTTATCTAAGAAATTCATGGAACCTTTGCTTTGATCATCTTGATTGTCGATTGAAATAAGTTTTTGACCTTCTTGATGAACTATGGTTGAAATCTCAGGAGCTTTAGATCACGAGATTGTATGTTAGGTCGATTTGTGATCTTTTTGGGCTATAGTCCCTGTAGCCGACGGTTAGACCGCCAGTCACAAGCGTTAGACTAGCCAGCACTCCGACCGGTGAGCCAGGTGATAAGACCGGCTGTGAGGGCTATTTGCCTTGGAGATTTTCGGTTTTAACACAAGACTTTCGCTGTGTTTGTTCTCTGATCTTCATAGCTTTCATACCTACTGGAGTAAAGAAGAAGTTGAACGCCGTCGGGGTTAAAAAAGAGTAAGTGCTCGTGTTCACCCCCTCTAGTCACCGTTTCGGTCCAATAGATATACAATAATGAGATTTTAAATTGTTTTATAATTGCAATTTAGTTTTCAAATTTGTAATTTTTTTAAAATGAAAAGTGGTTCTACAGATTAAAAATTGTATACAAGACCTATACTACATACAGCTTGGGAAAAACTAAATTTCGAATCACCTCAACCGCTTGGGATTCGTTTCCGCTAGTGGTTGTACCGCTTTGAAAACTTTTCCAAATGGCCTAATTGGCTGCGGTAGCGATTAGAATCCCAAGCGGTAGCGATGTTTGCAATGGTGACTTTTCCAAGCTGCTCCACATGCGAGTGATTTCATTAATACTTCGCTGCCATACCGCTGCCCACTGCCTGACCACCGGCTGCTGGGGAGGTTAGGCTCGGATAGCCCCGTAGTGACTAGTGAACCTTGCAAGGGCAGATGCATGCATCTCTAGGCAGATCCAACAGTAAGTACGGTGCTTTTCTTTTTGTAGTGCTCTTTAGTCTTACACAGCACGTGTGTACACCTTCATTATACAGTAATCTTTATAACTTGTTATCTTCTATTTGTAAAATTGTCCACTAAATTATGCCATGTAACTCAACATACTAAAAAATGCATCTAAAAAATAAAAGCTATCAACTAACTTTTTAACAAATTACCACCACAAAGTTATATAAGTTATCATCTACAATTTCAATAAGTTACCACCCTAAGCTCAAAATTATCATCGTTTTTTGGTTTATAAAAAAGTTAAAAACTTACCATCAGTTGTAACCTAAGTTACTATCTGCAGTTGTAACATATTATCACCCTAAGATCAAAATTATCATCATTTAATTAATTTGAAAAGGTTCCAAACTTACCATTGGTTAAACCCCTAAATTACGATACACAATTTTAAAAATGACGGGCATAAAGTTTTAGTGAATTTGAAAAGGTTAGGTTTTCAGGTGCTATTTGAACAGATTACCATCCAAAGTTGAAAATTGCAATAAGTTAATGAGTTTATAAATTCAGAAAATACCATTAACTGCACCCTAAGAGCATCTCCAGCAGGGCCCCTACTTGAGCCCCTAAAACCAAATTTGAGGGCTTGAGGCAAAAACAGAGATCCAGCAGGGCCCCTACTAGAGCCCTCAAATTTGAGGGGCCCCTAAAATCCCCCCTCAAGCCCTCATTCCAGGGGGCTCTAGGCCAAGCCCCCAAATCACGGTTTCCTACGCGCCCTGGTCCCGATTCTTCTCCCGCCAGCCTTTTTCCCTTCCGCCCGCTCCTTCCCCCGCCCAAATTTGATGATTATGTCATTTTGATTTGCAGAGATGTTATGAACTATGTTGTGATCGACTATCATTAAATTCGGACCAAATTTGTCTTTGAATTTAAATTTGAATATTTGTATTTTCATTCATAATTTTAAGTATAGTGCTTTAGAGTTATAGTTTAAATAAATTATTATATAATGTGATGTTCTCAAATACATATGCATATAGTGTGTGAGGAAATAGAAGGAATTAAGAAGTAGGGGCCTGTTTTGAGGGCTCCTGCTGGAGTGCAGCCCAGAAAACAGGGCCCTCAAAAGTAAATGGAGCCCTCAAATTAAAAGTAGGGGCTCTGTTTTGAGAGCTCCTGCTGGAGATGCTCTAAGTACCATCCAAACTCCGATCATGTAAACTAAAGCTAGCGTTTGGTCGACGGTGGCAAGCTGCTACATATGTGCATTCTTTTATTGTCGAGAAGAAAACAATGCACAGAGGTGGGCATGAAGAGGGAAATTAGCACACTGGGCGTCTGAATTACTTTTCACGGTATACATGCCTGCATGCGCATGAGGAGGTCCTGCGACTCCCTTCTTTGGAAGCGGTTGCGGGTGAACTCGCGGCGCAGCCTCTCCACCTCGGCGCGCTCCTCCGGCGTGCCGGCGTCGGGGTCGAACTCCCAGACCGCCCTGCCAAGGAAGCCGTTGCCCGTCCGGAGCAACGGGCTTCCCCCCTTGGCGACCTTTAGCCTCCACATGCTGCTTGCTCTGCTGGTGATCAACTTGGATTGTACGTGAACAAGCAGGCGAGTCCCGAAGGTGGCTTTTTATTAGCGGACGCAGCTGAGGGCAGCTGCAAGTTGATGCTACGTGATTGCGTGTCCTACCTAATGTTAATGACAAATGAATATCTTGATTTTTTTAAATAATCTTTTTTTATTTGGAATTACAGAAATAATACTACTTAATTTTTTTTACAGAAATAATCATAAGTCGTCGTACCGTTGGGTGACTTTAGCCTAGTCGCTTAATAGTTGGGCAACTGATTCATAATCGCCCAACGGTTGGACAACTGGTACTAATCGCCCAACGACAGAGCGCCAAGCATTCGGGTCGCCCAGTAGTTCAGCAACTTATTCCTAGTCGCCTATTGGTTGATCGACTTTTCCTGTACTGTTTAATAAATCCGGTTGGAACAATTACATGGGAATAAATGTTACATTTCGTAAGTATTACGTTTAGAAAATCCTGTTGTATCCAGTTTTTTTGGAAATAAAAGGATGGTGACAAGTTTGGTTGGTCCGTTTGTGAATTTTGTAGAATCTCAAGGGTAAGAAATTTGTCAGACTCACAATAATATTTTGTGATCGTCATATGTTGTTGTAGTGCGCTAAAATTTTGAACAATTTTGTGAGAACAATAGAAGTAACAATGATTTGTAAGTACGAAGGTAAATGATATTGCGACGTGCTACGAAATTCATACACAGTGGAGAATTTTGGAGAAATAGTGCAACGATAACAACACGACAGTTGATCCGATAAGGGGTTACATGGCAAGCAGGCTAACGAACCAAGGACGATACAGGCATGCCATTAGGGAATTAGAAATACATCGGTCATATGGGCGAAGAGGGTCGGATTGCTGCTTGGACCGAGGTCATTTGCCCTTCCTTGCGAGCTCGGTGTTGTACTTCTCGGCGGCCGCCTTGGCCTTGGCCATCATTTTCCTCTTTTTCTTGCGCTCCCTCTCGCGAACCTCGCGCTCCCTGCGCGTGCACGCCTCGAGATGAGCTTTGTCCTTCTGACAGATACGCTCGGTGTGCTCATTGTTGCGGCGCTCCTCCTCCTGGATCTTTTGTGCCCTTTTGGCATCCCACTCCTTGTAGTCGATTCACCACTGGTCGCATGAGTGGATCTCTAGGTCGATCCACTTGCGGTAGCCACATACGGATCCGGGGACTATGGGTAGATAGGAGAGGTTGTTAGTGCATACTTTGAAAGACAAAATGTAGGGGAACATACTATAACTGGTCCTTACTGGTTGTCGATAGCTGCTCGTGTCCCAACGGCGGTCGGGGTAGTCACAGGAGTAGTTCGCGCAACCCCAGTAGCGCATGCCCAGGCTAAGTCGCTCCTTGGATTTAAAGAACTTGCATTTGTCCCTGCACCAGCAAAGGGGCGACGTATCCCCCTCGGGCGGGTGTTGCGGCGAAGGCTCGGTTGGAACATTCTGGTAGGGGTTGCTGCTACGGGGGGCCTCATTGCGGAAAGCTACCATCCCGGCAAGCTGTTAGGACCCCGGATTAACATCCCAAATCCTCTGTGCATTTCTGAACTAGTCCCATGATCAGTAGCTAGTTCATACAGTAAACAAATATGGTAACAAAATCATATCACAACTTTATTGATAAATACCAACAGAGTTGATTACAAAGGAGGCTTACATGACAACAATAAAATAAACACAACAGAAGACGAAGAATTAGTAGGGTCCAGTTAATCTGCCACAGGCAATCGACTGGGGAAGCGGCCTAGTCGTCGAGGTCTACATCGGTAGCAAAGTCTTTCTCCTCTGAAATTTTGTTTGCATAAAACAAGTATGAGCACAACTTCCATGCTCGCAAGTTACACCCGTCAAATAACAGAATGACATGCATACATGGATGTAACAATGGGAAGGCTTAAAGGGTTGATTTGCATAAAGCAATATTTGACATTAAATACAATACTAAGTTCAAAAGCTCAAGTTTCATAATATCTAAAATTGAGTTTTAACTGAAATAATAAAGCTAGTGTAGGCACCAACCAAACACTAACTTAAACACGGGCACCAACCCCATAACTTTTCTCATAGACACCCATCCATGTCAAAACTGTTTTGCAAAAATATTTTGAAAACAAACCAAAGTCTAACTTTGAGTGGCTTCGCCAAGCATGTCCATGACCGTAGATACGGCTATTCGAATAGTTTTATACTCTGCAGAAGCTGTATAGCTTTACCCATAAGACACGATTTCTCTAGTTTGTTCGGCATCCGTCGATACCACCACTCACTACCTTAGGTAAGCAGTCTAGAGCACGTGACAATGTTTTTACAAAGTTCTACCTTAAAGTCTTTATGCCTGCTAAGGTTTCGCCTCCATCGGACTGACCATCCTCCGGGAGCCCCCTCTTGCGCCAGGTGGGACTACTGTTTGACCGACACCCACACTAACAACATAGCACAAATAACAATGAGGTATCACAAATTAATAAGCCAGGTCCTTCTCCCCATACTGAGGACATGTGGTGGTATGGTATGACTTAGCATCATGCGGCTCGAGTAGTCCAAGTGTACAATCATGATGATCATACAGTCAAAATCAATCCTCTTATAAGCTCTTCAACTGGCGTCGAAATCTGACTCTCCGAAGTTGTCAAAATCTAATTGTGAAATAATTCGAATTCAAATAAAATTCAAATAACAACTCAAAATAACTCCAAATTAAAATATTTTGGTTTAGTTAGCTAGATCTTTATTTTATATAAATTTACAAATTTGAAAGGGCTTAATCGGAGTTCGGATGCAAAAGATATGAGCTTTGGAAGATTGCAAATACATGAAATGATAGATTTAGGGTTTTTCTGAATTTTGGGAATTATTTTTGTAAAGGAGAATCGAATAATGACATCAGGTTACGTCATCGATTCGTTTTTTATTTTCCAGCCGAATTTTCTTTATAAAGACAATTGGTTTGTCTCACTGACATGTGGGCCCAGGTCCATGGACCTGGTCCACGACTGGACAAGGGTTCATGGTGGACTCGGTTCATAGCTACAGTGAACAGGGGTGGAGGTGCTGTGTGTGCAAGGTGACGTGGCGCTGACTGGGCATCCATGTCACTGCCACGCATGTGGGTATGATGATGTGGCGCTCATGTGGCAGCCACGTGGCTGGGCCACGTAGGCAACGGCCGGCGGCGGCTCGGGCGCGAGCTCGCCAGCGATTGGCGGTGCTTCGGCAGGTGTGGGTGGTGAAAACATAAAGAGGGGAATGCGAGGATGTTGATGCTCACCGTGGTTGCACGAATGCGCGGTGGAAGGGTCACCGGCAATGAGGTTAAGCGGCGGCGGCGCGGGGTCGTCGACGAAGAAGGAGTTCCAGGAGTCTTTGACGTTAGAGGGTGCGCACACCGGGTCGGCGGTGAAGTGCTGAGGCCTTGCCGGCGCCAGAAACGAAGGTTTCCCGAGCTTCGGGCGGCGGAGAGAAAACTTGAAATCCGAGGCGTAGAGAGAGGCGAAGGTGGGGATGTGGGGGGCGTCGGGATCGGCGAGAAGAGGCGAAGCTGGGGCGCCTTTAAATAGGCCGAGGGCAAGGCTGAGGCGGCGTAGGGCGCATGTTGACCGCGCGGCATCTCCGACGGGATTAACGGGATTTATGGCCGGAGATGGAAGGGACAAGGCCGGGTCGGACGTGATTTGACGCGGCGATTTAAATGTGCGCGAAATCCAGGGAATTGATGAGGATTTGGCCAGGTTTTGGAAAGCTTCCCAGGTGCGGTAATGGCGGGCTCGCCCTGATTTGGAAACGAAGAAGAAAGGAAAGATGGGGAAGAAGGTGATGTGGTCAAGTGGGACCCACACGTCAGCGAAAGAAGAGAATAGGAAGGTAGCGGGTCAAGCACTAGTCGCTAGATCCAGATCTGATGGACCAAAATGATTGGAACATTCGGACTGCTCTAAAGACCATTCAATCTTGACCGTTAAAACTTGATCGGACGGTCCTTATGGAATAAACATTCGGGCCTTCCGGACGCGATCTTGATCGGGCCTTTGGTCCTTGATCCAACGACCGAGGTTGCATATGGTGAGAGAGAGAGAGAGAGAGAGAGATGTGTGTGTGGGTGGTGGTAAATTATTTTGGCTTTAAAATATTTAGGAAAAATCTTTTAAAATATCAGAAAATTCTCAAAATTAAATAAGTTTTCATTTTTCAGGTCAAACCAAATAAAACTTCAAGAACTTCAAATAAATTTCACTTTGACTTTTAAATTTTCAAAACTTCAAATAAGGCGATGAAACTCTATCAAATTTCAGAAAACCCAATAAAACAATAACTTTTATTTATTTTATTTTGGTAACACAGTTTGGGATGTTACACAGGATCCTCTTGCCGGACCTGGGCCGCAGCCGCCCTTGATCGATCGTCCCGCTCCCCAGCGGCCCTCACAGCAATGTAGATCTCGTCCCATTGCTTCGTCATCTTGTCCCATTGCTTCTTCTGCCTCTTGTCCATCCTGGCGTGGTGAAGGAAGATCTAATGTAGTGTTTGGTTTGGTTGTGTAGTGTTCTCTCCCAAAGCACGGTCACCTCCTTTTATAAGCCCCAAGCATGGTGTGGTTAAATTCATGTGAGTAGCCTGCAAGGCATAGTGTTGTCTTGTCTTTCTAAAAAGTTAAGGAGGTAGAGTGTTGTCATGTCGATCTGAAAAGCTGACGAGGCAGAGTGTTGTCATGTCTTACTTTGCAGAGAGAAGTCATCAGGTCACGTCATGCTTTGCAGAGTGCTGTGTTTTCGATCTGAAAAGCTGGCGAGGCAGTGTTGTCACGTCTTTCTTTGCAGAGTCATGTCTTTTCGGTCTGAAAAGCTGAGGAGGTTTAATGTTGTCATGTAGATCTGAAAACCTGGTGAGGAGTTCAGGGATGTCAAGTCGATCTGAAAAGCCTAACCCTAAACCTAAACCTCATGGGTAATAAGAGACGGTGCGTCATTGCATGTAACTAAATGGTCGACGCGTCATTGTGGTTGCCTTTTATCGAGTGGACTGGTGCATCGATGTTTCACGTGCATGAAGCTATAGGCGTCGATATGTATTAAACAAACATGCATTGTACGAACGATTTGCAATTACGATACAATTAGTTTCACAGTGCTTACAACAGCCAAAGTACTAACTGAAGTACAAGTTACAAAATGCTCTAGTTCTAATCTTAGTACCACTACGCACCCAACAAGAAGAGATGCTGCACATCATGCCGGTGTTCCTACATGTTGGCAGGCGCCTTGCAAGTTCTTACAGTGTGGCCTTCCGAGCAATAGCGGCCACAACGTCTACCCACTGCTCCAGCTTCCCTTTCGTCCATATCATTCCTAATGCGACGACTCTGCCAATGACCCTTACCCCCTTTAATAGGTCAAGATCCGGAATCCAAGTGCTCTGTGCAGTATCCAATGTGGCGAGTTGCCCACAACCCTAAAGCCTCTTAGGTCGCCGCACCACGCCTACTACACCCTCTCCTTCATGAAGTACTCTGATGTGAAGTTCGATGGGTCCATGTGGATGGTCGCACATGCGGTGAGGACATGAGAGCGTGGCTTGTGAAGGAGCTTTTGTTTGTTGCATGTACAGCTAGGTTCATTCACATGGTCTCCAAGGCATACCTCGTGGGTAACAAGAGACCGAGCCGTCCCAAATCCGGCTCTGTCTCGAAGGACCATGTCAAAATGATGCTCTGTATTGCCCACTATGAAGACCATGTGTGACTGAGCCATCTCAGTCTTGGCTTGCATGTACACTGTAATCTTCGAGTAGTACGGTGTCATATCTAAAATAGTGTGAAACATTATATTATTATTAATAAGAAAACATCCACAGGGGAAAACAAATTTAACCATATTCCTAAGCCAATCGTCATTCAAAATGGCAACAAAGGCGTTTGGTGGTGCCAGTTGCCAATCCAACCGACGATAGGGGCATGTCACCAATCGAACCAGTGACAGGGCCACGTCGCCATTTCAAACGGTGTCATAAGCTCATTTTTCTAATTTCATTAAGTGTGCATTTATTTATGTAATTCTATTAAAAAGTACTATTAAAATAGAAACATTACCGACACATCTAGGGTCGTACGGGGCGTCCTCCTGCACACAGTCCTCATAGGCATTCACCTACTGTGCCACCCAAGGCTCCATCTTCGTCGGCCACTACGTCCTGGTGCCACCCCTCCTACTATGCTTGCGAAACATACCACTGCAATTAGAAGCCGTCGTAACAGAACTGGCAAAAACATATACGAACATGTGTTGTGTGTAACTCACGCGTGGTCCGAGTCAGGCACCCTCATCCCGACAGGAACTAGAACAACCTGGCAGATGCCGAACTAGCGCATCACCCTATGCACCACGTAGGCCTCGACAAACACGTGAAGACTAGCTTCTTCTACATCCGCCAGTACGTCCGGTCACGCCAGGACAGTGAGGACAGCCCCCCAGGAGCACGGTCCCCCGTCTCCTGATCAGAGTACGGCTCCCAATGCACATCGTCAGTGGTGAGCCGGTCCAGCTGCTCCACGAAGTGCTCGTAAACATGTGCGACCTGCACATGTGCGTACTGTGCCTGCTAGCCAGGACAGTGGTTAGAAAGGATGACCCGTAATACGACTGAAGGCAAGATATAGGAAAGTACGTACCCATCTAAGACACCAAAAGGACCCTACGGTCGGCCGGTCCACCGCGTCCCCATAGTACATGTGACGACCCCGGGATCAGATCCGTTCCAAGCTAAGTAATTACGCCAAAAGCGCAACACTTAACGTGAGACGAAAACGCTTCCATGTGACCGGATATGTGTCTCATGTTAGCTCCTAAGGATCAGTGGTTAACATGCACATATCCTAATACAACATTGCAATCATATCCATAAACAATCATACAAGGGAATAGAAACTTTGATACATCTTCAACATCTAGAATCTTAGGGTCCAAATTTTGCATATGAGGGCCGATCGGCCAAATCTAAATAACACAAATAAATCGTAGCGGAAGATAAACTTAGAAAAAAAAAGAAAGGGCCGAGTTGGCATGCCCAAACCCACAAGCAACCAACTGAAATTAAAGTCGTTGCTCTTGTTGTTCTCAGCTGAACAAATAGACAATACATTAAAGTACAAAGTTGTACTCGCGAGACTTTCAAAAAAAATAAGGATGCATGTGAGTATCAAAGGAAGGCTACTACTACACTAGTCAATTTTTAGCATAAAGCAAGTTTTTCATTTAGATAAACATTATAGATTCAAATTGTCATTTGTAAAGCATTTTAGAAATGTTATATGACAGTAGGTAATTCCAAATTCATGATCAACAATAGTAGATACTCAAAATATAATCAATACACGAACTTCCCATTCATAACATATATCAATTCTCAAACATATCAACACACGAACTTCCTGATCGTGACAACATACAAGATCTGAACAAACTAGCACAATGACATTACATTTCCAACCATAACCCAAACCCAATGTCTCATAAGCTAATTGTGCATGCTTTCCCACAAGCGATGTCCATGACCGAGGACAACTAGTCGCTCAACTAGGGGCCAGTAAGTCGCTCAACGCTGCAGTGACTAATAGCCGAAGAGACAGTCGCTCCACCGTTGGGCGACTACGCCACGTGTCGCTCGACGGTTAGGCGACTTGGATAAGTTGCCCAATGGTTGAGTGACTAGGTCCAAGTCGTTCAACGGTGAAGCGACAAAGTATTATTTCTGTAAAATAAAAAGGTATATTTCTGTATTTTGGAATTAAAAAATGATTATTAAAAAAATCGGGAAATCACACTACGATGTACTTTCAGTGGGTTTTTGCAATTTTACGTTTCTGATAGATGATGTTGTCCATTTATCCCATATATTTGATTGTATTTTCTACTAAGATCGTATCGTATTTGCACTCTAAATACTTTATGTTTTTAAGTTATCTCGCTGCTTATGTCAACGGGTATCTTTACCAACCTTCTAATATTTTGTTTTCGATGACTATAAGCAAGCACGCGAATCACGCTGATGAATATAAAATAGAAGAAAGAAAGACTCGCACTTAAAATACTAACCATTCCCATGTCACCACCACGCAGGTTCTTGCCTGTACCACTAAAAAGTTGGAGAAAACTCTTTTTTGGGGAAATGTCCCATCAGTAATTTACTGTAACACTCCGATCCAGCCGTAAAAATTGCTCAAAACTCAGTCCCACGTGGATCGTTTAAATTAAAAAATTGCAGCACACAGTCGATATGGTAGACCCAATGGATCCTAGTGCACGAAGCCCAGGTTTCCGGATGTCATTCTCACCCTTTTCAGATGTGGTACTCTCAATTCTTTAAAAAGAAACGTGGTAAAAGGACGGATGGAATGGCTCACGCAGTCATGTTCTTTTAGAGCTCTCAGATTGGAATTTTTTGTCGCTAACCCCTTGCACGTTATGTTATTAAGTGGATATTGGCTGATGTAATATCCTGGTCTTTAAAGCTTTCTTGGTTTTGAAAAATAAAGCGAATCAGTTGGTTTCTTTGAAGTCTAAAAGCTTAAATTGAGAATTTGGAAAGGTTTTAAGTGACTTATCCTAACTTCAACTAAGTCTCCGGTGAGTTTTGTTGGTTTGTTGGAGTTCAAGGGTTCTCCCTTTTCTGTGCTCACTCCTTTCTGTGGTCCAGACCTCCTCCGTGTTCCTTCTTTGGTTTAGACCTCCTCAGATCCTGACCTCGCCGTGGCCCTAACTTTTCTTTCAAGTCATGACCATCCTCGAGCTGCCTTGAGCTTGAATTTGTGTTTCAGGACCTCCCATCGTGAGATCTTGACCGTCAGGACCTCCCCTTTGCGAGATCTTGACTGCCAGGAGCTCCCCTCGTGAGATCTTGTCCGTCAAGACCTCCCCTCGTGAGATCTTGACTGTCAGGTCCTCCCTTCGCGAGATCTTGACCGTCAGGACCTCCCCTTGTGAGATCTTGGCCTTCAGGACCTCCCCCGTACCCTTTCGTCCTTGAGTTCTTTAGCCTTAAACCTCTTTCCTGGATCTCCGCCGTCAGATCCTTCCCTTTTGAATCTCACCCTTTGAAACCCCTTTGTACTAGACCTCCTTTAAGTCTAGATCTAGTGCGCACCCTCCCTTCTCTAGGACCGTTAGATCTCGCTTGAATGCCCCGATTGAGAAAAGGTGTTTGGACGGTCCGAACGTTCTCTTACATTGTAGTACGTCCGATTGAGTTTGACGGCCCTGATGTAAGCGCGCGTTCTCGCGGTCCGAACGTCCCCATCTCCTTGGATCACTCGATCAAGATCATATGGCCCTGGTTCGTTGCGTATTTTCCTTGTCTTTCGGATCTCCTCTGACTTCTGATCTTTTTGCAAAGACCACCATTTTTTCGTCACGACCATTGTGTGGTCATGACATCTGGTCTTTTTGTCAAGACCACCCTCCGTGGCCTTTTTCCAAAGACCACCCTGGTGGGGGCAGGACCTCCTCCTTGGACCACCACTTTGGTCAAGACTTTCTACCGTTGCTTTGACCAACTTCTTTGTTTGAACCAACTCTGTCCACTTTCCCCTTTCTGCACGTTTGTAGTAGAAAGTCTCTAAACATTAAATGCTGGTGCAGCATATTTAATGTTGTCACCTCTGTGGTACCTCTTTTTCCCTCTTGTCCCCTCCTTTACCTGCTCTTGTTCTCTTTTCCACCCATCCTTGAACACGTGTGTCCTGGAAGCCCTGCCACCCAGGCCTTATAGGCTTGGACAGCACTCCACCTTTGCCTTCTTCCTCATTCCAGCTCTTTTGCTTTGACAACCTACTCTTTGGGACCTTCTTCCCAGCTCCGGATCTCCTCTGAGTAGCTCTTTGGACATCCCCCAAACCTTCCGAGCTCTTTGTTGGTTCTAGTGGTGTTTTTCTCTAAGGTTCTTCTGACCTTTATTTGGGTTTGTTTTTGAAGTTAGCTTTGCTCTTTTCGTGTAGATTGCGAAGACACTGAGGAGCCCGAATTCTTTGAAGAGGAAGATCCCCAAGCCTTTGATCAAGGCAAGTTACAACCTTGACTATATTGCACCCATTATTTCAATCTATGTATTTCTGTTTCAAGCTAAGTATTGCATGCATATTTCACCTAGTATTTCAATACCAGTGTTTACACTCGTAGCTACTCCTATCCTCTTTGTAAGACCACTTTGTTATTGCACTCAAACTTATTGTCACCTTAGTAAAACCTGGTCATTGCTTTATGTGAGACCAGGACCTCTTAAAAGAAAGGTGCTTAGCAATGTTTAGACCAAAACCTTGTTTTGAGAAGTTTTACAACCAAAGACCAACTGTTTTATATCAAATGTTTTAACCATAGCATTGGGTTGTCATGGAAACTTGTTCTTGTTTCTAATCTAAATGTTTGAAAATGGTTTGGATGTAGGCCAACCTTGGTTGGTCTCATGGTGGGTGCACGGGTAGTGCACGGGGGTCGTGTTAGTTGGCGCCCCAGGGTTGAGGAAATCGCCCATGTCAATTAAGGACCGGTCTTTGAGCGTTACTTTGCTATACCTATAATGAGCTATGCCAAGTTGTGTAACCACAAGTCTAGGATGGGGTGAAACTGGCCGAATAATTTGCAATCTCTCACCATAGTTGTCCTTTTTGGATGTGTGGGTGGTCTTTCATTGCCTGTCTTTTATGACTATGTTATTCCCACCTGGGCAAGAGGGGGCCTGAACCCTGCAGGTGGTTAGCCCAAAGGGGGTTAAACCTCAGCGAGAGGGACTGTGGTGAGAAGGAGCATTGTAAAGGTCTTGTGATAACCTTTTAGCCGGACACCTTCGGAAGTGTGTGAGCAAATTGGTTATCTCTTGTGGGTAAAGTGTACAACCTCTGTAGAGTCAAATCTATTCGAATAGTCGTGTTCACGGTCATGGACATGCTAGCAAAGCTCTCTCTAAGTTAGTCTTTGGTTTTGGTTTTCAAATGGTTTTGAAAACTGGTTCTGGATTTCTATTCAGTGTGTTTTGGGCGAGGAGCCCTTTGGCTGTTAGCCCAGTGTTAGGAGGTTATCCTACACCCTTAACCTTGTTATCAATCAATCAAAACCTATGTTGGAAAATGCATTTTATGTATAGCATAACCCGCCTTACAACTTATCTACTTGTATTTGAATGAAACTTAGCTTTATGCAAACTAACCCTATAAGCTCTCCTTTATGATATCCTTATGCATGTCATACTGTTATGTGACGGGTGTAACTTGCAAGCACGGTTGTTGTGCTCACTCTTGCTTGAAATAATTTTTTGAGTAGGTGATGATGTCTTTGCTGAGGACCTTGGGGGTCCTAAACGACTAGGCTACGCCATCCAGCCAATTGCCTGTGGTGTATTGGATGAACCATCTTTTGTTTTCCGCTGTGTAAAGTTACTCTTTTGTCGGCTTGTAAGCCAACCTTGTAATCAACTCTTTTGTTATTAATTAAGTTCTCGTTGATGTATGATTCTCACTTGTTGTTGTGTGAACTAGCTGTTGATCATTGGAACTAGTTCAGAACACAGGGGATGTAGGACTTTTCCAAGTCTCATGACCTCTCCCTGGAGTGGTCGTGGCATTTGGGGAGGTCCTGGATCCCAAGACCTCCTCGGGTCCGCTCTTAGGACCTCTAGGTGGTCCTGGTGGACCTCTTGGGTGGTCCTGGAGGCGCTTCCAAGAGGTCTTGCTGGACCTCCTGGGAGGTCCTGGTGGACTTTTCAGGAGATCTAGGAGGTCCTCTCGGATGGCCCTAGGTCGGATCGTGACAGGTGGTATCAGAGCATCTGGCTGTAGGTCGTAACCTAATAGAATGGTCATTAGTAGAATTTCAAAACTTGGTTTATAAAAACAAGAAAAGTAAATTGTTCTTTTATTATCTGGGTCATCTTCCTAATCTTATCCTTTTCTTAGTGTACATCTTATCTTTTGCTTTCTTTACTGTTTTAAAAGGGTAATTTGGACAACCCGTGGCAGTGGCAGCACCAGTGGTCAGGGCAGGGGCAGTGGTAGTGATTGTGAAGCACCAGTTCCACAACCACCTCCACCTCCAGCTGAAGGTCCAGATTGGAATTAGATGATGGCTAATCAAGCTCAGTTGATCAATTTGTTAGCTCAGTCCATCAACAACACTCAGAACCTCCAAGCAGTAGCAGCAGCTCAACCTCCTGTGTTTGTGCCACCTCCTCCAAGGGCAACAATTGCTGAGTTTATGAGGATGAGACCTCCTACTTTCTCCAGTAGTGCCAAACCCATAGAAGCTGATGATTGGCTCAGGACAGTGAGTAGAAAACTGGACATGATCTAGTGTACTGATCGTGAGTGGGTGCTCTTTGCCTCTTACCAGCTCACTCGACCAGCTTCAGAGTGGTGGGATAATTTCACTCAATCCCACACCGACGATCAGGCCATTACTTGGGGAGAATTTGTGCAAGCTTTCCGTAGTACTCATATTCCTTCGGGCATGATGACTTTGAAGAGGAAAGAATTTCGTGCTCTGTGGCAAGAAAACCGAACAGTTACTGATTATCTGCACAAGTTTAATCAACGGCAAAGTATGCACCAAAAGATGTGGCAACAGATGAGACCAAGCAAGAACGTTTCTTGGAATGGCTCAATGATGAACTAGCTGTTTAGCTTATTGCCCAGGACTACTCAGATTTCCAGCACCTTGTGAGCAAGGCAATTCGCTAGGAAGGCAAGCATCTTGAGATGGAGAACCGCAAGAAAAGAAAAGCAGCTCAGCAAGCCAGTGTTGGGAGTTTTTCAAGGCCCAGGACCTCTCAGTTTCAGTTAGTGAGGCATGGGACCTCCACCCCTTCAAGACCTCCTACTCCTGTTAGACGACCTGGCACCTTTAGTCCTCAAACGACCTCCCCAGGAGGTCATTTTCAGAAGAAGTCACCAGTGACCTCCGCAGCTGGGGTCAACTGTTTTTATTGTAATAAAGTTGGGCATTACGCCAATAAATGCCCAAAGAAGTTACAAGACACCACCCCAGCTCCAGCTCCAATCTGAGTTGGTCAAGGAACTCCTCAGGCTGGCAACAACTTTGTCGCGAAGCCCTCGGTCCAGTATATCAGAGGACGTATGAACCACGCCACCGCTGAAGAGGCCCAAATCGCATCAGATGTGGTCATTGGTACGTTCTTTGTCAATTCAGTACCAGCAACAGTTCTTTTTGATTCAGGAGCTTCTAATTCATTTGTTTCGACTAAGTTTGTGGGTAAGAATGGGTTAGCTATATCTCCTTTAGTAAACCCCATGCTAATCCACTCTCTGGGCTCAGAGATGAGGACTAGTTCCTTATGCCCAAATCTTACCTTAGAGATCTTGGGAGTACCCTTTTCTACAGACCTAGTAGTCTTGCACTCCCAAGGCCTAGATGTAATTATTGGGATGGATTGGTTGGCCAAAAACCAAGGTTAAGATAAAATGTGCCAAGAAGTCCATTACTCTCACCAATGAGGAGGGAATTCAAGTTGAGTTCAGCCCCAGGACCTCTCCTAGAGGAGGTCCTAGCATAGCCTGTTTGCAGAGAGTGAAGCTTGAAGACCTCCCTGTGGTCAAAGAGTACTCCGATGTGTTCCCAGATGAGTTACCAGGAATGCCTCCAGATAAGGACCTAGAGTTTGTAATCAACTTAGTCCCAGGGACAACCTCAATTTCCAAAAGGCCTTACAGATTACTTGTCAATGATCTTGTTGAAGTAAAGCAGCAAATTGAAGACATGCAAAGCAAAGGTTTTGTTTGGCCAAACTCTTCACCTTGGGGAGCTCCAGTGATCTTTGTGGCAAAGAAGGATGGCACTCAGCGAATGTGTGTTGATTACAGAGCACTCAATGAGGTCACAATCAAGATCAAGTATCCCTTACCTAGGATTGATTATCTGTTTGACTAGCTTATGGGAGCTTCGATGTTCTCCAATATTAACTTAAGGTCGGGTTATCATCAATTGAAGATCCGACAAGATGACATCCCAAAGACAGTCTTCTCAACCTGATATGGACTTTATGAATTCACTGTTATGTCTTTTAGGTTGACCAATGCTCTTACCTACTTTATGAACTTGATGAATAAAGTGTTCATGGAGTACTTGGATAAGTTTGTCATTGTCTTCATTGATGACATTCTTGTGTACTCCAAGAGTGAGGCAGAGCATGAAGAGCACCTTAGGGTGGTCCTAGACAAGCTCAGAGACCACCAACTTTATGCTAAGTTCAATAAGTTTGATTTTTGGATGAAAGAGGTCACCTTTTTAGGGCATGTTATGTCAACAGCAGGTATGGCAGTCAACCCTAGTAAAGTCCAAGATGTACTAGATTGGAAGTCACCGAAGTCAGTACCTCAATTAGGAAGTTTTCTCAGCATGATAGGGTATTATCATAGATTCATTGAAGGCTTTTCAAATTTGGCAAGACCTCTCACTCAATTACTCAAGAAGGAGAGCAAGTATGTGTGGATACCAACTTGTGAGCATAGTTTCCAAGAGTTGAAAAAGCGTTTGGCCTCTGCCCTAGTGCTTGTTTTACCAGATATCCGAAAAGACTTTGAGGTCTTTTGTGATGCATCCCGGCAAGGCCTTGGCTGTGTTCTGATACAAGAAGGAAAAGTCATAGCCTATGCTTCCTGTTAATTGAAGCCTCATGAAGCCAACTATCCCACACATGATTTGGAACTAGAAGCCGTAGTGCATGCCTTAAAAATCTGGCGTCATTACTGTGAGATTTTTACAAACCACAAAAGCCTGAAGTATATCTTCACTCAAGCGGACCTCAACCTCCGACAAAGAAGATGGTATGAGCTCATAAAAGATTACGATCTTGGTATTCATTACCATCCAAGCAAGGCCAATGTGGTAGCTGATGCACTTTCCCGAAAGAGTCTGTGGATATCATGGGGATATGCTCATGATCTTAGGATGATGTGTCAATTGGCAATGACGTTGAAGGTTTGCGGAAACACGAGTTTTCGGCAAAGTTCAGTTTCTGTCAGGTCTCAAGCGGTCAGACCGGCCCTGGTGGCGGTCAGACCGCCCATGCCTCGGGTGTTCTGTCTTTGGCGATCCGACCGCCGTCGGGCGATCCGACCGATTTGGTAGCGATCGACCGGCGTCTGCTGAGCGATCGGACCGGCAAGTTGAGTGACTTTGGAGTTTGAGGTGGGCCAAAAATAGAGGTGTAGGCAAGTGAGGAGATTCTCCGCACTTTGTCCCATAATTTTGGAGCTTCGGTCAAAAGTTCTATTCGTTTTAAATTTCCGAGAGGTTGCGGATTTCAGCGTTGAAATTTCGGCTAAGTCCTTTTGTGGCGGTCGACCGCCTTACATTGGCGGTCGGGCCGGCGGTGTGGCCGACCGCCAAGGTGGCGGTCGACCGGTTTTCACTTAAGTCGTCGCCGTGGCGCGATGGTTGCTTGTTAGGTCAAGTTCGTGGATTTCATGGCATATGTGTTGCATGATGCATGTTTTGACTAACGTGGGTCAAGTTGTGAAGAACTTGTTCCCGAATTCGATTTGTTTGTCTATTGTTGTGCGAAGTTGCTTGGTGGTCAACGGCGGTCAACGGCGAGGATGATCGGGACTAGGCTTGGAGAGCCGAGGTTCAAAACGATCGACGATGCGGGTGAAGTCATTGGACTCAAGCATGGTGCAAGATGGACAAAGGTGACCGAACAGCGATTCGGTGCGGCCCGTTGAATCAAGCGGCGCGGGGTCGGTGCAAGTGCCATGGTGGTTTCGGTGGTAGCCGGATGGGAGAGACTTGCCGACATGATGAGAGCCGTTGGATCAACCTACACGTGGCGAGCAGCGAGTGCCGCACAATATGAACACGGCGCTTTAAAGGCGTGCGTGTGTCATCCGTTTGTTTTGGGCCTTAACGGGGCCCATTAGGAGACTCTATTAGAAACCCTAAGCCTCCACTATAAATAGAGGAGGAGGTGGCTGCACCTCCCCGACCTTCGACGTTCATTGTTTAGAAACCCTAATTTGCTTAGGAGAGGAGGAGAGGAGGTTAGGGTTCTTGAGAGTTGGATTTGATTTCGTGCTCATGTATTGAGTCTTTGTCATCCATTCATGGAGTGGTTGTAAACTGATCAAATCAATCCAAAGAAAGTTTCTTCAAAAGTGAGTTCATGTGCTTTCTTTCTCTCTTTTGATGAATTGAGTCTTTGTTTGATCCGCGAGTTATTGCTTAGTTTCTTGACGTGATTTAGCTTGCTGTGACGTGTGAGAATACATCTAGGATCATCAAGATCATCAATCACCCACGTGCAAGTTTTAAGATCATATTTTCGTTTTGACTCGGTTTTTGACCTAACTTCGCTCAAACGGTAAAAGGTCTGAACCTGAGCAAGAATTATCACAATTGTTGCTTGGAATAGGTTCCTGACATCCTTAGGAAGTTGTGTGTCAAGTTTCACGAAGTTTGGATGCACGAATCAAAAGTTTGATCAATTTGCGTTTCGGTTGTCGGGCTGTTTTCTCTGTTCATCGAACGAGAGTCGACCTCCGTGAAATCGGTCGACCGCCGAGGTAGCGGTCGATCGCTTGGATCGGTCGACCGTCCCGTGAGAGGTCGACCGCCCGAGCCTCGTGTTTTGGTTTTGTGTTGATTTTACTTTGGGGTTTTGAGTTGATTCAATACAAGTCTTCCGCATGCATGATTGATTGATCTTCATAGCTTTCATAGCTATTGGAGTGAGATTCGTATTGAATTGATTTTGGGAGAAAAAGAGATCGTGCTCCTATTCACCCCCCCTCTAGTCGCCTTTTCGGTCCAACAAGTGGTATCAGAGCCCGGTTAGTTCAATCTTGATCTTAACCGGTCACTGAACTTTGGCGATGGATAAGTACTCTTCCAAACCGCATATCTTCGATGGGCACGACTATGCCTTTTGGAAGAACCGCATGCGTGTCTTTCTTGAGAGCGAACCACGAGGTATTTGGGAGGCTGTTCGAGATCCGCTTATCTTGCCTGAGGTTGCTACGCCGGCTTCTGAAGCCCTTTTGGCTAATGACCGTAAGGCAAAGAATTTTCTCAGATGGTGGGCTTGGTAGACAGAATATGATAGGATTTGCAATCTCGAGATCGCACATGAGATTTGGAAGACCCTCGAAACCTATCATGAGGGTTCTTCCCAAATCAAACAAGTGCGTCAAGCAGTCTATAAAGAGAATATAACAAATTCGAGATGCGTCTGGTGAGAGCATCGATAACATTTTCAGTCGCTTCAACACAGTGATAAATCAGATGAAGTCTGTTGGTATTGAATTTACATAGTCTGAAAATGCCATCCATCTCCTGGCTGCAATCAACACCAGGGAGTGGGAGATAAAGGCTACCGCCATTCAGGAAAATGTCAACTTTTCTGATCTGACTTTGGAGCTGCTCTATAGCAAGCTCAAGACTCATGAGATCCAGAAAGCTGACCATTCAAAGAAGGGTAACATGGCTTTGGTAGCAGACCCGCTCAAGAGAGCCTCTGATGGGTCATTTGAGTCTTCTTTTGGATTTTCTCTTGCTTCTTTATCTGCAATCCAAGAAGAGGATCTTGAGAGTATTCCTGAGCCTGAGATGACGCTTTTGATTAAGAAGTTCACACGTGCCTACAACAATATGAGAAACAAAAAGAGAGGCAGCCCTGTGACTTGTTATGAGTGTGGAGAGCTTAATCACATCCGGGCAAATTGCCCCAAGCTGAAAGGTAAGAGCAACCACAAGGATGAAAAGCCAGCTTGGAAGAAGCCTCGGGCGCAAGTCCAGTTTGATGATGCCAAGCTCGGGAAGGTCGCTCACCGGGTTCTTGCCGCTCTTGGAGATCGATCCTTGAGTGATGTGGACTCCGGAGCGAGGAGGACAAGGAAGAGGAGCTCCTCAAGACAAGAAGGGAAGGCCAAGGACTTCACCAGCATGTGCTTCATGGTGACTCAGACGACATCAATGACAACAATGAGGTATCTCCTTCTTATGATGTTCATTTGCTAGATGTGAAACTGTCTATGAGCAAATGCTAGGTCGGGATAAAGCTTTAAAGTTCATCATGACTAAGAATGAGGAGTTAGAGTCACAAGTAAAGAAACTCACATTAGAACTTGTGAATGCTAAGAGTCTTGAATCGATGAATGTTCATCTGCTATGCTTTACATTCGAATTTGCTAAACCGCAATCTGCTCATGATATTGCTTTGCAACAACTTGAAAATGCTAGAACCGAGCTAATTGAAGTTAAATCTGCTCCTTCACGAAAAATGCTTAAAGTCTAGCATGTTGGTTGTTTCGATGTGGTTGAATCTCGCTCTTGCTCATGCGCTTAGAACGTGAACGTGAATTACATGATGTTGTAGAAGCGGCTAGAGCTAAATATGCCAAGCTTGAGGACAGATTAGTCGCTACTTGTGCTTCATGTGAAGCTCTTAAGCTTGAAGTTGCTCTTTATAAGAAGAGGTTTGATGCTAAAACGTGTGATTCATGTGTTAACCTTAGAAAAGAAATTGCTTACCTTAATGACACATTAAAAAGATTTTCTAAAGGTAAGAAATAGTTAAACATGATTCTTGACAAGTCAAAAACTCCTTATAAGAAGCAAGGGTTAGGATACAACTTTGCCCAGGATAAATCTAATGACATTCAAATTTTGAGAAATGACTTAGTTGAATTTGATACCCAACCTGCAAAGATCACTTTCAAATCTGCAGGTTTTGCCCAACCATCTGTTCAGTCAAAAGGTGCTTCTCCCAGTGGTACCAAGTACCATTGCACCTATTGCAAGAAGGATGGGCATTTGGTTGAGTTCTGTTGGCGTAGGTTGAAAAATGCTAAGAAAGTTTTTGCTAGAATGTCATCTAATCAACCTAGAGCTTTTATGAGATATGGTAATTTAGAAAGGAAGAAACCTGGTCTAGGATTTATTTCACATGCTAATGATGCTCATGCTCCTAGACAGGATAACTCTCATGTTAGAGTAACCATTGCTCACAACAGAATTTCAAATAGAATCAAGGATAGCACTTCTGCTTTGCATACTACTCGCAGACGTGTGTCTCAGTACTGGGTTCCCAAGTCATGTTTAACTAACCCCAGTATTGAGACACTTCGTTCTTCTGTGCCTTGATTTTCAGGATCGCCGCGGAAGGAAGGACACGTGGTTCGTCGACTCCGGCTGTTCACGCCACATGACCGGAGACTCAAAATGGTTCACCTCCTTCACGCGGTCGATAGGTGATGTCCTCATCACCTTTGGAGACAATACTCAAGGGCGGATTGAAGGAACAGGAACAATTAGGGTGAATGACAATTTCATCCTAAAGGACGTCGCCCTTGTGGACAAGCTTAGGTTTAACTTACTCTCTGTCTCACAGCTTCTTGATGATGGTTATGAGACTATATTTAAGAAAAATGCTTGTCGGGTGCTTGATTCTGCTGGTGAGCTCGTTTTTGGGATTTATAGAGTTGCTAGGATCTTTGGAGCTGATTTTTCTGAATCTTTGGCTGGTTCTCTTAAATGTTTGTTTACACCTTCTTCTGAGTTCTGGCTTTGGCACCGACGTTTGGGGCACATTGGTTTTGATCATCTGACGCGAGTTAGCAACCTTGAACTCATGAGAGGTTTGCCCAAACTCAAGGCCGTCAAGGATGCTGTATGTGCGCCCTGTAGGCATGGCAAGCAAGTTGCCGCCTCACACCCTTCAGTGACTTTGGTCATGACTGACGGACCGGGACAGTTGCTTCATATGGATACTGTTGGTCCTACTAGGGTTCGGTCAATTGGTGGCAAGTGGTACATTCTTGTCATAGTTGATGATTTTTCGAGATACACTTGGGTGTTCTTTCTTGCTTCGAAGGATGAAGCTTTTGGTTTTTATCGTGATCTTGTTCTTCGTTTGGCTTCTGAATTTTCTGGTGCCTTGAGAGCGATCCGCAGTGACAATGGCACGGAGTTCAAGAATGCCTCGTTTGCCTCTTTTTGTGCTGAGCGCGGAATTGAGCATCAGTTCTCTTCTCCACACGTCCCTCAACAGAATAGCGTTGTGGAAAGGAAGAACAGAACCTTAGTCGAGATGGCTAGGACAATGCTAGATGAGTATAGCACACCGAGGAGGTTTTGAGCCGAAGCTATTTCTACAGCTTGCCATATTGCAAATCGTGTCTACTTGAGACCGTCTTTGGGCAAGACTTCATATGAGCTTCGATTTGGTAGAAAACCCTCTGTTTCTCATTTTCGAGTTTTTGGAGCTAAGTGTTTCATTCTTAAGACAGGAAATCTAGATAAATTTGAATCAAGAACTTTTGATGGTTTATTTCTGGGTTATCCTCCACATTCGAGGGGTTTTCGGGTTTTTAATGTTGAAACTAACATTGTCCAGGAGACATGCAATGTCACTTTTGATGAGACTAGCCCTGTAGCTAGATCCGACATTTCAGGTAATACACAGGTGACAGAAAGCATTTTTGTGGAGGAAGATGATGACGAAGCTGATACTTGTCCTCCATCTGCTGCTGTTGAGGCTCCTGTCCAAGCTCCGAACTCGCACGATCGCTTCACCTCCAATTGAGGCTCTGCGCATCTTCTTCATCAGCAGCACCTGCGGAGGTTGAGGAGATATTGTCTCCCCCGGGCGCTCCACTTCACATTCAGAGGCATCATCCTCCAGATCAGATGATTGGTAATCTTAATGAGCGAGTCACTCGCTCCAGGTATCACGATCCAAGTCTCTACTCTCATTCTGCATTTGTTGCTTCTTTCGAACTCCGCGATATATCACATGCGTTATCTGATTCTAGCTGGGTCAATGCCATGCATGAGGAGTTAGAGAATTTTGAGAGGAATAAGGTCTGGAATCTAGTAGAACCTCCTAGTGGTCATAATGTGATAGGAACCCGTTGGGTGTTCAAAAATAAACAAAATGAGGATGGTTCTGTGGTTAGAAACAAGGCTAGATTGGTAGCTCAGGGTTTTAGCCAAGTTAAGGGGTTGGACTTTGATGAGACATTTGCTCCTGTTGCTAGATTGGAAGCCATTCGCATTCTGCATGCATTTGCTGCTTCTAAGGGCTTTAGATTATATCAGATGGATGTTAAGAGTGCCTTTTGAATGGTTTTATAGAGGAGGAAGTGTATGTTAGACAACCCCTGTGCTTTGAGAATCCCAAGCATCCACATCATGTTTTCAAGCTATCCAAAGCCTTGTATGGTCTTAAGCAAGCCCCTAGAGCACAGTATGATAGACTTAAGACCTTTCGCTTAAGAATGACTTTGAGATGGGAAAGGTAGACAAGACCTGCTCATTCTTAGGCGTGGCAATGACTTCTGCTTGCTCAGTTTATGTAGATGATATTATCTTTGGTGGTTCTTCTCATACTCTTGTTTCTAGTTTTTCTGAGACCATGTCCAGGGAATTTGAGATGAGCATGATGGGAGAACTCAACTACTTTCTGGGGCTTCAAATCAAGCAATGCAAGGAAGGGATCTTCATCCATCAGACGAAGTACACTAAGGATCTGTTGGCGCTTGAGATGGTGATCGCAAGCCGATCGCCACTCCCATGGCGACTTCGACTGTTTTGGATCCAGATGAGGAAGGAGAAGCCGTGGATCAACGCGAGTACCGCAGCATGATCGGTTCACTCCTGTACCTGACGGCGTCAAGACCGGACATCCACTTCACGGTCTGCCTCTGTGCGAGGTTTCAGGCGTCTCCGAGGACTTCCCATCGCCAAGCCGTTAAGCGCATCTTCAGGTATTTACACTCTACCCTCCAGTATGGCATTTGGTATTCCTGCTCTTCGTCCTTGTTCATTCGGGGGTTTTCTGATTCTGATTTTGCGGGCTGTCGGCTAGATAGGAAGAGTACCTCGAGCACTTGTCACTTCCTAGGCACTTCTCTTGTCTCTTGGTCTTCTAGGAAGCGGTCTTACATTGCACAATCCATCTGCTGAAGCTGAATATGTAGCCGCTAGTTGTCAGTAGTCGATTTTGTGGATGGTGTCCACTCTTAAGGATTTTGGTTGGCTTTTGATAGTGTTCCTCTTTTCGTGATAACACTTGCGATTAACATTGCTAAAAACCCATGCAACACTCTAGGACCAAGCACATAGACATTCGCTATCACTTTCTTAGATATCATGTCGAGAAGGGTGATATTGTGTTGCATTTCGTGGAGTCCGAGGCTCGGTTGGTGATATCCTCACCAAGCCTTTAGATCCAACTAGGTTTGCCACCTTGAGAAGTGAGTTAGGGTAATTTATCCCTACGGTTTGGTTTGAGGGGAGTTTGATCTTTCTCGATCTTACCTTGTTCATTTGATCTTTTCTTGATTTTCTTTTGATCTTTTGATCTTTTAGGCTTTTTCAGTTTTTGTGCATCTCATCATATCATACTGCACGTATATGAAAATCCAAAAAGATACTGCATTTATATGAAAATCCAAAAAGATACTGCATTCATATGAAAATCCAAAAAGATGCATTGTTATATAAGCTTTTCTGCTTGTCTTTTAAAATTGATGAAGCTTTGCTTATTACCCTTTTGAGCTTTTAGTATTTCAATTATGCTCAATGCCATGTCTAGTTCTTTGACTTGCTAGAATTATCATGCTTTCACATGTGTAGCTAAGTCTTTGCTGAATGAGCCAGAAATTTAAGACAACTTGAACTAAGAAACTGCAATTTGTGGATGTTTTAGCTAGTTGCGCAATTAGTGCTCCTTTTGTGACATTGGCCCTGTCAAAATTGCGGTGTTAGCTCTTGAATCTAGTATTGATCATTACTTGAGCTTCTTGTTCTTTTAAGAATCTAAATCTGCTCTTGTGAACAAAAAAAAAGGGAGGTCTCTTTTGTGCGAAAAAACTGATCTCACCAATTCTTTCTCATGAGACGGCTTGCCATTGCACTAGCCATGAACTCAGGGGGAGTTTTGGATGATCTAGATCATTCTTTTAAGCTTTTTGTGCTTAAGATGGTAGCGGCAAGGCTTGAGATCTAGCACGTGGATAAGAAAATGAATTATCAAATGGGTAGAAGCTTAGGAAGAGTTTGTGGATGGCTCCTAGTCCAGGATCTTCTTCACTAAGATATACCTTTCATCAACTTCAATATTCCTTTGCAAATGAAAATCTGTTGAAAAATGGGCGTTTGAGACAATTTGAGCAAAATGATTCAATTCAGGACTTGTTTGTCTCTTAATGTGGTCATTGTTAGCGTCTTGGTCTCACATTGACATTTTGACATGGCTAGTATCATCTTAGGATCCCTGTTGATGGACTTGCTAGATTTGAAGCGTTGCTTAAAATGCTAAAATTTATTGCTTTACTTTGAGCCTTCCTGCTTTAGCTTTGTTATATATGTCTTATCATGATCTTGCTAGCGCATTCAGGCTGATATGGTGTTTATGCAAAATTTGAGATGCTAGCTTGTTCTTTTGGGTAATCTCCAAAGCTTCTTGTAATCCAAAATTGAAAAATACAAAAATATGAAGCCACTTCATTACATTTCATGCATGCTCCTTCTTATGTTTTTTCCTCGTTCTGCATTTGTTATCTCTGGATGAGAGGAAGGCGTGATTCCTTGATGACTCCATTGTCAAAGGGGGAGAAGATATTTCAAGATGTGTAAAAGGGAAAAGTATTAAAAAAAGGGAGAAAATTGGAGATTCTGAAATTTGAGGATCATAGTGAGGGGGAGTTTCTTATTTGCATTCTTATGGTTTTATTGCTCTTTCTGAACTTGAATTGCAATTCTTGATCCTCACCATGATCAAAGGTCATTTCGAACAATTGTTCTTTCATATGGACCTTAAGTGAGATTTTTAACTCTTCTTTGGAAATTGAAGCTTTCTTGCTTTCTTTTGCCTTATCTCACTTGCCGATGCTATTCCGAAGCCAGCTTGGTCATTTCCTTTGCTTTTTCTTGCATATGGACCAAGTTGTGCTTTTCTTGTAACGTTGAGTTTTTACTTTTCAAACCTCAAAACTTGCATTTGTTGGGAATTGCCAATGTGATCATCAAGGGAGATTGTGGATATCATGGGGATATGCTCATGATCTTAGGATGATGTGTCAATTGGCAATGACGTTGAAGGTTTGCGAAACACGAGTTTTGGCAAAGTTCGGTTCTGTCAGTCTCGGTAGGTCGATCGCCCTGGTGGCGGTCGACCGCCCATGCCTCGTGTTCAGGTCTTTGGCGGTCCGACCGCCGGTCGGCGGTCCGACCGATTTGGTAGCGGTCCGACCGACGTCTGAGCGGTCGGACCGGCAAGTTGAGTGACTTTGGAGTTTGAGGTCGACCAAAAATAGAGGGTGTAGGCAAGTGAGGAGATTCTACTGCACTTTGTCCCATAATTTTTGGAGCTTCGAGTCAAAAGTTCTATTCGTTTTAAATTTCCAGAGAGGTTGCGGATTTCAGCGTTGAAATTTCGGCTAAGTCCTTTTGGCGGCGGTCGACCGCCTTCATTGGCGATCGGGCCGGCGGTGGCGGTCGACCGCCAAGGCCGCGATCGACCGGTTTTCACTTAAGTCGTCGCCCGTGTGGCGGCGATGGTTGCTTGTTAGGTCAAGTTCGTGGATTTCATGGCATATGTGTTGCATGATGCATGTTTTGACTAACGTGGGTCAAGTTGTGAAGAACTTGTTCCCGAATTCGATTTGTTTGTCTATTGTTGTGCAGGTTGCTTGGTGGTCAACGGCGGTCAACGGCGAGGATGATCGGACTAGGCTTGAGAGCCGAGGTTCAAAACGATCGACGATGCCGGGTGAAGTCATTGGAGTCAAGCATGGTGCAAGATGGACAAAGGTGACCGAACAGCGATTGGTGCGGCCGTTGAATCAAGCGGCGCGGGTCGTGCAAGTGCCATGGTGGTTTCGGTGGGAGCCGGATGGGAGAGACTTGCCGACATGATGAGAGCCGTTGGATCAACCTACACGTGGCGAACAGCGAGCCCGACAATATGAACACGGCGCTTTAAAAGGCGTGCGTGTGTCATCCGCTTGTTTTGGGCCTTAACGGAGCCCATTAGGAGACTCTATTAGAAACCCTAAGCCTCCACTATAAATAGAGGAGGAGGTGGCTGCACCTCCCCGACCTTCGACGTTTCATTGTTTAGAAACCCTAATTTGCTTAGGGATAGGAGGAGAGGAGGTTAGGGTTCTTGAGAGTTGGATTTGATTTCGTGCTCATGTATTGAGTCTTTGTCATCCATTGATGGAGTGGCTGTAAACCAGATCAAATCAATCCAAAGAAAGTTTCTTCAAAAGTGAGTTCATGTGCTTTCTTTCTCTCTTTTGATGAATTGAGTCTTTGTTTGATCCGCGAGTTATTGCTTAGTTTCTTGACGTGATTTAGCTTGCTGTGACGTGTGAGAATACATCTAGGATCATCAAGATCATCAATCACCCACGTGCAAGTTTTAAGATCATATTTTCGTTTTGACTCGGTTTTTGACCTAACTTCGCTCAAACGGTAAAAGGTCTGAACCTGAGCAAGAATTATCACAATTGTTGCTTGGAATAGGTTCCTGACATCCTTAGGAAGTTGTGTGTCAAGTTTCACGAAGTTTGGACGCACGAATCAAAAGTTTGATCAATTTGCGTTTCGGTTGTCGGGCTGTTTTCTCTGTTCATCGAACGAGAGGTCTGACCTCCCGTGAAATCGGTCTGACCGCCCGAGGTAGCGGTCTGACCGCTTGGATCGGTCTGACCGCCCCCGTGAGAGGTCAGACCGCCCGAGCCTCTGTGTTTTGGTTTTGTGTTGATTTTACTTTGGGGTTTTGAGTTGATTCAATACAAGTCTTCCGCTGTGCATGATTGATTGATCTTCATAGCTTTCATAGCTATTGGAGTGAGATTCGTATTGAATTGATTTTGGGAGAAAAAGAGATCGTGCTCCTATTCACCCCCCCTCTAGTCGCCTTTTCGGTCCAACAGAGTCATTGCAGTACCTTGTTATTACAAAGAAGACCACCCCAATTGCTTGAAGAAATGAGGTGTCTCAACTTGGAAGTCGTCGAGGAAGGTTGTGTGCATGTACTGGAAGTTGAACCCACCATCCAGAGGCAAATTCGAGAAAAGCAAGCTGAAGATAAGGACCTCCAAGAGATCAAAACCAACTTGGAAGGTGGCAAGGCCCCTGGTTTTTCGGAAGATGAATAGGGAGTCCTCTGGTTTGACAATCGCCTCTGTGTGCCAGATTGCCAAGAGCTTAAGCAACTTATCCTTAAAGAAGCCCATGGATCTCCCTACTCTATTCATCCAGGGAGTACCAAAATGTACCAAGACCTCAAAAGAAAGTATTGGTGGGTCAGCATGAAGAAAGAAATTATAGAGTTCATAGCACGTTGTGACGTATGCCAAAGGGGTTAAAGCTGAGCATCAAAGGCCAGCAGGTCTACTCCAACCCCTACACATTCCCGAGTAGAAGTGGGAACAAGTAGACATGGATTTCATCACTAGATTGCCTAGGACCCAATCAGGTTTGATTCCATTTGGGTAGTGATTGATCGTTTGACCAAAGTGGCGCATTTCATCCCTGTCAAAACCACTTATGCTGGATGCAAATTAGCAGAATTGTACATGGCTCGGGTTGTCTGTTTGCATGGAGTGCCTAAGAGCATTGTGTCTGATAGAGGTTCTCAATTCACCTCTAGGTTCTGGGAAAGTATCCATGAAGCTTTGGGAACAATTAGGGGTGGGAATGGTTCAGTCTGATCCATTGGCTAACCTAACCGTTTCTAAATTTTCAGCAAATGGATTAGAGATGCGACCCATAAAAAAATAGAGATAAAAGGTCCATTAACCTATTGACCCATTGGATAGCACGGAGCGACCCATCTCTCACCGTCGTTCTGCCCGATTTTCCCTTGCCCTGCTTCTGTCCTCGACCGAGCTAGTCCATGGAAGAATCTCCCCTCACCCCGACCATGGCGCGCGCTGCCGTCTCCACCACGCCGCTCTCCCACCTCCACTCGCCGCCGCCGCCCCTTACCCACCACACGCACGCCCATTCGCACCCCGCGTTCGCCCCCAGAGCAGCTCTCACAACCGCATAGGCATTGCCCCCCGGCCGCCGACCTCCCACCGCTCTCCCTGCTGGCCGCCTCGAGCGATGGCGCAAGATCTACGGCTCTGCCACAGAGAGAGAGAGAGATGGAGAACCGCAAGGAGGTATGTATGAACAGATTCTTCCCATTCCCCTCGTTCCTCCCCCGAACTTGGGAAGAATCATCATTTTCTCTGTTTCTTGAAGTAATTTTTACCTAGACTTTGGAGTGGTTTTCTTGCTCCTTGTCGCTACAAATTTCACCTGGGAAAAGTAGTAGACTAGTGCGATTTTTGTGTGGGTGTGTATGTGTTGTACAGCAATAGAGGATTCACATGAACACGGACACACAAGAAGGGGGAGCAGAAGCTTCTCTTTCCGTCCGAATCCTTGCTTAATCCGATAAGAAGAAGATGCAAAAGTTTTAATTAGTCTTTGGCCGTCCCTTTCTGACAGTTGAGTTCACCGAAAAGTGGAGCAGAAATCACACGGGTGTGCAGATTTTGCTTTCTTTAGCTAAACCACCAAGAAACCAAGAGGTTCTTGGCAATGGCTGCTTGGTTAGCTAGGTTTGATTTGCGCGGAGGATTCATGGCTAGATCAGTCCTGAGAAGGTGTCTATGGCTGATTTCTTGCAGGGGCAGCAGTGGGGAGTGGTGGGGTGGATGACGGACTAACGGTGCGAGCATTCGCAGAGTGGAACATGAAGAACGGTGCCATGCCAGACTACTCCATGGACTTCTCCAAGATTCGTGAGATGCACAAGCGGAACAAGCTCGAGCTCTCCCGGGCCAGCCTCGGTGGCGACGACGACCTCCTCGCCCAGTAGCAAAAAGCGACGGGGCAGGCGCAGGTCTAGCCTACCAAGGCCGACTTCGCCTTGACATGTTCTTGCTGCTCTGTACAAACGATGTAAGGGTCGACCCTTATAATCCAGTGGGTCACGAGGGCCACAGTAGAACAATCAAAAGAGCTGACCCCTTAACCCCTTCTTCAGCTGTGGATTGCACGGGGCATAGCCGAGCCGGACCGGATCGATCCATTCCCACCCCTAGGAACAATCCACAATTTCAGCACAGCCTATCACACTCAAACCGATGGGCAAACAGAACTAGTAAATCATGTGAGGACCCGGGGTATTTAACTTGTAATACTTAACCTCCAAATGGTTCTAGTATTACTAATTAAATATCCTAAGCCTCGATGGACATATGCTTCCCAGAATTACAGTACACATACATCTTTACAAAATCATGCATCACTTCTATACAACTTACAATACCAAGTCTAGCAAAAGACATACACAATATAGAGTTATTACACAAGAGCCGACCGGCCAATGACACCAAAGTAACAAAATGACAGCGGAAGAAAAATGCCAAAAGATGGCGATAACACAAACCAACCAGTTAGCCAATAACCCACAAGGCAACCGACTGGGCCACCAAGCTAGTCGCACCCACCGCAGCAAAACTCACAAAAGTTGATCCCTTGGGGATCCACTTCCTCCTCTGCAACAATTAAGCAATGCAAATTACAAAAATGTACTCGCAAGACTTACGAGTAACAAGCCTATACATAGCTACATGGAAGCTGAAAGAAAGGAGATGGTTATATGGTTATTTGGACGTATAAAGCAATTTTTTTTTGCAATAAGGTAATAGATTGAAGGTGATTTGTCAAATCTGTTTTTTAATTATTGAAATAATAGTGAGACAACAACAAGTAACATAAATAACCACTAGAGGTGACTAACCCAATAGCCACCACAACATAGCATAAATTCTCCATTCGTACCACACAATTCAAGTTTTAGTGAAAATGTTATAGTCTAATTCTTGCGGGAAATAACCAAGCGTGTCCATAACCTAGGACGAGGCTAATCGAATAGATTTAACCCTGCAGGGGTGTACCAATATACCCACACCGCCTTTTTTTTCTATAAGATTAAGCACACTTCCGAAGGTATACCGGCACGGCTAAGTCCTATGAGACGTTTTCCAATATTGTGTATCAACCACGAGTCGCCCGTAATGATAGAAACCCATACGTTGCATCGGAGTCATTGTACAGCCAGGAGTCAACTACCCATAGAGGGTAAAGCAACCTGGACAACTACAATGCCCCTCGGTGTGGAGAACCTAGAAAGGATTCCACTCCCGTGCACCTAACACATAACACCACCTCATTTTACCACGACACCACACACGCATCCTCCTGCGACTCAGAGTTAACACACGCAAAAGTACTAAGTCAAGAGAGGTCCCATATCCCTCTAGTGTGGTTATCACGCAAAAGTGCTTGGATCAATGGCACAAGTAATTCGGTCCTTGTTGACTCGGGCACCAACCATTCATACCCGAAAGCACACCATCTTATCATTGTGCCCAAGTCTAAAATATTTTGTTTTCAGTTTTAGTTTTCTCAATTAATCATAGCACAAAGTGCTGAATATAAAGCTATAGTAAGTTTTTGTGTGATCAAGGTCATCGACTAAGTCGACAACCGCCCAATTCTACCGGTAGTTAAGCATGACTAAGCAACATTAACTCGTAAACTACTAAGTGACAAGGGCTCATCCAACGAACTCTAAATCACAACAAGATAATCCTAGGCTTAGTAGTAGAGGATGAACATTTACCTACAGATTATGCATCTAGAGGATCAACTACCGACAATAGTTTAACAACAAAATAGCACATGCATATATACATAAACTTTGCAAACAAGATATTAGACTTTGAAAATAATAGGAGCAATATGATCAAATAATGCTACATCTGCTTGCCTTGCTGAAGATCACAATCTTGTTGCTGAGGATCACTCTCGCACTCAATAATTTCTTCGAAACCCATCGCAAGAACGAGAAAATCGAATAAAAACGGCGAACACCGAAAAGGCTAAAAAACCAAAGTCATCCAAAATCCATGAAATTTATACAGCAGGTAGAACATGATTTTAAATAAATTTAGCAACAAGAATCATTCAATTTGGACTAAGCATGCAAAAGTTATAGCCTAAACAATTTTAGTCGGCTGGAAAATTCCAATTTAATTGCTTTCTATTACTGTTTATCGCATAAATTTCTAGAAAGTTTTTGAACATGAAAATTTTATGGTAGGCAGATCATGGCATTCTAAGCACATCAAAATGGGTTCACTTTATTTGGAGTTAAAATGAGTTTCTTATGATTTTTCTAAGTTATGAAACTAGGTTATATCATTTGTCAAAAGCAAAGACAATATTAAAACCTACTCTATACCGAAGCATATTAATAGAGGAATCTAACATATTTTAGTTTACTAAATTTGGAGTTACAGAGAATTACTTATGTATTTTTCAAGTTTTTAATGAATTTCTAGAACCATAGTTAAAGCTAAACAAGATATTATCATTAACACAATTATTTCTGGTAGAGAGCAAGGTTCAAACACATTTTTAGATTAAAGTTTAGTTAAACAGATATTTAACAAAATTTGAACCATCTAAAAAGGTGTAAAAATAAATTAGTTATGACATTTTGAAGTTTAACACAATTTTCAGTTTACAATTAAAGGTTTTCGGGTTTTCACATAAACTAAACCGATGTGAAAAAGCCTGGGCCGTTGAGATCAAATTCAACGGCCCACGCACATAGAGCACAAAAGACGTGCACGCGCGCGCTCACGCCCAACAGTGCCTATCGTTTGATCAAGATCCAATGGTCCACATTGATCGAGGCGTTCGGAGGTCCAAACGACCGACGAAAGGTGGGCCGTTGATCTAAAAATGGATGGCTCAGATCAAGGTGTTCTTCGGAGGTCCAAAGGTTAACGAAATCTGAGCCACAGATCAAGAAATAGACGGTCCACCACGATTTGGATGATGGAGTGGTCCGAACGTTCAAAGAGATCTGGGCCACAGATCTCAAAACGAACGGTCCTAGATCAACAAAGCGTTGCGCACTTAACACATGTGGGTCTTAAGTGCACAGTGAGGGTTAAGTGTGTGGCCCCACATGTAAGTCACACAAGAGCTAACTTAGGACAATTATTAAGTGCTTAAACAATGATTAAACATTTAATGAATGTATTTATTTCCTAAACCGACAGCGCTACGGTGCCTGCCCGAGTATGACACGGCAAAAATCTTGAGCGCAAGGAAATGGCTCACTGCCGGTGACTTCGCCACCACAGCAAGAACTAAAGGTAGAAATGGGTTCGCAATTGCTTTGCGCACCCAACAGCAGCACTCACACTAGCTAAAACAACCTAAAACGCCGGCGAACCAGAGATGAGCACCAGTGACAACTTCGGCCGAAAGCGAAAACAGCTAAAAAGCTCTGCAAAGTCCACAAAAGCGGGTGCCCAAGCTTCTAGGGACTAACAAGATGCTACCTTAGCTGAGAAGAGCTTCAAAGATGGTCGGAGAGGCTTTGGCGACGAAGAGCCGCGCCAAAGCTAGAGAAGAAGATGCCAAAAACACGGCCTGAGCAAAACGAACATGACCGCGTGGTAAGTATAGCTTCACTAAGGCTCATAGATGGTCCATGAGCAATTAATTGATGGCCCACATGTCAGCGAAAGAAAAAGGCTCAGGCCAAAAGAAACGAAGGGGTTAGGTTAAGTCGAAAGATATGGGCGGTTGGATTAGAAATGGACGGCCACGATTGAAAGAAACTTTCGGGCGGTCCAAAAGTTCAAAGTAATCTCAGCGGTCCGATCAAAAAGGAACGGCTCAGATTAAAACCAAATCTCAGGTGGTCCGAAAGTTCATTTAGATCAGGAGAGTTGAAAAGAAATCCAATGGCCTAAAACGAAAGCGCCACTTTGGAGCGAACCGGTACACTTAGTTGGTTGGGCTCAACCAAGTGACCCGATCCTGACTCGGACTCAGCGCAAAAGGGTGACGCCCATAGCGGTTAGATCAAGATCTAACGGCTGAAATTAAACACGAGACTCAGAGGTCCGAACGTTCAAGATGATCTCGAGCGCTGATCGAGAAATGGACGACTCAAAGTGAAGTGGACGATAAGGAGGTCCGAACATCCACTTAGATCACGACGGTTGAAAAGAGATCTAACGGCTGAGATGAAACGCGCCTTAAGGATCGAGCCTGAGCGCGTTAAGGTGGTTGGGCTCTACCACGAGCCCGAGTACGACTCAGACTTGAACAATAAAGTTGACTAGGGTTTATAATTGAAGCTGAAAATTTGAGGAATTTCTAAATGGGGCTACACAATTCCAAAAATTCCAAAATTTTTACAGGAGGTTCCCAACTACAGGATTGACTTTGTCTAAAATTTTCAGAGGTTTTTATGTAGTGTATTTTTCTCCAAAAATTTCTTAAGGTACTGATCTAGGGTTTGACCTAGAGTCAAACTGGTTTGACATGCCTCTTAAAATATTTAAACAATTTCTAAAAATTGTAAATTTTTTGAGAGGAGTCAAACATCACCCCTAGAACCAAGAAAAAATATTTCCAGAGTATGATCACAAGATTATCTAGAAAAAGTTTTCAACGGTTCAAGACTTGGGTCAAAAGAGACTTGTAATTTTGAATTTTCATAATTCCTTTACAAGAATTCTCAGAACATTCAAACAACAACAAGATGTAAGAAAATTTTAATTTCTACACATTTTCTTACATTTGAAACACAAGCCAAGAATTGGAATGTTACAAATCTCCCCCCCTTACAAGAATCTCGTCCCGAGATTCTGTTCACTCGGAGAAGAAAGACGGGTAGTCCGCACGGAGACGATCTTCCAGCTCCCAATTTGCTTCATCCTTGGAATGATTTGACCACTGAACTTTAAGGAACTTGATGGCATGATTCATTATCTTTCGTTCAGCTTCTTCAAGGATACGAACAGGATGCTCGTAGTATGTCAAATCTTTTTGAACATCTGGATTTTCCAACAGAGCTTCCTCGATTGGAACACAAAGGCACTTCTTCAAATGGGACATATGGAACACATTATGTACCCCCTCAAGTGCAGCTGGCAAATCAAACTTGTAGGCGACAGCTGCACCTTCTCGATGATGCGGTAAGGCCCAACATATCGAGGAGCTAACTTGCCCTTGACACTGAAATGCTGATGGACCTTCAAAGGAGAGACTTTGAGATAAACAAAGTCATTAGGCTCAAAGCTCAAATCAAGACGATGACGATCCGCATAGCTTTTTTGCCTGGACTAGGCCGCGTGCAAACGATCACGAATGAGGTGAACTTGATTTTCGGCCTCATTGATCGAAGCTGGGCTAAAGAACTGCCTCTCACCAGTATTTGACCAATTCAATAGGGTTCTGCACTTTCTCCTATACAAGGCCTCAAAAGGTGCCATGCGAAGACTAGCCTAGAAACTGTTGTTGTAGGAGAACTCAACGAACGACAAGCACTTCTCCCAATTCTTCCCATAGGAAAGAACACAAGCACGGAGCATGTCTTCCAAAACTTGGTTGACTCTTTCTGTCTGGCCATCGGTCTGGGGATGGTAAGTTGTGCTGAAGAGTAGACGAGTTCCGATAGCTTCTTGCAAGCTATGCCAGAACTGGGAGGTGAAAATGGAACCACGGTCTGAAACGATCGTCTTTGGCATACCATGCAAGCTCACGATCCTCGAGACATAGAGCTCGGCCAAGTTACCTGTACGAATCTTGGTTTTGACCGGAACAAAGCGTGCCACTTTAGTCAACCGATCATGACAACCCAAATGGCATTATTTCCCTTGGAGGTTCGGGGCAGACCGGTGATGAAATTCATGCCGACGAAATCCCACTTCCACTCAGGCACTGGCAAAGGCTGAAGAAGACCTGCTAGACGCTGATGCTCGGCCTTTATATGACAGCACACGTCGCACTCGGCAATGAACCTTGCGATTTCACGCTTCATTCGGGTCCACCAGAATCTCTAACGAAGGTCTTGGTACATCTTTGTGACTCCGGGATGAATGGACAAAGGTGAATCATGGGCTTCACAGAGAATTAAATCCCACAATTCCACAACCTTAGCAACCACAAGGCACTGTCCAAACCACACAACGCCATGCTCATCTTCCGAGAAGCACTTGGCTGTCTCGTTCTTGATGTTCTGCTTGATTTGGTTCACTCCAACATCCGATTGTTGTGCAGCCTTGATTTGATCCACCAGAGTTGGTTGCACAACCAATGTAGCGAGGGAATCGTGCACAATCGAACCCAAATTGAGCCGCTGAAATTCTTCAATAACGGCGGGCTGCTGCTCCTTGAGCATCAAAGCATTGAAATACACCTTTCGACTAAGTGCATCGGCAACAACATTAGCCTTGCCCAGATGGTACTGGATACCCATGTCATAGTCTTTGATCAATTCCAACCACCTTCTTTGTCTGAGGTTCAGATCTGGTTGGGTGAACAAATACTTCAAACTTTTGTGATCTGGATACACTTCACAACAATTACCGATTAGGTAATGTCACCAAATCTTGAGGTCATGAACCATAGCAACTAATTCCAAGTCATGGGTTGGATAATTGAGTTCATGAGGTCTCAACTGTCTTGATTCATAGGCCACTACCTTGCCTTCTTGCATAAGAACACAACCGAGTCCCTGACAAGAAGCATCGCAAAAGATATCGAAGCTTTGGCGGACATCGAGAAGAACAAGAACAAGGGCTGAAGTCAAACTCTTCTCGCAATCAGCGGACCACACAAACTTCTTGTCCTTCTTGAGCAATTCATTCATCGATTCACGATCTTGAAGAAGTTCTCGATAAAGCGACGATAGTATCCCGCCAAACCGAGAAAACTCCGCACATTGGTGACCGACTTGGGCTGACCCCAAGAGAGCACATCGCTGACCTTGCTAGGATCCACGGATATGCCTCCCACTGAGAGAACATGGCCCAAAAATACCACATCCTTCAACTAGAACTCACACTTGCTGAACTTCGCATACAGCTGATGCTCACACAGCTTTCCTAACACAAGCTTCAGGTGCTCAGCATGCTCTTCATCATCCTTGGAGTAGATAAGAATATCATCGATGAATACCACCACAAACTTATCCAAATACTTCATGAACACCGAATTCATCAAATTCATGAACAAGGTAGGAGCATTGGTTAAGCCGAAAGACATGACGGTGTACTCTTACAGACCATAATGAGTAGAGAAAGTCGTCTTCGGAATATCTTTAGACCTGATCCTGACTTGATGATATCCCAACCTCAAATCAATCTTGGATAATACCCGAGCTGTGGTCAACTGGTCAAAAAGATCGTCGATGCGGGGCAAAGGGTACTTGTTCTTCACCGTTACTTTATTAAGTAGACGGTAATCAACGTACATGCGCAAAGTCTTGTCCTTCTTCTTCACGAAGATTACTGGACAACCCCAAGGAGACGAACTAGGGCGGATGAAACCCTTCTCTTGAAGCTCACCAAGTTGCTTCTTCAGCTACTCTAATTCATTAGGAGGCATTTGATACGACCTCTTCGAAATCGGGGTGGTACCGGGCAGCAACTTGATGACAAACTCAAGATCCCGAACTAGAAGCATCCTAGGCAACTCTTCGGGGAAAACATCCGCAAAGTCACACACTACTGGGACATCTCAAATCTCCAGGGCCAGCTTCCCTTCAAGTGCGCAGAGATGTGGTCCTTGCAGCTGCGGCGAAAACCCAACCGTTCGCCTAAGGGACTTGTGAGGTAGACGACCTTCCTAGCACAATCGATTTGTCCCAAATGCTGAGACAACCAATCCATGCCAAGAATCACATCCAAACTCGCTGAGTTGAGTAGGATAAGGTTCGCCAAGAATTCTACTCCTTTGACTTCAATGGAGACATCCCGGCATTCTTGATCGGCTCTCATTTTCGAACCCAGAGAGCGGATGAGCAAAGGAACAACCAAAAGAACAAAGTGAAGATTACTAGCAGCAGCAAAATACTTTGAAATAAAGGAATGCAAAGCTCCAGAATCGAACAAAATTGCAGCATGACGTGAATTGACAAGAAGCATACCCAACACAACGTTAGGTGCCTCCTCGGTCGAGATATGGTTGACTCGACCACTTCCCAAGACTTGGGTATTCTGGATGGTCTTCTGGTCTGGGGGATGACCACTTCCTTGCCCGCGTCCTCCATTAGAATGAGGGGCCACTCCAGTCTTCTTAGGACAACTATTCGCATAGTGACCCTTGTTGTTGCAGAAGAAACAAGTGACCTCAGCAGCCGGATTGCGGAGGCCACCTTGCTGAGTCGCAGGTGCACGTGGCTGAAACACGGCCTGCGGAGGATGAGGAACTTGCGCCGACGACCTTGGTGCTGGTGGAGCCTGAGAATGGGTCACCGGGGCTGGCCCAACACGAGAACGAGATAGGTGGCCCTTGCTAATTTCTGGACCTCCCACTTGTGCTTGCAGGACTCTCCCAGTGCTCTTGCCTTGTGCTCGGCAACAATGGCCTTGTCGACCAAAGTCTGAAAGCCGAGGAAGTCAACAATCGATAATTTGTCCTGCAACTCCTCGGACAAACCATCCAAGAACTTCTCCAGCTGATGGGATGCAAAGAGTGCCTTCTCCTGATCCTGGTACTGAGCAATGTTGAGCTTCCGCTCAACCAGACGCAACCAGTCGTTAGCGTCGAGTGGGTCCTCAGATCGGGAGAAAGTGGGTGGTTGGGTGTGAAGGAACTCCGAGAGTCCCCCCCCCCGCGACTGATGTCCACCTCCTCCCCCTGATCCGGAGGCACCAGAGAGAGCGAAGGTATTCCTTGCAATAACATCCAAGATTCACGTCTGATCCATTCATTTACGCTCGATTTGAGCGAGAACCTCATTCATGGTTGGAGGAGGTGGGAGCTCCTCATCATGATGAGCTGGCTGACTCTGCCCGCTTTGAGTTCTTCCAGCCATCCTGTTCCACTAAAATGGGTTAGCAACACAACCCAAAAACTGGAGGCAAAGAAAACAAATAACACAATTAAGAAACTAACTCCAAAGGCTCAAAAAATAGGCACAAAATCATAATAATAACCTCAAGACACAAGATCCACTTTCCGATACGACTAACTTGTATTAAAAGAACGAGCAATCGGTTAGAAAAAATAAATTTCAGAACACAACTCAAGTCCTAACACACTTACAGAGCAAGGCAAAAACCATTTAAGGTGTGCTGTACACAGCCAACTAATATCACATATTACCCTTTTATCCCCATAAGTTTTAGTTGAATTATCCTCTCATTATCAACCCTATCAATTAACCAAGAGCTTGCTGTCCAGAAAATGGTGCTTGCTGCCCAGATTTCGCATTTAAGCTTCCAGCTGAAACTTTCCAACTCCAGCAGCTTTTAACTTCTCCAAAAGACAGCCACACAACAATTTTACAACTCTCATTGGTTCCCCAAAACCCAAATTGAACGATAACAACTATCCTTTGGAAAAAGAAGAGGGAAAATAATTTTTCAACTTAACAGAGTAAGGTAAGGTGAGCAAACTAAGATAGATAAGGAGTAAAATATGAGAACTTACTTAAGTTTTCATAAACCATTTGATACTTTGAAATTAAGTTTTGAAAACATCCTAAGGGCGACCAGGCTAGGGGTCTCTACGGCAAGTATGACTCTGATACCAACTTTGTGAGGACCCAGGGTATTTAACTCGTAATACTTAACCTCCAAATGGTTCTAGTATTACCAATTAAATATCCTGAGCCTCGATGGACATGAACTTCTCAGAATTGCAGCACACATACATCTTTACAAAATCATGCATCACTTCCATACAACTTATAATACCAAGTCTAGCAAAAGACATACACAATATAAAGTTATTACACAAGAGCCGACCGGCCAATGACACCAAAGTAACAAAATGACAACGGAAGCAAAATGCTATAAGATGGCGCTAACATAAACCAACCGGTTAGCCAATAACCCACAAGGCAACCGACAGGGCCGCCAAGCTAGTCGCATCCACCGCAGCAAAACTCACAAAAGTTGATCCCTTAGAGATCCACTTCTTCCTCTACCACAATTAAGCAATGCAAATGAGTACAAAAATGTACTCGCAAGACTTATGAGTAACTAGCCTATACATAGCTATATGCAAGCTGAAACAAAGGAGATGGTTATATGGTTATTTGGACGCATAAAGCAATTTTCATTTGCAATAAGGTAATAGATTGAAGGCGATTTGTCAAATCTGTTTTTAATTATTGAAATAACAGCGAGACAACAATAAGTAACATAAATAACCACCTAGAGGTGACTAACCTAATAGCCACCACAACATAGCACGAATTCCCCATTTGTACAACCCAATTCAAGTTTTAGTGAAAAGGTTATAGTCTAATACTTGCGGGAAATAACCAAGCGTGTCCATAACCTAGGACGAGGCTATTCGAATAGATTTAACCCTATAGGGGTGTACCAATGTACCCACACTTCAGACCACCTTTTGCCACAAGATTAAGCACACTTCCGAAGGTATGCCGGCATGACTAAGTCCTACGAGACGTTTTCCAATATTGTGTATCAACCACGAGTCGCCCGTATGGATAGAAACCCATACGTTGCATCGAAGTCATTGTAAAGCCAGGAGTCAACTACCCATAGAGGGTAAAGCAACTTGGACAACTACAATGCCACTCGGTGTAAAGAACCTAGAAAGGATTCCCCTCCCGTGCACCCAACACATAACACCACCTCATTTTACCACGACACCACACACGCATCCTCCCGCGAATCGGAGTTAACACACGCCAAAGTACTAAGTCAAGAGAGGCCCTATATCCCTCTAGTGTGGTTAGCACGCAAAAGTGCTTGGATCTATGCGCAAGTAATTCGGTCCTTGTTGACTCGGGCACCAACTATTCACACCCAAAAGCACACCATCTTACCATTGTTCCCAAGTCTAAAACATTTTGTTTTCAGTTTTAGTTTTCTCAATTAATCATAGCACAAGGTGCTGAATATAAAGCCATAGTAAGTTTTTATGTGATCAAGGTCTTCGACTAAGTCGACAACTGTCGGGACCCAAAATTATGATTCTGGACCCTCTGTGTATAATGCACTAGTCCAGGATCACGCTAGTGCACATAGTGTCAACACAGGTGAATATCGATCCACATAGGCGATAAATAGAGTAAACGATTAATTTGAATAATAAATACGCATTTTGACCTTATGGTTGAGTTTACAACTTAATGAGCCACGCAGGGCTAATAGGGAATGAAATAGCAGCGGATAGAAATAACTTCAGCGTAGATCCCATTAATTCACCACAGGCAACCAACTGGGATCCCGACCTTATTGATCAGCAACCTTCGACGAACTCCTCATCAAAAGCAGGTGTAGACTCCTCCTCTTCTGTAGGTTTGGGCGCAAGTTTTACAATAAGCGTGAGTATACAACCGTACTTACAAATCGTACCACAGAATGCAAATTATAGATGCAGGCTTATTTCGAAAGAAAATGCTTCTGTGGTTCTTTTGCATGAAAGCAATATTTGCAATTGAATACAATAATAGATTGAAATGTAATTCAACACAAATAGACAATAGTAATTTAACAGTTATTTTCACAAAGACACAAAGCTAAACAGGTTATTTCACATAGCCACATGACTTAGATCACATAGCTCCCATCCCAAACATTTTATGAAAATCTACCCCTCGTGTGAAATCCCCGAGTATGTCCATGACTGCAGACGCGGCTATTCGAATAGATTGATTTAACACTCTGCAGAGGTTGTACACTTTACCCACACGATACAACTAGTGTTGCAAGCACTAATCATAACAAAACGGTTCAGAAACTTCATCTCAACATTAACACTCCCGATGTGCTTACAAACCGCTATGCCAACCCAAACAGAGTGCTTTGGTATAACAGACATCGTTGGACAAGCACACAGTGAACTGCCCCGTGATGCAACTACCTTGTAGTATACACCTCCACCCATAACCTAACCTACAAACTAAGTAATCAATGCCAAAAATCCATAACTTACTACGTTAGGCCCGTCCCATACCAGGCATGTGGTCGTACAGTAAGGCTCAGTTCAATGGCGCACAAAGTTAAGTCCTTAATTGACCAAGACAAGACTTCCATTTTCTAACTATGCCACGAAGATTATCATTTCCATTCACAAATTCCACCATATCACGCAGTATCCATTACTTGCCTCAGTCTAAATCTTTTACCACCCCGTTGGTTTAGTGCAACACATGCTACCACAAAGTAATAACACGTAGCACACAGTTTTACACAAAGTTCCATAGTCACTTAGTCAAATTTAATAATTGCAACTCAAATTACATATGAGACTCGTAGCATGGCTAAGCAATTCTACTCATATCTAACCAACCCACGTTGGTACTACGATAATACCAACTAAATATTAAACCAACCCAGGGTGACAAAGATTACGACAATACGAAAGAAAAAGTGGATATAACAGATTGGATTATAACTAAACCCAAAAGCATTTAAATAATTACTTAAAGTAAATGCAATACTTTGAAACAAAGTAATTTTGAAAACTAGCATTCAATATGATCAAAGGTATGACTTTCCTTGAAATAGATCTAAGTGCTGATCTTGATCTTGGTGAAGTCCTTCTTCCTCGAAGTTCCCTGAAGTATCGACGTCTACTCGCAAACGAGGCAAATAAACAAAATAAATAAATAATAGAGGCCAAACAAACTCCAAAAATTAATTAAAAATCTCAGATAACTAGATCTAGAATTTAGATGAATTTAGGAATTTGAATGAGCTCAATCGGAGTTCGGATGCAAAAGATATGAGCTTTGGAAGATTGAATCTAAAAGAAAACCCTAATTTGGATTTAACAGAGTTTTCGAATTATTTCCTAAAAGAAAAATCGGATTATTGCGCAAGCATGACATCAGCAAGGAATTTCGGGAATAAGATAAAATAAAAAGGAAATTCTGACGTGTGGGGCCCACACATCAATGAGATGGTTCACGGTGCACCGAGTCCACCGAACCAATTGAATCTGGAACCGGCTCGGGTGGCATGCCTGCGCATGTGTCGGCTGAGTCAGTGCACATGTGGACTGACACGCACGCACGGGGGCTGAGCTGGACGCTGACGTGGATGGCCACATGGCACGACACGTCAACTGGACACCGATGATGCTCGGGTTCGTCCGACACCGGCGAACGGCGGCGCGGCTCCAGCGGTGAGTGGTGTAGACGTGTAGCTGAGGCTATTGCGCACACGTGGGTGAACTCACGGGTGGTTGGGGTCGACGGAGATGGCTGGTGGCGAGGTTTAGGCGGCGGAGCTCCTCGGCAATTGTCGGACAGGGCCTCCAGTGATGCTTCGGCAACGCGAAGAGGCTCTGGATGTAGATGATGCGACGGTGAACCCAGTGGTGCAGATCATGAGGGCAGGGCGATGTTGACGGAGGCGCAATTCGAAGAAAAACATAAAAACCAAATTTACGGTGGCGCTAGGCCTCGGGAGGAGGTGAGGGTGGCGGCTCTGGGTTGCGGGTGCAAGGGCGAACCCAGGGGTCCTATTTATAGGTTCCGGGAGGGCTAGGAAGGCGTGAGGCGGCGGAACCCTAAAAAGAGTCCGAGATGATCTCGTGCAATCCCGGGATTGAAACGGAATCGGGATATGGTTTTGATCCGAAAAGATGCGAGGAGGTTGGAGATAAGATTTGCCGCGTTTTCTAGAAGGGGTTCAGTTGGAGATTGCGCGTTGTTGTACGAGCTCGAGCTCTAAAACATGGCGGACGCGGAGACGCTCGCGCGGAGAAGAAGGCGGACGCGAGGAGGACGACGCGGTGTGGGGCCCACGCGTCAGCGGCATGGAGTTGAGGATGCACGCGCGAGCGAGCGGGCTGAGGCGAATGCGCAAAAATGGGCCGCGAAGCAGGCCTCACGCGCGGGAAAGGAACTGGGCCGAAGGAATTTGGCCCGGATTCAAATCTGAGATTTTAATTTAGTTTTCTATTTTATAAAACACCAAAAAATCTAACAAGCAAAAGAAAATAGCAAATGAACTCGGAAAAATTATAGAAAAATCTACAAAATGTATCTGAGCACATAGAATCCAAATAAAATAGTTTTGACAATTGTTCATATTGGCTTTAATCATATTAAATGTTTTCATGCTAAAGTCCATGTTTAAGCTTTTGAATTAATTTCAAATAAAATCCAAATGGTGAATTTTCTTCCTACTAACTATTCAAAGGATTTTTAAAGCTCAGAAAATTGGGATATTACAACAAGCGTCAAATTCTACCGGTAGCTAAGCATGACTAAGCAACATTAACTCGTAAACTACTAAGTGACAAGGGCTCATCCAACAAACCCTAAATCACAGCAAGATAATCCTAGGCTCAGTAGTAGAGGATAAATATTTACCTACAGATTATGCATCTAGAGAATCAACTACCGACAATAGTTTAACAACAAAATAGCACATGCATACATAAACTTTGCAAACAAGATATTATACTTTGAAAATAATAGGAGCAATATGATCAAATGATTCTACATCTACTTTCCTAGCTGGAGATCACAATCTTGCTGCTGAGCATCACTCTCACACTCAATAATTTCTTTGGAACCCATCGCAAGAACGAGAAAACCTAATAAAAACGACGAACACCGAAAAAGGCTCAAAAACCAAATTCATCCAAAATCCATGAAATTTACACAGCAGGTAGAACACGATTTTAAATGAATTTAGCAATATGAATCATTCAATTTGGACTAAGCATGCAAAAGTTATAGCCTAAACAATTTTAGTCGGCCGGAAAATTCCAATTTAATTGCTTTCTATTACTGTTTATCGCATAAATTTCTAGAAAGTTTTTGAACATGAAATTTTTATGGTAGGCAGATCATGGCATTCTAAGCACATCAAAATGGGTTCACTTCATTCGGAGTTAAAATGAGTTTCTTATGATTTTTCTAAGTTATGAAACTAGGGTATAGCCATTGTCAAAAGCAAAGGCAATATTAAAACCTACTCTATACCGAAGCATATTAATAGAGGAATCTAACACATTTTAGTTTACTAAATTTGGAGTTACAGAGAATTACTTATGTATTTTTCAAGTTTTTAATGAATTTCTAGAACCATAGTTAAAGCTAAACAAGATAATATCATTAACACAATTATTTCTGTACAGAGCAAGGTTCAAACACATTTTTAGATGAAAGTTCAGTTAAACAGAGATTTAACAAAATTTGAACCATCTAAAAAGGAGTAAAAATGAATTAGTTATGACATTTTGAAGTTTAACACAATTTTCAGTTTACAATTAAAGGTTTTCGGGTTTTCACATAAACTAAACCGATGTGGAAAAGCCTGGGCCGTTGAGATCAAATCCAACAGCCCACGCGCACGGAGCACAACACACGTGCACGCGTGCGCTCACGGCCCAACAGTGCCTATCGTTGGATCAAGATCCAACGGTCCACATTGATCAAGGCGTTCGGAGGTCCAAACGACCGACGAAACGTAGGCCGTTGATCTAAAGATGGATGGTTCAGATCAAGGTGATCTTCGGAGGTCCGAAGGTTAACGAAATCTGAGCCACAGATCAAGAAATGGACGGTCCACCACGATTTGGACGATGGGGTGGTCCGAACGTTCAAAGAGATCTGGGCCACAGATCTCAAAACGAACGGCCCTAGAGCAACAAACACTACTACACACAGCCTCATCACGAGCGGTTCCGAGCGGTCATCACGAGCATTTCGGCAACCGTCTCGTGTTTTTATACGTCTCGTGATAAGTCTGCGGTTATCACGCATTTGGTTAAACATCCGTCGTGATAAGTCACAACACGAGCGGTTCTAATTATAAAACCGTCGTGATATCTAATTATCACGACGGCTCTATTCAAGAACCGTCATTATAGACGCATATCACGACGGCTCTATTTACGAACCGTCTATGATATACACATATCGAGCGGTTACCATTATATAACCGTGCGTGATAATACACATATCCCGCAGCGGTTCGTAAATAGAACCGCTCGTGATAAAAGGATATCTCGAGCGGTTATATTTACGAACCGCTCGGGATACGTGTATATCACGACGGTTATATAATAGAGCCGTCGATTATACATATCACGCACGGTTTGATTGATAAACCGTCGTGATAGTTATTTCAAAGATAACTATTTTTTAAAAATTTCGCTAGCCTCGGGATTGCTAGCCATGCCCTCTGAAAATAAGCAGCGTAAAATAGATACATCACGTATATCAATCGCTGACAACCCAAAGTGATCATTGTCATACAAACGAACATATATCAAATACAACCAAACATTGTAATATCAACTCGTTCGTAAAATATTGTCATACAACCCAAAGTGACAACCCAAAGTTTACCATTGAATCACAACTATTCAAAGTGAATTTCAACTATATCAAATATATTAATTGTTTCAAGGTCGTTCAAGAGTGAAACTCTCCGTTGGCATAATGATATCCGTCGTGATGAAGGTGCAGAGCCTCCTCGAACATCCGAGATCTCTTTACGAACGAGTGAATCTAAATCTATATTCAAAACCTACAAACAAGAGTAAAGTGTTACACATATATATTTAAATTTATAATTAGCAATTATTGCGAGATTGACCAACCTCGGGATCCTAACCTAGCACTCATGAGAATCGCATATGATGGCAAACGTAGAATGCACATTCTTACGCTTTTCTTGTGACCTCGAAAAATAGAATTACATATATAGGTATAGTCGGTTCGAGACGCATTATTACGAAGTATGATATAGGATTATTGTGTTGTAGCACGTCATCGAAATCGCGTCTGTGATTAAGTGTGGCGTTCGTTCCTTGTATTGCCCTCCTCGGCAATATAGGAGATGAACGACCTACATGTTTCCAAAAAGTTAACCTCGGCCATTTCAAACGAAGGAAGACTACAATAGAGTTATGTATGGAGGAAATGAGCACACTGTCGACTACTTCTTGCACAAGGGTGAAGTCGTGGCCTTTTTCATTAGGGAATCAAGGTATAGTACTGATTCCTCTTTGGTATAATGACTAGAAGGATCCAGATGATGCCTACTCATGTATGTCGCTATAGTCATTAAACCTAAGTTCATATCATATAAAGTACAAATGAAATTTGTATAGCAAGTAGTGAAGCACTTACTCGGTTGTAGGGCACCATTATGTAGTCCACGTAGTTTTGAGCAAGCAATCCTGCCGTTATGTATTTCTCGACGAGGATGTATGCGCCAAGATGGTTTGCTCGAGACCACGTGTGGTCGAGAAACCCACCGGTTCTTTCAATCGCCGGCAGTTTAATCATGTATCTATACATAAGCAATGAGTTGTTATATTACGTGAATGTACGTGAATGTAGAACTTGATTGTACACACTTACGATTGTCCAAAGATCGTAGAAGTGAGGCATCGAGGGCTTTGAGGTTGAATAGGTCGAACAAGTCGTGAAGCCCACGATGAAGGGGGCTCGTGGAGGAAATAGTCCTCCGTGTATCGACGGTGATTCCATCAGCGCACCCTTTCTCTTTGGTCTTCTTCAAGTACCACTATGCAAACTCGACAACCTAATCCAGCGTAGGCTAATCTCGTGCTCGCCGCCAACGGACTTCGAAGAGTATTTCTTAGGGTTAGGAGGCGGAAGCGCCTAATGTTCTTCGATTTCGATTTGTTACAACGACTTGCGCGCCACGCGCCTTCCTCCCGCCGACGACTCGAACCGACACGCGCACGCTTTTTTCGTTCGGTGTCTTCTCCACGGAACCGATGAGGCGGGCTTCAAGCGAAGGTTGAGGTGCGATCATGGAGGGTCTGTTGGAGAGACATGGTCGTGTCGAGGTGGTTGGGGTAGAGTCATCAAAGGTTGAGGCGGCATCGCAGGTCCGGGACGATGTCCTTCAAAAGTTGAATTGAGGGCATGGTCGTGTGGAGATGGTTGGGGTGGAGTCATCGAAGGTTGAGGCGGCACTGCGCAGGTCGAGCGATGTCCTTCTTTGGCCACCAATAAAACCGCATGGCATCCCTAGTGTTATGATTTCGCTGCGTCGGGCGAATCTCGGTAGACGGCCCTAAAATTATCATGTACCATGTCCACTGACCTGGCGTAACCTCACGTCACTGGGCACCGTGTCGCACTATCCCTTCATTGCATGGATACACCACCCCGCCCAACCTCAATAGACATCCCAACCATCCTCACTTGGAGTGTGCGGTCGTCGGCTCCTACAAAACGACACGCAATTAGCTAAGGCGTCCCATAGGTCTATCTTTGGAGCATTCCAGATGTACATTACCTTGATGTCGCCGATAGGTAATTGGACATCATCGTGTTCACAATTTTGCGTGGACGCGACGCTACTCCGATGTTGAGGAGGATCGCCTACCAAAACAACGGGCGGCTCGCGATCGGTTGTTGAGGAGTAGTAGTTGATTCACTTGGTCCTGCAATCTTGCTATCTTTTCTTCAAATTTTGCAAGAAGCACCGTTCTCTTCCTTCAAATTTTGAAGTAAGCACATGTTCCAACACCGTGTCGTACTCGCCTTGGATCTCTTCCCGCTCCTATACGCGCGAGTCGTGGGAATCCATCCTCCAAGATACGTTAACCCCTTTGCCTCGCGTGCGACCCGGTGCTCCTTGTTTCCCGTGGCCGTAGTTAGTATATCCTTCTCCTCGCTCGCTTGGAAGGAGCCTTCGAACATGCGGAACTCAATTCTTGCCGCAAGAGGTCATCATGTTATTATATACATTATGAAGTTATAGACTTATTAACAACTAGGTAGTTCAAGACATTTACCACACGTTGGCCACATCCCGGTCACGGGTTTGTGAAAGAGATTTCGCAAGACGAATCGATGCCTCGCTCTTAACCGTGAGAGAGCGCGGTGTCCGTGATCTCGAGAAATGGCCTTGTTTCGCTCGCGTCCTCCGCCCATTGCGCGGTTTTACCCGCGTACCAGTGATGCCGAGTTTGTGGGGTGAGTGTTAAGTGTCCGGAGAGCCTTGTGCGTCGCACTTTCCTCACGAAATTGGGCGTCGTCTTCATTTGCACAAAGGCATCCCATATATCCCGCGACAAGAATTTATACGCCGTGAAGGCGTTCGACCCGTGTTCACGCACCTTGTGACAAGCACGCTCTTGAAGGTCCTCCACGCCTTTCCGATCGAGAGCAACGCTGTTGCTCCACGCGCGCAGTCTGCGGTGGGAAAGTGAACGATTTTAAAACTTCGCCCCACACCGGCTTCTCCAACATCCGACACGTTGTCCCACTCGGTGTGGTGATGGGGACCTGTTCCTTCCATGTATCCCGCACAAGGTTCGAATCTCGCCACGCTTGGGGGACTCACAGGATCCCATTGGCATTGACCTCCGTGGCGGCCATTATGCCCGAGGAATTCTCGATGTTCCTCTGCCATCTCGCGACGCACCACTTTCCTCGGAGATCCGCACGGCGCGAAGATGGTGCGGGCGCCATGTCGCTACTTGCTATCTATATATGCACGAAGCAATATGCGTAAGCTCTAATCGACCGATTCAAGCAGTTTACTCAACTTAACCAAAATGATGCACAAACGTATAATATATAAAGAAGGATTGATGGTAGTTTGTGCTCTCGTATGAGAGTTGCAAAAGAACAAGTCTTTGCCATCTCAATCCTATTGTCTATACTCTTCATTAAATGAATATGATAGTATAAATTCAAACTATGAGCTCTAAACAATACTTTGCTTAATCACAAATGATCTCAATCATTACGAAAATGATCTCTTAAAACATTCAATCTCGATAAGAGAAAAGTTCATCACAGAGCGAACTGAACAAAGCCCATCGATCAATTTCACCACATTATCAAAGACTATCAAAGTCACATCACGAGGGTTCGTCAATACAATAGAGCTCATGAATGAACTAACAAGATATCAAATTGACGGATGCATTCAACCGTCTGTGATAACTAGCATTCAACCGAAGTAACAAATTAACAAGATATGAAATTGACAAGCAAGTAATTTGTACAATAGAGCTCAAGAATCAACTAACTATCACATTCAATCTCAAGATAAGACAGAGTTCATCACGAGCATGTCAACAAAGCCCACCGATCAATTTGCGGATCTTTAGAATACTCACGAGAGGATGCCGCACAACAACTCACGGTGCAAGGAGGAGGCCGGTGCAGGGGAGGAGGCCGACGCGGGGAGGAGGGAGAGGCGCGGGAGGAGGACGGCGCGGGGAGGAGGCCGGTGCAGGGGAGGAGGCCGACACGGGAGGAGGCCGGTGCAGAGGGAGGAGGCCGACACGGGTAGGAGGCCGCACGTCGAGGCGGAGGCAGCGTCGTCGATGAGGGGGCGGCGGCGTCGGGTCTTACGGACGGGGAGGTGAACGGGCGAACCCTAGAGGAGCCGAGAGAGCGCGCGAGAGCCTAAGGGGCGCGGGGCGACGGCGACGAGTAAAGAGCAAAACCCTAGTGTGCGCTTTTGATAAAAAGAATATCACGACGGCTCTATTAATGAACCGTCGAGATATCATCAATATCACAGACGGCTCTATTTAAGCACCGTCTGTGATAATATCACGAGCGGTTTGCTTAAAGAACCGCTCGAGATATCCTCAATATCACGACGGTTCTTGAATGGCACCGCTCGTGATATTGAGGATATCTCGACGGTTCTTTAAGCAAACCGCTTAGATATTATCACGACGGTGCTTAAATAGAGCCGCTCTGTGATATTGATGATATCTCGCAGCGGTTCTTTAATAGAGCCGTCAGTGATAATATATCACGACGGATCCATTATAGAGCCGCTCGTGCTATGGATCTCATTCCCTTCATCTCCCGCGCGAGTGTCTCTTCGTCTCCTGCTCCAGCTTTTATATAAATAGACAACCCTTATCAAAGGGATTTCTCACGAAGCTCCTTGATCATCCCCTCTCTCTCCACAAATTCCAAATGGCTTCCTCTCTCGTCCCGGCTGTACTGGCCTACATTTTGGTTGTGTACTCGCACCTCTCTGATCGCAACCTGGCCCAAGCTGCGAACAAGGCGTCCGTTCGCAATGCAATCCGTTGTAGACCCTCCCATCTACCGAGACCATAACGGCGCCATCGGTCGATTGGAGCTCCTCCTCCAATGTACTGGTGCGAGGCTCTCCAAAGATCCGCGAGTAAACCTCGTCGTGGAGATTGTCCTATGGAACTCTTTGGTCCGCACCGAGGATGCAGCCCGAGTCGAGGACGACATCGACATTGCAATAGAGCGGGTCCGCCTAGCCGAGACTGTGGAGACCAGGGTTGATGGCCTCTGGGCTATATGGGACTTGATTACGAGTCCGAACATCTACAAGAGGAAATTGAGCGTGCAAGGTCACGGTGGAGGCGTTTGGTGAGACAATCGGTGATCCCGCTCCCACCAAGCCGACAAGAATGCGTCACGAAGATTTGAAGACTAAGATAGGATCGCTCATCCTTTTTATCGCCCGTGATGTAAAACGATAAGGCGCCTATTGTCCGTGCGTGATGTAAATATGGTCTTTTGTCATTGATGATATGGTCTTTTTATCGCCCGTGATGATATGGTCTTTTTATCATCTAATTATTACGGGCAAATCCGCATGCGATATCACGAGCGCTTGAATAAAGAACCGCGTGATAATATACTCATCACGACGGTTCCTCTCACTAACCGTCAGTGTTGACCATCACAGACGGCTCCATGTGGAACCGTCGTGATATCCTCCATATCACGAGCGGTTAATAAGTATAACCGCGTGATATTGAGTATATCACGAGCGGTTCCACATGGAGCCGTTCATGAAAGTTCAACACAGACGGTTTGTGTAGAACCGCTCGTGATATACTCGTATCACGCAGGCGGTTGGAAATAAGAACCGCTCGTGATATTTCACCCTATAAATATAAAGACCAGCAGAGGCCCTCGCCTAGCGCCGCCTCGATCTCTTCTTTGGAATAGAGGGGCTTGAGAAGCTTTTGCTCTGTGTTGGTCAGTAGGAGGCTTGTTTATTTGGCTTGCCTTGTTCTTGGTTGTGGGTTGCCCTAGCAACTTATGGTCATTTGGCTTGCATGCATGCTTGCTTTGTGAGGCTTTGGTGGTAGCTCTCGGTTTGGGTGTTGTGAATGAGTGTTTTTGTGAGTGGGATAAGTGGTGTATTTCGATTGTGGCTCTCTTGCCCTGCTCATTGGCTCAAGGAGAAGGACAAGTGAGGAATCTCATGATATTAGGAATTTTCGCCGTGAGCTCCGAGGGTAACGATCTTTAACTCTTTATATTTGCTTAATAGGAGGAGTAACGATTTGCGCTTAATAGGAGGAGTAACGTATTTGCGCTTTATTAATATAATTTAACACTACTAATTGTTACATGTGTAGCGTAGATGGACCGAATCGGATGTACGGTGCGAACCGTGTGAGTGAAGAGTACATTAATGGCGTGATTGCTTTTAAAAGAGCCGCGGAGCAGATATGCTGAATAAGGGATAGAATTTATGTACCGCCCATGCATTGATTGCGATAATCAAGATTTTTAACAACCCGCGCAGATCGTAGGGCACTTGATTCAAGGGGTTTCAAAAAGGGTATACATGTTGGACCATCCACGTGAAGAGCGATTATACAGAAGTTAATAATGATGACATCGACGAGGAATTCAACGATATGCCTGGATGTGGATGTGTTTTTGATGACGATAGGTCGTGCGATGACAACTGGATCAGATGCTACGCGATGCGTAAGAAACTACAATGAGAGAGAGTTTTGTAAATTCGAGCGCTTAATGGAGGACTCGGGAAACCTTTGTTCCTCGGCCGCAAGCCGAATACACAAGATTGTCAACCGTGCTTGAATCTGCTGAAATTGAAGGCGAGCAATGGTTGGTCCGACAAGAGTTTCACGGCGTTGTTAGGTCTCCTAGCGGACATTCTTCCGGAGGGAAACGTGTTGCCCAAAGACCACCTACCAAGCCAAGAAGGTTCTTTGTCCATTGGGAATGGAAGTAGAAAGAATACATGCATGTCCGAACGATTGTATCTCAGTATCGTAAAGAGTATGCAGACTTGCATGTATGTCCCGTGTGCAAAGCATCCCGATACAAGCGTAAGAATACTACTAAGGTGAAGCAAGGACCTCCTGCTAAGGTGTTGTGGTATCTGCTGTGATCCCACGTTTGAAGCGTTTATTTGCGAACCGAAAGGAGGCAAGATTGCTGCGTTGGCACTCTGAGGAGCGTAAGAAAGATGGAAAACTAAGACACCCTGCTAATTCTGCGCAGTGGAGAAACTTCGATCGGACCTTCAAAGAGTTCGGTGCGGACCGAGGAACATAAGGTTAGGGTTGAGTACAGATGGAATGAATCCTTTCAGTAACATGAGCACCGACATAGCACATGGCCCGTGAACCTATGTATGTACAACCTTCCTCCTTGGTGTATGAAGCGGAAGTACATTTTGATGTCACTACTTATCCAAGGGCCAAGCAACTGGGAACGATATTGATGTGTACCTAGCACCATTCTCGGATGATCTTGTGACACCGTGGAACGAAGGGTACAAGTATGGGATGCGATAAACGAGAGAACTTCTCTTTACGCGTCATGTTGTTCTCGCACTATCAATGATTTTCCTGCCCTTGGTAACTGTCGGGCTTCATGCGAAAGGAGCCAAAGCTCGTCCGCACCGCTAGATGCTACGGAGAGTGTATGGTGAACAACTCGCGCAAAATCGTGTATATGCGTCACCGTAGGTTCCTTCCGTGAGTCACCCATACCGCAAGATGAAAAAATAATTCGACGGAAATAAGGAGGACAGATTCGGCTCAAGGGCTTTTAGAGGAAAGAGGTCTATGATATGGTTAAGGATATCCATGTTGTGCTTGGGAAGGGATGTAAATTAAAACCCGCGGAAGAACATCCGAAGAAGCGGTCAATTTTTGGGACTTGCCTTATTGGGAGCACTTAGAAGTTCACACGCATCGACGCCATGCACGTGGAGAAGAAAGCTTGATTGGTCTCTTCTCAACATTAGTGGCAAAACAAAGGATGGTGTTAACGCACGACGCGACTTGGTTGATATGAACATAAGGACCGAGTTAGCACCGAAAGAGACCGATAAAGGACGAACATACCTTCCACCACTTGCTACACTATGTCCAAGGCCGAGAAATGAATTGTGCCAAAGCTTGCATGGTGTCAAAGTCCCGTCTGGTTACTCCGCTAACATTAAGAAACTTGTTTCTATGCAAGATTTGAAATTAATTGGTATGAAGTCTCATGATTGTCATGTCTTGATGACACAAATGCTTCCTGTTGCTATTAGGGTATCTTGCCAACAAGGTCCGAGTGGCAATCTTGAGGTCGTTATTTCTTCAACTTAATTGCTCGTAAGGTCATCGATCCCGGGACTAGATGCTCTACAGCCGAGGTGGTGACGACTCTATGTCAACTTGAGATGTATTTCCCTCCGTCATTTTTCGATATTATGGTCCATCTCATTGTTCATCTTGTGAAAGAGATAAAGATATGCGGTCCCGTGTTCCTACGTCATATGTACCGCTCGAGAGGTATATGGGAATTCTCAAGTCCTACGTGACGGAATCGATCTCGACCGAGGGCAGCATCATCGAAGGTTATGCAACCGAAGAGGTCATTGAGTTCTCAAGTCGACTACATGGCTCGGTGGAACCGATAGGTGTGCCTCTATCTCGCCATGAGGGAAGGCCGATGGTATCGGGACCATCGGAAGGAAATCAATCACTCCGATCCGATACGCACGCCAAGCCCATTTCACGGTCTTGCAACACATGACCCAACTGTCCCGTACATCGACGAGCACAAAGACATGGTACGCCAACGTAATCCGCACGGTCGGAGGTTTGGATCACGAGAGAGCACAACCGCTCGGTTCAACGAATGGGTAAAGGTGCGAATCATGACTGGGAGGTCATCATGTGATGATACGCTATGGTTGGCAAAGGGCCACAATTTACAATTGTCACATGGCAAGGATACGACATAAATGGGTACACATTTTATACGGCACTCGGATAGGAAGAGCACACCCGAATCTGCGGTGTCGCATAGATGCATTCGATCGATGGGCCGAGGAGCTCGTACTATGGGCAAATAGAGGAGATATGGGAGCTCGACTACGTGCTTTTCAAGATCCCCTATTTCGGTGCCGTTGGTCCATCTCCCACATGTGAAGGTCGACAAATGCGGCGTCACTACCGTGGACCTCGATCGTGTCGGATACAAAGACGAACCATTCGCATCAAGCAACCAAGTTGTTCAAGTCTTCTATGTAACCGACCCGCAAATAAGAAGCGCCACGTAGTTCTTCATGGAAAAAGAAGGATTGTCGGAGTTGAGAATGTAGTGGACGAGGAAGAATACAATCAATTTGACGAGTTGCCTCCTTTCGAGACGGCATCGTGCTCGAGGAAGAACCAATGAGGAAGCTAGCTATATGCGCGCCGATCATCGTGAAGGACTATATTTTAATTAAGAAATTACTCCATTGTAATTAATTTATTCCATAACATCATGTGTTATGAACTTGTAATATGTCGCACGATATTTTGATGTCAACGTGGAATTGTAATCGCTCCCGCCCTTGTGGACCGTATATTTTGGTGCATTAAAAATTCATTTCATTTGGAAAATAGTCCACCGCACCACCTTTCTAGAAACCTAAAAACTAAAATTTTATGGCAAATAATCTAACACCTTTGCAAAGAAACCGTATACTCATGCCTAATCCTCGCAGATCGTCATCGCAGAAGACGACGTAGTCGCCCCACCTTCCACACCGCAGCCAATGCTCGTGCACCGGTGGCCATCCTCCGACAGCGCCACACCCGCCCGTGGCGGCCTTCTTCCCACGCCGCCGCTGACCATGTCCGCGGCGAGCCTCGCACCGCCCGCACTCCCGGTTGGTCTTGGCCGCCTCGCACCCGCCGCCGGTCGGCTCGCCTCGACCGGCTGATGTAGTGCTTCCCAACGCCGCGCCTCGTCGGTGTGTAGAGGAGGAGACCGAGCACGAGGTCGCGCCTTGTGGCCGCCATGGCCGCCGCTCAAGGAACATGAGGCCGCGCCGCATGTCTTGGGGCGCCAAGACAAGCCCGAGGCCGACGATGAAACAAGCCCGGGTTGCCGGCGGCGCGGTGGTTGACGACGGCGAGGTAGCGCCGTTGTCCCGCCACTTCATCGCCTCCTCTCGCTCAGCGCCACGCGCCTCCCACGCGCGCTGCCTTGGACACCTTGTACAAGGCCTTACAACTATACGTACATACATTCAAGATGTTAGAATAAATAGTAGTATATACGCACGTATATTGTAGACATAAAGATGTACGTCGTTAATCGTAGGTCGCATAGGTCCTCCATGGGCTGAGGAGAGCTCGCGTCACACGGCCGACGCATGTCGACGACGACATCGTGAGAAAGAGCGCGATCACCGACCTCCTCGCCTTGGTGCCGCTTTGATCGCTCGCATGCTAACCTTGGCGATTGACGTACTCAAAACCGTGAGACGAAGAGCGATGGGAGGAGTTTAATCTTCGTGATTATTCCGCCTTATATCAAGAATTAGGAGTAATCGCACGTGAGACGAAGAGACGATGTATCGCCGGGCGTGCGAGACGAAGACGGTTGTGCGATGGTGAAGAGACACATCGCGCTGGAACGGATATCACGCAGGCGGCTCTATATGGGAACCGCTCGTGATAATAATATCACCGACGGTTATTTAATAGAGCCGTCTGTGATACTAGTATATTACGCATGTCTCAAATTGAACCGCTCGTGATATTTCACGACGGTTTTATTTCAAACCGCTCGGATAAGCGTCCTCATCACAGAGCGGTTCATATTACCAACCGTCTGTGATACTTCACAGACGGTTGGTATATGAACCGCTCGTGATATGTCCTCATCACGCACGGTCATATTACGAACCGCTCGTGAAGTATCACAAACGGTTGGTAATAAGAACCGCTCGTGATGAGGACATATCACGATGCGGTTCGACGATTCCAAAGGGAACCGTCAGAGAAGATTCAACACGCACGCTCCTTTGGAACCGCTCGTGATGAGGTGTCTGCTATTGCCTGTTTTGTAGTAGTGAAAGTGCTACGCACTTAACACACGTGGGTCTTAAGTGCACAGTGAGCGTTAAGTGCATGGTCCCACATGTAAGTGACACAAGAGCTAACTTAGTATAATCATTAAGTTCTTAAACAATGATTAAACATTTAATGAACGTATTTATGCCCTAAACCGATAGCGCTACAGTACCTGCCTGAGTATGACACGTCAAAGAAATGGCTCACCGCCAGCGACTCCGACCACCGCGGTGGGAACTAAAGGTCGAAATGGGTTCGCAATAGCATTGCGCACCCAACAGCAGCACTCACACTAGCTGAAATGGCCTAAAACGCCGGCGAGCCAGAGATGAGCGCCGGTGACAACTTCGGCCGAAAGCGAAAACAGCTAAAAAGCTCCACAAAGTCCACAAAAGCGGGCGCCCAAGCTTCTAGGTACTAACAAGAAGCTACCTTAGCTGAGAACAGCTTCAAAGATGGTAAGAGGAGCTTTGGCGACGAAGAACTACGCTAGAGCTAGAGAAGAAGATGATGAAAACACAGCCTAAGCAAAACGAACATGACCTCGTTGTAAGTATAGCTTCACTAAGGCTCATAGATGGTCCACGAGCAATTAATTGATGAAGGAAGACACTTACCAGAGTTGAGGAAGAAAGGGGTGATTTCGGCCGAAAAAGAATCAAACTCAAAATTGGATGATTCCTGTGAATGCAACCAAAAATTGAGTTAGGGGAAATGATTAAGGTGATGAGAGGCGTTAAGTGATGCGAAAGAAATTGAAAAAGAACTATCGAAGCACTGGTGACGACGAAGGAGCTCCACGGCCGATAATGTCGATTTTGGATGTTCTTCGAGTTTTGAGCTCAAAGAATAGAGAGGAGCTAAGGGTGTTGTAAGGGAATACAAGGAGGAGCTTGGGGGGCTTTATATAGCCGGGAAACTAGGGTTTAGCAAGAACAAAGGTTCTAGGGTGAGCTCGGTTCATGGTGCTGCCATGTTTGAAAAGAAGCGACGGAAGCAGTTGAAGACCAAGACTTTGGGGGCGAAAATCTGCCGTGCATTTAATTCGCTAAGAGCCGTTGACGTGCGAGGGGACAAGGCACTACCCTCTCCCACGCCCTACCATGGCGCACGCGCGTACAACCTTGAGCCAGAGGAAGGGGATGATGACTAGGACCATCGAGGGCCCACATATCAGGGAAAGAAAAAGGCTCAGGCCAAAAGAAACGAAGGGGGTTAGGTTAAGTTGAGTCAAAAGATCTGGGCGGTTGGATTAGAAATGGACGGCCACAATTGGAAGAAACTTTTGGGCGGTCCAAAAGTTCAAAGTTGGTCCGATAAAAAAGGAACAGCTCAGATTAAAACCCAATCTCAGGTGGTCCGAAAGTTCATTTAGATCAGGAGCGTTGAAAAGAAATCCAACGGCCTAAAACGAACGCGCCACTTTGGAGCGAACTGGTACACTTAGTTGGTTGGGCTCAACCAAGTGACCTGAGCCCGACTCGGACTCAGCGCAAAAGGGTGAGACCCACAATGGTTAGATCAAGATCTAACGGCTGAAATTAAACGCAGGACTCAGAGGTCTGAACGTTCAAGATGATCTCGAGCGCTGATCGAGAAATGGACGGCACAGAGTGAAGTAGACGATAAGGAGGTTTGAACATCCACTTAGATCATGACGGTTGAAAAGAGATCTAACGGCTGAGATGAAACGCGCTTTAAGGACCGAGCCTGAGCACGTTAAGGTGGCTGGGCTCAGCCATGAGTCCGAGTACGACTCAGACCTCAACAGTAAAGTTGACTAGGGTTTAGAATTGAAGTTGAAACTTTGAGGAATTTCTAAATGGGGCTACACAATTGCAAAATTTTTACAGGAGGTTCCAACTACAGGATTGACCTTGTCTAAAATTTTCAAAGGTTTTTATGTAGAGCATTTTTCTCAAAAAATTTCTTAAGGTACTAATCTAAGGTTTGACCAAGAGTCAAACTGGTTTGACTGGCCTCTTAAAATATTTAAATAATTTCTAAAAATTGTGAAATTTTTTAGAGGAGTCACATAGTGTAACAGCCCTAAGTTAGGGTTTGTATTCCAAATGTAAATTATGAGGGGAAATAAAAAACTTTTGATGTCTCATGAAGTCATTTGGAGTTTTTCCAAATTTTCCCTAAACAATTTCCAATTCTAAGATTTTATTCTTGTGAATGGAAATGGTTGTCATCAAAATTATTGATCTTAAACTTGTGATCATCCTCTGCAAGTATTTTTCCTGTCATCTTGACCATCCTAGTTACCTCTCTGAAAAATCTCAAAATTTTTAGATTTTATTTGCTATTTCAAATGGCAAAGTCAAACCAGTTTGGAAATCTGGTCAAACCCCTGGACAGCAGCTTGTGAATTTTATTGGCAGAAATCTAGTGCATGAAAATTCCTGGAAAAATTACACAAGGTTGTCCTCTGTCCCTGTTAGCTCCCTTAAACATTTCAGAATTTTTGGAGCTCTAGAGCTACCTCTAAAAATTCCCCAAACCTTCTTTGCCCTTTTAATTCAAATCTGGAATCACTGTTCCTCGGGCCCGAACCCAACTCCGACTCGAGTCCAACCGCACCGCTTGGTTCAGTCGCACCGCCTAGCTGCACCGCGCGAGCCCGATGGCTATCAGCCGTCCGATGGAGATTGCACGGTCCACATTGCTTGTCTCGTCGACCTGTCCGAATGCATACACTGATCTCGGCCGTCCATTCTAGATCGAACGGTCAGTATTCTCTTGATCGAGTCAGACCATTTCGTCGCGCCGCACCTGACCCCGACTCGCGCCGCTTCACCACCGTCGCTGACATGTGGGTCCCTCTTGTCAGGTTCTTCCTCGCCGACTCCGCTGCCTACCGGAGCTCGCTGGCGCTCGCGCATGCGTGCCACGCAGCTCGTCGCTGCCACGCCGGGGACGCGTGTCTGCCTCCAGAGGATCGCCTGGAGTCCATCTACCTCCTAGGGTCATCCATTCTTCCTCGCGTTCATTCTCGTGCCTTCTCCGCCCATTTCTTAGTTTCGGCCGGAGAAGAAGGTGGGGGTAGCGCCACCACCTCACGGCCGTTCGTGCTTCCGCAACCCCGCCTCCGACTTCCTTGTTCAACGACGCCTCCATTTTTCCCATCCCGAATCCTTGTCGTCCAGTGAATCACTGGTGCGCGACTGCTGCCTCGCCTCCGCGACCTCGCCCGCAGCCGTTAGGGCGTTCTGGTGAGTCTTTAACCTCGACACCTGGTCCCTCGTGATCGCATTTCTCCACTGAGACTTAAGGTGGGATCTTTTTCTCTTTTGGTGCATCATTGAGGGCGTGCGGCCGATTCTTCTACGAGCTCGGTGATTCGCCGCCGCGGCGATTCCGGTCGTCTCGGACCTCCTTCGTCGTCATCATCTTGGGCTTATCCTTCCTGGAGTCGAGGCGAAGCTGTTGCGCACTTTCCCGAAGCTCCTCGGCGCCCGTAGCATCTCCTCCATGGGAGCAGTGGCTTCTTCTCGCCTCCTCCGCCTTCGAGCTCACCTCCGCGACCATTTGGCTCGTGATCGGCACCATCGTGTTCGTGGGGCTCGCTGTGCAATCGTGAGGCCACTCGCGAGCCAGTGGAACTGCTCCACTCGGATCCTCCACCTCGCCGCAGCCTCTCGCGCGGAGCTCCGTCGAGCCGCCGGTGTTAAGGTCTAATCTCGCTTTTAGCTCAGCAATTAAGTTCTTTAGTTGTATCCTCGCTTGTGGGCCCTCCGAGTTAATCGCGTTTAGAAACTTTTATCCAATCGTTATTTATCCTCTGAGTCTCTGTCATGTGGGTCCATGTTGTCAGTTAATGTTTGTGTAAACTTGGATAATACGTGTTCTCTTTGTAGAAGCGTATTTCTCTGTACTTGTAAGTTAGGAGTACGTTTGAATAAGCCAAAACGATTCTTAGAATACGCCGCCGCCGCCTTATGCGCCGGGTCAAGTTTGACCTTGTCAGCGTTTTTCGCGTGGGCCCGCATGTCTGTGGCTGTGGCTAGCTGCGCGCCGGTAGAAAAAGTATTAAATGCTTTAGTAATGCTGAAATGTATTTTCTGTTGCACTGTTAATTCAATTAAACTTAGAAAATGCGTAACTAATTCAATTTTTCTCCAAATCACATGAAACCAGTTCTGTTATTTTTCTTTTTAAGTGTATTATTTACTAAAATTGTTTTCACCTTGTCTCTGCTAGCAAAAATCTGGATATTGATTAATTGGTGTATTATGTATTTTCAAATTAGAAAATTCATATCTCTTTCATTAATTGTCCAAATCCAGTGAATCCAATTTTGTAAATTTTCATTTTTAGTTTACTAATTATTAGGATAGGTTTTAGATATGTTTATGTTCATAAATTTTTGTTAAAGAATTAATCGATGCTTTATGTGTATTGTTAGCTTAGAAAATTCCTAGAAAATTCATAACAAATTAATATGAGTTGTTCTCTGTTTCTAAAAATTGTGTTAAACCATGCTCTAGCTGCTGTATGAATGTTGTGCTCATTAGATGGTTTTGAATGTTTGAGCTTTGTCGGTGTTATTTGTTCTTATTCGTTGCTTTTGCTCGATTGATAGATTGCGACAATTCTGGTATTCTCGAGAGTGATCCTCTGCAACAGGTTGAGCATCCTGAGCAACAGCAGCCAGGCAAGCAGTTTGACCATGATTAATCCTAGTATTTTAAAATCTAATATTTTGTTTCAGCTGTATGTATGCATTGCTTAATTTGTGTTAAATGGATTAGGTAAATCCGTAGCTGCATATCCCGTAGGTGAAATATTGGTATTTACTACCTGAGCCTAGGTTATTTGCTGTGATTAGAGTTCGTTGGATGAATTCTTATCACTTAGTAGATTACGAGTTCAGTTGCTTAGCCATGCTTAGCTTCCGGTAGATTTGGGCGATCATCGACTTAGTCGATGATTTAGATCACATAAAATTATTATTGTTCTTATGATCCATCTTGTGCTATGTTCATTGCAAAGCTAAAATTGAAAACAAAAACGATTTAGACGCGGGCACAATGGTAAGATGGTGTGATTTTTGGGTGTGACTGGAATGGTGTCCGGGTCAATTAAGGACCGAACATCTTGTGAGTACCTGTTATCCAGCATTTCGCGCATAACCACACTAGAGTATATGGGACCTCTCTTGACCTAGTACTTTGGCGTGTATTGGCCCGGTCGCAGGAGGTCGCAGGAGGGATGGTGTTGGGAGCATGGTAGTTGTCCAAAAGCTTTACCCGCAAAGGTAGTTGTCTTTTGGCTTTACCATGTAAGCGTATGGATTTCTATCCATACGAGCGGCTCGTAGTTAATACACAATATTGGAAAAGCCTCGTAGGACTTAGTCAGGCCAGCATACCTTCTAAGTGTGCTTTGGCTTAAAGGCGATCCAAGTGTGGGTACATTGGTACACCCTGCAGGTTAAATCTATTCGAATAGCCTCGCCCTAGGTGATGGACACGCTTGGGTAAGCTTTTCAAGAGTTAGACTACAACCTTATAAATTAAAACTTGATGGGTGGTACGAACTGGGATTCGTGCTATGTTGTGGTGACTATTGGGATAGTCACTTCTGTGGTTACTTGTATCTATCTTTATTTCGCAGCTTATTTCAACAAAGAAAATGAATTGCAAACTTGCCTTTAAATCGTATTACATTATTGCAAATAAAGTTGGCTTTATGCAAATGAAACATATGGCCTCCACCAAATAAGCTCGCATGTAGCATATGAACAGGTCTGCTAGTTCACACGTCAGTCTTGCGAGTACAAAGACAATCTTTGTACTCATCGGCTTTGCTTAATGTTTTTGTTGCAGAGGAAGAAGGTGAGCCCCAAGGGCATCACTTCTGTGAGCTGTGCTGCCGCTTTGTGTTCGACGACTAGGCTTGGCGGTCCGGTCAGATGCCTTGTGGGTTGAAGGCACACTGATTGGCTTTGTTTATAGCCATCTTATGGCACTTTTGCTTCCGCTGATCTGTCTTGTTTATTTGTGTATCTTTTGGCCGGTCAGCCGTTGTCTGTAATAACTCTTCTGTTGTTACTTTCTGCTTAGTAGTGTAATGTTTGGACTCTATGTTTGGAATGGAGTTGATGCATAATTTTGTGGTGAGGTATGTATACTGCTTTCTGGGAAGTATACATATCTCGAGGCTCGGTTTATTTGATTTGTGATGCTAGGGCCAGATGGTTGGTTAAGCATTACAAGCCAAATAAATTGGGGTCCTCACACATAGCATCCTAGAACCAAGGAAAAATATTTACAGAGGATGATCAAAAGATTATCTAGAAAAAGTTTTCAACGGTTCAAGACTTGGGTCAAAAGAGACTTGTGATTTCGAATTTTCATAATTCCTTTACAAGAATTCTCAGAACATTCAAACAACCACAAGATGTAAGAAAAGTTTTAATTTCTACACATTTTCTTACATTTGAAACACAAGCCAAGAATTGGGATGTTACAAATCAAATCCTTGAAGACATGCTCCGAGCTTGTGCATTGGACTATAGCAAAAGTTGGGACAAAAATGTCCCCTATGCTGAGTTCTCTTATAACAATAGCTACCAAGCTAGCTTGAAGATGTCTCCATTCAAAGCTTTGTATGGGAGGCAGTGTCGAACTCTCTTCTTTTGGGACCAAGTTGGTGAACGCCAATTCTTTGGACCAGAGCTGATTCAAGAAACTGAAAGTAAAGTGAAGCTCATAAGAGAACGTTTGAAAGTAGCTCAGTCCCGACAAAAGAGCTACGTCTTTTGAGGTGGGAGACCACGTGTATCTCAGGGTAACTCCCCTCAGAGGAGTGAAAAGATTTCAAACCAAGGGTAAGTTGGCGCCAAGATTTGTCAGACCGTTCAAGGTCTTGGAAAGAAAAGGTGAAGTTGCTTATCAATTGGAGCTACCAGCAACTTTATCTACGGTACATGATGTCTTTCATGTGTCGCAATTGAAGAAGTGCCTTCGAGTTCCAGAAGAGAAGACCTCCCTAGAAAGTGTTGCTCTTCAAGAGAACCTTATGTATGTGGAGCAACCTATCAAGATTTTGGAGGTCGCAGAACGTGTCACTCGAAGCAAAGTCATCAGATCTTGTAAAGTGCAGTGGAGCCATCACTCCGAAGATGAAGCTACTTGGGAGCGTGAAGAAGCCCTCAAGGCTAAGTAACCCTACCTCTTTGCTAGCCCAACTTGAATCTCAGGGTCGAGATTCCCTTAAGGGGGGTAGGTTTGTAACACTTTGGTCTTTAAAGCTTTCTGGGTTTTCAAAAATAAAGCAAACCAGTTGGTTTCCTTGGACTCTAAAAGCTTAAACTGAGAATTTGGAAAGGTTTTAAGTGACTAACCCCAACTTCAACTAAGTCTCCGGTGAGTTTTGTCAGTTTGTTGGGGTTCTAGGGTTCTCCCTTTCCTGTGCTCACTCCTTTCTGTGGTCCAGACCTCCTCTGTGTTTCTTCTTTGGTTTAGACCTCCTCAGGTAGTTATGATTCTATGTGTTATTAGTTGGTCTCAAGCAATGATGATATATAATCCTTAGACCTGAGATCAGCATAGTTCTCTACATATGTAATAGCACTCTTAGGGATTGCCAAACGCTACTCGTAACTAGGTAGTTATAAAGGTAGCTTTCGGGTATGCTATGAAATATGCAAAGGTATGTGACTGGTCAAATATGGCATTTGTCCCTCCTAACATAACAGGACAGATATTTCTGGGCCCCTCGAAGTGGTTGGATAAAGAAAGTGCATGGACATTAAATAGTCTATGGTTATCTGGTTGGATATTTCTGGGCCCCTCGAAATGGTTCGACAACATAAGGTTATCTGGTACTCGATCGAGAAAGTATTGAATAGTCTATGGATGACAAATATCTCACCTAGAGTTCAAACAAGATATCATGAGATAAAGGAATAATACACGAGAAGGTCGTTCATTTCGATCAGATATAGACTAGTCGTGTGGAGATACGAGCTAGTCATAGACTGGTCGAACATAATCACTAAGTGGTCGAAACCTGGTCGTAAGGAGTTACGAACTAGTCGAGACTAAATATGAACTGGTTGTATAGAGATACGAGCTGGTCATTAGTGATAAGGACCTGGTCGTAGATCATATTGCATTAAGGTTCGTTCGATATAATTTGTGTGTATGTAGGAATCGTTATGTCTTGCTAGGAACCACTAACGACTCGTGGTCGGAAAGGGTTTCCGAGTCACAACCGATTACGCATGAACCTATAGGGTCACACACTTAACGGGTTGGAACAAAACGTGTTTAGATAGGATCTGTCATGGGCACTATATAAGGAGATGCTTGAGGCTGTTGGGAAACACATGACATGCGAGACACGTAAGTTGCACCACCGAAACCTTAGCCGCCATCTTCTGAGAGAGCCCTGTCGTGCGACTTGGTGCTAGCACACCGACGTACGGTGTTCCTTCCCTGGACATGTGGATACTGTAGAGGCACTACTACGGTTGCTGTTGCGCTTAAGAACGATCCACGATTTCGTAAGGATCACGATTGGTTGCTAGAAGTGACAATCGGTACCGAGGACGATCGACAACGGTGGACGATCGACTACGACCACTTCATCGATACGCTCTATGTTGGATCAGGCTACTCCAACTATTCTTCCGCGGCACTGCACGTCTGGTGGTAACGATCTATGATCTCTTACTTGCATGGCTTCCTTGTTTACGTGGTAAATTTTTGAAATTGCCAGCTATCGTAGCCTACTCGTATCCCTTCACAAACCTAAAAAGAGGAAATGTGCCCTCAGCATGGGCCATGGCGCGCATTCAAGTGTCATAGCCGCCATACCCGCTCGGCTCGAACATGTTGTAGGAGTCCAGGAACGACGGTGGTGGCATTGGCGGTGCGTAGCCACGTACCCACCCTGACCCTCCAGCCTAGCCCAGCGACGGTAGGGCTGGAGCACGTGCCCACCTTGACAGTCCGGCCTAGCCCGGCAGTGGCCGGGGTAGGGCACATGCCTAGCTTGACAATCCAGGATGGTCAGGCGTTGACGGGGCACATGCACGTGGCCCTCTAGGGCCTCCTGGCTAGGCTGCATGACTATTTACGACTACACTATATGTTAACCTATTTGCTAACCTATTTACGACTACACTATATGCTAACCTATTTACGACTACACTATATGCTAACCTACACTATTTACGACTACATTTGCTAACCTACCATGGTTTTGAAAGCAACTCTACAAAGAAGTGCAGGAGACTCACCATCAGAGATGTGCAAACCTCTCCTCCTCTCTTTCCTTCTCTTCCTCTCTCTTCTCCTCTTTCCCTTCCTCTCTTCTTCTCTTTTCCTCGCTTCTGCCCAACGAACCCGATGAAGAAATGGTGATGGGCGCGCACGGTTATATAGCCCCTAGTCGCTCAACGGTTGAGTAACTAGGGGCCAGTAAGTCGCTCAACGCTGCAGTGACTAGTAGCCGAAGAGACAGTCGCTCCACCGTTGGGCGACTACGCCATGTATCGCTCAACAGTTAGGCTACTTGGACAAGTCGCGCAATGGTTGAGCGACTAGGTCCAAGTCATCCAATGGTGAAGCGACAGAGTATTATTTCTGTAAAATAAAAAGGTATATTTCTATATTTCGGAATTAAAAAATAATTATTTAAAAAAATTCGGGAAATCACACTACGATGTACTTTCAGTGGGTTTTTGCAATTTTACATTTCTGATAGATGATGTTGTCCATTTATCCCATATATTTGATTGTATTTTCTACTAAGATCGTATCGTATTTGCACTCTGAATACTTTATGTTTTTAAGTTATCTCGCTGCTTATGTCAACGGGTATCTTTACCAACCTTCTAATATTTTGTTTTCAATGACTATAAGCAAGCACGCGAATCACGCTGATGAATATAAAATAGAAGAAAGAAAGACTCGCACTTAAAATACTAACCATTCCCATGTCACCACCACGCAGGTTCTTGCCTGTACCACTAAAAAGTTGGAGAAAACTCTTTTTTGGGGAAATGTCCCATCAGTAATTTACTGTAACACTCCGATCCAGCCGTAAAAATTGCTCAAAACTCACCCCACGTGGATCGCTTAAATTAAAAATTGCAAAGACACAATGATATGGTAGACCCAATGGATCCTAGTGCACGAAGCCCAGGTTTCCGGATGTCATTCTCACCCTTTTCAGATGTGGTACTCTCAATTCTTTAAAAAGAAACGTGGTAAAAGGACGGATGGAATGGCTCACGCAGTCATGTTCTTTTAGAGCTCTCAGATTGGAATTTTTTGTCGCTAACCCCTTGCACGTTATGTTATTAAGTGGATATTGGCCGTCAGACCTCCCTTTTGCGAGATCTTGACCATCAAGACCTCCCCTCGTGAGATCTTGTCCGTCAGGACCTCCCATCGCGAGATCTTGACCGTTAGGATCTCTCTTCGCGAGAATTTGACCGTCAAGACCTCCCCTTGCGAGATCTTGGCCTTCAGGACCTCCCCCGTACCCTTTCGTCCTTGAGTTCTTTAGTCTTAGACCTCTTTCCTGGATCTCCGCCGTCAGATTCTTCCCTTTTGAATCTCACCCTTTGAAACCCCTTGGTACTGGACCTCCTTTAAGTCCAGATCTAGTGCGCACCCTCCCTTCTCTAGGACCGTTAGATCTCGCTTGAATGGCTCGATTGAGAAAAGCTATTCGGACGGTCCGAACGTTCTCTTACATTGTAGTACGTCCGATTGAGTTTGACGACCCTGATGTAAGCGCGCGTTCTCGCGGTCCGAACGTCCCCATCTCATTGGACCAACCGATCAAGATCGTATAGCCCTCGTTCGTTGCGCATTTTCCTTGTCTTTCGGACCCCCTCTGACTTCTGATCTTTTTGCAAAGACCACCATCTTTTCGTCACGACCATCGTGTGGTCATGACCTCTGGTCTTCCCTCCGTGGCCTTTTTCCAAAGACCACCCTGGTGGGGCAGGAACTCCTCCATGGACCACCACTTTGGTCAAGACTTTCTACCGTTGCTTTGAACAACCTCTTTGTTTGAACCAACTCTGTCCACTTTCCTTTTTCTGCACGTTTGTAGTAGAAAGTCTCTGAACATTAAATGCTGATACAGCACATTTAATGTTGTCACCTCTGTGGTACCTCTTTTTCCCTCTTGTCCCCTCCTTTACCTGCTCTTGTTTTCTTTTCCACCCATCCTTGAACACGTGTGTCCTTGAAGCCCTACCACCCAGGCTTTATAGGCTTGGACAGCACTCCACCTTTGCCTTCTTCCTCATTCCAGCTCTTTTTCTTTGACAACCTACTCTTTGGGACCTTCTTCCCAGCTCCGGATCTCCTCTGAGTAGCTCTTTGGACATCCCCCAAATCTTTCGAGCTCTTTGTTGGTTCTAGTGGTGTTTTTCTCTGAGGTTCTTCTGACCTTTATTTGAGTTTGTTTTTTAAGTTAGCTTTGCTCTTTTCGTGTAGATTGCGAAGACACCGAGGAGCCCGAGTTCTTTGAAGAGGAAGATCCCCAAGCCTTTGATCAAGGCAAGTTACAACCTTGACTATATTGCACCCATTATTTCAATCTATGTATTTCTGTTTCAAGCTAAGTATTGCATGCATATTTCACCTAGTATTTCAATACCAGTGTTTACACTCGTAGCTACTCCTATCCTCTTTGTAAGACCACTTTGTTATTGCACTCAAACTTATTGTCACCTTAGTAAAACCTGATCATTGCTTTATGTGAGACCAGGACCTCTTAAAAGAAAGGTGCTTAGCAATGTTTAGACCAAAACCTTGTTTTGAGAAGTTTTACAACCAAAGACCAACTGTTTTATATCAAATGTTTTAACCATAGCATTGGGTTGTCATGGAAACTTATTCTTGTTTCTAATCTAAATGTTTGAAAATGGTTTGGACGTAGGCGAACCTTGGTTGGTCTCATGGTGGGTGCACGGGTAGTGCACGGGGGTCGTGTTAGCTGGCGCCCCAGGGTTGAGGAAATCGCCCATGTCAATTAAGGATCGGTCTTTGAGCGTTACTTTGCTATGCCTATAATGAGCTATGCCACGTCGTGCAACCATAAGTCTAGGATGGGGTGGAACTGGCCGAATAATTTGCAATCTCTCACCATAGTTGTCCTTTTTGGATGTGTGGGTGGTCTTTCATTACCTGTCTTTTATGACTATGTTATTCCCACCTGGGCAAGAGGGGGCCTGAACCCTGCGGGTGGTTTGCCCAAAGGGGGTGAAACCTCAGCGAGAGGGACTGTGGTGAGAAGGAGTACTGTAAAGGGACCCTACGGTCGGCCGGTCCACCGCGTCCCCATAGTACATGTGACGACCCCGGGATTGGATCCGTTCCAAGCTAAGTGATTACGCCAAAAGCGCAACACTTAACGTGAGACGAAAACGCTTCCATGTGACCGGATATGTGTCTCACGTTAGCTCCCAAGGATCAGTGGTTAACATGCACATATCCTAATACAACATTGCAATCATATCCATAAACAATCATACAAGAGAATAGAAATTTTGATACATCTTCAACATCTAGAACCTTATGGTCCAAATTTTGCATATGAGGGCCGATCGGCCGAATCTAAATAACACAAATAAATCATAGCGGAAGATAAACTTAGAAAAAAAAAAGAGAAAGGGCCGAGTTGGCATGCCCAAACCCACAAGCAACCAAATGAAATTAAAGTCGTTGCTCCTGTTGTTCTCACCTGAACAAATGGACAATACGTTAAAGTAAAAGTTGTACTCGTGAGACTTTTTAAAAAAATAAGGATGCATGTGAGTATCAAAGGAAGGCTACTACTACACTAGTCAATTTTCGGCATAAAGCAAGTTTTTCATTTAGATAAACATTATAGATTCAAATTGCCATTTGTAAAGCATTTTAGAAATGTTATATGACAGTAGGTAATTCCAAATTCATGATCAACAATAGTAGATACTCAAAATATAATCAATACACGAACTTCCCATTCGTAACATATATCAATTCTCAAACATATCAACACACGAACTTCCTGATCGTGACAACATACAAGATCTGAACAAATTAGCACAATGACATTACATTTCCAACCATAACCCAAACCCAATTTCTCATAAGCTAATTGTGCATGCTTTCCCACAAGCGATGTCCATGACCGAGGACAACTAGTTGCTCAACTAGGGGCCAGTAAGTCGCTCAACGCTGCAGTGACTAATAGCCGAAGAGACAGTCGCTCCACCGTTGGGCAACTACGCCACGTGTCGCTCGACGGTTAGGCGATTTGGATAAGTTGCCCAATGGTTGAGTGACTAGGTCCAAGTCGTTCAACGGTGAAGCGACAGAGTATTATTTCTGTAAAATAAAAAGGTATATTTCTGTATTTTGGAATTAAAAAATGATTATTAAAAAAAATCGGAAAATCACACTACGATGTACTTTCAGTGGGTTTTTGCAATTTTACGTTTCTGATAGATGATGTTGTCCATTTATCCCATATATTTGATTGTATTTTCTACTAAGATCGTATCGTATTTGCACTCTGAATACTTTGTGTTTTTAAGTTATCTCGCTGCTTATGTCAACGGGTATCTTTACCAACCTTCTAATATTTTGTTTTCAATGACTATAAGCAAGCACGCGAATCACGCTGATGAATATAAAATAGAAGAAAGAAAGACTCGCACTTAAAATACTAACCATTCCCATGTCACCACCACGCAGGTTCTTGCCTGTACCACTAAAAAGTTGGAGAAAACTCTTTTTTGGGGAAATGTCCCATCAGTAATTTACTGTAACACTCCTATCCAGCCGTAAAAATTGCTCAAAACTCAGTCCCACGTGGATCGTTTAAATTAAAAAATTGCAGCACACAGTCGATATGGTAGACCCAATGGATCCTAGTGCAGGAAGCCCAGTTTCCAGATGTCATTCTCACCCTTTTCAGATGTGGTACTCTCAATTCTTTAAAAAAAAACGTTGTAAAAGGACGGATGGAATGGCTCACGCAGCCATGTTCTTTTAGAGCTCTCGATTGGAATTTTTTTTGTCGTTAACCCTTGCAGATTATCTTATTAAGTAGATATTGATTGATGTAACACCTTGGTCTTTAAAGCTTTCTGGATTTTCAAAAATAAAGTAAATCAGCTGGTTTCCTTGGAGTCTAAAAGCTTAAACTGAGAATTTAGAAAGGTTTTAAGTGACTAACCCCAACTTCAACTAAGTCTCCGGTTAGTTTTGTCGGTTTGTTGGAGTTCAAGGGTTCACCCTTTCCTGTGCTCACTCCTTTCTGTGGTCCAAACCTCCTCCGTGTTCCTTTTTTGGTTTAGACTTGCTCACATCCCGACCTCCCCATGGCTATGACTTTTCTTTCAAGTCACGACCATTCTCGAGCTGCCTTGAGCTCGAATTTGTGTTTTAGGACGTCCCCTCGCGAGATCTTGACCGTCAGGACCTCCCCTCGTGAGATCTTGTCCGTCAGGACCTCCCCTCATGATATCTTGTCCGTCAGGACCTCCCCTCGCGAGATCTTGACCGTCAGGATCTCCCCTCGCGAGATCTTGACCGTCAGGACATCCTTTTGTGAGATCTTGGCTGTCAGGACCTCCCCGTATCCTTTTGTCTGTGAGGACCCCAGTTTATTTGGCTTGTAATGCTTAACCAACCACCTGGTCCTAGCATTACAAATCAAATAAACTGATCCTCGAGATATGTATACTTCCTGAAGCAAGATACACACCTCGGTACAAAATTAGACATCAACTCCATTCCAAACATAGAGTCCAACACCACACTACCAAACGGAAGATAAACAAATAGTAGAGTTATTATGCATAAAGGCCGACAGTGCCACAAGATACAAAAATAAACAAGAACGACAAATGAAGCAAAAGTGCCATAAGATGGCTATAAACAAAGCCAATCGCCTCCAACCCACAAGGCATCCGACCGACCGCCAAGTCTAGTCGCCCACGAAACGGCAACACGACTCACGTAGTGAGGCCCTTGGGGCTCACCTTCTTCCTCTGCAACAAAAACATTAAGCAAAGCACCGAGTACAAAGATTGTCTTTGTACCCGCAAGATCGACGTGTGAACTAGCGCACTGCTCATATGCTATATGCAGTCTTGTTTAGTGGAGGCCATATGTTTCATTTGCATAAAGCCAATTTTCATTTGCAATAATATAATACGGTTTGAAGGCAAGTTTGCAATTCGTTTTTAATGTTGAAATACAGAAAGGTAATACTAACAAAAGAGAAAGATAAACAACCTAGAGGTGACTACCCCAAAAGTCACCACAAACAATAGCACGAATCCCATTCGTACTCACCCATCAAGTTTTAATTTAAATGTTGTAGTCTAACTCTTGGAAGACCTTGCCAAGCGTGTCCATAACCTAGGGCGAGGCTATTCGAATAGTTTTAACCTGCAGGTGTACCAATGTACCCACACTTCGCATCGCCTTTAAGCCAAAGCACACTTCCAAGGTATGTCGCACGGCTAAGTCCTACGAGACTTTTTCCAATATTGTGTATTAACTACGAGCCGCTCGTATGGATAGAAATCCATACGCTTACATGGTAAAGCCGAAAAGGCAACTACCCACTCGTGATAAAGCTTTTGGACAACTACCATGCTCCCACCTCCATCCCTCCCGCGACCCTGCGACCGGAGCCAATACACGCCAAAGTACTAGGTCAAGAGAGGTCCCATATACTCTAGTGTGGTTAGCACGCGAAATGCTTGGTTTAGTGTAACAAGATGTTCGGTCCTTGTTGACTCGGCACCATTCCATCACACCCAACAGATCACACCAATCATACCACAGCCCAAGTCTAAATCATTTTTGTTTTCATTTTTAGTTTTGCAATTAGACATAGCAAGAATGCTGAAATATAAAGTTATAGAAAATTTTGTGTGATCAAGGTCACCGACTAAGTCGATAACCGCCCATTTCTACCGATACTAAGCATGTCTAAGCAATTTGACTCGATCTACTAAGTGACAAGAGATCATCCAACGACCTCTAATCACAAGAAATAACCTAGGCTCGGTAGTAGAGATCAATATTTTGTCTACGGGATATGCAACACGGATTTAACTAATCAATTTAACACAAATTAAGCAATGCATACATACAAATTAAACAAAATATTAGACTTTAAGATACTTTGGGATTAACATGATCAAACCGCTTGCCGGTTGTCGTTGCTCAATTTGTTGCGAGGGTCGTTCTCGTGGTTGCCGCAAATATCGAATCCTAACGATAGAACAAATAACAAATAATAAGAGCGAAAAACACCGACAACCATACAACAACATCAAAACATACCAAACTCACACAGCAACCTAAGCATGACATAACAAAATTTTAGAAACAGAGAACAATTCATTTTAAGCTATTAAGAACTTTCTATGAATTTTCTAAGCTAAAAACACATCAAAACACTAGTTAATTACTTAACAATTTTTCATGAACAGAAACAGTGTGTAAAACCTATCCTAATAATTAGTATACTGAAAATGAAATTTTACAGAATTGGGTTCATTGAATTTGGACAATTATTGAAAGGGATATGCATTTTCTAATTTGGAGATTACAATCTACAACATTAAATTAATTAACAGATTTTTGCTATAGATACAAGGTTGAAACTCATTTTAGTAAATAGTACACTTAAAATGAAAATTAACAGCACTGGTTTCATGCAATTTGGATAAAAATTGAATTAGTTATGCATTTTACAAGTTTAATTGAATTATCAGCTCAACAGAAAACATAAACCAGAAATACTAAATCATTTCCGAAATCTATAATGCACTAATTCCATTTCGCACCCACACCACTAGCCCTCGCATCGATAAATGGGCCCAAATAAAGGTGCTGACCAGAACAGATTGCCCGCCGAAGGTGACGTCGAAGGCGTATTCTAAGAATACGTCTTCGGCTTACCAAAGTGCAAACCTAACATACTCTCACAGAGAAATACGCTTCCAAACAGAGAAAAACGCATAACCAGAACTACACAACCCTAACTGACAGCATGGACCCACATGACAGCGACTCAGAGGGAAATATAACGGTTGGATTAGAGGATTTCTAAACGCGATTTAACAGAGAGGTCCCACAAGTCAGAGACTCAGACTAAACAAGATTAACGCTAAACTAACTCCACCGCGCTCACCGCCGCGTCTTCGGGCGCACAGCGCGCCGCGCAGGTGATCTAGCTAACTAGTGGGTTTCTGGGCGAGAGAGTGGTACCTTCGGGTTCGCAACGATCTCGCGAACTCACTGACGGTGACCCGGGACCTCGAGGATGCCGGCGGCGAGCTGGCGGCGAACGGAGGCGGAGAAGAAGGCGCGGCTTCCGCGGAGAGGACGCGACAAGTTTCTAGAAGACTCCGGAAGGTGCGCACAAGCTCCGCCTTGACACCAGGATCAACAAGCACAAGATAACACCGATGAAGAGGGACCGAGGCGGCCGTAATTGCTACGGCGGCGGAAAACCGAGCTCGGGGAAGAAGGGGTCGCACAGCCTCACCGATGCACCAAAGACGAAAATGAAGCCATCATTAGATTCTGCATCGCGATCCAAAGGACCAAGTGTCGGCTAGAAACTCACCGAGCACTAGCAAGCCAAAGAGGCGAGAAAGGTGCCTCAGAATAGCCTAACTTAGGGTTTGTATTTCAAATGTAAAATTTTGAGGAGAAATAAAACTTTTGTTGTATCTCCAAATCATTTGAAAGTTTCTACAATTTTCCTAGCAATTTCCAATTTGTAGAATTTAATTCTTGTGATTGGAAATTGTTGATTATCAGATTCTAGCCTTCAAACTTGTGATCATCCTCTGAAACTATTTTTCCTAGCATCTTGATCATCCTATCTACCTCCTGAATTATTTCACAATTTTTAGATTTTGTTTGCTATTTCAAATGGCCAAGTCAACTCTGTTTGAAATCTGGTCAAACTCGACAGCAGCTTGTGAATTTTCTAGAACAATGCAGTGCATAAAAGTTCTGGAAAAATTATACAAGGTTGTTCTCTGTCTCTAGTAGCTACCATAAAAATTTCGAAATTTTTGGAGCTCAGGAGCTACCTCTAAAAATTCCCAAACCTTCTCTGTCTTTTAAATCAAATTCTAAAAATATCGTTCCTCGCCCGAACCCAACCTCTGCTCGAGTCCGACCGCGCCACTTGACTCGGTCGCGTCAACTAGCTGCACCGCGCGTGAGTCCAATCGATCGTGACCGTCCGATGCAAATCGAACGATCCACGCTTGCGTCGCAACCGACTGTCCGAATGCATACATCAATCTCGACCGCCCATCTCGGATCCAACGGCCGAGCGATTCAGATCGAGTCAAACCACCGGTTCGCACCGTTTCGTCGATCGGCCGACAGGCGGTCCCACTGCGCAGTTGTTTCGCCACGCCACTTCGCCATGCTCCAGCGCACCGCCGCTCGCGCTCGCCGGCCGCGCCTACATGCGTCTTGCCACCTCACCTCACCGGTCTTTTCACCGCCCACCGCCTCACCTCGCCGCCTCCGCCGCTCCTACAAAACCCTCCAAGGCTTTCCTACCTCGCTGCCTCCATTGCCGTTCTTCTCCACCGAGCTCCGAGCCGTGAGCGCCGCCGCGACGCCCGAGCGCTCTCGCCGCTCCGGTGATCTCCGAGCACGGCAGATCGCGTCACGGCGTGTTCCACATCCTCGGAAGTAAACCTCAAGGAATTTCGGTTTCATCGCTGTGGAGCTGCGCGTGGCCTTTCTTCTCCAAGTCCGGCCGAAACCGCCTTTTCCACCGCCGTCTTCTCCGGTGAGCTCCACCAATTCTTCGCCGGTGAGCACCACCGACTCCACCTTTCTTCTCCACTCTCTCACTCGCCCTCTCGCTCACCCTGTGCCCCGCCGCCGCAATCGCCTTGCGCCGCCGTGAGCTCGTCGCCGGGTCACCCGGTGCCCTCTGCTGCCGCCAGCACACCGTGAGTTCTCGTAACTCATCGATGCCCATGCGCGCTAAATTTCATTGTCTTCCTCTCTAGTGCGCCACGCCTTGTCACCCCACCGCCGCCGCCAAGCTCGCGCAGCGCCGCCACCGTGCTTCTCCGGCGAACCCGCGACCATCGCCGCCTTCGGGTCCTCAAGCGACCCATTTTGCCCGTCGCACAGGCCGCGCCGCCACTCCATCACCGGCGGCGAATCCAGGTCCAGAGCGGCCCGAGATCCTCTGTTCTTTTTCAGTTGTGATCCTCTGCATGCATCGGCGGTGGGGCCCACTCCTTCAAAACCAATTAGTTAGCTGCTAATCATGCTTATGATGGTTCTTTAGTTCGCTCTCATGCGTGATCAAAGTTAGTCATTGAGGTTTGAAAGTATATTAGTGCAAGTTTTCCTTGGAGTTTTTCTCTTGTCATTTTCTCTCTGCGTGAAACTAAAAATTTGTATCATGCTTGCTAATAGGTTTTGTTAGGTTTGTTGCCTCCTTTTTGGTCGTGATGGTTAGCATGAAATCGTGTAGTTAGTATCTTCATGCTTCTAAGCTCTTGTTGTCATGTTTGATCATGGGATAGTTAGTGATCATGTTATCGTCTCTATACTTTGGATTTATCAATGCGATTAGATTTGATGCCATAGCTCAGAGTATTGTGATAACCTTGCATAATGTGAGCATGTTGCTTAGGAGTATGAGTAGTCAATCTTACTAAATACCCAAACTCAATTGGAATTTTGTTTAGCATCTCATAGTTGGATATTTGACTGGTTAGTATTGTCAGTAGCTTTTGTAGGTTCTGTAATATCACCTTATAATAGTTGAGTTAGAGAAGCTAGCTGTTGTTGATTTATTAACTTGATGATTAAATAATAGATGTGCACACAATCACCATCAAAGCCTGTCCAAAGTTTAAAGCGTGTTAGAAGTTTGATTTTGAGGTTAACCTAGCAAATGAGTGGATGGGTCTCTGCAGCAATTATTTGTCATTCTTTGTGATAGTCTAGCCTTGGTGTATATGTTGGTGTTTGTATTGATGTTTGAGTTTTGCGGTGTTATTCGCTCTTATTCTTTGCTTTGTTAATCGTTAGGATTCGATATTTGCGGCAACCCCGAGGACGATCCTCCGCACCATATTGAGCAACAAAGACAAGGCAAGCGGTTTGATCATGTTTAATCCCAGATTTTAAAGATTAATATTTTGTTTCAAATTGTATGTATGCATTGCTTAATTTGTGTTAAATTGCTTAGTTAAATCCGTAGTCGCATATCCTGTAGCCAAAATATTGATCTCTACTACCGAGCCTAGGTTATTTCTTTGTGATTAGAGATCGCCGGATGATCTCTTGTCACTTAGTAGATTCGGGTCAACTTGCTTAGACATGCTTAGCTATCGGTAGGATCAAGCGTTATCGACTTTAGTCGGTAACCTTGATCACACAAACTTTACTACAACTTTATGTTTCAGCATTTTGCTATGCTTACTTGCAAAACTAAAACCAAAAACAAAAATGATTTAGACGCGCACAATGGTAAGATTGGTGTGATCTTTTGGGTGTGATCGAAAGGTGCCCGGTCAATTAAGGACCGAACATCTTGTGAGTTTTTGTTATCCAGCATTTCGGCGCGCTAACCACACTAGAGGGTATGGGACCTCTCTTGACCTAGTACTTTGGCGTGTATCGGTCCCGGTCGCAGGAGGTCGCAGGAGGGACGGAGGTGGGAGCATGGTAGTTGTCCAAAAGCTTTATCCCGAGTGGGTAGTTGTCTTTCGGCTTTACCATGTAAGCGTATGGTGTTTCTACCCATACGAGCGGCTCGGGTTGATACACAATATTGGAAACAGTCTCGTAGGACTTAGTCAGTGCGGCATACCTTCGAAGTGTGCTTTGGCTTAAAGGCGATCCGAGGTGTGGGTACAGTGGTACACCTGCAGGTTCAAAACTATTCGAATAGCCTCGCCCTAGGTGATGGACACGCTTGGGTAAGCTTATCGAGAGTTAGACTACAACATTTAAATTAAAACTTGATGGGTGGTACGAATGCGGGATTCGTGCTATTGTTGTGGTGACTATTGGGATAGTCACTTCTAGGTTGTTTATCTTTCGCTTTTGTTATTATTATCCTTACTGTTATTTCAATCTTAAAATGAATTGCAAACTTGCCTTTAAACCGTATTACCTTATTGCAAATGAAAATTGGCTTTATGCAAATGAAACATATGACCTCCACCAAATAAGCTGCATGTAGTCTATGAACAGTGTCCGTTAGTTCACACGTCGCCTTGCGGGTACAAAGACAATCTTTGTACTCGTGTGCTTTGCTTAATGTTTTTGTTGCAGAGGAAGAAGGTGAGCCTCGGGGCCTCACTTCGTGAGTCAGGCTCTTTGCGCCGTGGGTGACGACTAGTCTTGGCGGTCCTGGCGGATGCCTTGTGGGTTGAAGGTACACCGATTGGCTTTGTTTATAGCCATCTTATGGCACTTTTGCTTCCGCTGTCTTTTTGTTGTTATTTGTGTATCTTGTGGCTCGCCGCCTATGTCCGTAATATTGTTACTATTTGTTTATCTTCCGCTTGTAGTGTAATGTTTGGACTCTATGTTTTGAATGGAGTTGATGTCTAATTTTGTACCGGTGTGTATACCGCTCGAAGTATACATATCTCGAGGATCGCTTTATTTGATTTGTGATGCTAGGACCAGTGGTTGGTTAAGCATTACAAACCTAATAAATGGGGTCCTCAAAGTTGGTATCGAGCCATTCTGACCGTAGCAACCCAAGCATAGTCGTCTTTAGGATATTTTGAAAAAGCTTAATTTCAAAGTATAAAAAGGGTTTATGAAAACCTAGGCAGATCCTCAGATTTTATTCCTTACCTATCTTAGTTTTCTACTCTCACCTTACTCTAAATTGAGTTTTGAGAACTTGGTTTCTCTCTTCCCTTTTCAAAAGGTAGTTACTTATCTGATGGAATTAGTTTTGGGAGAACTATGGAAGATCGTGGGAATAATAGGGTAAGGTGTTAAGTGAGTAGTTATGCGTCTGATTTTTGCTGGTTGATCTTTATCCTGCCTTGTGCTTGTTTCTGGACTGCTTTCATGAATTTTGGGTTTTCTTGCTTTAAATTTGTTACTAACTTGTCTTAGTAAAACAGATGGCCGGAGAACGCTGCGGGCGCCAGCAGTTGGTCATGATGAGGAGCTTCCTCCTCCGACCATGGTGAGGTTCTCGCCGATCGAGCGAAACCGCATGGACCGTGACGCGCATCTTGGAGGTTATTGCTAGGAATACCTCCACCTCGCCGGCGGTGGCGCCACCGACTCGCGGGGACTTGCGAGTTCCTCCGCACACGCCGCCGACTTGCTGCGCATACATCGACGCCGAGGGTCCTAGATGGGCAAAATGGAAGCGCGAAGAGAGTAGATCACGCCGGCGTGGTTGCGGAATCAAGGCGGCGCTAACACGCGGCGCGCCAGGGTTCTTCTCCCACGAAATCAAGAAATCGCGAGAGAGCTACGAACGGGAAAACGAGGGATGAGTGGTCGCGGTGAGGTAAAGAAGGCTGGCGATGCACCAAAGACGGACACGAGGGCATATAGGTGGCGCGGCGAGGTATGTGGCACCCATGCGCGAGCGGCGAAGAGCTCGACAGTAGGGTCGGAGAAGACGAGGCGACATCGACAGGTAGGGTCCACTGTCGACTCGACCGTAGGGTCCGACGCGGTGCGAACCGGTGGTTTGACTCGATCGATGCGCGCCGATCGTTGGATCCAAATGGACGGCTGAGATTGGTGTATGCATTCGGACAGGTCGGTTGATTCGACGCACGTGGATCGTTCGATTTGCATCGGACGGTCACGATCGATTGGACTCGGGCGGTGCGATTAGTTGACGCGACCGAGTCCATTAGTGCGGTCGGACTCGAGCCCAAGTGTGGTTCGGGCCCGACAAACAGTGTTTTCAGAATTCGATTTAAAAGACAGAGAAGTTTTGGGAAATTTTTTAGAGATAGCTCCATGGCTCCAAAAATTTCGAAATTTTTATGGAAGCTAACTGGAACAGAGGACCACCTTGTGAAATTTTTCCAGGAGTTTTCATGCACCAGATTTCTCCCACTAAAATTCACAAGCTGCTGCCTAAGGGTTTGACCAGATTTCTAAACTGGTTTGACTTGGGCATTTGAAATAGCAACTAAAATCTAAAAATTGTGAAATAATTCAGGGAGGTAGATAGGATGATCAAGATGATAGGAAAAATAATTTCAGAGGATGATCACAAGTTTGAAAGCTAAGAATTTGCTGACAACAATTTCCATTCACAAGAATTTAATTCTAGAAAATGGAAATTGCTAGGGAAAATTTGGAAAACTTCCAAATGATTTGATGAGACAACAAAAGTTTTTATTTCTCCTCAAAATTTTACATTTGAAATACAAACCCTAAGTTAGGGCTGTTACATTGTCCTTCAGTTCTTTAGCCTTGGACCTCTTTCCTGGATCTTCGCCATTAGATCCTTCCCTTTTGAATCTCACTCTTTGAAACCCCTTTGTACTGGACCTCCTTTAAGTCCAGATCTAGTGCGTGCCCTCCCTTCTCTAGGACCGTTAGATCTCGCTTGAATGGCCCGATTGAGAAGAGGTGTTCGGACGGTCTGAACATTCCCTTACATTGTAGTACGTCCGATTGAGTTTGAACGGCCCTGATGTAAGCGCGTGTTCTCGCGGTTCGAACATCACCATCTCCTTGGACCACCCGATCAAGATCGTATGGCCCTGGTTCGTTCCGCCTTTTCCTAGTCTTTTAGACCTCCACTGACTTCTGGTCTTTTTGCAAAGACCACCCTCTTTTCGTCATGACCACCATGTGGTCATGACCCCTGGTCTTTTTGCAAAGACCACCCTCCGTGGCCTTTTTTTGAAAGATCACCCTGGTGGGGCAGGACCTCCTCCCGTAGGACCTGCTCCTTGGAGCACCTCTTTGGTCAAGACTTTCTACCGTTGCTTTGACCAACCTCTTTGTTTGAACCAGTTCTGTCCACTTTCCCCTTTCTTCACATTTGCAAATTGCAGCAGAAAGTCTCTGAATATTAGTTGCTGCCGAAGCACATTTAATGTTGTCACTTCCGTGGTACCTCTCTTTCCCTCGTGTCCCCTCCTTTACCTGCTCTTGTCCTCTTTTCCACCCATCCTTGAACACGTGTGTCCTTGAACCCCTACCACCCAGGCCTTATAGGCTTGGACAACACTCCACCTTTACCTTCTTCCTCATTCTAGCTCTTTTGCTTTCGCAACCTGCTCTTTGGGACCTTCTTCCCAGCTCTGGATCTCCTCCGAGCAGCTCTTTGGACCTCCCCCAAACCTTCCGAGCTCTTTGTTGGTTCTAGTGGTGTTTTTCTCTGAGGTTCTTCTGACCTTTATTTGAGTTTGTTTTTGTGAGGACCCCGGTTTATTCGGCTTGTACTGTTTAACCATCCACTTGGTCCTAACAGTACAAATCAAATAAACCAAGCCTCGAGATATGTATACTTCCCAGAATTGCAGTATACACACCCCGTTACAAAATCATGCATCAATTCCATTCATTCGCATAGAGCCGAAGCAAAAGCAACAACTTAAAGACATAGATAATATAAAGAGAGTTATTACAAAAGAGAGGCCGACCGGCCAAATAACACATAAGTAACTAATTTAAACAGCGGAAGCGAAATGACCATAAGATGGCGATAAACAAAAGCCAATCGGTGTGCCTTTACCCACAAGGCAACCAACCGGACCGCCAAGCTAATCGTCCTAAACAACACAAGAACACACTCACAAAAGTGAGGCCCTTGGGGCTCACCTTCTTCCTCTGCAACAATTAATATTAAGCAAAGCGATGAGTACAAAACTTGTTTTTGTAGTCGCAAGACGACGTGTGAGATAACAGTAACTATACTTAACTACATGCAAGCTTTATTTAAGTGGATGAGGCTCGACTTATTTTCAAGATAAAGCAAGTTTTCATTTGCAATAAGGTAATAGATTCAAAGCAAGTTTGCAATTAACTTTTATTGTTCAAATAAAGAGAGACAATTATAACAATAGGTAGAGAACAAAGACCAACCTAGAAGTGACTAACCCTAGTCACCACAACAATAGCATGAAGTACCCTTCATACCACCCATGTCAAGTTTAAGTTTTTAAAAGGTTGTAGTCTAGTTCTTGTGGGAAATAACCAAGCGTGTCCATAACCTAGGACGAGGCTATTCGAATAGTTTTAACCCTGCAGGGGTGTACCAATGTACCCACACGATAGACCGCCTTTCCACCAGCCACGGTTAGCACACATCCTTTGGTATGCAGGCATGGCTAAGTCTAACAAGACGCTTTCCAATGGACGATGCTAATTAAGAGCCGCAACCCACGGGAGAAAGACACATTAGACAGCCTAACCGGTCTGCTAATGCTCCCCTCCAACACCACAACACACACACACAAGAACACACCCACCGACCAGCTCATAATTAACACCTTCCAAAGTACTTAGTCAAGAGAGGTTCCATATCCCCCTCGTGTGGTTAGCACGCAATAATTGCTTGGATCAATGGCACAAGTAACTCGGTCCTTAGGGACTTAGGCACCATTCCAATCACACCCAACAGACCACCCAACATACCATTGTGCCCAAGCCAAGATATAATTTTTGTTTTTCAGTTTTTGATTTGCAAAATGGTAAAACACAAGGGTTGGACATAATGGAATAATATTAGCATTTGTGTGATCAAGATCACTGACTAAATCGATGATCGCCCAATACTACCGATGCTAGGCATGGCTAAGCAATATTTATTCAAAATCTACTAAGTGACAAGAGCTCATCCAACGAACCCTAATCACAGCAAATAACCTAGGCTCAGGTAGTAGAGGATAATCATTTACCTACAGATTATGCAACTAGAGGATTAACTAATCAATTTAACAACAAATTAGCAATGCATACATAGAAGTTAAACAAAATATTAGACTTTAAAAGTAATGGGGTCAATGGGAAATGATCAAACTGCTTGCCTGCTTGCTGTTGCTCAAATTGTTGCGGAGGGTCGTTCTCGGGGTTACCGCAAATGTCGAAGCCTAAGCGAAAGAGCGAAAACAACCAATAAGACGAGCAACACTTAAACGAAAGAGCAAGCAAAAATTATCCAAATGCGACGAAATTTATACACAAGGTAAAATACTAATATACCTAGACATAGAAACCGGAAAAACCTAATTTGGATTTGTGGTGCAAAAGATATTCCTTAAAAACCTATTTTCGGCCATAATTAGGTACTGTAGCAAAAATATTTTCTAGAAAGATTTTGAAGCTGAAACTTTTATGGTAGCTACCTACTGGTATAGTGATAAGCCATATAAAATTTCAGGTCATTTGAAGTTATAACGAATTAGTTATGATTTTTCTAAGTTCTAAAACTAGGACATCATTTATATCAGTAGCAAAGACCACTAGCAAACTGGTCCTTCACTAAAGTTCATCCCTAAAGGAAATTAACAAAATTTAGTTCGCTCTATTTGGACCTACAGAGAACAAGTTATGGATTTTCTAAGCTTTTACAACATTTTTGGAATATTTAATAAAGGCTGAAAAGGCTAAAATCGATCCCCAACATTTCTGGTTCTTAACAGGGCCTGGAAATATTTCTAGATTAATCTCTAGTCTAAAAGAAAACTAATACTACTGAAATCACCCCAAAAAGGATCTATAATGAAAAAGATATGAATTTCTAAAGTTTTAACAACATTTTCAGTGGAAAGATAAAGCTTACCGAGGAAATTATATCCCTCAACCGAAAAGAAAAGACGTGGCTCAACGTGGGCCACTGATTAGAGATCCGACAGCCCACGCGCACGGCCGATTCAGCATGCGCACGCGTGCGCACCATTGGATTTGATTCCAACGATCCAGATCATTGTGACCTTCGGACCCGCCGAATGCTCGCACAACCTGGGCCGTTGATCAAGCGATGAAGGGCTGGGATTGAGGGAGCCTTCGGACAGTCCAATTGCTCCCACGATCTCGGCCACGGATCCAAGATCGAACGGCTGAGGTGGATTGGGTCGTTTACGATTTGAACAGGGGCTACTGACCATAGGGGCCCACTGGTCAGCGACTCTAAGTCACATGCCGGGTTTAACGCACGCGCACAGGGGGGGTTTTGAGGACGGCGGGCCCACCTGTAAGTGACTGAGGAGGCGGGTTTAGGACAGCTAATGATTACTAACCCATGATTAATAATGATTAGCATTAATGAACGTCATTACTGTGTCCGAACGATATTACGGCACTGCCGTTTTCGTTCGACAAAAAGACCGATGCAGTCCCGAGCTCGCCGCCGGCGACTCCGGCCATGGTGGCGCGAGCTAAAGGCCAAAATGGGACCGCAATACCAATGCGCACACATTGGTACCACTCACACTGGCGATAGTGTCCCAGAACGGCGGCTAGCCGACGATGAGCGGCGGCGACCAAAACGGCCGAAATGCGAAATGACCGAAAGCTTCGCAACAAACCACTCCAGTGGGTGCCAAAGCTTCTAGGGGCTTCTAGAAGGGTACCTGAGCACTGGTGGAGCTCGGAGGTGGCCGAGGTGGCTCCGGCGACGAAGAGCGGCGTCGGCACCGAAGAAGAAGTGAAGATGACGACCAGAGCAAACAGGGTGAGACTGGGTCATCACAACAGCTCCACAATAGCTCATACATGCCTCATGAGCAAGGAATTAGGAAATGAAGCTTCTTACCGGTGGTGAGGAAGAAGGGGGTGCTCACGGCCGAAAAGAACAAATCCCCGAAATTGAGCTGCTCCTGTGAAAAGCAACCACAATTAAGTTAGGGGTTTTGCTCCAGGAGGTGAGAGGCGCACACTGAAACAAAGAGAAGGGAAGAAAAGCCACTGGAGCACGGGTTGCGCCGAGGAGCTCCCAGCTCAATAATGGCGGCCGAGATGGTTTTAGTGATTTGGGCTGAAGCAAGCAGAGAGGGTGCAAGCTGGAGCTCAAGGGGGTGTAAAGAAAACCAGTGGAGGAAAACAGGGGCTTAAGTAGTCGAGGGAACGGAAAGAGTAACGAGCACATGCCCATGGGTGGACTTCAGTCCACAGCAGCGTGCGGTCGCTTGGAGCGACGGGAGCAGGTAAGCTCGACGACTCTGAGGGCGGTGCACTGACGTGCATTTAATGCACCGCAGAGGGAGCCGTTTAAAGGGCTCAAGGAGGTGACAAGGCACCCCCTCCCTCTCACTGCCATGGCGTACAAGCACGCACGCGCGCGGCGGAAGGAGGAAGATGACCAGCAACCTGGGTGGCCCCACCGGTCAGTGACACAAAGTGGTTCGAGTCCAAAGTGTTTTAGTGGGTTGAGCCCAACCTCATTAGATGTTGGCCGTCGGATTAGACTTGAACGGCCCGATTGCGCACACGACTTTGAAGGCACCCGGCGCAACCAGCTGGCTCGGCCGAGTCAGGAGACTCGAGCCCGAGGAATAGTGCGAATCAGTTTAGGTTTGGATTTTAAACCTGAAACTTTGGGGATTTAATTGAGGTATCAAATCATCTCCAAAATTTATGAAATTTTAACTGGAGGTTCCTGACCTTAGGGTCAACCTTTCATAAAATTTCCAGAGATTTTTGTGCACTGGAATTTTCTCAAGAAATTCCAGAAGGTTAAAACAGAGGTTTGACCAAGGTTTGACTTGCCTCTAAAATATTTCAAATAATTTCCAAAAATTATGAAATAATTCAGAGGTGTTACCAAGCAACCTTAGAACCAGGGAAAATTATTTCCAAGGGTTTGACACAAGGTTTCACCCAGAAAGTTTTGACTTGAGATAAATGAGGATTTTGATTTTGAATTTCCCAAAATTCCTTTACAAGAATTTCAGAAAAGTTTCAAGAGTAAAAGGATGAAGGACAAGTTTTAATTTACCCTCATTTTATTACATTTTAAACACAAGCCAAAATGGGGATGTTACAGTTTTTGAAGTTAGCTTTGCTCTTTTCGTGTAGATTGCGAAGACACCGAGGAGCCCGAGTTCTTTGAAGAGGAAGATCCCCAAGCCTTTGAGCAAGGCAAGTTACACCCTTGACCATATTACACCCATTATTTCAATCTATGTATTTCTGTTTCAAGCTAAGTATTGCATGCATATTTCACCTAGTATTTCCATACCAGTGTTTACACTTGTAGCTACTCCTAACCTCTTTGTAAGACCACTTTGTTATTGCACTCAAACTTGTTGTCACCTTAGTAAAATCTGGTCATTGCTTTATGTGAGACCAGGACCTCTTAAAAGAAAGGTGCTTAGCAATGCTTAGACCAAAACCTTGTTTTGGGAAGTTTTACAACCAAAGACCAATTGTTTTATATCAAATGTTTTAACCATGGCATTGGGTTGTCATGGAAACTTATTCTTGTTTCAAATCTAAATGTTAGAAAATGGTTTGGACGTGGGCGAACCTTGGTTGGTCTTATGGTGGGTGCACGGGTAGTGCACAGGGGCCGTGTTAGCCAGCGCCCCAGGGTTTCGGAAGTCGCCCATGACAATTAAGGATCGATCTTTGAGCGTTACTTTGCTATGCCACGTCATGCAACCACAAGTCCACAAGTCCAGGATGGGGTGCAATCTCTCACCATGATAGTCCTTTTTGGATGTGTGGGTGGTCTTTCATGGCCTGTCTTTTATGACTATGTAATTTTCACCTAGCGCAAGAGGGGGCCTGAACCCTGCGGGTGGTTAGCCCGAAGGGGATGAAACCTCAGCGAGAGGGACTGTGGTGAGAAGGAGCATTGTAAAGGTCTTGTGATAACCTTTTAGCCGCACACCTTCAGAAGTGTGTGAGCAGGCAGTGCAAATTGGTTATCTCTTGTGGGTAAAGTGTACAACCTCTGCAGAGTGAAATCTATTCGAATAGCCGTGTTCACGGTCATGGACATGCTAGCAAAGCTATCTCTAAGTTAGTCTTTGGTTTTGGTTTTCAAATGGTTTTGAAAACTGGTTTTGGATTTCTATCCAGTGTGTTTTGGGCGGAGAGCCCTGGGCGGGGAGCCCCTTGGCGGTTAGCCCAGTGTTAGGAGGTTATCCTACACCCTTAACCTCGTTATCAATCAATCAAAACCTGTGTTCGAAAATGCATTTTATGTATAGCATAACCTACCTTACAACTTATCTACTTGTATTTGAATGAAACTTGGCTTTATGCAAGCTAACCCTATAAGCTCTCCTTTGTGATATCCTTATTCATGTCATACTGTTATGTGACGGGTGTAACTTGCGAGCATGGTTGTAGTGCTCAGTCTTGCTTGAAATAATCTTTTGAGCAGGTGATGAAGTCTTTACTGAGGACCATGAGGTCCTGGACGACTAGGCTACGCCTTCCAGCCAATTGCCTGTGGTGTATTGGATGGACCATCTTTTGTTTTTCGCTGTGTAAAGTTGCTCTTTTGTCGGCTTGTAAGCCAACCTTGTAATCAACTCTTTTGTTGTTAATTATGTTTTCGTTGATGTATGATTCTCACTTGTTGCTGTGTGGACTAGCTGTTAATCCTTGGGACTAATTCAGAACACAAGGGATGTAGGACTTTTCCAAGTCCCACGACCTCTCCCTAGAGTGGTCGTGGCATTTGGGGAGGTCCTGGATCCCAAGATATCCTCGGGTCCGCTCTCAGGACCTCTAGGTGGTCCTGCTGAACCTCTTGGGTGGTCCTGGAAGCGCTTCTGAGAGGTCCTTGTGAGGACCCGGGGTATTTACTCGTAATATTTAATCTCCAAATGGTTCTAGTATTACCAATTAATTATCCTAAACCTCGATGGACATGTGCTTCCCAGAATTGCAGCACACATACATCTTTACAAAATCATGCATCATTTCTATACACGTATAATACCAAGTCTAGCAAAAGACATACAATATATAAAGTTATTACAAAAGAGTCGGCCGGCCAAATGACATCAAAGTAACAAATAACAGCGGAAGCAAAAGCGCCATAAGATGGCTATAAACAAAACCAACCGGTTATCCACATAACCCACAAGGCAACCGATCGAGCTGCCAAGCTCGTCGCACCCATAGCAGCAAAACTCATAGAAGTTGATCCCTTGGGGATCCACTTTCTCCTCTGCAACAATAAAGCAATATAGTTGAGTACAAAAATGTACTCGCAAAACTTACAAGTAACAAGCCTATACATAGCTACATGTAAGCTGAAACAAATGAGATGGTTATATGGTTGATTGGACACATAAAACAATTTTTATTTACAATAATGTAATAGATTGAAGGCAATTTGTCAAATCTGTTTTTAATCATTGAAATAACAGTGAGGTAACCATAAATAACATAAGTAACCATGTAGAGGTGACTAACCCAATAGCCACCACAACATAGCACGAATCCCCGATTCGTACCAACCATGTCAAGTTTTAATGAAAAGGTTATAGTCTAACTCTTCAAAGACCTCCCCAAGCGTGTTCATAACCTAGGATGAGGCTATTCGAATAGTTTGAAACCCTGCAGAGGTGTACCAATGTACTCACACTTCAGACCGCCTTTTTGCCACAAGAAACAAGCAGACTTCCGAAGGTATGCCTACACGGCTAAGTCCTACGAGACGTTTCCAATATTGTGTATCAACTACGAGCTGCTCGTATGGATAGAAACCCATACGGTACATTGTAAAGCCGAAAGTCAACTACCCACAAAGGGTAAAGCTCTCGGACAACTACAATGCTCCCAAACATCTTCCCTTCTACACAACCTCCTGCGACTCGGAGCTAACGCACGCCAAAGTACTAAGTCAAGAGAGGTCCCATTTCCCTCTAGTGTGGTTAGCACGCAAAAATGCTTGGTTTAGTGTAACAAGATGTTTGGTCCTTGTTGACTCGGGCACCATTCCAGTCACACCCAAAAAACACACCATCTTACCATTGTGCACAAGTCTAAAATATTTTATTTTCAGTTTTAGTTTTCTCAATTAAACATAGCACAAGGTGCTGAATATAAAGTTATAATAAGTTTTTGTGTGATAAAGGTTATCGACTAAGTCGACAACCGCCCAATTCTACCGGTAGCTAAGCATGACTAAGCTACTAAGTGACAAGGGCCTACATCACAGCAAGATAGTCCTAGGCTCAGTAGTACAGGACAAACATTGGCCTACAGATTATGCATCTAATGGGTCAACTAATCGACAATAGTTTAACAGCAAGACAGCAATGCATACATAGACTTTGCAAACAAGATATTAGACTTTGAAAATAATAGAAGCAATATGATCAAATGATGCTACATCTGCTTGCCTTTGTTTGCTGGAACTCTGGACATTATCAAGATCACTTCGGTTGCACTCCCGAGTCGTCGTCATCTAACGAAAAGAACCAACAAAGCAAAAACATCGAATAAACTCCAAAATTCAAAAAGTATCCAAATTAAGAACTAACATAGAAGATAGATAATGATTTTAGATAAATTTAGAAACAAGAATTAGTAGATTGGGAGTTGATTTGAATTAGTTACGAATTTTTGGAAATTTAAATTATGACAATAGGTCTACTGGCAAATTTATCATCTTCTCTTCTCTGTTTAAACATCTTTCTCAAGAAGTTTGGGGGTTCACTGTTGGTTTTCTGAACATTAAGAACCACACTGATTTCCAGATTTTGGTTGCTACTGTTAGCTTGAGAGCTAAAAGAAACAATAATTTCCTAGGTACTTGTGTTGGAAATGTTATTAGCCAATTATCTTTACAAAGTATTCTTAGATTATCTCCTCTATTTACTGTCCGCTTCAAAATTTGCTTACCCAAAGAATTCACTGGTTGTTTTGGTCAACAAACTAATGCTTATTTCTCAAATGCTTGCCTCTGTTAGTTTGTGTTCCACTAAATGAATTTAAGAGAGACTCTAATCACTGGAGTGAGTGAGGGTATTAGCCTTTTGACAATTCTAATCTTTTTCAGATTATTGTCCAAGTAACCTACAACATCAGACTTCTCTGAACCTAAATGATATTAACTCAACTTCCAATTTACTAATTCAATGGAGTGGTTTAATTATCCTTTTCAATATTCGAAAGTGAAAGATAGTGGTTTATGCAAAGGAGTTTTACTAACAAAACAACCTTTTACAACACCTTCTCTGATCATCAGATCCTCCAAAGAACTTCTACAGATTTTGACAACAACTCTTTATACTAACATAATTATCCAATGGCTAATTATGGTTAAGTGATCAATTAGTTCACCACCCTTCTTAGCTAAAATCTAAACCTCAGGTGGCCCTATAGTTTACTGACAACTAAATGACCAGCTGATTACAGTAATAAGAAAGATTTTTAACTACTTGACTAAGCAAGGTCATAAGCCTACTAACAAAAACTGATTAAAACCAGTACTGCTCATATACCTACAACTGTACACTTACCTCTGACATAAATGCTACTACTAGCCTCCCATTCATTCAAACTTCCAAATGCTAACTTACTGAAATGATCTAATTGACCTCCACACGATTTTGCTATCACAAGACATAAGGTTTTGCAAATGGGTTACACTGGCAATACAACTTATCTTCTAATCACTATCTTGAGTGGCACTACTGTCAGTTATCAAAGTGGCTCTCTGTTGGTTCAAAATATTTATCTCCTTACTTGGTTTTCAGACTTGACTATTTACTAGTAGATCAATGCCCAACTAACTCCAAGATTAAAGAACATTACTATCTACTATACTAACCAAGTCATAACCTATTGAGAAATCTGATAATTCTCAGGTTACTGCTCATGCACCTTCTACAGCAGGTTTTCTCTTATACCACCTTCCCTGCTCACTACTATTGTCAGCTAACTTCTCCCTAAATAAATTTTCAAATTGCTAAACACAAGTTTGAGTAGCATCAAGGTCAGACAAAAATGGTTGGTCTGAAAGTGGCTGCACTAACTGACATTTCAATTTGTTTTCAAACCAATTTCTCTTCTCTGCTTAACAGTTCAACCAAAAGACCTCTACAACTTTGGACAACTAATCCTTTCCACTACTTTGGTTATACAATTACTAACTAAGGTTGAGTGATTCCAGTAGTTATTCAAAAGATTTATTTGCAAAAGCATTTCATCTCTTACACATGATCCTCAGTTTATTGACAACACAAAGAAAAGAACCGGGATGTAGAAAGGGAATGTGGCCGGCGGCTTGGGGCGGCACATGTCACCGGCGACAGGGAGGACGCGGCGGTCGGAAGTGACAAAAATGGGTTGCCATGGAGACAAGGAATCTAGGGGTGGTCTTGGGGTGGACAGAGAGGCACTGTGGCGGCCGCGCGGTGGTGAGCGGCGGTCGGACCTAGAGGAGAAACGAGGCGGCAGCGCACCGGTGAGGGAGGAAGAAATTTCGAGCGAGCATGAGCATGAGGTTGCTAAGGGGGACTCACCAGAGCACTTGATGGAGGTGGGGAGTGGCCGGAGTGGGCTAGCGGCTTGGACCACGGGCGGCGCGGAGGGTTCGCCGTGGGGGTGCCGGAGGAGCGAGGGAGATCTCTAATTGACGGCTCGGGAAGGATGAGGGAGCCGAGGTGGAACTCCCGGTGCGAGAAATTGACCAGAGCCGAACTGGACGAGGAGAGGCGGCTGGGGCGGTGGCTTTGGCTGGCACTGAAGAAGACACCGACGCGCAATGATTCCTGCGGATGCAAACCAAAACTGAGTGAGGGATTATGAAGAGGTGACTAAGGAATACGAGGTGAAGCAAGGAGAAGTGGAAGAAGGCTCCAGGCTGGCCGGAACCGGCTCGGGTGGCGTCAGCGGGACTTGAGCTCAGGTGCTTGATTGAAGAAGGAAGGGGGGGTGGTTAGTAATCTGGTGAGGCGAAGGAAGTTCATAGGAGAACCATGGGGCTATCTATGTCTATTGGGTGGAGATTCGTGAGGAGGGAGCTCGTGCGGCATGACGATGGCGTGATGCTCTAGCATGGGCGATGCTGAGTGTGAGGCGACTGGGGCAGGGCATGGGCATGGAGCGGACAACGCGGCCAGATCACGGGCGGAAGGTCAAGAACTGTCGGCGCACGGTCTCCAATAGAGGGCGGGGCAGTTGAAGCTGACGTGGGCGTGATTGGGGCCATGGCGAGCTGGCGAGGTGCCCTCAGCACGGAGAAGAAGAATAGGCTGGCGGGCCTGGCTGGTCAGGGGCACAACTGAAAGGGCTGGGTTGGGTCCGGTGCAGGTGGCACGGTGAGCCAGTGCGATCGAGCCAACTGGGCTTGGGTCCGAGCGTCCTTGGTGGAATCGGACGACTCGCAATGCTCCGTCAGGATCGGGCAGCCCTAGTCGCTTGAGCCTGTTCGGACCGGCCTAAACAGCTCAAGCAAACCGGGCCGTCGATCTTAAATCGGATGGCTCAAAAGCGCCCACACTCTCGGATGTCCGAACAGCCAATTCCACCGGGACTGTTGGATTCAAATGGACGGCTCAGATTTCCACACACCTGTCTGGGTTGAATCGAGTGGTTGGGTTCAACCCAGTGACTCGGGTTCGGCTCGGTCGGACCAGTGGAACAGTGAAACCGGCTAAATAGACTGAGATAATTTTGGGAATTTTTAGATGGAGTTTCACAACTCCAAAAATCCCAAAATTTTTACTGGAGGTTAAGGACTCTATTATTAGCCTTGAGTAAATTTTCCATAGCTTTTCATGAAGTGAAATTTTTTGTAAAATTCATTCAATTCTCTGATTTAGAGTTTGACTTAGGATTTGGATTTAAAGGTTGAAACTTAGGAAGATTTTTAGATGTAGCAAACTAGCTTCAAAAATTCTGAAATTGTTACAGGAGAGTGATAACACCAAGCTTGACCATGTATAAAATTTTTAGATGTTTTTATGCCTTGCATGTTTCCCCAAAAATTCTTCAAGGTGCTGAGCTAGGGTTTGACCATAGTCAAACTGATTTGACTTACCTCTTAAAATATTCAAATAATTTCTAAAAATTGTGAAATTTTTCAGAGAAGTCACACAACATCCCTAGAACCAAGGAAAAATATTTCTATAGGATGATCACAAGATTATCTAGAAAAGTTTTAAAAGGGCCAAGACTTGGTTAAGAGTGACTTGTGGTTTTGGATTCCCATAATTCCTTTACAAGAATTCTCAGAACATTCAAATGACAACAAGATGTAGAAAAACTTTTAATTTCTACATATTTTCTTACATTTGAAACACATGTTAAGATTTGGGATGTTACAGTCCTGCTGGACCTCCTGGGAGGTCTTGGTGGACTTTTCAGGAGATCTAGGAGGTCCTCTCGGGTGGCCCTGGGTCGGGTCGTGATAGCTGAGAGCTTGGGTAACTTTGCAGAAATTAACCCAAAAGGAGTCCATGTTGGCCGGAAGCGACAGATTGGAAATGGTAGTGAAGCAAATGTTAAGCATTCATGGGTGGTGGTTTAGCCACATGATCTATAATGCTTAAGTTTATTTTTCGGTCATCGTTTATCTATAAAGCTTCAAGCTAGTTTTAACAATTTTGTTTATTTTGGTACTTCAGACCATTAATAAATTAGGTTGTGTGCATCCTTGATGTAGAGGTCAGGAGAGATTTTCTCTTCCATTATCTAAAAAAAAAGATTGGATTTTTTATTATTTAATCCCTTTTTATTAATATTTTAAAGTCAATCTCTCGCGAACTGTATTTCCAATTCTAACCCCTTTGGCCACGCCACCACCTGTGGCGTGGCAAATACGTTCTGTCACGCCATCGGTACCGGCGTGGCCCAACATGCCACACAAGCCTAGCGGGCGCACCGTGCCAGCGTGGAGGGCTTGCGTGGCATCAGTCACGCCATATATCATGGTGTGACGTGTTTGTCCTATCACGCCAACCTTTGTGGTGTGATAGTGGAGACTTGAAATGGTGGGCGCAACTAGTTATACATTTCCCCCATCTTCCTCCTAAATCCCATGTGCTTCTCTACCTCCCGCCGCTTGTGCTCCTCTCGTCGTCGGACATCCTCCCCCGTCGGCCGTCATCCACCCGCCAGCTGCCCTCCACCCAACGGTAGGTCTCCCCTCGGTGGCCATCCCCCTACCCGCCGACAGGCCTCCCCTTGGCAGCCTTCCTCCCCCCGCTAGCTCCCCTCCCCCCATCGGTCTTCATCCATCCCAGGGGCCGTCCTCCCCTGTGTCGGCTATCCTCCCCGGCGTCGGTCGTTCTTCCTCTGTCGGCTGCCCTCCCCCTGCCCGTCCGAAGGTAATAAGCTGTGCATGTTGTTGTAGTTCGTTGTTCCATTTAGAAATGCGATTGCAATGTGAGAATGGTGTTTGCTTACCTTGAAAGATTGCATGCTATGTGAGCTGCTAGATTGTTCTGAGATGTTATACATTTTTTTTGGGTTTCTTATTGCATTGTTTATTATTGTGCTCCTCAGTAAATGTGTTCATCAAATGCATTTGCATGAATGCTGTGTATGTTGGCTTGCGTCACGTCTTGTTCCATTAGCAACTCATCCTGAGAGAACTTACTGAGTATGAAGATCCATGAGCCAAGATGCTCCGAAATTATGTGTAAAATGTAGATGGTAGATGCTAGCAGGTTACAAATTGTAATTCTTGACAGCCAATGCAGTTTCCCTTGAGTAGTTTTTTTGCTTTCTCTGAAGCCTTCTTGGACCAATGTATCTTACTTACCTTGAATTATAACATCAAATGCATGTGAAAAATGGTTGTTACCCTTCACAACTACAGGGTGGGACCGCTTGGTCTCTATGATTGTGCTCACGCTGTTGTAACTATATAGTGCCTTTCGAAGTGAACTAAGAAGAATTAGAGTTGTTTAGGCACATGACTCATGAGTAAGTCAGGTTTAGTCAGATTATTTGCAGCGTAAGAAGGAACACACTTAGAAGCACCTTCTTCTGAAAATATGAACTTAGAGCCAAATGATCACTACCCTGAAAGTTGTGACAATAGCAAAACTTTAGTTGAATGTCATCAGAACATTAGGGAAAAGATCTGAAGCAATTTAACTCCATTGTACACATAAGTAAGAATATTTATCACATAAATGATGTGTATATCAATACACTATTCGACTTCCTATGTACTAGCTATGCATGTCTCATGACCACTAGACAATGCCACTAAAAATTACGAAACGACCTCTATAGAAATCAAGTAAAGGATGAAGGGGTGAAAATGTGACTTACCTCATTTCTGAATACCAAATTTCCCGAATGAGTGGTTCGTGGCACTTCGAGCAAGTAGCTCTGGCGTACCCAGGAGCGAAGTCCTAGGTGTACTTAGGAATGAGCCCTGAGCGGTCCCAAACACGTGGTTTGGGCAATCTCGAGAACAGGATCTCGAGTGTACTTGGGCATGTGAATACAGGGTAGTGTAGGTCGCACTCAGAGGCAAGCTCTGAGCAGTCCCAAACACGTGGTTTGGGCAGTCTCGAGAATGGGATCTCGAGCGTGACTAAGCATGAGAGACTCAGGTAGTGTATGATTTGGATCTTTTTACTGCTCATTGTTTTTTGGTGTTATTCGTTCACTGTGTATGGTCTAACAAACTCCATTTAACAAGGCGTACTGTGTCATCTCAAACGCAGATTTTGTTATTGTAATACCCCAAGTCTATTTAAGTGAAAAGAAAGAATTAGGGAGAAGGACCAACTAGAAAAAATAGAATTAACAGAGGATTAGAGGAGGTTTCTGCAATTATTCGGCAACTAGGCCTCAGGCTTTGGCCCAGGAGGCCCAGGAGGGGCCGACTACCAATAAAAGGAGGGAGAAAACCCCAGGGGTGGTACTATAGCACGGCATGCTACAGCAACCGCCACTGCTACAGTACCCCCATGAACAGTAGACGCCCTCCTCCTTGCGCCGTCTCCTTCGGGTGCTGCCGACCAAGAAGAAGAAGAAGAAGAAGAAGAGGAAGAGGAAAGGGAAAGGGAGAGATCGTGGCCTGGGGTGGGTGTTCATCACGTTCGGCGGCGGTTCTTCAAGGGTAAGACCCCATCCCCTTCCGATTAGTCGATTAATTGATCTGTAGCAATGTCGGTATTATGGTCAGCTCAGGACAGATTTCGTTAGACAGTCGTTTTGATGTAGTTAAGTGCGGATTCAGTCCTAGGCATCTCCTAGAGAATTGTAGAAGACGTCATCACCTTTCGATGAAGTGCTAGATCGCGTCATTTGGACCTCTGTAGCAGAAGTTATGAAATTTTTTTAGTGTGACTGTTCTGCAAATCTGTCGGTATTCTGACAGGTTTTAGTAATATAACTTTAGCGATTAGTTAAAGGGACAATTAGATGATCTCAGTATAACAAAAGTTGTAGATAATTGTCGTAGCTTTAAGGGAATCTCAAGAACGTGAAATTTGGACAACCGTGCTGAACGTTATGATAGTTTTAGTGTATTGTCCAGAGAACCTAACGTGAAATCGATGTTCTGTTAATTAGCTTGGTAGTGGTATTAGATGGCCAAATAAGGAGGGCTCACCAACTAGGTTTAGGTGGGGGATTTTTTAAGTTTTCAATATAGTCCAAGAACACCCCATTTGAATCTCTGTACTAAAAGATATGAATTTTTGATTACGACTGTCTGTCGAGGGGACAGACTGCTGTTGAGGATTTTGGAGTTGGGGTTGCGCGAGAGAGTATAGTTTTTTTGTAAGTGTTTCTAGCTTATTTTGGTCCAGTATTGTTATCTTAGGATGCTTGTTAAGTTATCTCAGGTGGGGGATTGGCTTCGGGGGCAGCGCCCCTCTTCGCGTCCTTCGTTCTCGCACGATTGAGGCTAGTACATTGTTTGTTACTTGGGTTGTGAATGCTTGGTCATGAATGCGTGTATTTGATACATAATAGCGATGCAAGGTTGCTGGCATGATGTGTGTATTAAGATTGGTGAATGCTCAAAGTATGATTATGCTCTATTCATATACGATGTTATTGTTTTTGGCATATTGATGATGAATAGAGGTTATGCATGTGCATATTGAGATCATGTTGAGGTTTGGTCATGTGGTGACCAAGCATGCATATCTTTGAGGTCCCCGTCATGTATTTGACGGGCTTGAGGTCCCCACACCTATGAAGTGTGTGCTTGAGGTCCCCTTTACTTGAGGAGTATTGGGCAATTGGTCCCTGTGCTTGCGAGCACATGCATGGGTATGCAGCGACGGTTGCATACTTTGCATTACCAGTAAAATGCAAAAAGAGATAAAGAGAAAGGATCCTTGAGCATTGCATATGCATGTGGAATGATTTAATGATGTGCTTTTGGAAGTGGATGCTGATGTTACAATTTGTATTGTATGTATTTTATATGTACTTGCTTAGTCTGTGGACTCACTCTTGCTTTTATTGTTGTTTTAGGTACCCAATCCAAGAACGGCATGCATGGGAGGGAGTAGCCTTATGTTCACACGCACACTTCCATGAACCTTCTAAAGTTGATTAAATTTCAGATCATGCCTTAATAAATGAACGAATTGCTTAAATGATTTATTATGATTATGTTTTCGCGTTGGATTATTTGTAATAATGAAGAGTAACATATTTGGATATGTGTTATTATGCTTTAGTCACTTAGTATGTCATGAATGCCTATTGATTATGCTGAATGTTGGATTGTTTAATTTGGATAATTTTAATTGTTGGAATCCTTGGTAAAGTTAGCAAAAGAGAGGAGGTTCTGCCGGAATTTAGTAAAGTATCATAATTTTAACCTGCTTTGTTGTTAGTTTAGTAGCATTCTAGGCTCGTGTTGGGCCGGGGTGTTACAGTTATGTGTAATGTTGATTGTGATATTTCGTACTTGCGGTATTTCATTCATATGGCATGTAGTACTGACTTTGCAATATTTTGTTGGATGTAGATGGACAAAGTTGTATGTGTATTTACTGGTGGGCCAATTTGCCAAACGGGTAGTTCTGTCGACTTCGGCGGTATAGAAGCGACCGTTCTTTTGTTTCGTGAATCACCGGACTATCAAACTCTTGTGACTAGGATTAAGTCGACCTTTGGATGGGATGAGCCTGAGGTCATTGTCGGAATGCAGGGGCGATGTGACGTAGGGCTGGGTTCTAAGGTGCACGTCTTGTTGGTGCCAATCTTGTCCGCCGACGATTGGGACATGTACAAGGATATTGTGCTTGCATCTCAGGTCTGGTTGTTGGAGGTGGCGGTGGAGAGGACAATCATTGTTAAGGATTTGTCAGACAATTTGCATGTGGTGAATGCCAACACGGAGGAACTAGACCTTGTTGTCCATCATTTGTGTGGCCCCCTTGGAGGAGCAACCTTCCGAAGAGATTGTTAGCGTCAGTCGTACCAACCATGCCCCCCTGTCGTTCGATCTGCCTGTTTCTTCCCCGCAACATGTTATTGACCTTGTGACTGATTTCAATGGCGCTGTAATAAGCAACAAGCTTGAGGAGGAGGAGTTTCGCAATGGAACAACCCGTGAAGTGGAGTCCGATGAAGGATGGAGCTCGATCGAAAATGAGGCTCCCGCATCGTTTTTCTCCTCTGAGGAAGGGCGGGTTCTTCGTAGTGTTATGGGTGAGGTCCCACTGGTGCACGCATTCGATGATGTCAGTATGGCTAATAAGGGAGTTTGTGCTAATGGGTTGAAGAGCAGGAATGGCATTGCGGATCCGGAGAATGACATAATATGGAAGAACATGTTGTTTCCAACATTGAAGGACATGAAGGCTTGGCTGCAAGAATACTCAGTATGGCACCATCATCCGTTCATAGTGACACACTCAGATGCGAACAAGAGGTACATCGTGGGGTGCGAAAGGGGGTGCAGATGGAAGGTATGGGGGCGCAAAACTAGGGACAATCAATGGAAAATAGCTAGCGTGAAGCAACCCACTCTTGTGGGACTTCTCGAGTGTCGGGGGAGCACCTTTAGGCGACCGCTAATTTCATTGCAAGATGCATTACTAGGGTTGTGGCTATCGATCCTAATGTGACCGTCGCCACCCACATTGAGGTTATATTTGGGTTCATTAAGTACCGCGTGAAGTACGGGAAAGCATGGAGGACTAAGCAGAGAGCGACACAGTTACTGTGGGGTGACTGGAAGGAGGCTTAAGGGTTGCTTCCTCGAATCCTAACCGCTATGAGGCCAAGAATCCGGGCATGGAGTTTTATCCTTTCCACGATAACCGAATAACACTCGACGGAGGGGTTATGACGGGTGTACTGGTCATTTGGGAAATGCAAAGAGGCCTTCAAGCATTGCGAGCGTTATGGTGGCTGAAACCATAGAGTCAACCTAACAGTAGGAGACTGCACTTGCATGGTCACGATGTTGTTACATGTCCCATGCTCTCACGTCGTCACCGCCTGTCACGTGCATGGCGTAAGTTACCTTTCTGACATGTTCATTGCGGAAGAATTCTCAAAGCTAGCCACGATGAGGACTTGGGAGAATAGATTCAAGCCTTACCTTGATCCATCGCATTGGCCACCATACGTGGGGGAGGAATACATTCCCGACAAAAATATGATGAACAAGCGACGCGGTCGAAGGAAGAGGCTTCATAATGACATGGACCTCTCACAGCAAGGCGGTAAGGACATGTACTGTCTTGGGGACTTTGACGATGCCACAATAAGCAACAGGTGCTCGGAGTGTCACGAGCACGGACACACCAGGGCAAAGCACATGACTGCAGATTCCCAGCCGCGTCGGGTAAGGCGGCGCTACTCTCGTGTGCAGCCCCCGTGAGGTAACCATTATTGTTGTTATGCAAAAATGATTGTTTTTTTAATCGATAGAGGTCACTCATTTGCATTTCTATAATGTTTTTGTAGCTCATGTGATCTTAATTACAACAATCGTATCTTGTAATGTAGGATGCCGTAGAATGCACAGTAAGCCTTACTCCTCACGGAATACGATGACGACCACTGTGCGCACCGACAGTCGACGAGGGTGTGGTGAGACTAGCTGATATACTATTCGGTCATGCTTCCAACTTGTTGACCATGTTCTTGTTTTACTCATTCATTTGCATATCTCTCCTGCAGGTACTCCAGCCACTTCGCCCTCGCGTCCACACCCCTCTACAGTGGATGAGCGGTACGAGCCACACGTGCGCAAGGCCGGTCTACTAGCTTTGGCGTGGACAGTGATCAACGGGCTCCCCTGTATGGACGGTGCTGCGCTTACCGCACTGGTTGACCGGTGGCACCTGGAGACCCACACCTTCCACCTATCGTCAAGCGAGATGACCATCATGGTCCAGGACGTCGCCATGATTCTCTGCCTCCCCATAGATGGTCCTGCCATGCCGCGATAGATGGCGTGACAGAACTTAGCACCAGACCATTGGCCTTTCCCCGCAACGCCTCTGGGAAAACAATCAATTTGTCATGGTTTTGTCACGCCATGGGGAGTGGTGTGACAAGGCAGTCCTACCACGCCGGGATAGATGGCGTGATAGGACTTAGCACCAGACCGCTGGCCTTTTCCCGCAACGCCTCTGGAACGGGAATAAATTTGGCGTGGCAGTACTATTTGGCCATGCCATGTATAGTGGCGTGACAAGGCAGTATTGTCACGCCGGAATAAATGGTGTGACAAAGGTTCAGACCAGTACTCGGAGGCTCAACTATAACATCACTATTCAAGTATAATTTGCTTGTATTTAATTGTTTAACCGCAGGGGTTATCGAATTAGTTTTGGAATTAGGTTTTAGGTTCAGGTTTACATTTATGTTTACGTTAGGGTTTACGGTTTTAGGGTTCGGATTAACCAACATCTCTATTTACTGACTGCAACTATGACGCCACTCTCTGCAAAGTAGGTTTAGGTAAACGGTTTAGGGTTTAGGTCTTGCTCTATGTTTAGTTTTAGGTTTTATGGCTTAGGGTTAGGGTTTAAGTTAAGGTTAGGGGGTTCCAGGGTTTAGTTCATGTTTAGGCTAGGGTTTAGGCTTAGTTCGATTTTAAGTTTTAGGGTTTAGGGTTTTGGTTTTGGTTTAGGGTTAGGGTTAGCCTTTTCAGATCAACTGTTGACTGCTCAAAAATCCAAACTACTTGTAAAAAAATAACAAAAAAATTCTAAAAATCCAAACTACTACAGTTCGAGGTTTTAGGTTAAGGTTTACGTTTATGTTCAGGTTAGGGTTTACGCTTTAGGTTTAGGTTTAGGGTTAGCTTTTTCAGATCGACTCGATAAAAGGCAACTGCAATGATGCGTCCACCATTTAGTTACATGCTTTATGAGAAGGACTTTGCTACCGGTGTGGATCTCGACGACTAGGCCGCTACCCCAGTTGATTGCCTGTGGCAGATCAACTGGACTCCACTACTTCTTTTTGTCTTCCACTGTGTTTCTTTATTGTTGGCTTGTAAGCCTCTTTTGTAATAAACTCTGTTGATTATTAATAAAGTTGTGATATGAATTTGTTACCATATTTGTTTACTGTGTGAACTAGCTAATGATCATGGGACTAGTTCAGAAATGCACAGAGGATTTGGGAGTGTTAATCCCAGGTCCTTACAAAGTGGTATCAGATCCATATCGACTGTAGGTCGTGATCTAGTTAGAATGGCTGTTAGTTGAAAACTTCCAAACTTATTTTATATAACAAGAAAAATAAATTATTCTCTCCTCATCTTGGTCATCTATCTATCTTCGCTTCTTCATAGCAATTCTTTCTTACCTAATTCTTTCTTCACCATTTTATAATGTTAAATGGATCCTCTTTCCATTGGAAATTTCTATAGATGGTCAACACGTTCTTAACCCTTACGTTCAAGACCACAAGACATGAAGCTGTCAAGGAAGCATCGTCATCAACGATCGTGAGCAAAAGATACGATGTCAGCCCAACCATATAGTCTAAGTTTGCCAAGACTCATTTTGTGCATTGAGTCGTTGCACCAGATTAAGAGTCTCAGTCGATAGAACATTGTGTTAAGTGTTTCTGAAAAGCTTTTCAGTTGGTTCTTTCGTTTGGGAGTGTTGTTTTGCTCTATCCCCTTAGTTCTTCTTATTTGTCTCTTCCCTATCCTTTGTCTCCTTCCCTAAACTCTCTGGGGTAACCAACAGATGGTGAACACTCGTCACTCTGGAAATGGAACCAACGCCAACAATGATGGAAGCGCTCCAATCAATGGATCAGAATGGCAGGAAATGATGACCAATCAGAACCGTCTGATCGAACTGCTTTCTCAGTCCATCAACAACAATCAAGCTCGACAAGCTACAACTTTCCAAGCTCCACCTCCACCACCCCAAAGGACCAGCATGTCAGAATTCATGAGGATGCGTCCACCAACTTTTTCAAGCAGCACAGAGCCCATGGATGTAGATGATTGGCTCCGGGCAGTAAGAAGTTGGATATTGCTCAGTCCACCGATCGTGAGAGGGTGTTGTTCGCCTCACACCAACTCATGGGTCCAGCTTCCGAATGGTGGGACAACTTCAGTATCTCGCATGCAGATGCTCAAGCCATCACCTGAAATGAATTTGTGCTAGCTTTCCGCCATGCACATATTCCTTCCGGAATGATGACCCTCAAGAAGAAGGAATTTCATTAACTGCGCCAAGGCAACCGCTCTGTGAATGAGTACCTGCACAAGTTCAATCTACTAGCACGGTATGCACCTAAAGATGTTGCAAAGGATGAAGACAAGCAGGAAAGATTCCTAGAAGGACTCAATGATGATTTGTCTGTACAACTGATTTCCCAAGATTATACTGACTTCTAGCAGCTAGTCAACAAGGCGATTCGTCAAGAAGGCAAGCATCAGGAGATGGAGAACCGTAAGAGAAGAATGACTGCACAGAAGTTCAACCCTGGATGTTTTCCTAAAGCTCAAGGGACCACATCATATCAAGTCAAATCCCAGCCAACAGCAGACAACCCAGTCAACTTGGAGTCCTCCAACACAACTAATGGTTACCAGCCACAAAAGGATCCCTCCTATGTGGCCAGCATCACGTGCTTCAACTGCTATGAGATTGTGCATTTTGCCAATAAATATCCCAAGAAACAGCAGGCAGCGAGTCCAGCCAACACTGAAGTTCCAAAAGTCAACACCATGCAAGCAAACAGGAAGCCGCAGAATTCTGGACGAGGACGTCTGTACAATGTCACAGCTCAGGCCCCGTCTGATGAGGAACAGGATGCAGACGACGACAACTCCAACTGAAAACCATGTATCCCTAGCTTTCTTTCTAGCCACTCCGAATCTCGGGGACTAGATTCCTTTTAAGGGGGGTAGTTTGTAACATCCCAAAGTGCTGTTACCAAAATAAAATAAATAAAGTTAATATTTTGTTGGATTTTCTGAAATTTGAAAGAGTTCTATTGCTTTATTTGAAATTCTAAAATTTTAAAAGTCAAAAGTAAAATTTATTTGAAGTTCTTGAAGTGTTATTTGATTTTAATTGAAAAATAAAAATTTAACTAGTTTATAGAATTTTCTGGAATTTTAAAAGCTTTTTCCTAAATCTTTTAAAGCCAAAATAATTTATTTTCAAAATTAAAAGCCAATTATAAGTTGGAACTATTTTATTTAAGTCTTTTATTTAAGTCCAAAATACCTCAGAGAATTTCTGTGAATTTTTCTAGAATTTTTGGATAGAATTTGCTATTTTCTAAAGCTAAAATGAATTACCAGAATTGTTTTAATCAGTAAAGCATTTAAAATCATAAAACAGTTCTCGGCCCGAAACCCTAGCTCGGCCCACTCCCATTTCACGCGCGCGCGACCCGTCTTGCCCAGCTTCCCCGCGTGCCTACCCATCCACCCCCACCATCCGATTTGGATCGGACGGTCAACAAACCTCCACGCCACCACCTCCTCCCCGCCGTCGGATCACAATCCGACGGCCCACGCCTTTCTTCCCCTGCCCCTTCTTCCTCGTGCAGCCGCACCATACCCGCTGTCATTAGCGCGCCACTGGAGCTCAATTATCACCGTGTTTTCGTGCGCATTGAACCCCCCTCATCACGCCGCGCCCGTCCCCGCCCGTTGCCCCTCCATCACGCATGAAATCATCGGGATTTCGCCATGGCCGCCGTGATCCCCGCCGCCGATCTCCCGCCCCTGGCCTCCTCTAGCGCCTATAAAGGGAGCACCGGGTAGCCCCTTCCACCCTCATTCCAACCCCACCACCCGCTCTTCCTCTCTCGCCCTCTTTTGGCCGGAATTCACAATTCCATCGCCACCGGCCGCGACTCACTCCGCCGCCTCTAGCGCCGCCTCCAAGCTTCCCCGGTCACCTTCGCCTCCACTGCCGGCACCGCCTCGTCGCGGCGCACCCCGTGCGCACGCTAGCATCGTCAGAGAGCCACCCGAACACCGCTACCTCGTTGACCCCGACATCGCCATCGCCTAGCTCCTCGCCGCCGCCTCAGGTGACCCAACCGTGCGCCCTCAACTCCCCGCACTCTCCTCTATCCACCTGTACCCTCGCCGTAGGCTATCTCGTCGCTGAGCCGCCGCCGGCCTTGTGTCAACGCGGCACCGCCACGTAGGTGCCACCCGTGCGCCACCTCGAAAAAATTGCCCTCGTGGCATCCTCAGTCGGCCGGTCGGCGCCACGCAGTGCATCGCGCCGCCACTCACTTCCCAAAGACAGAGCCAAAGTCCCATGGACTTGGTCCATATGAACCGTGTCTATGTCACGTGGGGCCCGCATGCCAGAATTTTATTTAAAATCCTTTAATTCGAAAAATCTCAGTGCTGATGTCACCCTTGCGCCATAAATGGATTTTCCTTTAGAAAAATAATTCGGGAAAATCCAATTTCATCATTTTATGTAATTCCAATCTTCCAAAGTCCATATCTTTTGCATCCGAACTCCGATTGAGTCCATTCAAATTTGTAAATTTATATAAAATTGAGATCTAGCCAACTAAACCAAAATTATTTAATTTGGAGTTCATTTGAGTTGTTATTTGAATTTTATTTGAATTTGGCTTATTTCGCAATTAGATTTCAACGACTTCGGAGAGTCACATTTCGACGCCAGTTGAAGAGCTTATAAGAGGATTGATTTTGACTATATGATCATGGTGATTGTACACTTGGACTTCCTGAAGAAAGTACTTGTGAGTACTAGGTGACCTATTAAGGAAAACAACATCACCTCAGTACCAGGTGATCCTTTAAGGAAAACAACATCACCTCATCAAGCAAGGTAAGTTATACCCTTGATCATATTGATCCCAATTACTTTAAAGTTATTTTTAGTTTTTAAATTACTTAATGCATGCATATGTTTATACAACTATTTTAATTCCCTGTTTTAATTGCCTAGTTATTCCAATTTTTCCTGGTGTGGCCAATTTGAATGTTGAACATGAATACCTTATCAACATCAGACAAAATGATATTAAAATTAATCATATGCTTAGCCAATGCTTAGATCAAATCTTGTATTTAGGAAGTTTTAGCCAAATCTTCCAAATTTGATTTAAATTGGATCTGTGGTATTGTTTTACCATAAAAGGTTTATAAAATACTTTTACTTAGAAAATAAAATAAAAATGGGTTTGGACTTATGGCGGACAGTTAGTCCAAAGGAAGTGAAACCTTAGCGGGCATAACTACTTTGGAATGGAGCATTGTAAAGGCCTCGTGATAATCACTTAGTCGCACACCTAGGGAAGTGTGTGAGCGGACAGTACAAGTTGATTATCTCTTGTGGGTAAAGTTGTACAACCTCTGCAGAGTATAAAACTATTCGAATAGCTGTGTCCACGGTTATGGACATGCTAGCAGAACTGCTCAAAGTTAGACTTTGGTTTTGTTTTCAAATAACGTTATAAGATGATTTTGGATTTCTACCCAATCGAGAAATTTGGGCAGGTAGCCTTGTGATAGGAGGGTATCCTTCACCATTCATGTGTGAATGTTATCTGACTATAAAATTGAGAATTTATAAAATGAATTTTAGTTATAGAATAACTGCTTTGGAACTTAGTACAAGTATTTTTAAAAAATGCTGCTTTATGCAAATCAACCAATAAGCCATACTTTGTTACAACCATGTATGCATGCCATTCTGTTATTTAACGGGTGTAACTTGCGACCACGGTAGTTGTGCTCATACTTGCTTTATGCAAATAAAATTTCAGAGGAGAAGGACTTTGCTACCGGTGTGGATCTCGACGACTAGGCCGCTACCCCAGTCGATTGCCTGTGGCAGATCAGCTGGACTCCACTACTTGTTTTCGTCTTCCGCTGTGTTTCTTTATTGTTGGCTTGTAAGCCTCTTTTGTAATAAACTCTGTTGATTATTAATAAAGTTATGATAAGAATATGTTACCATATTTGTTTACTGTGTGAACTAGCGACTTGTGATATCCCGTTTCTGTTTTGGAAGGTTACCAGTGCGATTTCTATTCGAATTCGTATTTAAAAGAGTTTTTCGGCGTTTCGCCTGTTCTTCCAATTTTGGGTCTAGGCCTTTGGCCAGCAGGCCCAAGAGGGGGGGGTCTTTTGGGCTTTAAAGGGGCAGCCGTGAGGTCCAAGAGGGGGCAGCCGCAAGGCCTTTGGGGGGCCCACAGGCCCATTAACTGGCCGGCCAAAGGGGGGTGCACAAACCCTAGCACCCCCACCTCTCCCCTGTACCCCTCCCTCCTGTGGCCGCCGCCCCTATCCCTCCCTCTCCCCTGTGCCCCTGCCTCCTCCTCCTCTTGGCGCCTCCCCCCATTGGTGCTGCACCTCCCTACCTCTTGGAGCCATCTCCCTCCTAGTGCTGAACCGCCCTACCGCTAGTTTTTGCAAATGAAGGAGAGGGGTTTTGCGGGGCTGCTGTTCAAGAAGGAGAGGATCTTCTTCGAGGATTCTACGTCATCTCCCTGGGTGTTCTCAAGGGTAACGAATGTCGTTTTTGTTGTTGGGTTAATAGTAGAGGTGAATTTGATTAGGTTTGATCGGATCAAGTTCTGTCTGCTGTAAATTCAATTCTGTCCAGTTTCTTGCGCGGCCTGTTTTGTGTGCTTAGATGCAGAATTAGAGATTTTGATCTCCTAGAGTTATTTAGATAATGTTCTTAGCTTTCGGTAGTCACCAAGAACACCTAATTCCGACGTACGGATCAAAAGTTATGATCATTTTAGTTTCTGCTGTCCAGAATTCTGATGGGATTTACCTTTTAAGTTGTCTCCTAAAATATGTTTAGGTTAATGGATGAATCAGGGTTTTCTCTCAACTAGGTTATTGTAGATAATTTCATAAATTTTCTGGATTAGTAAAGAACCTTCAATTCGAAGTTGTAGATTAAAAGTTATGCGCTATTTAGTACTGCTGTCATAATTGCTTAGGCAGTTTCTGTTCTGATATTTCATCTAACTGTTAGCAAATTAAATTGGCTGAATTGGGTTATCTTGTCAACTAGAACATTGTAGATATGTCAGTTAAGAAGCCATAGAAACTGGTCTCACCTCATTCCGAGTTCCAGATCAATAGATATGATTTTTACCGTGCTGCTGTCCAGTTTCGGTTTGTGCTTGAGTTGTCAGTTTTCATATTAGAGTTTGTAGTTGAATCTTGAGTCACCGAGGAAGCGTTGTAGGACGGTATCAAGAAGTGTAGTGTGCAATGTGTTCTTATTTCTATTTCTTAATTTTTTAGGGGGCGAACCTTCGTGTTTAGGAGCACCGTCGTTACCTACTGACGCGTCGCAACGTAGAAGGCAAGTACTTTGCTTAAATGATTGTGATTGATGAATGCTTAAATGTTCATGTTTTGGTATCTTATGATACATGAGAAGGTGAAATGTCTATGTTCGCTCATATGTGCTGATTCCATGGTTGGAGATGATGTCTTTCATTGTCCATATTTCATTTCATGCATCCATTATTCATGTTTTATCCATGGGAGTGGATTGTAAGTCCCACCATTCCAATGTGGGCAGATTTGGACATTGTCATATCCCGTCCACGGGAGTGGATTGAAAGACCCATCAATTCCAGTATGGGCATGTAAGACCCATCAATTCCAGTATGGACAGCTTTGGACACCTATATGAAACGTTCTTCATACGGGACTTGGATCCCCGCACTTTTGTTAAGGTGCGGGCTTAAGTGAACACCAACAGATGTGTCACTAGCTATACCGATATAAGCATGTGTGCAGTCCATCCTTGATTAAGTTCATTCATATCATGCATTCTTAAATATTCATTCGCGGTATGTTCAGAAATTGTGAAGAGGTTGTCTAGTCCATATTGGTTGTCTATTTGTGTATTCAATGTACTTGCTGAGTCGTAGACTCACTTTTTCTTTGTTTGTTTATTTTAGGTGAACGTGATGATGAGTCTCTTGGGAGGGAGTAGACATGCACCACCCACACAGTTCACGTTACATCTGTTTCAACAAAAGAATTGTTACCTTCTTTCATTCGCTAATTGTTGGATTGTAATAAATAAATTTAGTCTTGAATGGAACCTTATTTAACGTTGAGTTTGCTTAAATAACTGTTTATGTTCATTGATTATTCATTGATAAGATATCGTAGCGGATCCAATATTACATTCCTGTTTATGTTCCAATTGTTGATAGTCTGTTTAGCTTAGTTAATGAAGTGTTGTTGAAATTCATTCCACTGATTGGTTTTTTATTAGGTCTTTAGGTAGCATCTTGGCTTCCAAATAGCCAGGGTGTTACACTACTGATCATGGGACTAGTTTAGAAATGCACAGAGGATTTGGGAGTGTTAATCCCAGGTCCTTACATTCACAAGATGATGATTATTTAGAACATTGGGTGATAATTTGTTAAAACAAGCCGTAGCTTGCACCATCACAGAAAATTGGATGGTTAAGATCTTTTGTTCTTCTGATTAATATGAGAATTTCTAGTGTTTTTATCTCCCAGGATTAACGTAAGGGCTCCTAAAGAAGCCTCCAATTAATATAGATAGATTGTAGATGACAACTTTGAGTTCAACAGATGGTAATTTTTCACTTTTTACAAACTCACAAACAGATGGTAATTCGACTTAGCGTGGTAATTTGTTAAAACTACAGATGGTAACTCTGGGTTCAACTGATGGTAATTTTTTAGCGTTTACAAACTCAAAAACTGATAGTAATATTCGACTTAGTGTGGTAATTTATTAAAACTGTAGATGATAACTTAAGGTCCAACTGATGGTAATTCTCGAATGTTTACAAATTCATGATAATATTCGACTAAGAGTGGTAATATTTCTTTAAACTGCACATACTATATTCGGTAATTTTTGACTAATGATATTTTTTTGAACTTTTATAAACTCACGAACTAATTGTAATATTCGAGTTACCGTGGTATGTTTTTAAAACTGGAGATGGTAACCCAGGGCCCAACTGATGGTTATTTGTAAATTTTTACAAATTGATGGTAATATTCGACATTGGGTGGTAATTAGTTAATGTAATATCCCATTTAATTACCAAGGCATAGAGATCAACAATTTGGAATTTAGGAATTTAAAATTGAGAATTTAGGATTTGGAGAAAGAAGTGGGCTGCCAGCCAATAGCCCAAGGGGGAGTCGGCCACTAGGCCCAAGCCCATGTCGAGTTCTTGTTGAACTTGGGAGGGGGGCTGCTGCTGTGTTGTAGAGGAGAAGCGAGGACATGGAGGCGAATGGAGAAGGATCATGTGACAACCCTAAACATTTATGAATTTGAGATTGTTTAAAAATGTGATGTTTTAAAAACTTTTTATTTCGTTCTGCTGATATTCGAGTTTTTGGGATGTTATTTGAATTTTCATCATAATTCAAATTTAGGAAAATAAATTAACCCAATGCACATCGGGTATATTCAAGAAATCTAAAAATTAATCAAATTGATATTCGCAAATGAATTACAAAATCAGAAAGATAAGTTGGAATTTGAAAAACAAAAGTGAATCCAAAGCTGAGCTAAGGAAAGTAAATATAAATCCCTCAGATCGGTTGGGCCGAAACCTAGGCTGGCCCATTCCTTCTCCCTTTCCCCTGCCCAAACTCCACGCTAGCCTTCCTCGGCACCCTCGCCATGCACCGGCCGCGCCCTGCTGCCCTGCTCCCATGCCGCCGACAGTACCTAGCGTCAGCATCGTCGGCGCCATAGTGCTGGCAAGTTGGCTGCCTGTCCTCATCACCATCCCCACCACAGCGCCGTCGAGGGGACACCACCCAAGCCCCGATCACGATGTGCCCACACCCTGGCCCTCCTCGCACCACTACAGCCACGCTGCCATCCCGTCGACACAGCACGACCAACCTGGCCTCACACCACGTAGCCTCACCAACACGCGTGAGCTCCTTTGCTCCCATATAATCTATGCTCCGCAATTGCCGCAATGCCTTCTACATTCCTCCTCGCCCCCATCCTTTTCATCCGTTAGGACCAACGGGAACGGCATCATCTCCCCCTGTTCCCGGCCACCATGTTCGCCGAGACCCTCCAGGTGCACGGTTGGGTAATTATTGCTGCCACTGTGTCCTTCAACCTCGCCTCGATGTCCTCTCCCCGTTCCTAACCTTCATACCCTCTCCCTCACTCGGAATCAGCAGAACGACCACGCCACCATCACCGTCCCCGAAATCGGCCACCGCCCAGCTCAACGCTCTGGCCAAACCGACGAGCTCCTCCGCCGAACCAGTGCGTCACGGAGTGTTCTAGGCTTGAAGGAAGTTTTCACCTCAAGCAATTTTGCCCCTCCTCCTCCGGAGCACCGCGCACCGCCTTCATCCCCGACTACAGCCGAAAGATCTTTTCGCTGCCGCCAATACTCCACCTACTAAGCCCCCTTCAATTCCTCACCTCGGAAGCATCCCTAGACTCCCTTCTATCGCTTCCCACCACTCGTTCTTCCTCTCCCTGTAACAACCCAAGTTTGGAGTGTTTTTGAGGCATCTAAAAATAAAAATAACCATTTGAATTTTCTTGGTTAAGTTAAAGCTAAATTTGAATTTTTAGAAATTCAAATCATTTAATGTGAATAATCTAAACTTTAATTAAATTCAAAACCATTTTATTTCAGTTCCTTGAGTTCCAGAGTATTTTCTGGAATTTTCTAGGGATTTTTGGGGTTTATTTGCTATTTCTTTGAGCTCGGTTTGCTTTAATTCAATTTCTAAAATTCGAATATTCCTTTTTTCCAGATTCTTTCCTTCGGGCCACTTTTCCTTTCTTTCCCGGGCTTTTTCCTTTTTCCTGGCCCAGCCACGCTCACCTGTTTTCCTTTTCTTCCGCGCGCAGCCTAGCCTAGCCCAGCCACTAGCCTCTTCCTCCTCTCTCAGACTTGTGGGCCTCGCCTGTCAGCTGCCACCTCTTCCTTCTCCCTTCCTCCATGCGCACAATGCTACGCCCGTGTCTGAGCCGGCTATGTTGTCTCTGCCGTTTCCTTCTCCAATCCTCCCATCCCAACCGTATTAAAGCGCCGCTCTCACGTCAAAATCCTTGCGCCCTCCTCCTCTCCCAAATCCCCAAACCGTTGTCACCAGAATAGCTGTCGTCTCGCCGATTGAAGCTCGAGAAGCCGTAGGCCGCTGAAGGTCGATTCTATCACCATCCGTGCTCCTCTAGTCATGCCTTCGCCACCATTAAGTTCACCATCTCGGATTCTTTGTGGTGCTCGCCTCCTCTTTGCCCGAGCCTCTCCGAGCTGCCGTCGCCTCCTTCTTCCCCATAGCTGGCCGCTGCCTCCACACCCGATCTCGTTGCCGGTGAGTCCCTTTGCTCTTTTGTGCATGTCATGTTGCGTTCCTGAGTCCCCTCTTCCGATCCCCTCTCTTCCCGTCATTTCTCCATTGTTGAGGTGCCCCGCCGCCATCATTCTTTGACTCCTTCGCCGGCCATCATCGCGCTGCGACTCTCGTTGTCCTTCGGCTGCCCCAACTGACCTGGTGTGATCCTGTCGCTGTCACCATGTAATACCCCAAAAGTATTTGAAAGGACTTCCGGGAGAGATTTAATTTTGAGTTAAAGGATTAACTGTTTAGAAGTCGATTTAGGAGGCGAACCTTTTGGGAGTTAATTAATTAAGCAACCAGCGAGGGGGGTTTTCGCATTTGCTAAGACAACCTGGGCCCCGGGCTACCGCCGGGAGGCCCATTAGTGGGCTGGCCGGCCAAGGCCCAAGAGGGGGGGGGCGGCACAAACCCTATCCTCCTCCTCCAAGCCGCAGCCTCCCTTCCCCTTTCCTCCCCCAACCGGCCGCCACTTTTCCCCACCACCTCCCTGCCTCCCCTCCACACCTCCTTGCGCACCTCCCCACCTCCTCCACCTCCATTGCTGCTGGCCAAAAGGAAGGAGAAGCTCCATTGCAGCCGGCCAAGGAGGAAAAGAAGGGAAAAGAAGAGAAGGGAGAAGAAGAGGAGAAGAGAAGGAAGAGAGGAGAAGGAGGATCGTCTTCGGGGGTTTGTTCGTCGTCGTCCAGCACGTCGTCAAGGGTAACGACGGGTTTCTTGCGTTGAGTGATAGTCATTAGAAGCATTTGCTAGTAGATCGATTGCATCGGTTAATTTCTGTTCTCTGTCCAATTTTGTCCAGTAGCTTGCGCGGCCGATTTCATGTGGTTAGAAGCAGAATTAGGAGTTTGGATCTCCTAGAGAGTTGTAGATTATGTTCTTAGCTTTCAGTGGCCACCAAGATCACCCAAATCTGATTAACGGTCAGGAAGTTATGAATTTTTTAGTATCGCTGCTCTGTTATCCTGTCAGTTTTGAACAGTCTGTAGAAAATGGGATGAATCTGCTAGTTAAGGTCAAAATCAGAGGACCTCAATATAACGAAAAATGTGGGTAATTTCTATACCTTTTCATAGAGATAAAGAACACGAGATTTGGACTTTCGTAGCAAAAGTTATGGTGGTTTTAGCGTACTGTCCAGAGAACCCGACGAGAATTCTGTTGTCTGATGATTGGTTTGATAGGGGAAGTTAATGATAGAATCAAAAGGGCTCCCCAACTAGGTTTATTTAGGTAATTCAATTACCTTTTCAGAAAGTCTAAGAGCATCTTAATTGGACTTCTGAGGAGAAAGTTATGTATTTTAGAATTTGGCTGTTTTCAGTGAGCACAAAACGATCGCTAGAAATTGGAGGTTTTGTTAGCGCTTGGGAATTTAGTGAGATCAACTGTGTTGCTATTTATGATTTTGGTCAGTATGCTGGTCTTAGATTGGGGTTATCTTTATGTTCGGTGGGAGCGTGATCCCAGGGGCAGCGCCTCTTCGCGGCCCACCGTTCTCGCACGGTTAAGGCAAGTATTCGGGCTATTGTATATTTATGCTTGTATGCCGTGACTGTTTGTGTTGTGCTCATAATAGCTATGCATGGATGTTATGGTTATGAGTTCCAATTTATCTTGGTGAATGCAAGTGCACTGTTTGTTAAATGGGTGTGATTGATTAGCTATGTCTGTGTGCTTTTTGATATAAGGTTGCATAGCAAGATGGTTTACTTGATGATTGTTTAAGTATGGTGATTGCTCAAATTATGCTTATGCTTTACTGTGGTACAATGTTGTTGTCTTTTGATAAGATTGATGATGAATAAGAGATGAGCATATGCATATTGAGAACATGTTGGGGCTTGGTCACGCGGTGACCAAGCATGTTTCCCTTTGAGATTCCCGTCATGAATGTGACGGGCCCGAGATCCCCTCACTCGTGGAGTGTGGGCTTGAGGTCCCCCTTACTTGCGGAGTAACGGGCAATTGGTCCCTGTGCGTGCGCGCACAGGCATGGGTATGCAGCGACGGTTGCATACTCTGCATTACCGGTGTAATGCACACAGAAAGTTAAAGATAAAGGATCCTTGAGCATTGCATTGGTTGCATTTCACAAGTTAAAAAGGCTATGTTTAGTGTTGTGTTATTGTGGATCATTGATGCTATGTTTGTGTTCTTGTTTATAGCCTTGTTGATACTTGCTGAGTCTTTGGGCTCACTCTTGCCTTAATGTGTTTTAGGTACCAATGGCAGGATCGACATGAATGGGAGGGAATAGAGGATGGATGCACTCACTACCTCACACTCTTAAGGCGTTTACCACTTAGCTACAATTTTAGAAATAAATAAACTGATGATTATCACTCATAGATCGGTTTGGTTGAGTAACTGTTTAATTTTAATAATGAGATTGCCAGGTCTTGGTATGTTCAATTGATTATCAAGCTTGATTATGAGAATTTTGTTAAATGCTATCATTTATCGTTGAACTCTCGGTATAGCTGATTAAACAAAGGAGACTCTGTCAAAAAAATTTGTAGATTGGGCTAGATGAGTTTATTTCCAGCAGCATTCCAGGCTCTTTGAGAGTTGGGGTGTTACACACCATCAACAACCTTGTGCTCTCCTTGGTCTTTGTTGGGCGCCCTTGTTTCACTGAATCCGCCACGAGCCTCATCATCGTTCTCGCCGTGCCACTGCCACCCAAGGAATCCCCAAAGCCCTGGGGTTCCATTTTTGACCTCGTCGGCCATAATCTCAACACTGCCCGCCATCGCCACCGCTTGCCCGAACCGCCGAAGCTGTTCCTCTGTTCTTTCTCTTAGTGTTCTAACTTCTCTCTCGCTTACATGTGGGTCCCATATGTTAGCCTCTCTTTGTGTCACCTCGGTCCCACCTATCATTCACTACCTTTCTCTCTCTTTCACTTACGAGTGGGCCCCACTTGTCAATCTTTTCCTTTTTCTTTTCAGCCGAAGGAATATTTTTTGGAATATTGTTTTGTTTTTCTCTCTTTTTTCTTGCCGACAAATCTTCTGAGAGTTTGTTCTCCTTTGTTCGAACTCCAATTCAGTTCATTCAAGCTCCAAAATTCCTATAAAATTGAGATCTTTCTTTTGGAGTTGGTTAAGCTATTATTTGAATTTATTTGATTTTCTTTGGGATTTATTTGTGCTCGCCTGTTGTTTTCTCTCTCGTTTAGATGATCTGTTTCAAGGAGCTAGAGTAAAAGCATGTTTTGAAGATCCAAGTGTGGTAACTGATTAAAGCCAAGGCATGTCAAAATCTATTAATCATATTGAACCGATGTTTTCAAAAGTATTTCGTTTTATATTAAATTTCGTGGTAGCTTTATATCAAATGCTTTTGGGGATAGTTAACCACCTATTTGTCATTATGCCTCTATTGATTATTTGAATACCTTGTATCATTTATCACCATAGGATGGTCATTTTTAATTGAACATATTTGTACCACCAACATGGGTATCGTAGAGATGCTTAGTCATGCATAGTTGTACGATGGTCTCATGTCACTTGTTCAATAATGTTAAATTTGACTTAATGAGATACGGAATTGTGGTGAGTAGCTACTGTTGTTAAAATTTGTGTGACATGGCAGGGCATGTCATTGGTCTTGGTTGAACAAAATGATTTCTGCTCAGGCGAGCGATCGTGCAGTAAAGGGGTTGCGGGTAGCACATTGTTGGGTTGTAGTAGACTCGCCTTAGTAATTGTCAAGGATTTAATCTTGTGCGCCATTATTGAACTGGGCCATATCGTACAATTACTTTTCTAGTACGGGACGGACCTGGCTAAGTAATTAGCAATGTCTCAATTTTGGCTTTTTCTTGGAAGCATGAGTTACAAGATAGATGTATACTCACAATAGCGCAAGCGGGGCGGGCCCTATCTAGTTGGAAAGACATTCAATGCTGAAGCCTTAGTAGGTAGAATTGGGTTAAGAAGGAGCTTTGTAAAGGCCTTATGATGATCACCTAGTTGCATACCTATAGAAGTGTGGTTAGACACTTTAAGTTGATTTATCTTTTATCGGTAAAGCTGTGCAACCTCTATAGAGTTAAAACTATTTTAATAGTTATGTCCCCAGTTATAGACAATACTCGGGGATTTCATATGAGAGATATAGTTTTTATAAAAATATGTCGGAGTATGAATGGGGAGTTCACTTAGTGAATATGATGTTCGCTCTATGGATGAGATGTTCACTTGGTGGTTTGGTTGGGAAGTGAATGGGAAGTTCACTGGTTATTTCAAAGAAATTGTTTATTCTATTTACTTATTGTCTTTTATATTACACATTGCAATCTATTTACTACTACTTTCTGCAAAAGAACCATATTAATTGCATACTATTTCCTACGACTTGCTGAGGACTTTATGTAGTCACGACTTTAAACTTTGCATTCTCAGTTGAAGAAAGTCAAGCTGTCCAAGAGTTCTACGAAGAGGAGTTCTTTGAAGGTTTTACGAATAAGGATGTGTTTTCCACTCGATTGGCTGTGGGCATGTTAATTTGCCTTTTCAAGTTTCAGATCTGCTCTAAGAGTTTATTTGTTTCTTTAGCCCTGTGTGGCAATTTAAGTAATCATTGACCATAAGGTCCAGTTATTACTACTATTTTTTTTTGAGATCTTTTTAGTTAAATCGATAAATGCATGGTATTTCATCAATGTTTTACTGTGTGATCTAGCTACTGATCTAGAACTAGTTCAGAATACACAGAGGGTTGTCAGATGTGTAAATCTTGGTCTCGAGAAAGGTGGTATCTAAGCTATATCGACTGTAGGGCGCAACCTTACTTAGCATTGTCATTTTGGTCAAAAGCTTCAAAACTTATTTTCTAAATCAAATTAAGTAATTTGGCTTGAGTAGTTGTTGTTTTCTCATTTCAGTCTATTCTATTCTTTTCTCATATTGTTCTGGAGATCTTGTCTCTTGTCTTTGCTGAATTTTGCTTTACAATCTTAATTTGACCTTCTTGTCTCTTTAATTTATTTATATGGCTTGAGTGTTTTGTGATCAAAGGAGAGATTGGCCTGGTGTTCTTTAGTGTTTGTTGCAGTGCTTGGGAACAAGCAGGTGTCTGACTTATTTCACTAAGGAAGAGAAAGTGAAGAGGCACAATATTGGATTCAAAACGAGTGTGTACTTCATCGTGAGGATTGGAAGTCGAATCCGTCATCACAGTATGAAGAGTCACAACGAGCTTGTGGATTTGTCAGTAATTACAGTTGCCAGTAAAGCTATTCAAAGCATTTCCATGTTGCATAAGATCAGTTTGTCCAAGCTTATTCAGAAGTATATGATGCAAGTAGCATCAATGCCAGTTGTTCCTGAATCAAAAGAAGTGTTTGGAGAATTTTCTGTTCCATCGCCAGTTTCATGCCGTTACCTACTACTCTACCTAGTCCTGAAGAAAGGCATCGAATCTCTAGCAATCATTAGGAGTATATTCGTCGTTTTGTTCCAGCTATTTCTCAAGAGTCTCCATCGTCTTCGCTAGTAGTTCGCAATTCATGGGTGTTCTACAACGACTCGGAGCAGGTGTTTGAAGAGTCTTTGTTGTCTAGTCTAGAGTGGGAGCCGTCAGATTAGAGTTTGTAACATCCCGATTTTCTGAGCCTTTTTGAAAATTTTCAAAAATAAAAAGAACCATTTGGTTTTCTTGAAGTTCTACAGCTTAACTTGAGATTTTCAAAACTTGAAAGTGTTTAAAATGACTAAATCAAACTTCAACTAATCTAAAGTCTGGTTTATTTGGATTTGGTTGATTTTTGGTGTTGTCACCCCCTTCTCTGCTCGTCCCGTTTTCCCCTTGTCTCTGTTCAAACCACTCGTTGGTTTGGACCTCCCTCTTATTTGGACATGCCCATATGTCCAGACCTTCTTTGTGTTTGGACCTCCCTCCTAGTCCAGACCTTCCTTCGGTTCTGACCTCCCCTTGGGTCACGACCACCCCTAGCTCTTCTTAAGCTCGAGTTTGTGTTTCAAGGATCCTTGTTGTCCATAATTTAAATTCAGGTTTGAATTCCTCCCTTCCTGGTTTCTACCCTTTTTTCTTTTGAACCGTCCTTCCTCTTAGTCATGACCTCCTCTTAGGCCAACACCTCCTTCCCGTTTGGACCTCCCTCTTAGCCGCTTCAGCATGCCAATCCAACCTCCTGTGCCCTCCTCTGGTCTGGATCATCCGATCGTGTTGGATGGTCAGATCTTGTTATCACTTCCAGACGGTCCGAACGTCCCCAAACGTTGTGGATCGCCCGATTGTGTTGAACGGTTAGATCTCGTCCTAATCTCCGGATGGTCCCAACGTCCCCGATCGTTTTGCACCGTTCGATCCAAATCGGACAGCTCCCTCCTTGTAACCCCCTTAGGACCTTCTTGCCCTCTAGACCTCCGCCCCTGCGGGACATCGTGGTCTTTTTGCAAATACCACCCTCTTGGTCAAGACCACCCCTCGTGGTCACGATCTCTGGTCTTTTGTAAAGACCACCCTCGGTGGTCGCAACCGCTCTTTTGCAAAGATGACCCTCTCCGTCGCAACCCTGTCTTTCGCAAAGACCACCTCCTCCTTTGGACCTCCTCCCGCAGGATCTCCTCCCGTGACCACCCTTGTCGGTTAGACCTCTCTCATGGTCACAACCTTTTCCCCTTGACCTGGACCATCCTCTTTGTTTGAGCTAGTCCTGCTCACGTTCCCCTTTTTGCACGTTTGTTGCAGAAGTCTGTGTGCATTTAATGCTGTTGCATCGCATCAAGTGCTGTCACCTTTGTCACCCCTGTTGTACCCATCTCCCCCCTTGTCTCCTCCCTTACCTGCTCAAATTCCCGTGACACCTGCTCCTGTCACTCCATCCCTGCCATCTAGTTTCTTCCCCCTATAATAGCGCACTAGGGATTCTTTTTCCCTTTTCACTCGATTCGTTTGCACCTCAACACTTCCTCTTCTGCTCCTGTCCCGCAGCTTTCCACCGTTGGACCTCCTTCTATTGGACCTGGTAGTCGAAGTCCTCCTTCGACTTCCACCTGACCTTGTGTTTCTCAAACTTCTCTGCTGAGTATTTGATTTGGAGATCATTCGAGTTGTATTTGGATCTTACTTGATTCTGGCTTACTTTCGCGTGTAGACTTCAACGTCTTCAAAAAGCCAGTTTTCAGCGCTCCTTCAGTTCTCAAAGCTTCTCCGGATCCTGGAGCCATTCCAGATCAACATCTATCTAAGCACGGCAAGTCATACCCTTGATTATATTGAATCTAGTACTTCAAATTATTTACTTTCAGTTTTGAATTACTACTACAAGCCTATTTAAACTCAGGTAATTTACATCCCTATTTTAAAGCTTTATAGATACCCCCTGTTCCTTTGTATAGCCATTCTTTGTCAATATAGACCTTATGGGGGAACTTTCCGAATGTGGTACCTTTGTGGAAGGCAGGAAGTGGAATTATTGATTTTCTTTTAGAGTGCTTGATCGCTGAGTATTGGATTATAGGACTAGTCTTTTGGAAAATGTTGCAAGCATGGTTTTGTCGGAGCTTGAATAAAAGAGATGTAATTGTGTTGATGGACTTTGGAATGACTTGATCTTTGGATATTAGTTTTACGAATGCATGATTCGAGGTTTTGATTTTAGATTTTCAAGTGTTTATGGTTCATGGATGTTTGTTGTTAGAGGTAAATTGCTGTTAGCAACCAGATCGTTGGATATTGGAGAGGACCTGTAGCTGGAGAGGTCCTGGAGAGGACGTGTAGATGAAGAGGTCCTGGTCCTGGAGAGGACCTGTAGCTGGAGAGGTCCTGGAGAGGACCTGTAGCTCGTATCTCGTCGTGGACCTCAGCATGACCGGTCGATTGTTGGATTATGATCACAGTGCGTGTGGTTTACCTACTAGTCTTGTGTCTAACAACTCAAACATTGATTTCCTCACACCTTGACACCTTAGGTAAAAGTTTAGTCGATACACTAGTATGACTATAACTTGTTGTAAAACAGTATGCTTAGTCAAAGCTTAGACCCAAAAATCTTGATTTGGGATGTTTACAGCTAAAAGACCAATTGTTGTCTAAAATATTTTAAACATGACATTGGGTTGTCGTGGGGCTTTTCAAATGCTTTGAAATCGTGGAATATCCGAAAACTGGTTTGGACTTGGGCGAATTGGAGGCTTGGATGGGTGCATGTTCATGCACGAAATCGATCCATTGCTTTTGGTCGTGGCCTAGGGTTCTTTTTGTGGTCGCCTAGGTCAGTTAAGGACCGGTCTTTGAGCCGTATCTTGCCATGCCTCACCATGCAACCACATGTCCTGAGAATGGGGAGGGGACCTGGCTAACTAATTTGCAATGTTTTCACCGTGGTCGTTCCATCCGGTTGAGGTGGCGGTCTTTCAGGACCTACTTTTATCTTCCCACTTGGCGCAAGGGGGGGCTAATTCCGGAGGGATTGTAGCCCAATGCATCGAAACCTTAGCGAGGGGTGGCTATGGTGGGACGACACATTATAAAGGTCTTGACACGTGCTCTAGACCACTTACCTACGGCAGTGAGTGGTGGTATCGACGGATGCCAGACAAACTAAAGAGGTCGTGTCGTGTGGGTAAAGCTGTACAACCTCTCCAGAGTGTGAAACTATTCGAATAGCTGTGTTCACAGTCATGGACATGCTAGCAAAGCCACTCCAAGTTAGATTTTGTTTTCAAAAGTCTTGCTTAAATATTTTGGATCTCTATCCAATGTGAAATTTTGGGCTGGAAGCCTTGTGACAGGAGGGTATCCTTCACCACTTGTGATGAATGTTATCCAAGCTGTAAAATTGAGATTTAGAAAAAGAATTCTAGTTATTGTATAATTGCCTTGAACTTAGTACTTGTATTTAGAAAGAAACATGGCTTTATGTAAATCAACTCTATAAGCCTCCTTTTGCTAATCCTTGCATGCATTAATATGTTATTGATAGGTGTGACTTGCGAGCACGGTAGTTGTGCTCACTCTTGCTTCATTTAATCATTGAGCAGGTCAGAACTTCGAAGAGATTGAGGTCCAAGATGACTAGGTTGCGCCCTCCAGCCGATTGCCTGTGGTGTATCGGGTGGACTTGTCATTTTGCCTCCATTGTGTATTTTGCTTTTGCCGGCTTGTAAGTCATCCTTGTAATCAACTCTTTTGTTATTAACAAAGTTGTGTTGCTGTTTGCCACCACTTTTGTCTGCTTTGTGAGCTAGCCGTTGATCCTTGGGACTAGTTCAGTACACAGATGACTTGGGGCTTTCCCAAATCTCACGACCTCCTCGAGTTTGGTCTCTCGACCACCCCTGAGTTGGGTCGTGGCACTTGTGGACGTCTTGGGTCTCACGACCTCCTTGGGTCCGGTCTCAAGACCTCTCCGGGTGGTCCGGCTGGACCTCCTGGGTGGTCCTGGTGGACTTTCCGGGTAGTCCTGCTAGACCTCCTGGGTGGTCCTGGTGGACTTTTCGGGTGGTCCTGGAGGACCTCTTAGGTGACCCATGGGTCAGGGCGTGACAGAGATATAGTAGCATTGTTAGATTGTTGTTGCTTTATGTCTAGAATAGTATGAAGTGTGAAATTGCTGAATACATAGCTCATTGTGATGTCTGCTAGCAAATCTGAACATCAAAGACCTACTGGATTACTTCAACCTTTGGAGGTGCCTGAATGGAAATAGGAGGAAATTGGAATGGACTTCATCACCGGTCTGCCGAGAACAAAAGCAGGATATGATTCCATCTAGGTTATTGTAGATCACTTAACAAGAGTTGCATGCTTCATCCCAGTCAAGACTACTTATTCGTGAGACAAACTAGTAGAATTGTATATGGCAAAGATAGTATGTTTGCATGGTGTACCAAAGAAGATCGTATCGGATCGAGGATCTCAGTTCACCTCAAGATTCTGGCAGAAACTGCATAGTATTCTAGGCACTAATATGAATTCTAGTATAGCTTGCCATCCTCAGACAGATCAACAAACAGAAAAGGTAAATCAAATCTTAGATGATATGTTAAGAGCTTGCGGTCTAGCAATCAAAAATAGTTGGGATCAAAGTTTGCCCTATGTAGAGTTTTCATATAACAACAGTTATCAAGCAAGTTTGCAAATATCTCCATTCAAAGCTCTTTGTGTTAGAAAATGCAGAACTCCTTTGTATTGGACTGAAGTAGGAGAAGGACAAATATTTGGGCCAGATGTCTTGAAGGAATCCAAAGAAAAAGTTAGGTCAATTCAGAAAAGCTACAGACAGCACAGATTAGGCATAAAAGTTATGCTGATAATCATCGTCGAGACTTAGCTTTTGCACCCGGAGATCATGTGTATCTGAAGGTTTCACCTCTCAAGGGAATGCGTCATTTCAGAGTAAGCAGAAAACTTGCACCAAGATATATTGGACCTTTTCCAGTTCTAGTCAGAAGAGGAGAAGTTTCCTTCAAATTGGAGCTCGCACCATAGCTATCAGATGTGCATGATGTCTTCCATGTGTCTCAATTGAAGAAGTGTCTACGAGTACCAGAGGAGAAGATGCCATTGGAAGTAATCAATCTACAAGAAGATCTCACCTACCAGGAGCAACCCATCAAAATTTTGGAAGTAGCAGAGCGTGTTACGAGAAGCAAGATCATCCGTTTCTGCAAAGTCTAGTGGAGCAATCACACTAAAGAAGAAGCCACTTGGGAGCATGAAGATGACCTGAGAGCTAAGTTTCCACACTTATTCTCTAGCCAGCCTGAATCTCAGGGTCGAGATTCCCTTTAAGGGGATAGGTTTGTAACATCCCAATTTTCAGAGCCGTTTTGAAGTTTTACAAATAAAAGGAACCATTTGCAATTTATTAGTTTAATTTAAAGCTTAATTTCAAAATTTTAGAAAATAAGAAACATTTTAATTGATTAAAATAAACTTCAATTAAATTTAAAATTGATTTATTCAATCTCTTCAAGTTCCAAGGATTTTTGTGGATTTTCTTGCTTTTTTTGAAATATATTTTGTTGTTGGATTTTTTATCGGATTTTATTTCCTTTTCTATCTTTTCTCTCTCTTCCTTCTTCTTCTTCTTCTGGAACGTTAATCTATTATCTGTCCAACTGAAACCAATAGACACCTGCCACCTCCATCCCCATTCTTTGCCCTGGAAGCTCCATTTCCAATTCTGTCAAAAGCATTATGAGCCCCTCATCATCACCCACGATCCCCAGCCATCTTATGCACGTTTCATCCCACGATAGCAATCAATTTTGCCATTTCCCATCGACGTTCTTTGTAAACCAAAAATTGTCACTTTAATCCTTGAGCGTTCCCGGGCGACTCAAGAGTTGCCTTCATGTTATAAGAGGAGCACCACGTGTCGCTTGTTCTCCTTTTTTATTTGCCCCAAACCTCACCTCCTAAATCCCCTCTAATTGCCTAGAACGCCCGACGCCATCCACCTCCTTCCCAAAGACCAGCGACAACGAAACCGCATTGATCTTCCTCTCCAGTGATCTTTTGACCAAACCAACCGTGTCACATTGTGTTCCTGATACTCCTCTTCCCATCCCTCACCTCAATTTCATTTTCTCGTCTCCGGAGTATGTTGCCACCACGAGCTCTTCTTCACTGCCGACAATAACCGTTACCGTATCTCCTCAGTCACCCCCGCGCCAAACCGACCTCACCATCATGATCCCCATGCTGTGACCTTTCCTGTGCTCCCTTCACACTCTCGTCGGACGTCGTCGTAGTGCCACCGCCCCTATGCGCCGCGGCCGCCCATGTGCCTGCCTGGCCACCGCCACCCGCCGTGCAACCACCTGCTACGACTTCCCATGGGGCCAGCGACCCATTTTGGCCGCCAACCAAAACCCTCATGCCGCCCCTCATCGCCGGCCACCGCTTTGCTTTGCACCTAGAGCTCCCCTGCCTTCTTTGTCTCTCCTCTCCATTTCTCTCTTCAATTGTTTGTGTGTCTCTTACATGTGGGGCCTAGCTATAAGCCTCCTTTTAATACTTTACGTCCTGAAAAATAAGATTCCAGGGAATATTCCCTCCCTCTTATTTTCAGGAGTCTCCATGTCCAATAAATTTTTGGACATTCGTTCTCCTTCATACGAACTCCGATTTTGTCGATTCTTGTTCCTAAATTCATAATATTTATTTTGGCGCTGATTTGATATTTTTTGGAGTTTTTTTGGATTCATTGTATTTATTTGCCTCGTTTTGCGCGTATAGAATCCGACGTTTCCGAAGCCTTCCAGGATCAATCCGCCAGAACATATGCAAACTTTGACGAAGGCAAGTTGTAGACTTTTGATCATTTTGTACCCATTTTGCAAAAATTATATTGTTTTATATCAACATGCATTGCTAATTTTATATCAACTATTTTTGGGAATAGCTAAACACCTATTCGATAGTATGACACCTTGATAAATTGTGAATGTATATCCTTTGAAACCCGAGAAATGGATAATTTTTGTTGGACATATTTTAATACCAACAAGGGAGATGTATATGCTTAGTCATGCTTTAGTTGTACGATGGGTTCCGATTCACAATGATAATCATGAAAGTTTGACTTAATGATATATGGAATTATGGTGAGGCCACTCTTATTAAAATTTGTTGTGTCATGGCAAGGGTTACCATTTGGCTGGTTTGAACAAAAATGGTTTCATACTCAGGCGAATGATCATGCAGTAAAGGGGATAAAATTTGGATGAGGTTGCTTCGCCTGAGTAGTCACTAAGGACTTAACTTTGTGCGCCATTGATCTGGGCCTTACCATATAACCACATGTCTAGGATGTGGTGGACCTAACTAATTAATTAGCAATATTTTGATTTGGTTATGTAGCGCAAGAGGGGGCCTCGAACTGTGGTTTTGTTTGTTGAAATAGAAGTTGGGAGTTTGTGGAACCAGTCAGTGGCCAAACCTTAGCTAGTAGAACCAGATCAAAACAAAGTTTTGTAAAAGCCTTGTGGTAATCACTTAGTCGGACGCCTACGGAAGCGTGTCTTTGCCGACATTATAAGTTGATAATCTCTTGTAGGTTAAGCTGTATAACCTATTTAGAGTTTTAAAAACTATTCGAATAGCCATGTTGTCGAACCCGAGAACGAAGGATCCCGAATTCTCTGTGTTTCATACACTAGCCCAGGAAAAGCTAGTGCACATAGTCAAACAAAAATGATAGCAAATTCATATCACACATTTATTTAATATAGATAAGAATTTATTACAAATGGGGCCTGAGGCCAAATAAAATAACACAACATAAACAAAGTAAATAGGTAGACCACACGATACGCCGTAGGCAATCGTTTGGGGGGCGTAGGCCTAGTTGTCCTGATCCTCACCGTCTGGATAAAAGTCTTCACCTGAATAAAGGTTATTCAGCAAGAGTGAGCACAACTTCCATGCTCGCAAGTAACATCCAATAACAGAATATAATGCATACATGGTGATACAAGTGAGGATGATAGGGTTTATTTCCATAAACAACATTTTCAAGTTTTAAATATCATTACTAGGTTTCAAGGCAATTTTAGTTTATAATTAAAATCAAACTTTTATTTTGATTCATTAATTTCAAGTGTAGGATATGCCTCCATACACAAATGGTGAAGGACTAACCTCCTTACACTAGGCTTCCCACCCAAATTCCTCAATTGGATTGAATACCCAAAACATCCGAGTTTGAAATTATTTTAAAAACAAAACTAAGTCTAATCCATGAAAGGCTTTGCTCAGCATGTCCATGACCGCGGACACGGCTATTCAAATAGATTATTACTCTGCAGAGTTGGTACAACTTTACCCACAAGAGATAGTTTGCTTAACATGTCAGCCAAAACAAGCTTCCGAAGGCGTATGACTAAGCAACTGTCACGAGGCCTTTACCCTACATTATTTCAATATATTTATGCCCACTAAGGTTTCATTATCATAGGCTTCACACCAAATGATAACCCCCTCTTGTGCCATGTGGGTATTAACAATAAGTCTTCACAACTCCCACACTTTTCATGACATAATTATGGTGAAATAATACAGTTTAATTCGCCAAGTCTATCCCACTCCAGACTTGTGGTGGTACGAGTTTGGCTTTACAATCCGTAGCTCGTAGACCGGTCCTTACATGACTAGGCAACTTCCAAAATAATCCCTAGGCTTCAAACATTCACTGATTTATGCCTATGCCTGAACTTGCACCCACCAACAATCCAATTCGCCCAAGTCCAAACCAATTTTATTTATTTTTCATTTCAAAACATTTTTCAAACCTTCTATGGTAATGACTATACCATAGTCTCAATTTTAAATCAACTTTATATTTTGGCTAAATTCCCCAAAATCAACATTTTGGTCTAAGCATTGATTAAGCATGATTTTCTAATTAATTTTACTACAGTGATAACGAAATGTCAATCCAAACATCAATTTTGGCCATACAAAGGAAATAGGGTAACTAGGAATTTAAAACAGGAATTTAAAATATTGAACTATAAATAAGCATGCAATACTTTGAAACAGAATTTAAATAACTTTAAATAATGGGCTCAATTATGATAAAAGGTGTAACTTGCCTTGTTCGAAGTCTGGATATTCTAAATCTTCAGAAGGGTCAAGCTCTCCGGAGTCGTCAAAATCTATATGCAAAAACAATCCAAATTAAAATAAAATTCAAATAAATTCAAACAAACTCCAAATCATATTATTTTGGTTTAGTTAGCTAGATCTTGATTTTAGATGAATTTAAAAATTTGAATCAACAAAATCGGAGCTGGTATGAAAGAGAACAAGTCCTTAGAAGTTTAAACCCTAAAGAAATTAGATTAAAACAATTTTTTGGAATTACATAATTGTTTTTATAAAGAAAAAGCTGATAATGATACCAGCATGACATCCGCACTAGGGTTGCGAATGTGCTGGCGTAATGCGCCTTGTAGGCCGTGACACAACAAAAAGGAGTGACGTGGCTCCTGCATGGCAATAGGGTGTTTGCCATGTGGTTGCCACGTTAGCTCGCACATGGTGGTGGTCTAGTGACGAGCTCGTCGGCGCTACGTGCCATGATGAGCGAGACGAGTGTGCACAAAAGATAGGCGGTGTGATACTGAACCTGATGCGCACTTACGCGACATGAGGGCATGCGGGATTCTCCGGCGATGAGGGTGAAGGCGGCGGAGATGATCTGGTCTCGACGGCGATCGGGTTCTGGTGGCCTTTTGGCAATGTGAGTGAGTGCTGGAGGTAGAGCACGGCACAACGATGACCGATCGTGTGGCTGGCGGCAGAAGGGCGTTGTTGACGGTGAGGCAATTCAACGGCGAGAGCTTCGGCGGCTGATGAAGTAAACCTCAAATTTCGGCGACTAGAAGCGGTGGGAGGTTTTGAGCATTGTAGAGACGGGATGAGGGGGTAGAGGGGCGCACAGGGTGCCCTTTTATAGTGCACAGGGGTGGTCAAATCGGCGACGAGTCGTTGAGAGTCCGTTTAGGTTACGCAATGAAATAGGAGATTGGAGGCAATACGAGATAAGATTGAGTTTGCTTCGGATGCAGAGACATAAGGGGATAACATTAGCTGCGTTGGTGCAGCAAAATCAGGCTGTTAAGCCAGTTTTCAAAAACGAGCTTGAAGCTCTAGCAATGGCGGTGGCACGCACTGGTGCGAGGAGGAAGAAAGGGAGTTGGGAGAAGGTGGCCCTGCCGGGTGGGGGCCAGCGCTAGAGAGAAAGAGACAGGGAGAGGGTTGATCGGACCGGGCGAAGAATGGGAGGGTGATGTTTGGGCCTTTTGATTTAGATCAGACAGTTCACACTGCTTGGGACGTTCGTCTCAACACAACAACTTGATCGAGTCGTTGAATTTAGATCGGACGACCCTCTTGGTTGGGACGTTCGGACCGTCCGCACCTTCAATCTAGATTGGGCCGTCCAATTTTGATCGAACGGTCCACAAAAGAGGAAGGCGAGGGGGCGCGGGAGAAGTGAGTTGTGCGGGCCGCGTGTGCGTGAGAGGTGGGTTAGGCTGAGGCAGTTTTGGCCTGAAGACTAATTCTGATTTTCAGTTGATTTAGCAATTTAATTAATCTTATTAATTCGAAAGGGCTTTAGAAAATAGCAAAATAAATCCAAAATTATGAGAAAATTCATAGAAATTCTCTGAGACATTTTGAACTAAAATAAAATATTTCCAACTGAAAGTTGGTATTTAATTTCGCAAATAAATTGTTTTGCCTTTAGAATAATTAGAGAAAATATTTTAAAATTCTAGAAAATTCAGAAAACTCAAGGAAATTAATTAATTTTTTTAGCCAGAAATTGAAAATTTGGGATGTTACAAACCTACCCCCCTTAAACGGAATCTCAACCCTGAGATTCAGACTGGCTAGCAAAAAGGTTGGGGTACTCGGCTTTCAATTCTTCTTCTTTCTCCCAGGTAGCCTCCTCTTCTAAGTGATTGCTCTACTGAACCTTGCAGAAACAGATGAATTTTCTTTTGGTAATGTGCTCTGCGATGTCGAGGATCTTGATGGGATGTTCGACATAGGTAAGATCTTCCTGAAGGTCTATGTTTTCCAGTGGTGTTTGCTCGGCCGGAACTCGAAGCCATTTCTTCAATTGGGAGACATGGAAGACATCATTAACTGCAGACAAAGATGCGTGTAGCTCTAACTTATAAGTGACTTCGCCTCTTTTTCCCAAAATCTTATATGGTCCAACAAATCTGGGTGCAAGTTTTCCTTTGGTTTAGAAATTTTCTAACTCCTCTGAGTGGAGTTACTCTAAGGTAAACAAAGTCTCTGGCTTCAAATGCCAAATCCTTTCTACGATTATCAGCATAACTCTTCTGTCGGGATTGAGCCACTCTCAATCTTTCTTTTATCACTTTTAGCCTGTCTTCAACATCCTTGATTAATTCAGGTCCAAAGAACTGACGCTAGCCTACTTGATCCCAAAGAAGTGGAGTCCTACACTTCCTGCCATAAAGGGCTTCAAATGGTGGCATATGTAAGCTGGCTTGATAGCTATTGTTATATGAAAACTCTGCATATGGAAGGTTGTGATCCCAACTCTTCCCATAATCCAAAGCACAAGCTCGCGACATATCTTCTAGGATTTGGTTCACACGTTCTGTCTGGCCATCAGTTTGAGGATGATACCCTGTACTGAAATTGAGACGTGTTCCCAAGGCTTCATGTAAACTCTTCCAAAATCTTGATGTGAATTGGGTACCTCTATCGGATACTATCTTCTTGGGTACTCCATGCAGACAAACGATCATAGCCATGTACAACTCTACTAACTTATTGCCTCCATACTTGGTCTTGACCGGAATGAAATGTGCTACTTTAGTCAAACGGTCAATCACAACCCAAATGGAATCATGTCCTAATTGGGTCCTAGGTAGTCCGGTTATGAAGTCTATGCCGATTTCTTCCCATATCCATTCTGGAACTAGCATTGGTTGTAACAATCCTGCAGGTCTCTGATGTTTTGCTTTAACTCTTTGGCATACATCACAACGTGCTACAAACTCCACAATTTCTCGTTTCATGCTGACCCACCAAAACTTCTCTTTCAAATCCTAGTACATCTTGGTACTTTTGGTATGAATGGAGTATGGGGATTCATGGGCTTCTTGAAGAACCGACTGTTTTGCCTCCTGATGGTTAGTTACACAGATGCGGTTCCCAAACTAGACTGTACCCTGTTCATCTTCAAAAAATCCTGGAGCTTTGCCTCTTCGCATGTTCTTCCTGATTTCCTTGATGTCTTCGTCTTCTTTCTGATTTTCCCTGATCTGGGCTTGCATGGTCAGTTGAACTTTTAGAGTGTTCGCGCAGCCTTGACTAACAATCTCTAGGTTTAGATGCTTCAATTCTTCGTACAATTTTGGCTGACTTTCCTGCACCAACATAGTATTGCAATACCCTTTCCTACTTAGAGCATCTGCCACTACGTTTACTTTTCTGGGATGACAATGCATTCCAAGGTCATAATCCTTTATCAGTTCCAATCATCTCCTTTGTCTCAAATTGAGTTCTGATTGTGTAAAGATGTACTTTAGACTCTTATGATCCGTAAAAATATCGTAGTGATTTCTAATGAGGTAATGTCACCAGATGTTCAGTGCATGCACAATTGCTACTAACTCCAAATCGTGCGTTGGGTAATTGCCTTCATGTGGTCTCAACTGCCGGGATGCATAGGCTACGACCTTGCCTTCTTGCATGAGCACACATCCAACACCTTGACGAGAGGCATCACAGAATACTTCAAAGTCTTTATGGATGTCAGGAAAAACTAGAACTGGGCACAAACTAGTCTTTGCTTCAACTCTCGAAAGCTTCGCTCACAAGCATCTGTCCATTCAAACTTCTTTTCCTTCTTCAAAAGCTGAGTCAGGGGTCTAGCTGTCTTGGAGAAACCTTCAATGAACCGGCGGTAATAACCGGGTAATCCAAGAAAACTTCTCACATCTGTGACGGATTTGGCTGCTTCCAATCCATTACTGCTTCAACCTTGGTAGAATCCACTGCAACTCCTCCGGTTGACACAATACGCCTGAGGAAAGCCACTTGTCTTAGCCGAAATTCACTCTTGCTGAATTTGGCATAAAGCTGATGCTCTCTGAGCTTCTCTAGCACTGTTCTGAGATGCTTCTCATGATCTAATTTATCCTTTGAACAAATGAGAATGTCATTGATGAAAACTACCACGAACTTATCCAAGAATTCCATGAACACTTTATTCATCATATTCATGAAATAAGCCGGAGCATTTGTCAATCCAAATGACATCACTGTAAACTCATACAGTCCATATCTAGTGGTGAAAGCTGTCTTGGGGATATCTTCTGGTCTGATCTTTAACTGATGATAACCGGATCTTATGTCGATCTTCGAGAAGACACTTGCTCCTTTTAGCTGATCAAAGAGATCGTCGATCCTGGGTAACGGATATTTATTCTTGATTGTGACCTCATTGAGCATCTGTAATCTACACACATTCTCATACTGTTATCTTTCTTTTTGACAAAGAGTACTGGAGCTCCCCATGGTGGTGAACTGGACTGAATGTATCATTTGCTTTTCATTTCTGCTAATTCATTAGTAGGCATTCTATAGGGTCTCTTTGAAATGGGTGTCGTCCCTGGGACTAAGTCTATCAGAAACATGATGTCTCGATTTGGGGCCATGCTAGGTAATTCTTCGGGGAGCACATCCGGGTATTCTTGTACCACCGCAATTTCTTCTAGCTTTACTTCCTTCAAACTGGTAAGGATGGAACTTCCTCCGATAGGAATCTTAGGCTTGAATTCGACTTTAATCCCTTCGTCATTGGTGAGGGTGATAGACATATTGGCACAATCTATTTGTCCTTGGTTCTTGGCTAGCCAATCTATTCCAAGGATCACATCTAATCCTTGGGAATGTAAGACTATTAAGTTGGCTAAGAAAGATACTCCAGATATCTCCAAGGTAAGGTTTGGGCATAGGGAACTAGTCCTCATTTCTGAGCCCGAGGAACGGTTTAACATAGAGTTAACCAAGGGAGAGGTAGATAACACATATTTTCCCACAAACTTACTGGAAACAAAAGAATGTGAAGCTCCTGAATAAAATAGAACTGATGCTGGTACTGAATCGACAAGAAACATACAAAGAACAACATCTGGTGCAGACTGAGCTTCTTCAGTGGTGATGTGGTTCAATCTGCCCTTCATGAACTGATTCGGCTTCTTAGCAATAGAAGTGTTACTAGCAGTTTGGACTCCTGTCTTGGGTCCAGCTCGAAGATGCTTCTTAGGACACTTATTGGCGAAGTGCCCCTTCTACTGGCAGTGATAGCAGGTGACAGCCGTAAAGTCCTTTTGAATCTAGCCTCCTACAGATGAGTTGTGGAATTCCTGACGAGGTGTAGAGGTAGGCATCCTTGAAGAGGAAGAAGACTGGTGTCGACGATCAAGACGTCGATCTTACGAAAATAGAAAGGAGAAAGTGACGTGGGAAATCTCAGGGAATGATGGGACTGCTCTTTATTAATATGAACTGGAATTTACAAGGTATATGCTAAGAACTCTGCTTGTTCTCTTGCTAACTCAGAACTATTACACGAATCTATGGCTTGTGCTTTTGTCTTCCTTTGTTCCTCTCCTCTCCCTTGATCCGTCCAGGTTCCATCTTTAAATAGCCCTCGAAGAGGTGGCAGTTGCTTCCGGAGAAGACGTCTGATGCGAAGCGTTGCGTCTGGTCGGAGTCAAGTGACGGTTGATACGGAATCAACCGTTCGGCGGTTAGATGTCCATGAAACAAATAACCGTATAGAAGTTGTTCACTGGTGTGTGTTGGATAAGATACGTCGTATGGTATGGAATATTCACGTGCTCCATTTATCATACGGTAGAGAATATACCTTAGGATTTATTCCGAACGTCAGTTCATACCTTCTACAAGCAGTTCTCCTGGTCGGAACCTTGGCTTAGGCCTTTGTCCGACCAGGGTACCCATTATGTAACCTCTGGAATCTCTACGACCAGTGAGGTCGTGCACCTCAGGGTTACGACCATGAAGACATATGGTCTTTTATATATTAAAGATAATATATAGAGGTTTTAATCCTCGTCAGCTAGCCCCCGAACTTTAAATGAATAAGTTGTGTGAACACTTTCCTCCCGATGAAATCGTATCGGGCCGACGCTCATTAAATGCAAGGACATTTGAAGCGGTTTGTATTCACTTTAAAGTTGAGAACTTTACCTTGGGAATTGAAGAGTTTTTGTGTCCGTTGGACTTTTTTGGGTAACTCCTCATTACGGTTAGAAACTCTGAAGCTTATAAAACCCCTTTGTAGACTTTGGGTTTTTTTCACTTCCTTCTTTCCTTCTTCATCTCTCGAGTAAAAACTACCTCCGACCTCCTTTGCTTTCCCCACCTGAAAGGAACCCAACCATGTCGGACCAAATCACCAACTGGTCGATTTACGACTTGAGTGAGAAGAAGTTGGAGAACCTGGAGAAGATCGGGATGCTTCCCAACAGGGATCTGATTTCTTGGAGATCCGCGATTGGGGAACATTCCCCGAGCAGTGAAAATGGAGAAATTTCTGTTTTTCTCGCATACATCGAATGCGGATTTAGGCTACCGATTCACTCCTTCCTTCCTAAAGTCCTGGAGTATTACGGAGTCGAATTGGTGAATCTTGCTCCCAATTCCATCGCCAATCTCAGTATTTTTATCTATCTCTGCAAAGCGTACTTAGGGATTCCAGCAGATCTGGATCTATTCAGGTACTACTACAGAATTACAAAGTCTGGGAAGACGATTGGGGCACCTGGAGAGTGCACCTTGCGCCTCCATGACGGAAAAGCTGATGAGTACATTTTTATGTACTCAAAATCTTCGTGGTCATCGTGGAAGAAGAGATGGTTCTATATGAAGATCACGAAGAAAGACAGCCTTTATTATGCTGGTAAGAAGGCGGTCGAGAATCCAAGATGGCGCTCCTCCTCTGAGAAGGAGGGAAAAATAAAGATGTGGGCTGAAGCTATCAAGCTCCTTAGTGTCAAAGGTCTAACATCTTAGCATGTAGTGAAAGATTTTTCCACATGTCGAGTTAGTCCTTTGAAGGCCCGAGCACATAAGATGCTCTGGTACATTGGTCGTGATGATACGACCAGAGACTCCAAAGATGGTAAGCCATTGATGATTCCGACCAGTTTACCTACCTTAGTTGATTATTTCCATATTCTTAAATCTTTTCATTTTACCTTTACAGCTCTATCTCCTGATGAGATTAGAAGCGGATCAAGATGATGCGTGCGAGAGCTTTGCGACAAGGCTAGTTTCCTCGGATCTTAGCGGTCGCTTCACAAGAAAGGATTGAAAGACTTAAGGTAAAAACATCAATCGCTGTCTTGTTATCGTACATATTATTTCTGATCGGTATACCATAAATCCTCTTTGATGTGTACTGGGTTGGGCTGAGAATCAACGAGGCCACTGAAAGATGTGAGCAAATTGATGATCCGATCTCCCCCTCGACCACACAGGATGTCAGCCTTCCAGAGGTAGGTGACCGAACATAAATAATATTTTGGACAAATTATGTTCATCGCCTAACTATCTTTGATGATGAATTTAGGCGGTTGTCGTATCTCCCAGCAAAGTCACTGAGGACCCACCAGTGCCTACTGTTTTGGAGGTCGACGAATCTACACCCACTGATCCGATGATCAGGGACCTTATCCTTGACGACATAGTCGTGAATATCGCTTCTGATTTTCAATCAGTGGATGTGCAAGATCTAGTCAACCCTACCGGTTTAGAACCGGTGAAATCAGTTGACAAGAAGATGAAGGCCAGCGCAACGAACTTTACTTCGATGCGCTACAAGGGTAAATTCAGAAAATCAACAAGGTACATATATTAAAAGAAGAGGTCGTATTTATACATACCTTGGATCTTCCTTACCTTCTCTCTTTGTTTTTTAGATCTTCTGGTGTTCCGGTCGTGTCCGACCAGAGCACCCCTCAGGAAAAGGTTCCTGGGGAAGAAGTGGTCGTGGAGATTCCTGATCGGTATACTCCTAAAACTAAGACGACTGAGGATGAAGTAGTAAAAGAAGCTCCCGAGCAGGTTTCAGCATCTGCTCAGGATCCTCTAGTAATCCTTACTCCTTCTCCAGAGGTAGTCATCCCCAGAGAACCTCAACAGGTTCTACCTCCTCCTGGAAATGCTTCTCATGTTAAAAAATTCCCTTTTTCTCCCCGATTTATCGAGGATAAGGAACTTGATGAAGCCTGGGGAAAGATATCGGACCATCAAGCTGAGATTGGTCCAGATACAATTTTTGCCGAATATAATGATATGGCAATTCGGGTAAATGTTCTACGACCATCCTTACAACTCTTTCTTTTGAAGTTGCTTTGAAAGCTTATCAAAGAAATGGATTTTTGTCTTTGTAGCACATGGTCAAAAACTATGCTGTGGTCAGAGGACTAACCCAGCGAATAAAGACTTTGGAGAAAAAACATTCCGATCTGAGAAGTAAGAACTTTTCTCTTTTAGTTTGACTTCCTAAATTTTATTACCTTATTTGTCTCTTGCAACTCAACCTTCTCTTCCTATCATGTTGATAGATTTAGAGAAAATTAAAGAAGAGAGCGCGGCCAAAGAGGCCATAATAATAAAACTGAGGGAAGATAATCAGAGTAAAGACCGGTCAATCGAACATGCGATGACCAGGCAAAAGGAGGTTTTCGACTCCTGTGAGAAGAAAATCAAAGGTGACTGGTCGTAGACCTAAACAGTATTCCATAACTCCAATTGTATAAAGTAAATTAATTTGTTTATCTACTCGTGCAAAAAAAACTGAAGCACTTGAACGAGCGGAGAAGATCCTCGAGTTTGAGCGTGGCCAAAAGGCAGCCCTTGTATTTGGCCTTGATGGGAAAATCATGGCTCTTAACAAAATGATCTTTGATATGGGATTAGGATCAAGCTTGCCTTCTTTAGGAGATCCAACGGAAAAGATGAACTACTTTGGTCAACTTCTGGAAGATCTCAAAGGCCTGCTCAAAACCATGAGGGAAAACCATACCTAGACAATGAAGGAAGCTATTGTAACTGGAGTTGGTGCTGCTTTAGCAAAACTAAAGGCTTCCGACCCCTCTATTAATCTTAAGGGATAATTGATTATTTGCCACTCCAAAAGAGTGGATTTGATGATTTGCCACTGCATGTGTCTATGACATCTGGGTCCTGGGGCCACATGTCATAGACACATGAGTGGAAAATAATCAATTACCAATCTTTGGTAGTGGTATATGATCAAATCCCCCTAATCTTAAAGCTGTGGAAGAGGACTTCGACTGCTCTGAAAGTGAAGCAACAAAACTTCTCGAGGAAGTAAAACCTCTCGGAGAAAGTTCTTGAGAAATGGAAGTCGGTCTCCATCACGTAGCGACCATCCGTGGTCCCAACATGTAAACGGATGTAATATTAGATTATGTAAAATGAAACTTACCTTTTATCAATGAAGATCCTGCTTTGTCTTATCAATGTTGTTAAATACTCATATATCTCCTAGCCCCCGACTGCTTATGTTAGTAGATGAACGTTACTAAAAGAAAGCAGTAGACCAGGAAATTGAGTAGTAACAATGACCATGGTAAGAGTGCTGATAATGTGTATAATAGAGATCTAGTGGATACTAGGAAATCATGTGGTCGGAACCAGTTGATGATTTCGACTAGTCTAGATCTTGTCTATTATCGAATACCTCTTGTAGTCGGAAGATATAACAAAGACCAGATTTGCTTGATAAGAAGATATGCATTAAAAATGTATGCAAAGAAAAAGAAATGAAGAGATAAGTACCGTTGTTTAGAAAATATTTGGATCTGGTCGTATCGAATCTCAAGAACTAAAGATTTGTTAAAATATTTCGCGAAACGTGCTCATGATCAAATCCGACTGGCAGCGAGGATCGTAGGAAAAGGACCGTCACTAGGAAGCTCCTTCCAGTGGGCAGGACCACGTGCAGAGAGGAGAGACTTCACCAGAGGCTTTACGTGTCCCGACCGAGAGCCAAACTTGAGTAGAACAGAATGTTGAAATAAAATAACAGTCTTCAAATTCAAGAAAGAAACGAAAACCAAGTAAATCGTCTGAGTTAGTACTCCTTATACTCGTATGTTTCTTTAAGAAAAGAATATCTGGTCGTGAGTGTGTATCATTGAAGCAATGATCACGGCTAAAACCAGTGTGGTCGGTGACATTCAAGTCAGCAACCATGAGTAGTGGAGGTCCTACGGAGAGGAATATCGGAGAGAATGAGAGTCTTCTCCGACCAACCAGCAACGGGAATGGCATATGACCAGATGCAACAAATAATAAGTATAAACAACCATACTTATCGTTTTTAAGGAAAAGCATCTTTATTGAAAAATGAAAGGAAATGAAATACATGAAATTAAACATAAAACTTACGCAATTGATCAATATTCCAAGAATTAGACAAAACTTGCCCATCTGTCATAGCTAATCGTACCGATCCTGGTCGGGTAACTTTGACCACAGTGTATGGACCTTCCCACTTAGGTGAAAGTTTGTTGCGGCCTGCTTGGTTCTGAATTTTTCTAAGAACCAAATCACCTACAGTTAGGCTGCGAGGTTGCACCTTACGACTGTGGTACCGACGCATGGCTTGCTGGTAGATTGCTGATCGTAGCAAAGCTTGATTTCGTCGTTCTTCAAGGAAATTGATGTCGTCAAGTCGTTGTTCACACTGATCATTTTCGGAAAAGGAATCAGTTCGAGCAGAACCAATTTTAAGTTTTGGAGGAAGCATGGCTTCAGCTCCGTAAACCATAAAGAATGGTGTTTCACCGGTCGCGCGACTAGTTGTGGTACGAACGGCCCATAATACAGAAGGAAGTTCTTGAACCCAAGATCCTGACCGTTGAAGTAACTGGTCAAACACTCGTCGTTTGATTCCTTGCATTATGATACCATTGGCTCGCTCAACTGCTCCATTGCTCTGTGGATGAGCAACATAAGAGAAATGTATTTTGATACCTAGTTCTTCACAGAATTCCTGAAAATTGCTGCTTGAGAACTGGACACTGTTATCGGTGATTATACGACTGGGTACACCAAACCGTGTAATCACGCTTTTTGTTAGGAACCTCTTGGCGGCTTTAGTTGTAGTTTTTACAACCAGCTCGGCTTCGATCCACTTAGTCAACGTGTCAATCATGACGAACAGGAACTCAAAGCCCCCGGGTGCTCTTGGGAAAGGTCCCAGAATGTCCAGTCCCCAGGTTGCAAAAGGCCAAGAAAGAGGAATTATTTACAAAGCTTGAGACGGCCGATGTACTTGTCGGCTATGAAATTGACATTGCACGCGCCGTCGCACGAGCTCTTTTGCATCATGAAGGCGGTTGGCAAGAGTATCCTTGCCTAAAGGCTTTACCAACCAAAGTTCTATAGGAATGATGAGCTCCACAGACTCTCCATGAATTTGGTTAGCAATTTAATGCCATCCGAGCGAGATATGCATCTCATCAACACTCCGTGAGATCCTCGTTTATACAAGGTACGTTCAATGAGAGTGTATGGTTTGGCTTTTCGTGCAATACGATCAGCCTCTACATCATCTTCTGGAATTAGGTCATGCTGAAGATAATTGTAGATCGATGTCATCCAATCTCTACCGTGATCGTGATGGTGCCAACCATCATCGACATGTGGAGCATCCATGTTTGCAGAATCAAGGTGTGCAACCTCCTTGCTAACATCTATGTCCTCGGAAGGCTCGACTACCGAGGGTGAATCGAGTTTCTCGAGAAAAACTCCGGGCGGGACGGATGTCCTTGTGGAAGCCATCCGGGCCAACTGGTCTGCTAGAAAGTTTTCCTTTCTAGGAATGTGTTGGATCTGAAAACCGAAGAAATGCTTTTCGAGTTTCCGTACTTCCGCCAGATATGATGACATCTTGGTACTAGAGCATTGATACTCTTTCCCTACTTGATTCGCTACTAGTTGAGAATCGCCTTTCACTAGCAATCTGCGAATCCCGAGCGAACGAGCTGCTCAAGTCCGCCAAGAAACCTTCGATTCGCCACATTGTTAGTAGCAGAAAGTTAAAGCGAATGGCGACTTTATTTGTTCGCCAAGAGGGGAAATCAAGACGACCCGACCTCGAGCCATGCAACATCAAGGAACCATCGAAGTACATTGTCCACTCGTCGTGGTGCTCGTACTTGGGCCCTTGGGTGGGTTCAGGGTTTGTCCATTAGGCAATGAATTTTGCTATTGTCTGGGACTTGATTGCTGTTCGTGGGACAAAACGGAGATCGAACGCCCCAAGCTCAACCGCCCATTTCGATATTCATCCTGATGACTCCCTGTTTCCTAGGACTTGACCAAGGGGATATCCCATAGGTACGACCACTTTGTGGGCCTGAAAATAATGCCTTAGTTTCCTTGAAGCCATAAGGAGACCATAGAGCAATTTTTGTATCTGCGGATACCTTTCTTTTGGTCCATGCAAGACTTCTCTTACGTAATATATTGGTCGTTGAACATGGTTTCGTTCTACGACCAGCACACCACTAACCGTTTGTGGCGTTGCAGCCACGTAAATTAGCAATGTTTCTCCCAATCTTGGAGAAACTAAGATTGGGGGACTTGTGAGGTACCGTTTTAATTCCTCAAAGGCGCTGCTTGCTTCTTTAGTCCATTCGAAACTCCCATGTTTCCGGAGAAGCTTAAAGAAAGGTAGTCCTTTTTTGCCTAACCGTGCTATGAAACGACTTAACGCTGCCATACAACCGGTTAATTTCTGAACTTCCTTCTTTGTGGATGGATCGCGCATCTGATCGATGGCGGCGATTTTCGTTGGATTTGCTTCAATGCCTCTAGCCGAAACTAGGAACCCAAGAAGCTTTCCCGACGAAACACCGAACACACATGTCTCTGGATTTAACTTAAGGTTATGACGTCTTAAGTTATTGAAAGTCTCTTGTAGATCTAGAATATGATCGCCGGCGTTGATGCTTTTTACGACCAGATCATCAACGTAGGCTTCAAGATTCCGACCTATCTGAGGGCTAAAAGTCTTTTGCATCAACCTTTGGAATGTTGCACCAGCATTCTTGAGACCAAATGGCATTTTTACATAACAGTAAGTACCATATGGGGTGATAAAAGAAGTTTTCTCTTCATCTTGTTTACTCATATTGATCTGGTGGTACCCTGAATAAGCATCCAAAAACTTAACAACTCACACCCGTAAGTAGAGTCTACAAGTTGATCAATGCGAGGAAGGGAAAGTCATCCTTCTGACAAGCTTTATTAAGATCTCAGAAGTCAATACACATTCGCCATTTCCCATTGGCTTTTCTAACCATTACAGATTGGCGAGCCACTGCAGGTGGTCGACCTCACGAATGAACCCAGCTTTGAGAAGCTTGTCAATCTCCGACTGGATTGCTTCTTTTCGATCAGATGCGAAACGCCGAGCTTCGCTGACCTGGTTTTTTGTTAGGCTGTAGAGCTAGCCTATGCTCGATCACCTCCTTGGGGACTCCGGCCATGTCGGACGCCCGCTGTAACATCCCAAAGTAATGTTACCAAAATAAAATAAAATAAAATAAAATAATTATTTTATTGGATTTTCTAGTTGTCAAATAATTCTATTGATTTTCTGTAATTTAAAACAAGTTTCCTTTGTTAAAAGAAAACAAAATCAATTATTTAATTTCGTGGTTTCAAAGCCAAAAAGAAAATTTATTGAGTTTTATGAGTTTTTATGGGATTTGAAGTGAAAAATAAAATTTTAAGTAATTTCTGGAATTTTTGGGAATTTTAAAATCTTTTTAATATTTATTTTAAAACAAAAATAATTACTATACAAAAATAAAAACTAAATTTAAACTGTAATTATTTTTATTAAGTGAAAAATAATTCAAGGCATTTTTTTGAATTTTTCTAGAATTTTTGGACGCTATTTGCTATTTTCTAAAAATCAATTTGATTTATTGATTTTTTTTAAAATCCGAAAATCAAGAAAAACTGTTCGGGCCTCCCGTACCTCGTGAACAGTAACTTTGTACAGTACACTACGAACAGTAAAATATGGTGTTCGGACCGTCTGGACAATTTCTTTTTATTTTTATTTTCTCGCTGAATATCTATTTAACTTTGAAAATTCATATCTAATTCATTTCAACTCCAAATCAAGTGAAACCAGTTTTGATATTTTTATTTTAAATTAATTTTATTTTAAAATATGTTTCAAACTTGTTTATTGCATATAAAATATAGTTTTGAAAATTGATCCTTAAACTGAATTATTTTCACACTAGAAAATACTTTTAACTTGAAAATTTCATAGAAAATATTTCTGAACTCCAAATGAGTTGAACTAAATTATTTTGGTCTTTCCAGGTTCCAAAGTATTTTATAAAATTTTCTGACAATTTTCAGATTTAATTTATTTTTCGGATTTTCTTTATTCCCTTTCTTTCTTTTTTTTCTCTCTCTCCTCTCTTATTGCCTTCTTCCTCACGAGAGCCTCTGTCTGAACACATCCAACACACGCAGCAGGCCATTGGAGCTCACAGAACATTTGAAAACCCACGATTTTCTCCACGATTCCTCCCAAATCTCGGGCATTCAAACCACCTCATCTAAACTCCCATTCCACCCACCTCCCCTCTTTCTTGCGACGATTTCGTCGGTTTCATAACGGCCGTCCACGCTCACCACGCCGCACGATCTCCCTCTACGGTCCACCTCCACTATATAAGAGAGCACCGTGCCTCTCATCTCCTCATCCAACCCCGAAAATCTCAAGTTCTCCTCGCTTTCTCCTCTCCGCAATCGGTTTTTCCGTCGAGGCGAACGCCGCTCATCGGCCATTTGCGCCGCCACGCGGAGCCCCACCACCATCGACCACACCCTTGGCTTTGCTCGCGACGTTCACGCGGTGCTCCTCGCCGCCGGAGCATCGCCGCCACCGTGAGACCGCGGCGCCTCGCCGCCGCCGCACCGGCCACCGTCGCCGCACCGCCACCTCCTACGGCCTCATCGCAAGGTGAGCAACCCATTTATGCCATTCGCCGACCACCCTTTCCTTTTCTTCACCGCGTCGCCCATTTTTCCTCCATGGCCAAGCTTCGCTCGCTTGAAGACAACGCATCGTAGCATAATTATCTAGTCGTTGCTTTCTCCTTTGTACATGACGTTTTAACCCTTCCAAAAATCCGTTCTCTCTCATACAAGCTCCAAATACGTTGATTCTTTCTCCTAAATTCATCTACTATTTACGATTTATTTAGTAATTTTTAGATTTTATTTATTTTCTGTCATTTATTTTGATCCATTAATAATCTCTCCTCCGTTCTCTCTCCTCGGTCATTCATTTCTGAGCCGACCGTGTCGCCGCGTGCCCCTCGCGTCCTCTTCATATCCCCGAATTCGCCTCTATCTCGCCTCAAGCAAAAGTTTTGCGCGAGCGTCGAACCACCTTCTACCATCATTTCCGTGCCGCTTTGATCCCCGACGACATCATCCACACCGCTTCGCCTCGCAACGCTCTCTACGCGGTGCTACCTTCCTTTTCTCCAAAACATCCCGCTCACCGATGCTACTATTCATCCGACACTATTTTTGCGCGCCGCCACACCGACCTTCGCGCGCGCGACCACCACCAGTGGGTCCGTCTTGCTCCCGGGATTCTATTTTTGTAGTTCACCGACCGCCTGTCCATTCTTATCGCCCGGCATCGCCATTTTCGGTATGAGCTACTGTTCACATCGCATGGCAAGCTACAGAGTGTAAAACTATTCGAATAGCCGTGTCCACGGTCATGGACATGCTGGCAAAGCCACTCAAAGTTAGATTTTGGTTTTGTTTGAAAAGACTTCTTCAAACTGGTTTATCCGAATGGGAATTGGGCAGGAAGCCATGTGATAGGAGGGTATCCTTCACTATTCATGTGTGAATGTTATCTGACTATAAAATTGAGAATTTATAAAAATGAATCTTAGTTATAGAACAACTGCTTTGGAACTTAGTACAAGTATTTAAAGAAAATGCTGATTTATGCAAAATAACAATATAAGCCTTCCTTTGTTACATCCATTTATGCATGTCATTTTGTTATTTGACGGGTGTAACTTGCGAGCACGGAAGTTGTGCTCATTCTTGCTTATTGCAAACAAATTTCAGAGGAGAAGAACTTCACTTCAGGTGTGGATCATGACGACTAGGCCGCTACGATCGATTGCACGTGGCGCATTGTCGACCCTACTACTTCTTCATTGTCTTCCGCTGTGTTTACTTAATGTGGCCCTATAAGGCTATCTTGTAATCAACTCTGTTGTCATTTAATAAATTTTAGCGTTTATGGTTGTGTTATCACACTTGTTTACTGTGTGAGCTAGCCACTGATCATGGGACTAGTTCAGTTATGCACAGAAGATCTGGGGAGTTAATCCCGGGTCGCTACACCCGCAGGCGAATACGTCCTGATTAGCTCGGAGGAAGGAGACGAGCGACTCTTCCTATTTAGGGTCGAGTCCTGCTCTGACCAGTATCTTGGCATCCTCTAGAGAAGTACTTCCGTCGAGTTGTACCTCTTTTATCTGGTCGAAAGGTTTTGGTGTCATCTTCGGTTTTGAATTTTTGACCTGCATGTTAATGGTGTTAGTTCCCTGTCGGAGTTCATCGACCAGTTCTAAACACTTCCGATCGCATGCGTAGGCTATCTTTTGATCGCCCCGGACCGTGATTACACCTTTCGGTCCCGACATTTTCAAACTCTATTAACCGTAATGCGTGGCTATCAGGAATTTTGCTAAAGCCGGTCGACCAAGAATTGCATTGTATGCAGTCTTGAAGTTTACCACATCAAATGAAACTTTTTCTGTTCGGAAGTTGTCGGGCTTTCCGAACGTAACCAGAGGGACAAGTGCCCTATTGGTTTAGCGGTAGACCAGTGAACTATGCCATGAAAGGCATATTTCATCGTTTTACCTTGATTTGGGAATCGCATGTCTTCCAAAGCACATGCAAATAAAATATTTAAGGAACTACCCCCATCTATCAAAACCTGGTTAACCTTGCAGTTATTAATAGTAGGCTCAACGACAATTGGAAACCTACCTAGTCGAGTCGAAGGAATGGGCGCGCTCTTTCTTTGAAGGAGATTATCGCCTCCACCACCTTGATTGTTTAACGGCGATCGAAGGTTCGGTAAGGTTGACTTCTCGCTCCATGGCTTTCAGGTGACGTCTGGATTCGTACGAAGAAGATCCCCCGAAGATCACATCGACGGTGTGTTGAGGTTCTTGGTACTCCATTTCTTCGTCACCATCTTTGTCCTTCTTGGAGATTGTTTCCCCGAGTTCTTGAATCGACGGGAGTGGTCCTTTACCTGCATAATAATCTTCCAGCTTCTTTTGCCAAGCGCGACAATTGCGCAAATCGTGTCCTGCTTGCTGGTGAAGAGGACACCATTTTTTGTTTCTCTTATAATCATTGGTCGGAGCTTTAGACTTGCCACAACCAGTATAATCTTTTCTTCCTTTGGTAAATTTTTCAGGAACAGCAAGAATCTCTTTGTCTTTGGCTCTGTCATGCTTCTTTTTCTTGAGAGTCTTCTTTCGTTTCTTTTCCGTCCTATCTAAGCCAGGTTGGGGAATTTTATCCTTTCGATCTACGGCTTCGTTCCACTCGACCGCTTCACTGGCCGTAGCGTACTTGTCAGCCATGTCAAAGAGTTCGATGGTTGTTCGTGGGGGTTGTATAGCTAAATCCTCCGTAAACCTTCGATTTCTTAATCCCGCTTTGAAGGCTTGGATAACGGAAGATTCTGCAACCTCCGGTATTGAGTTACGGACTTGGCTAAACCTTTTAATGTACTACTGGAGAGTCTCGCTTGATTTTTGCCGTATCCTATGGAGATCGTCTTCCTTTCGAGCGATCATCATACGCACTCAAAATTTGCAATCAAAAGGTCGCAGAGTTGCTCCCAAGTATACATGGATCCGACCGGAAGGTTAAGCAACCAAGATCGGGATGATCCTTCTAATACCGTAGGAAGATAATTTGCCATTACATTTTCATCACCACCGCAGACTCGATAGCGCAGGTATATATCGGAGAAATTCCAAGGGATTTTGGGTCCCATTGAATTTATCCATATTGGCCGGTCGGAACCTATTTAATAACGCACACCGAGCTCACGAGAAAGCTCGACACCGTGATAGTTTCGTGCGCCTTCTTTGAAAAGGCGCGGATTGTAATCGTTGGAGATCGATTTCTAGGAACGGATTGTCGGTGCTCAATGTCCCGATCCGGTCGTGGACGTTAGTAGAACGCCGACCGCTTGTTCGGTTTAGGTGATGTCAAGATCACCGTCCAAGCGATGGTTCCTCTCGACGGTGAAGGTGAGGATTCTCGAATAGTCTCCTCCTCATGACTTGTTGGTCGGAATCATCGAGGTGGTCGCAGATGTCAATCGATCTTCAACACAACCATGCAAGCCCTCGCTCGGAAGAATGCCGTGATGAGGTCATGGTTCGACTTTGCGGTGCCTTCGCTCCGATAAGCTTCGCGGCGCCGCATCGTCTTGGATAATCTCCGATATTTGACTCGCGAATTGGGCAAACCCGAGTCTCCCGCCAGTAGGGTCAAGTATTTAACATATCCCGCACTCGCCGCAGTTTTGTATAGGTACCAAGGTCTCGAGGATTTCGCCGAAGAAGGTGTTTGATGGCTTACATCCTCCGACCTTCTCGTCGATCTTGCCCGCCTCACATTGGTTTGGGAAGGATCGGGAATTAATCGTGAACGCTCTACGCTTCGCTCACCTCCGGCATTTGGTGCTTGACCGCCATACCATCTCCATTAGGACGTGGTGGCGAGGCAATGTGTGGAGGACCGTACACGACATTGTGATCCGTATCTCCGATCGCATTGACCTCGTGCTTCCAGCAGCGGTCCTCTGATGAGCTTCCGTCGTAATCAACAGAGAGCCTTTTAGAGCTTCTGCGAGAAGCTTCCATGACGGAGAGCAGTCGGTGATCAGCACCTCCTGGGGTTTTCGGAAGGACCTCAGCCTGATCCGGCGAATTGCTGATCGAACGCTGAGCTTTATCATCCCCACTTGGTTTACGACCAATGGAGGTTTCATTGACACCTTCACCAGGTGTCGGTTGGCTCCTGGAATTACTAGAAGCCGTTGGTGAGTACCTATCAACCATGATCGCATCAAAGGTATGTTGAACCTCGGGTTGCGGTGTTGAATTTTCGTCACCTTTTTTGCCGGTCGAAAGGCCCGGGCTTGCTGAGGCTTTGGGGTGTTCCGAATTGGTCGGAAACACTTCCTCTGAAACCGCCACTGATTGTAGCGGTGAGTCTTCATCCATCCGGTCATCTTCGCCGATTTCTGCCGTAGGCGAGCTGGCAGAGGAGGATGATGAAGAGATTCCGTTTTCCTCCATGGCGCGCATACATGCATCCATGTCGAGGTCGGCGTAATCCGCCAAGTCGAACCAGTTTTCTTCATCCCAACTTCCCGCCATAACCGCATCAGCGGTCACAGAAAGGGAATGGACAAAGATTTGATGAGCAGAGAAATTCTTCTGAGATTCCACGCCGCGCTCCCCACAGACGGCGCCAGTTGTCGATGATCAAGACGTTGATCTTACGAAAATAGAAAGGAGAAAGTGACGTGGGAAATCTCAGGGAATGATGGGACTGCTCTTTATTAATATGAACTGGAATTTACAAGGTATATGCTAAGAACTCTGCTTGTTCTCTTGCTAACTCAGAACTATTACACGAATCTATGGCTTGTGCTTTTGTCTTCCTTTGTTCCTCTCCTCTCCCTTGATCCGTCCAGGTTCCATCTTTAAATAGCCCTCGAAGAGGTGGCAGTTACTTCCGGAGAAGACGTCGATGCGGCGTTAAATGCCTGTCGAGTCAAGTGACGGTTGATACGGAATCAACCGTTCGGCGGTTAGATGTCTATGAAACATATAACCGTATGGAAGTTGTTCACTGGTGTGTCTTGGATAAGATACGTCGTATGGTATGGAATATGCACGTGCTCCATTCATCATACGGTAGAGAATATACCTTAGGATTTATTCCGAGCGTCAGTTCATACCTTCTACGAGCAGTTCTCCTGGTCGGAAGCTTGGCTTAGGCCTTTGTCCGACCACGGTACCCATTATGTAACCTCTGGAATCTCTACGACCAGTGAGGTCGTGCACCTCAGGGTTACGACCATGAAGACATATGGTCTTTTATATATTAAAGATAATATATAGAGGTTTTAATCCTCGTCAACTGGAACCTGCCGCACTTCGGTGGTTGAGATGAAGCAGTGTGGGGCTTCGGAAGAACTCCAGAGTTAAATTTCTGATCTGCCATCCTCCTCTTGCGGTTCTCCATCTCTTGATGTTTGCCCTCCTAGCAGATAGCTTTGTTCACCAACTACTGAAAGTCGGTGAAGTCTTGAGAGATCAATCGAATGAAGAGTTCATCATTAATCCTTCCAGGAACCATTCCTGTTTGTCCTCATCCTTGGCCACGTCTTCTGGTGCGTAGCGAGCAAGTTGATTAAACTTGTGTAGATACTCGCTCACCGAGCGGTTGCCTTGGCGAAACGAGTGGAATTCCTTCTTCTTTAAGGTCATTGTGCCAGCGGGAATGTGAGGACATTAGAAAGCTCACACAAACTCAGCCCAAGTGATGGACTGATCGTCGTCATTAGCTAGGCTGTAGTTGTCCCACCATTCAGATGCTAGTCCTGAGAGCTAATAAGAGGCGAACAACACCCTCTCGCGGTCTGTGCACTGAGTAATGTCCAGCTTCTTTCCAATGGCCTGGAGCCAATCATCGGTGTCCATAGGCTCTGTGCTACTTGAAAAGGTTGGCGGACGCATCCTCATAAAACTCGGACATGCTGGCCCTTTGAGGTGGTGGATGTGGGGGTGGAGCATGAGATGCTGCTTTTGCTTGAGCATTCTGATTGTTGTTGATGGACTGAGCTAACAGATCAATCAGATGAGACTGGTTAGCCATCATTTGGCACCAATCAGGTGCTTCGCTTGGAGGAGGTGGTGGCGGCTGAACTGGATTCTCTTGGTAGTCAGCGTTCTCGTTTCCTTGCCCGCTTGTGCTGCCACTTTCGGTACGAGTAGTCACCATCTGCTGGAAGTTCAAGGACTTAGGAAAGAGAGAGAGAGAGAGAGAGAGAGAGAGAAAACTAAGGGGGATATTTCTAATTAAACATAGCACAAGAGCTGAACCATAAAGTCATAATAAGTTTGTGTGATGAAAGTTATCGACTAAGTCGATAACCGCCCAATTCTACCGGTAGCTAAGCATGACTAAGCATATTACTCGTAAACTACTAAGCGACAAGGGCTCATCCAACGAACCCAAAATCACAGCAAGATAGTCCTAGGCTCAGTAGTAGAGGAATAACATTTTCCTACCAATAATGCATCTAATGGGTCAACTAATCGACAATAGTTTAACACAAGATAGCAATGCATACGTAGAATTTGCAAACAATATATTTGACTTTGAAAATAAGAGGACCAATATGATCAAATGATGCTACATCTGCTTGCATTGCTAGAGGTGCTCTTGCTGCAGAGGATCAGACTCAGGTTCGATAATTCCTTCGGAACCTAACTCGAAAACACGAAAATCCAATAAGAACGAAGAACACCGAAAGAAACTCAAAAGCCAAAGTCATCCAAATCTCGTGAAATTTACACAGTAGGAAGGTCATGATTTTAAATGAATTTAGAAACAATAATCAAGTCATTTGGACTAAACATGCAAAAATTATAGCCTAAACAATTTTTCTCAGGCTGTAAATTCCAAATTAAATTAATTTCGGTTACTGTTCATGGCGAAATTTTCTAGAAAGACCTAGAACCTGAAATTTTTATGGTGAGTAGATCTTGGTATTCTAAGCACAGAAAAACTGAGTTTACTCAATTTAGAGTTAAAATGAATTACCTATAATTATCCTAAGTTGTGAAACTAGAATATATCATGTTTCAGAGGTACATATATGAACCAAAACTTTTCTATATTAAAGTATACTAACAGAGGAATTTTACAATATTGAGTTTGCTCAGTTTGGAGTTATACACAAAAAGTTATGCATTTTACAAGTTTTAATTGAATTTTTGGAATATTAAAAAAGGGCTGAAACAAGTTAATATTATTTACAAAATTTTCTGCCACAGAACAATGCCTAAAAGTATTTTTAGATTAAACTTTAGATAAACAGGGATTTAACACAGTTTGAATCATCTAAAAAGGAATTAAAATAAATTAGTTATGAATTTTTGAGTTGTAATACCATTTTCAATTGACAAATAAAAGATTACCAGAAAATAAACAAACTTAATCAAACGGAAATGATGTGGACGCACATGGGCCATAGATTGGGAATCGAACGGCCCAAGCATGAGGGCCGATCGAACGCGCGCAACGCACAAAGAGACCAACCGTTGGATTTGGATCCAACGGTCCACAGTGAACGAAACAATCGGACTCCCGACCGCCTCCAATGGTTTTGGACCGTACATCTAAAGATGGAGGGTTCATAGCGCAAAAACATTCGGAGGTCCGAATGTACTCACGATCTCAGCCGAAGATCTAGGGATGGGCGGCCCACAGAGATTTGAGACGTTCGGGGGTCCGAACGTTTCAAAGGATCTGGGCCGCAGATCTAAAATGGACGGTGAAAGGGGACTTAACGCGCTAGGACACCTTAATGCACTGAGAAGGTCTAGGCCGTTAGATTAAGATCTGATGGCCCAAAGCTGATGGGGAGGTCCTAAAGGTACAGATATATACGAGAAGGTCCTGAACGGCTATGATTTCACAGGGAGGTCCTACGGGTCAAAATCTAACGGAGGGAGATCCCGACGGCTAAGATCTCACAGAGGGAGGTCTTAACGGTCAAGATTTACATCGGGGAGGTCCTAGCGGTAGAGATCTAAACAGAGGGAGGTTCGCACAAGGCAAGGTCTTAACAGAGGGAGGTCTTAACAGTCCAAATCTCCACTAGGAGGTCCTGAATGGTTAAGATCTGCCCGGGGTGGTCCTTGTAACAGCCCCAAAATTAGGGTTTGTATTTTAAATGTATAAAAGTATTAAAATTTAAAAACTTTTGTTGTATCTCTTGATCATGCTCATGGTTTCCAATGTCTTGTGCACAATTTTAAAATTTTGGAGATTGTATTAAAGTTTGTGTTGAAATTTCAAATTTTTAAACTTAAATTCCATTGCTATTTGAATTCCAAGAAAATATGTGAATGAAAGTTTCCAAAAATAATTTATTCAAATACTAGATTATTTATCTTGGATTATGATTATTTTTACCAAATTTTTAGAAGTCATTTTACCTTCACCAAAATTCAGATCAAATCATTAATGCAGATTTGAAAACAATTTTATTCTAACAAATTTTAATGTATAAAATGTTTGAAATTATTTTTCCTAAGTCCTATTTGAACCCTAGAGTGCCCACAAAATTTCTCAGAATTTTTAGAATTTTATTTATATTTCAATTGGCTAGGTCAAACTTGTTTATTTTTCACCAAACACTAAAACCTTAAAACCTAGCCGCAATCGTTCCTCCGACCTAAACCCGAGTCCGACCGACCTTTTGCCACTCGGTCCAGCCTGACCAGCCCGCACCGCTTGCCCTCCTCTCACTTACCGTGGGCCCCGCTTGCCGCCTCCTCTTCCACGCCTTCCCACGCGCCCCGCCCGAAGCGCGCGCCGCCAGCTCCGCCGCATGTGCGCCACCGCATCGCCGCCGGTTTGGCCATCACCGCCGCGGTTTCGCGCGCCTACCTCGCCCGCAACGACCGCTCTTTGCCCATCCTCCGCCCGACCGCACGCCTGCGTGTTCCGCGCCCTTGCCTCGCTTTCTCCCTCGCGCCCGTGCCCATGCCACTGTCATACCACCGCTTCCTCTCGGTTCCTCCGCCCCTTCTCTATACAAGCCGAGCACCGAGTGCCTAAGCTCTTTTTCTTCACCTCTACACCTTCCCTCTCCATTTCCTCCTCTCCCCGAGCTCCAAATTAAGCAAGCCCCGAATGCCATTTTTGCCGGCCGCGCCACCGCCTACCCCTCCGGCCACACCATTGAGCTCCAACCTCGGCCAACCGCGTCATGCCGCGAACACATCACCAGAGGCGAACCCTCAATCAATTTCGGTTTTGGCCCACCGAGGAGCGCGCATGGGCCTTCTTCTCCAACCACGCCGAATCCGCCTCCACCGCCGCCGCCATTGATTCGAGAGCCCGAGCTCAATTCTTTTGTCGTGAGCATGCTTAGACCTTTCCTAACTCTCCTTATCACTCACTTTCTCTCGATCACCCCGTGTCGCCGCCATCGAGCAGCACCCCGCCGCCGCAGCTCGCCGCCGCCCACTCCGTGCTTCCCGCTCTTCGCCACCACCCGGTGAGTTCTTTGAGTCTAACTGATGCTCATGCGCGCGCTAATTCCTTTCCTCTTTCTCTCTGGCACCGTTGCCCCTTGTCACCCCCACTGCCGGTCGCCGCGCCCCGTCGCCGCGCCGCCACCGTGCACCTCCAGCTACCCCGTGACCACCTCTAGCCTCAGTAGACTTCAGGCAACCCATTTTGGCCTTGGTTCCCACCTCACCGTCGTCCCACCGCCGCGCCGTTTCAGCCCGCCAGCGCCCGTGGCTCCTCTGCTTCTTCCCTGTTTGCCCTGTGGCTGACAGTGGGACCCACATTCCTTAAGCCAGGTTCTAAATGCTAATCAACCTTAGGAATGGTCATTAGTAACTCACATGCTTAAGCTTAATTGGAAAATTGAGGTTTGGAAGGAAGTAGTCACTGGTTCTCTGTATTTGTTCCTCTCTGTTGTCAGCTTCTCTGTTGTCAGTAATCTGGAATTGGTGAATTGCTGGTTAGTTAAATCTTGTTAGTGCTTGATGTTTCCCCTAAGTTGTAGTGGTTAGCGTGAAGTCATTTTGGTTAGTAGCTATAGGTTTCTAGCTTTTGTTGGCATGAATATTCAAAGAAGATGTTAGATGATCATGTTGTATGTCTCTGTACTTGTGAATCTTGCTTTACAAGTATAGTAAGGCTTGTAGTAGTAGCATGCTGAAATTTGTTAGCCTTTCAATACTTTGGTGTGGTGCTTAGGAGTGTTAATAGCTGAATGTTAATAAAGCCCAAACTTAGTTATAAAATTGCTTAGCATCTATTAGTTGGATAATGAGCTAGTCAGTATTCCCATAAGCAAAATTGTAGGCCTAAATGAATTCATAATAGTAAAGGTTGCATAGAATAGTTAGTTAATTCAAATGTGGTAATTTGCTGCTTAGTTCATAGATGTGTACACAATCACCATCTAAGTCTGGCGAAAGATTAGAACATATAAGAGGATTAATTTTGACGGTATGATTATCGTGGGAAATAAGTAAGTTTGGAAAGAGCAATCAGATCAAATCTTAACTAATTTAAATAAACTCCGAATCAGCTAATTGTTGTTCCTAAAATTCATATCTATCTTTTGTGTTATTAACTTTTTGGATCTTTTGGCTTTCTGGTGTTTATTCGCTGTTTTTCGCTTTGGCAGTTTTTACCGTTAGATGGCGTTGATTACGAGAGAGACCCTCTGCAGCAAGTCGAATATCTCAAACAAAGCAAAGGCAAGCAGTTTGATCATATCCAGTTCATTCTTATTATTTTCAAGTCCAATATTTTTTTTAACTTGTATGTATGCATGCTTTTGGGTCAAAGTTAATTTTATCGATTAGAGGTAGTTAATTCCATTGCATAGTTTCCCTGAAAAAGTTCACCCCTGCCACTACCATAGGTTATTATCCTCACTGGTGAATTAGAGCCCAGTGAATGATCTATGGTCTTTTTATTGTTTTTACGATATGATGCTTAGCAATGCTTAGTTACCAGTAGAATTGGGCGGTTATCGACTTAGTCGATGACCTTGATCACACAAAACTTATTATTGGTTATATTTCAGCCTCTGTGCTATGATACTTGTGAAAACTAAAAACTAAAAACAAAATGATTTGGACTTGGGCATAATGGTAAGATGGTGTGCTTTTGGGTGTGACTGGAATGGTGCCCGAGTCAACAAGGACCGAACATCTTGTTACACTAAACCAAGCATTCTTGCGTGCTAACCACACTAGGGGGTATGGGACCTCTCTTGACTTAGTACTTTGGCGTGTATTGGCTCCGGGTCGCAGGAGGTCGCAGGAGGGATGGTGTTGGGAGCATGGTAGTTGTCCGAAAAGCTTCACCCGTGATGGGATTTGTTGTCTTTTCGGCTTTACCATGTAAGCGTATGGATTTCTATCCATACGAGCGACTCGTAGTTGATACACAATATTGGAAAACGTCATGTTAGACTTAGCCGTGCCTGCATACCAAAGGAAGTATGCTAACCGTGGCTGGTGGAAAGGCGGTCTAAAGTGTGGTTACAGTGGTACACCCCTGCAGGGTTTAAAACTATTCGAATAGCCTCGTCCTAGGTTATGGACACGCTTGGGGAGGTCTTTCGAGAGTTAGACTACAACCTTTTAATTAAAACTTGATGGGTTGGTATGAACGGGTGTTCATACTATTGTTGTGATGGCCATTGGGTTGGTCATCTCCAGGATATCATTATGTTACTACTTACTGTATCGCTGTTATTTCTGCAAATAAAATTTGAATTGTTAAAACTGCCTTCAAACTATTACATTATTGCATAAGAAAACTTGCTTTCTGCTAAAAGTAAGTCCAAAGCCCCCTCCACTTAAATAAAGCTTGCATATAGATAAATTATAGTTCTATTACCCTTACACGTCAGTCTTGCGAGTACAAAAACAATTTTTGTACTCAGATGCTTTGCTTAATGTTTTTGTTGCAGAGGAAGAAGGTGAGCACCATGGGCTCCCCTTTTGTGAGATGTGCTGCGGGTTTGACGACTAGCTTGGCGGCCCGGTTGGTTGCCTTGTGGGTAAAGGCACACTAATTGGCTCTTTTATTTATCGCCATCTTATGGCTTTTGCTTCCGCTGTGTAGTTTGTTATTTTATCTTGTAAGTTCAATCTGTTGTATATTATGAAGTTTTGTTATTGTAACCTCTCGTGTATGGAATTGATGCTTGATTTTGTAACGGGGTGTGTATACTGCATTTCTGGGAAGTATACATATCCTGAGGCTTGGTTTATTTGAATTGTAATGCTAGGGTCAATGGAAGGCTAAGCATTACAAGTCGAATAAACTGGGGTCCTCACAAAGTTGGTATCAGAGCCAGGTTTCGATCCTGGGACCTGTGGGTTATGGGCCCACCACGCTAACGGAGGGAGATCCCGACGGCTAAGATCTCACAGAGGGAGGTCTTAACGGTCAAGATTTACATCGGGGAGGTCCTAGCGGTAGAGATCTAAACAGAGGGAGGTTCGCACAAGGCAAGGTCTTAACAGAGGGAGGTCTTAACAGTCCAATTCTCCACTAGGAGGTCCTGAATGGTTAAGATCTGCCCGGGGTGGTCCTAAAGGTTAAGATCTACGTGAGGGGGTCTTGAGGTTGTGCAAAGAGGACCCCAAGGGAGGTTCCGACGGTTTTCTCCACAAAAGACCAAGGGGTGGTCTTTTGCAAAGAGGACCCCAAGGAGGTCCCGAGGGTGGTTTTCACAAAAAAAAATGACCACGGGGTGGTCTTTTACACTGATGTGATCATAACGGCTAAGATTGAACCAGGGAGGTCCTAAACGGCTAGGATCTAATCAAGAGGGGAGGTCCTGGCACTAAGGTTTTTACAAAGAAGGATTCTACGGCTAAGAGCTAACCCGAGGTGGTCATCAACGGCTGAGATTAATCCTAGAGGTCCAGGGACTTGTCGCATTTCTGGCACAGTACAGGACTTCGCGATTTGCACGCCGGCTTGCCGCCGGCGACCACGACCACGACGACGCGAACCAAATGTACCAAAACGTGCGCAATACAATTGTGAACTTATTGAGGGTACTCTCGACGGCGGAGCTGGCCCAAAACGCCGGCGAGCTGGAGAGGGGCGGAGGAGCACCTACGACCTAATCTAACAGGTGCTTGAGCTCTAGGGGGCTATTGCGAACTTACCAGGGCCCAGAGGAGGTTCAAAGGAACTCGGAGAAGTCCTAGCGGCGGAGATCGATGCTGGAGTTGAGGAAGATAACGTGGACAAGAGCTCCTGAACAAAAAGAAGCATAACAGATGGTAAGTGTAACATCCCAAATTCTGTACTTGTGTTTCAACTGTAAGAAAATGAGTAGAAATTAAAACTTTTTCTTACATCTTGTATTTCCTGTGTGTACTAAACATTTATTGTACAAGAGTATGGAAATACAAAGTCACAAGTCTTTTGATCCAAATCTTGATCCTTCAAAAACAAGCTTGCCGAATATTTTGATCATCCCCTGGAAATAATTTTCCTTGGTTCTAGGGTTGCTTGGTGACACCTCTGAATTATTTCATAATTTTTGGAGATTATTTGAAACATTTTAGAGGCAAGTCAAACCCTGGTCAAACCTATGAAATAACCTTGTGGAAATTCTTGAGAAATTTCTAGTGCACCAAAGTCTCTGGAAATTTTATGAGAGGTTAATCCTAAACTCAGGAAGCTCCAGTTAAAATTTCATAATTTTTGGAGTTGAGTTGATACCTCAATTAAACCTCCAAAGTTTCAGCCTCAAAACCAAAACCCTAATTGACTTGCACTGTTCCTCGGGCTCAAGTCAGGCTCAACCCACTGGAATACTTGGGCCCGAGCCACCTTGTTCCGCTTGTAGGTGGGGCTACCGTCGCTGGTCATCTTCCCCATCTCGCCCTCGCGCGTGCGTCTGTGCCCGAGTGAGGTCGCAGGAGAGCAATGCCTAGTCACCTCCCAACCGCTTCCTTGCTGCCTCGTGACACTGCACTGGCGTGCACGCCCAAAGTCCACCCTCTCGCCTCTTACTCGCCTCGCCGCTCAGCCACGCGAGATAGCAGCTTGTCTTCCCGCGAGAGAGCCGCAGGGACCGAGCTCCCTCGCTACTTAAGCGCCCAGCTCTCCTTCTTGCCCTCCTTTCGCCATTCCGCAGTTTTAGTTGGCCCTCACTCTTCGTGCTTGAGCTCAACCGCCAAGATCACCCTGACCGCCATTGCTGAAGCTTCGAGCTCCACGTGAAGGCGGTACTCCTGAGACTCATTGTCACCATTCTTTGCTCTAGCTCCTTCCTCTTACCTCTGTGATCTTTAACCCTCGGTCAATTTGGCTTGTATCCCCGTGAAGCGCTTGAATTGAGGTTTCCCTTCGGCCGTGAATCACCCCTTCGCCTCCGCGCGGGAGTGCTCCATCTCCTACCTTCTTGCTCGTAGACCCTCTCGTGAGCCGTCAAGGAGCTAACCCCACCTCCTTTGCTGCCCGCTTTGCTCAAAGCCACCGTGTCGCCATTGTCGCCCCGCGCCGCATGCTCCTCCGCCGAACCTTCCCGCATCCTCGGACCTCTCCTGTGCCTTGGTGAGTCCCTTTGCCCCCGTGCTCGGGCACCTCTTGGTTTAGGCCGCGGTAGAGCTTTTCGTTAGTCTCACTTTTCCGGTATTTAAGCCTCCGCCTCGTTCCGGCTAGCCGATGTTCTAGGTCGTCTCCGGTGACAAAAGTGCACTCGCAATGTTCGCAATGGTATTGCGAACATTTTTGCCCCGTTGGCCCGCACCGTCGTGGTCGTGGTCGCCGGCGACGAGCTGGTGACCAGAGCGCGGTATTCAGTTCTATTGCCGAGATTTTGTCAAGTCTTTGGACCTCTCAGTTTCAATCGTGGCCGTCCAAGACCACCCTCGTGATTAGATCTAACCGTCGACCCCTTTTTCTATTTTAGCCTAAGTCCTAGAACCTCCTTGTTGTGGTCCTAGCCGTTCATGAGCTCTTCAAGTTAATCTTAGCCGCTAGATCCTCGTGTGCACCTCGTTAGCTGCTAGGACCTCCCACTATATAAAATCCTGGCCGTTAAAGACCTCCATAGGTAAAATCCCAGCCGTTAGGATCACCCTCCGCCTTGGGGTCCTCTTTGCAAAAGACCTCCTTGAGGTCCTCTGTGCAAAAAGACCTCCCTTAGTCGTTTTATGAAAACCACCCCTGAGCCACCGCCCCGAGGTCCTCTTTGCAAAATACTACCGCTGGTCTTTTGTAAAGAGAACCTTCAAAACTACCTTTGGGGTCCTCTTTACAAAAAGACCACCTCTGGTCCTCTGTGAAGAAGACCGCAAGATCCCTCCCGTGAGATCTTAGCCGTTCACTACCTCCCCCTGGAAATCATGACCGTCTAGGACCTCCTCGCTCAGATCTGGACCGTCTAGGACCTCCCGTGAGATCTTAGCCGCCCGACCTCCCTCGTTATCTTAGCCGCTCACGACCTCCCCGGAGATCGTGACCGCCTAGGACCTCCTCCTCGTGCCCAAACCGCTAGATCTAGATCTAATGGCTAAGACCTCCTCCGTAGATTTAACCCTAGGACCTCCTAAGAAGGTCAGGACCGTCAGATCTTGATCTAACGATCCCGACCCCCTTTAGGCACGAGGACCTCCTCCGGGTGCGCTGTGTGTGCACTGGTCGTAGCCGTTGGATTCTAGATCTACGGCTTAGACCACCTCGCTAGATCTTGCCGTCTAGGACCTCCTCGTTAGATCCAGACCGTCGAGTCTAAATCTAACGGCTAAGACCTCCCCTAGGCGCGATGAGGTCTTTGCGCCTAGGTGCTCGTGTGGGTTTTGGCATCTGAGCTCGTGAGCTGTGCGATCTTTGATCAACGGCCCACGACCTCCCCAGTTTTCGTTGGTTTTCCAGATTTAGTTCCCGAGAGCTTTTATTTGCACTTATTAATTGTTTTAAACTTCAGAAATGCATATCTTTTTCTTTGTAGCTCCAAAATTAACAAACTAAATTTCTATAAATACATCTGTTTAAGTACTTTAGCATAGTGTAGGTTTTACAGTAGTCTTTAATCCTGAAATTAATCATGCCTTAGATTTATAACTTAGAAAAATCATAACTAAATCATTTTAACTCCAATTAAGATGAAACCACTTGTGTTAGCCTTAAAATGTCAGTAGCTACCTTTCATAAAATTTTCAAGTCCAGAAAACCTCTCAAAAATTATTTATGAACAGTAACCTTTTTAATTTTAATTTTGGCCGAATTGCATTGTTTTAGTCATATCTTTTGTTTTAAAAGTCCAAATCAGTTGGTTCTTGTTTCTAAATTTGTGTTATTTGGTGCTCTTGCTGCTGTATAATTTTTAGAGCCTTTGGAGCATTTTGGCTTTAGTGTCTTTTTCGTTTTCTTCGTTCTTATCGGTTCTTTTTCGCTTTTTCGATTAGGTGCCGACGAGTGTGTGGACCCTGAGAGTGATCCTCAGCAACAAATTGAGCAACCGCAACCAGGCAAGCAGTTTGATCATTTCCCGTTCAATCCCATTACTTTTAAAGTCTAATACTTTGTTTAACTTGTATGTATGCATTGCTATTTTGTTGTTAAATTGATTAGTTAATCCCTAGTTGCGTAATCTGTAGGTAAATAATTATCCTCTACTACCTGAGCCTAGGTTATTTGCTGTGATTAGAGTTCGTTGGATGAGCTCTTGTCACTTAGTAGATTACGAATACATATTGGTTAGCCATGCCTAGATATCGGTAGTATTGGGCGATCATCGACTTAGTCGATGGTCTTGATCACACAAATACTTATATTATTCCATTATGTCCAATCCTTGTGTTTTATTGATTTACAAATCAAAAACTGAAAACAAAAACTATATCTTGACTTGGGCACAATGGTATGTTGGTGATCTGCTCGTGTGATTGAATGGTGCCTAAGTCCCTAAGGACCGAGTTACTTGTGTCACTAAGCCAGCGCTTATTGCGTGTTAACCACACGAGGGGATATGGGACCTCTCTGACTAAGTACTTTGGGAGGTGTTAATTATGAGCTGGTCGGTGGGTGTGTGTGTGTGTGTTTGTGGTGTGCAGGGAGCATTAGCAGTCCGTTAGGTCTGTCTAATGTATCCTTCTCCCGTGGGTTGCGGCTCTTAATTAGCATCGCCCATTGGAAAGCGCCTTGTAGACTTAGCCGCGCTCGCATACCAAAGGAAGTATGCTAACCGTGTCGGTGGAAAGGCGGTCTATCGTGTGGGTACATTGGTACACCCTCGCAGGTTAAAACTATTCGAATAGCCTCGCCCTAGGTTATGGACATGCTTGGTAGGTCGTGCAAGAACTAGACTACAACCTTTAAAAACTAAAACTTGACATGGGTGGTATGAAGGGTACTTCATGCTATTGTTGTGGTGGCTATTGGGTTAGTCACTTCTGTGATGTTGTCATCTACCTATTGTTATATTTATCTCTCTTTTATTTGAAAAATAAGAATTAATTGCAAACTTGCTTTTAAACGTATTACATCATTGCAAATAAAACTTGCTTTATGCTAAAAATAAGTTCGAGCCTCCTCCACTTAAATAAAGCTTGCATGTAGTTAATTATAGTTCATTATCTTACACGTCGCCTTATAGTACAAAACAATTTTTGTACTCGGATGCTATGCTTAATTGTTTTGTTGCAGAGGAAGAAGGTGAGCCCCAAGGGCCTTACTTTTGCGAGATGCGGTTTCGACGATTAGCTTGCGTCCGGTTGGTTGCCTTGTGGGTAAAGGCACACCGATTGGCTTTGTTTATCGCCATCTTATGGCTCTTTGCTTCCGCCGTACTTATCTAGTTGTATGTCTTTGGCCGGCCGGCCTCTCTTTTGTAATAACTCTTTATATTAAGTATGTCTTTCAGCTCGTGCTTGTTCGGTTCTATGTGAATGAATGGAATTGATGCATGATTTTGTAACGGGGTGTGTATACTGCAATTCTGGGAAGTATACACATCTCGAGGCTTGGTTTATTTGATTCGTACTGCTAGGACCAAATGGATGGTTAAGCAGTACAAGCCGAATAAACCGGGGTCCTCACAGTAAGTATAGCTTCATGATGACCTGGAGGTGGTCCAAGAGCAACCAATTGAGCTGAGAAGGCCCTTACCGGAGATGGGGACGAAAGGAGCACTTACGGCTGTGAGGATCCAAAACTTGAAATTAAGCCGTTCCTGAGAAGCAGCCAAGACTCAAGTTAGGGAATTAGCTCCAGACAACCAGGTGGTCCAAACGACATGAAAGAGAGAGAGTAGAAGAAGCATTGGAGCACCAAAGCCACCACGGAGCTTCATGGCCAACAATGGCAGATTTGGATCTTTCCGGTGGTTTTGAGCTCAACAAGTAATGGGAAGCTGAGAGGTGCTGTAAAGGAGCTCAAGGAGGGGTTTAGGGAGCTTTATATAGCTGGAGGACTAGGGTTTGGCTGAAATTCAAACAGGTTTGACTGCCCTCTAAAAATATTCGAACAATTTCTAAAAATTGTGAAATTTTTCAAAGGTGTCACACACTAACCCTAGAACTTAGGCAAAATATTTCCAGAGAATGATCACAAGATTTGATGTGAGGACCCGGAATATTTAACTAGTAACACTTAACCTCCAATTGGTTCTAGCGTTACTAATTAAACATTCTAAGCCTCGATGGACATATGCTTCCTGCACTGCAAAGATATGTACATCATCACAAAATTACACATCAATTCCATACACATACATCACTAAGTTCAACAACGACATACATACAAGAAAGTTATTACAAAAGAGAGCCGACTGCCAAATAGAACAAAGATACAAGAATGACAATGAAGCAAAAGCGCCATAAGATGGCTAGAACAAAAGTCGACTCGGTTATGTGAGGACCCCTGGTTTATTCGGCTTGTACTGCTTAACCATCCACTTGGTCCTAACAAGACAAATCAAATAAACTAAGCTCGAGATATGTATACTTCCTAAATGCAAGATACACACCCGCTACAAAATCATGCATCAATTCCATTCATACACATAGAGTCAAGCAAAAGCAACAACTGAAAGACATAGATAATATAAAGAGAGTTATTATAAAAGAGAGGCCGACTGCCAAAATTCATAAAGATAAGTAAATACACAATGAAGCAAAATGGCCATAAGATGGCGATGAACAAAGCCAATCGTGTGCCTTTACCCACAAGGCAACCAACCGACCGCCAAGCTAATCGTCCCAAACAAACACACAACACACACCACAAAAGTGAGGCCCTTGGGCTCACCTTCTTCCTCTCAAAGAATTAATATTAAGAAGCGATGAGTACAAAACTTGTTTTGTACTGCAAGACCGACGTGTGAGATAACAGTAACTATAATTAACTACATGCAAGCTTTATTTAAGTGGATGAGGCTCGACTTATTTTCAAAGATAAAGCAAGTTTTCATTTACAATAAGGTAATAGATTCAAAGCAAGTTTGCAATTAACTTTTATCGCTCAAATAAAAGAGAGACAATAATAACATAGATAGAGAACAACACCAACCTAGAAGTGACTAACCCATAGTCACCACAACCATAGCATGAAGTACCCTTCATACCACCCATGTCAAGTTTAAATTTTTAAAAGGTTGTAGTCTAGTTCTTGCACGACCTACCAAGCATGTCCATAACCTAGACGAGGCTATTCGAATAGTTTTAACTCATAGGTGTACCAATGTACCCACACGATAGACCGCTTTCCACCACCCACTGTTAGCATACTTCCTTTGGTATGCAGCACGGCTAAGTCTACAAGACGCTTTCCAATGGACGATGCTAATTAAGAGCCGCAACCCACGGGAGAAGGATACATTAGACACCCTAACCGACAGCCTAATGCTCCTCGCACACCACAAACACACACACGCACACACCCACCGACCAGCTCATAATTAGCACCTCCCAAAGTACTTAGTCAAGAGAGGTCCCATATCCCCTCGTGGTTAGCACGCAATAAGCGCTGGCTTAGTGACACAAGTAACTCGGTCCTTGGGGACTTAGGCACCATTCCACACACCCAACAGATCACATCAACATACCATTGTGCCCAAGTCAAGATATAGTTTTGTTTTCGCTTTGATTTGTAAATCAATAAAACACAAGGGTTGGACATAATGGAGTAGTATAAGTAGTTGTGTGATCAAGATCACCGACTAAGTCGATGATCGCCAATACTACCGATACTAGGCATGGCTACAATATTTATTCAAATCTACTAAGTGACAAAAGCTCATCCAACGAACTCTAATCATAGCAAATAACCTAGGCTCGTAGTAGAGGATAATTATTTACCTACAGATTATGCAACTAGAGGATTAACTAATCAATTTAACAACAAAATAGCAATGCATACATAGAAGTTAAACAAAATATTAGACTTTAAAAGTAATGGGATTAATGGGAAATGATCAAACCGCTGCTCGCTTGTCGTTGCTCAACTTGTTATGGAGGGTCGTTCTCGGATTACCGCAAATATCGAATCCTAAGCGGAAGAGCGAAACAACCAATAAGACGAGCAACACTTAAACAAAAGAGCAAGCAAAATTACCCAAATGTGACGAAATTTATACACAAGGTAAAATACGAACATACCTAGACATAGAAACTGAAAACTTAATTTGGATTTGTGGTGCAAAAGATATTCTCTAAAACCTAATTTCGGCCATAATTAGCATCAGTAGCAAAATATTTTCTAGAAAGATTTGAAGCTGAAATTTTATGGTAGCTACCCACTGGTATAGTGGTAACCCATATAAAATTTCAGGTCATTTGGAGTTAAAATGATTTAGTTATGATTTTTCTAAGTTTTAAATCTAAGACATGATTAATTTCAGTATTAAAGATTACTTGCAAAACCTATACTAAGCTAAAGTACTTTAACAGATGCATTTATCGAACTTTAGTTTGTTAAATTTGGAGCTACAGAGAAAAAGTTACGCAATTTTGAAGTTTAAAACAATTAATATGTGCAAATAAAAGCTTTTCGACTAAACTGAAAACCCATAAACCGGGAGGTCGTGGTCGTTGATCAAAGATCGCACGGCTCACGATCTCGATGCTAAAACCCGCACGAGCACCGGCGCAAAGACCTCATCGCGCCAAGGGAGGTCTTAGCCGTTAGATCTAGACTTGATGGTCCAATCTAACAAGGAGGTCCTGACTCAAGATCTAGCGAGGAGGTCTGCCGTAGATCTTGAATCCAATGGTTACGACACCAGCACACGACAACAAGACGCAAAGGAGGTCCTCGCGCTTATCAGAGGTCGTGGACCGCCGATCAAGATCCGCGGTCCCGAGCACTAGGGGAGGTCTAAAGGTCAACGATTGATCGACGAGATCTTAACGGCTCGTATCTCCCATAGGAGGTCCCGGACGGTTGAGATCTACTCAGGAGGTTCAGCCCGTTAGATCTAAATCTAACGGTCCGTAGTCGGGCAGTGGAGGTCCTAGACGGTCACGATCTCCAGTGGGAGGTCCCGAACGGCTAAGATGAAGCGAGGAGGTCTGGACGGCTAGGATTTCACCGAGGAGGTCATGGATGGCCATGATCTTCGCGGGAGGTCCTACGCGATGTGTGTTCAACAGAGAGGTCCGACGGCCCGGATCTCCGTGGGAGGTCATGAACGGTCCAGATCCGAGCGAGGAGGTCCTACGACTTCTTCACAAAGGGCCGAGGTGGTCTTTTTGCAAAGAGGACCCTAAACGTAGTTTTGAAGGTTCTCTTTACAAATGACCGTGGTGGTCTTTGCACAAGAGGACCTTGGTGGGGTGGCTCAGGGTGGTTTTTCAAAACGACTAAGGAAGGACTTTTGCAAAGAGGACCCCAAGGAGGTCCGAGAGGGCGGTTTTGACAAAACGACCGGGGTGACCTTTCGCACGTAGGACCTCAAGGAGGTCTTTGCAAAAAGAACCCCAAGGAGGAGGGTGATCCTAGCGGTCCGGGATTTAACTCTACTGAGGTCTTTAACGCCATGATTTCTAGGGAGGTCCCGGAGTGGTTTTAATGGCGCAGACCTCCTGACAACGACAAAAAGGCATGCTTAAGACAAATTAAATGCTCCAGATGATTGACAATAAATGAAACTAAAAGGGACACTTAATGATTTCCAAACTTTAATTCTAAACCCATGGCCCACACGCTGACTCCATCAAGACAAATTAGGACACAATTAATGCACCAATGATGAGCAATGATTTGAGCATTAAAGTGGTCCTAAGAATATGACGAAACGGAGGTTTTGAACCGACAAAACCCGAAGGCAGACAATAAGCTTGTCGCCGCGATGTGGACCTCGCCGGGCGAAACCAAAGGCACGAATGAGCTCCAAATAGGACGGAGGACCTAAGGGTGCCAAAACTACACCAACAAGACCACCAACCGCGGCTAACCGAGATAACCGCCGGGACCAATTACGCTAAATCGAAAACCGAAGAGGTCTAAAAGAATAGGGATTTCCGACATCAAATATCGACCGTGGAATGGAGGGGAGCTAGAGGTGGCCGCAAGAGCTCCGGTGAAGGTGGAGGTCGCGGAGGTGAAGAAGACGACGCCTCGCCACGAACCACACGCCCTACTTTATCAACCTCTGTGAAGGTCAAACAAAGCAAGTCGAGAGGCTCGAGGTGACCAAGAGAACAAAAGGATTAGCCAAAATTGCAATAATGAACCACCGAGCTCAAGGGTCGCCGGAGAGCTCCAAGGTCGAGCAATGGTGACAGAGGCTTTGGTGACTTGAGCTCAAGAGCAGAGGAAGAAACTAGGTGCAAGAATGGATCCAAAGAAACTTAAGGAGAAGCCCGGATCCATATATAGCCGAGCGCCAAAAATGAAAACAAGGTCACACCCACTCGGGTGCACTGAGCTAGGGCATCAACGACATGATGGGAGCAGGTGTCAGGGTGACTTTTGAGCAAAAGGTGCTGCCAGACATTTAATGTTGGCAAAGACATAGCCGCTTGTCGACCCTAGAGTTGACAAGGCACCGCCCCATCGCCACGCACAAAAATTGATAATGCCTGTGCCCACCCGACGCGAGAGAAATAGGAAGACTGGTCAAATGAACTCAACGGCTAAATCAGCGCTGAGCTCCACCAGGGAGGTCGTGAGCTGTTGGATTGAAATCCAAGGGCCCAGATTTTGGGCTAAGTATTAGAGGTCCTAACACTTAGGGGAGGTCTGAGCCGCAGATCTCAAGATGGACGGCTCAAGATCACCCAAGCGCTAGGGGTGGTCGTGGAGGTCCGAGGAGGTCGCCCAGGGTGGTCTTTGCAAAAGGTGCAAAGGAGGTCCTCGGGAGGCCTCGAGGGTTGTCTTTGTAAAAGAACCCGAGGAGGTCGTGGCGGGTGGAGGTCCTTACAAAGACCCGAGGAGGTCTTTGAGCGTCGGATTTGAAAGTCCAATGGCCTGCACCACTGCGCCTAACCCCGACCGAGCCCGACACGGCTAAGCGGCTCGGCAGACCAAGACTGAGGTCCGAGTCCAAGTCCGACTTGACCAGTTTAGAGTTTTAATTTGAATTGAGATTTTGAAGGGGTCTTAAGAGATAGAACTAGCTCCAAATTTTATGAAATTTTGACAAAGGGCTTGCTAACCTTGAGATGGATCTTGTATAAAATTTTCAGAGGTTTTATGCTGAGCACTTTTCTCCGTAAATTATACAATGCTTTGAGCTAGGGTTTGACTACAAGTCAAACAAGTTTGATCGACCTTTAAAAATATTCGAACAATTTCTAAAAATTGTGAAATTTTTCGAGGGGTCACCAACCATCCCAAGAACTTAGGAAAATATTTCCAGAAGGATCACAAGATCGACAAGATTGTTTTTGGAGGATCAAGATTTGGATCAACAGATTTGTGACTTTGTATTTCCATACTCTTGTACAATAATTGTTTAGTACACACAGAAATACATGATGTAAGAAAAGTTTTAATTTCTACCCATTTTCTTACATTTGAAACACAAGTTGAAAATGGGGATGTTACAAACCTCCCCTTACAAAAATCTCATCCCGAGATTTGGTTCACTCGAAAAGAAAGAGGGGTAGTCTCAGACGAGGCGATCTTCTGCTCCCATGTAGCTTCATCCTCTAATGGTTTGACCACCGAACTTTGAGGAACTTGATGGTCTTATTCCTTGTTCTTCGCTCAGCTTCCTCGAGTATGCGAACAGACGCCGCGGTAGGTCAAATCTTCTTGGACATCAAGAGTTTCCAACGGAGCTTCCTCTATTGGAACACGGAGGCACTTCTTAAGCTGGGACACATGGAACACATCATGTACCCCCGCAAGTGCAGCAGGCAACTCCAACTTGTAGGCAACAGCTCCTTTCTTCTCGATAACACGGTATGGACCGACATATCGAGGAGCTAACTTGCCCTTGGCACCAAAACGCTGGTGACCTTTCAGAGGAGAAACCTTGAGATAAACGAAGTCATTGGGCTCAAAGCTCAACTCACGACGACGGCGATCCGCATAGCTCTTTGCTCGGATTGAGCCGCGCGTAGCGATCACGAATGAGCGGACTTGACCTCGGCCTCATTAATTGAGTCCGGCCAAAGAAAGGTCTTTCACCGTCTCGCACCAGTTCAACGGGTTCTACACTTTCTCCCGTATAAGGCCTCGAATGGTGCCATGCCGAGACCGCTTGGAAACCGTTGTTATAAGAAAACTCGCAATGGCAAGCACTTCTCCCAATGCTTCCCATAGGAAAGGACACAAGCTCGCAAAGATGTCCTCCAAAACTTGCTTGACCTCTCGGTCCACCATCCGCTTGGGGGTGAAACGCCGCCTTGAAGAAAGACGAGTTCCCATAGCTTCTTGCAAGCTATGCCGAAATCGGAAGTGAAGATGGAACCACGATCGTAAATGATCGCTCGCACCCCATGCAAGCTCATGATCCTCGGCGATATAGAGCTCCGCTAGGTGATTGGTACGAATCTTGGTTCGACTGTAGAAAATGTGCCACTTTAGTTGACACGAGAAACTTACCAAGTCCGTGATAAAATAAGGATTGGCGATCGAGAGGTCTTTCTAGATCCTAAGGTTGATGGAACAAGGTTGTTGTTAGCCGTGGAGCGATTTGTCCGGTCAATTCCGCCAACAACGGGATCTCGCCTTGCTAACTAGCTATGCGAGTCATCCTCCGCAGCCAGCCTTCTTAGATGGACTATGGCCATTTAGGCCACGTATAAACTTAAGCCGTGACGACAACGATCCGCGTAGCCCTTCTGTCTGTTGAGTCGCGAAATCGATCTCAACTTAATCAAGTTGGTTGTTCGATCTTATCATTTTGCTTGATTTGGTTCACTCCAAGATCCGATCACGAGCAAACTTGATCTCGATGCGCCAGGTTGGTTGCACAACCAAGGCGCATAGACCCGCTCAACCACACCCGAGTTGAGACAATAAAAGTCTTCAAGGAGGGTAGGTGCAGCCTCGGAGCAACAATGCATTGCAAAACACCTCTCGACTAATTGCACCGGCAGCAACATTAGTCTTGCTCGGATGGTAATGAATCCCCACGTCGTAGTCTTTGACGGTCAAGATTGATCCAACAAGAGGTCCGAATGGCTCTGGACAGATCAAGGAGGTCTCATATGGTATAAAGAGGTTCAAACGCTGGTCTTCGCGAGTTTGCAGGACTCTGTACCATCACACCTCCGTAGCACCGGTGTTACATGGCGGTAAGGGATTCCCAACCTCACGTTCTTCGAGTTTGTTTCTCTCATGAAGCAAAGCAGTGACCACGAATTGATCAAGGTAATACCGCATAGTGGTAATACCTAGTTGACGCGGTATGGATATTCCAGAGAAAGGGCATCGAAGAGAGTTCTAGAGAAGACAAATGTAGGGAGGCCTCGGTAGTTCCAACCCACTCAACACAAAGAAATTCCAAATTTGATCTGCATGAAGTTTGTTTTAGTCATTTAGGACTCTTTCTGAAACTTAGGTTAAGTTTTGAACTCTCATCAAAACCAAATGGTTCTATTTTATTTTAAATGCCTTGAAAAGGTTTAGAAAACAAGGCGTTATTAATAACTTTGGTTAGCAACACCACTGAAACTCGAAGTTGATGAAAGCGAAAAGTTAACGACTAGGGAAATGAGATATCACCCAACCGAAAGCCAAAACAGCAAGCATACAAACTTTAAATGTTTCCAAAGAAGCTCCAAATCAGCAAGGAAACTCCAAAACAAGCTCAACTTCTCAATGCCATTAACCCGTATTGAATGAACGAGTAATAGGGTGAGAAGATAAAAATTTCAGCACACTACGACAAGTCTAACACTACTAAAGATCAAGGTTAAGGCGACAAAATTAGCGTTAGGTACTTAGCTAACTAGTATCACATCTTACCTCTTATTCCCACAAGTTTTAGTTGATTATCCTCTCATTTTCTACCCTATTTAGAACCTTTGAGCTTGCTGTCCGGAAACCGAATGATCGCTGTCCAGATTTCGCATCCAAGCCTCCTAATTGAAATCTTCAACTCGAAGCTTCAAAACCTTGTAGAGGGCGGCTAACATTTCAATTTGCCAAGCTCATTGGTCCCAAACCCAATTAATCGATAATGACTATCTTTTGAGAGAAGGAAAGGGAAAATACTTTTAAAACTCAAATTAGAGCAAGACGAGAGAAGAAAGCTAAGATAGGTAAGGAATAAAATCCGAGAACTTACTTAAGCTTTCACAAATCATTTGACCCTTTGAAAATAAGGTTTTCAAAATATCCTAAGGACGCACCAAGCTTGGTTACTACGGTCGGAATGGCTCGATACTAACTTTGTGAGGACCTCTGTTTATTCGGCTTGTACTGCTTAACCATCCACTTGGTCCTAACAAGACAAATCAAATAAACTAAGCTCTCGAGATATGTATACTTCCTAAATGCAAGATACACACCTCACAAAATCATGCATCAATTCCATTCATACACATAGAGCCAAGCAAAAGCAACAACCGAAAGACATAGATAATATAAAGAGAGTTATTACAAAAGAGAGGCCGACTGCCAAAATTCATAAAGATAAGTAAATACACAAATGAAGCAAAATGGCCATAAGATGGCGATGAACAAAGCCAATCGGTGTGCCTTTACCCACAAGGCAACCAACCGACCGCCAAGCTAATCGTCCCAAACAAATACAGAACACACTCACAAAAAGTGAGGCCCTTGGGGCTCACCTTCTTCCTCTCGCAGCAATTAATATTAAGCAGCGATGAGTACAAAACTTGTTTTTGTACTGCAAGACCGACGTGTGAGATAACGTAACTATAATTAACTACATGCAAGCTTTATTTAAGTGGATGAGGCTCGACTTATTTTCAAAGATAAAGCAAGTTTTCATTTACAATAAGGTAATAGATTCAAAGCAAGTTTGCAATTAACTTTTATCGCTCAAATAAAAGAGAGACAATAATAACATAGATAGAGAACAACACCAACCTAGAAGTGACTAACCCATAGTCACCACAACCATAGCATGAAGTACCCTTCATACCACCCATGTCAAGTTTAAATTTTTAAAAGGTTGTAGTCTAGTTCTTGCACGACCTTACCAAGCATGTCCATAACCTAGACGAGGCTATTCGAATAGTTTTAACCTCAGGTGTACCAATGTACCCACACGATAGACCGCTTTCCACCACCACTGCTAGCATACTTCCTTTGGTATGCAGCACGCTAAGTCTACAAGACGCTTCCAATGGACGATGCTAATTAAGAGCCGCAACTCCACGGAGAAGGATACATTAGACAGCCTAACCGACAGCCTAATGCTCCTCGCACACCACAACACACACACACGCACACACCCACCGACTCAGCTCATAATTAGCACCTCCCAAAGTACTTAGTCAAGAGAGGTCCCATATCCCCTCGTGTGGTTAGCACGCATAAGCGCTGGCTTAGTGACACAAGTAACTCGGTCCTTGGGGACTTAGGCACCATTCCACACACCCACAGATCACATCAACATACCATTGTGCCCAAGTCAAGATATAGTTTTGTTTTCAGCTTTTGATTTGTAAATCAATAAAACACAAGGGTTGGACATAATGGAGTAGTATAAGTAGTTGTGTGATCAAGATCACCGACTAAGTCGATGATCGCCCAATACTACCGATACTAGGCATGGCTAAGCAATATTTATTCAAATCTACTAAGTGACAAAAGCTCATCCAACGAACTCTAATCACAGAAATAACCTAGGCTCATGTAGTAGAGGATAATTATTTACCTACAGATTATGCAACTAGAGGATTAACTAATCAATTTAACAACAAAATAGCAATGCATACATAGAAGTTAAACAAAATATTAGACTTTAAAAGTAATGGGATTAATGGAAATGATCAAAATGCTTGTCGCTTGTCGTTGCTCAACTTGTTATGAGGGTCGTTCTCGGATTACCGAAATATCGAATCCTAAGCTAAGAGCGAAACAACCAATAAGACGAGCAACACTTAAACAAAAGAGCAAGCAAAATTACCCAAATGTGACGAAATTTATACACAAGGTAAAATACGAACATACCTAGACATAGAAACTGGAAAACTTAATTTGGATTTGTGGTGCAAAAGATATTCTCTAAAACCTAATTTCTACATAATTAGCACTGTAGCAAAAATATTTTCTAGAAAGATTTTGAAGCTGAAATTTTTATGGTAGCTACCACTGGTATAGTGGTAACCATATAAAATTTCAGGTCATTTGGAGTTAAAATGATTTAGTTATGATTTTTCTAAGTTTTAAATCTAAGACATGATTAATTTCAGATTAAAGATTATCGCAAAACCTATACTAAGCTAAAGTACTTTAACAGATGCATTTATCGAACTTTAGTTTGTTAAATTTGGAGCTACAGAGAAAAAGTTACGCAATTTTGAAGTTTAAAACAATTAATATGTGCAAATAAAAGCTTTTCTGACTAAACTGAAAACCCATAAAATCGGGAGGTCGTGGGCCGTTGATCAAAGATCGCACGCTCACGATCTCGATGCTAAAACCCGCACGAGCACACGGGCGCAAAGACCTCATCGCGCAAGGAGGTCTTAGCCGTTAGATCTAGACTTGATGGTCCGATCAACGAGGAGGTCCTTGACGGCAAGATCTAGCGAGGAGGTCTAAGCCGAGATCTTGAATCCAATGGCTACGACCATCAGCACGACAACAAGACGCAAAGGAGGTCCTCGCGCTTATCAGAGTCGTGGACCGGCGATCAAGATCCGCGCGGCCCGAGCACTAGGGGAGGTCTAAAGGTCAACGATTGATCGACGAGATCTTAACGGCTCGGATCTCCCATAGGAGGTCCCGACGGCTGAGATCTACCCAGGAGGTCTAGCTCGCAGATCTAAATCTAACGGTCCGTAGTCGGGCAGAGGTCCTAGACGGTCACGATCTCCGGTGGGAGGTCCCGAACGCTAAGATGAAGCGAGGAGGCCTGGACGGCTAGGATTTCACCGAGGAGGTCATGGATGGCCATGATCTTCGCGGAGGTCCTACGCGATGTGTTCAACAGAGAGAGTCCGGACGGTTCGCATCTCCGTGGGAGGTCATGAACGGTCCAGATCCGAGCGAGGAGGTCCTACGACTTCTTCACAAAGGGCCGAGGTGGTCTTTTTGCAAAGAGGACCCTAAACGTAGTTTTGAAGGTTCTTTACAAATGACCGTGGGTGGTCTTTTGCACAAGAGGACCTTGGTGGGGTGGCTCAGGTGGTTTTTCAAAACGACTAAGGAAGGACTTTTTGCAAAGAGGACCCCAAGGAGGTCCGAGAGGGGTTTTGACAAAACGACCGGGTGACCTTTCGCACGAGAGGACCTCAAGGAGGTCTTTTGCAAAAAGAACCCCAAGGAGGAGGGTGATCCTAGCGGTGGGATTTAACCTACGGAGGTCTTTAACGCCGTGATTTCTGCGGGGAGGTCCCGGAGTGGTTTTAATGGCGCAGACCTCCTGACAACGACAAAAGGCTGCATGCAAGACAAATTAAATGCTCCGGATGATTGACAATAAATGAAACTAAAAGGGACACTTAATGATTTCCAAACTTTAATTCTAAACCCATGGCCCACACGCCGCTGACTCCATCGGCACAAATTAGGACACAATTAATGCACCAATGATGAGCAATGATTTGAGCATTAAAGTGGTCCTAAGAATATGATTTAAAACGGAGGTTTTGAACCGACAAAACCCGAAGGCAGCATGCTTGTCTTGCGCGATGTGGACCTCGCCGGGGAAACCAAAGGCAACGAATGAGCTCCAAATAGGACGGAGGACCTAAGGGTGCCAAAACTACACCAACAAGACTACCAACCTGCGCAACTGTAGATAACCGCCGGGACCACCACTACCTAAATCGAAACCAAGAGGTCTAAAAGAATAGGGATTTCGACATCAAACATCGACCAGGAATGGAGGGGAGCTAGAGGTGGCCGCAAGAGCTCCGGTGAAGGTGGAGGTCGCGGAGGTGAAGAAGACGACGCCCGCCACGAACCACACGCTCCTACTTTATCAACCTCGTGAAGGTCAAACAAAGCAAGTCGAGAGGCTCGAGGTGACCAAGAGAACAAAAGGATTAGCCAAAATTGCAATAATGAACCACCGAGCTCAAGGGTCACGAGAGCTCCAAGGTCGAGCAATGGTGACAGAGGCTTTGGGTGACTTGAGCTCAAGAGCAGAGGAAGAAACTAGGGGTGCAAGAATGGATCCAAAGAAACTTAAGGGAGAAGCCCGGATCCATATATAGCCGAGCGCCAAAAATGAAAACAAGGTCACACCCACTGGTGCACTGAGCTAGGCATCAACGACATGATGGGAGCAGTGTCGGTGACTTTGAGCAAAAGGTGCTGCAGACATTTAATGTTGGCAGCACATAGCCGCTTGTCACCCTAGAGTTGACAAGGCACCGCCCCACCGCCACGCACAAAAATTGATAATGCCTGTGCCCACCCGATGCTGAGAGAAATAGGAAGACTGGTCAAATGAACTCAACGGCTAATCACGCCGAGCTCCACCAGGAGGTCGTGGAGTCGTTGTTGAAATCCAAGGGCCCGATTTTGGGCAGTGATTAGAGGTCCTAACACTTAGGGAGGTCTCGAGCCGCAGATCTCAAGATGGACGGCCAAGATCACCCAAGCGCTAGGGGTGGTCGTGGAGGTCCGAGGAGGTCGCCAGGTGGTCTTTGCAAAGGTGCAAAGGAGGTCCCGGGAGGCCTCGAGGGTTGTCTTTGTAAAGAACCCGAGGAGGTCGTGCGGGTGGGAGGTCCTTTACAAAGACCCGAGGAGGTCTTTGAGCGCCGGATTTGAAAGTCCAATGGCCTGCACCACTGCGCCAACTCCGACGAGCCCGACACTGGCTAAGCGGCTCTGTGTGACCAAGACTGAGGTCCGAGTCCAAGTCCTGACTTGGACCAGGTTTAGAGTTTTAATTTGAATTGAGATTTTGAAGGGGGTCTTAAGAGATAGAACTAGCTCCAAATTTTATGAAATTTGACAGTGGCTTGCTAACCTTGAGATGGATCTTGTATAAAATTTTCAGAGGTTTTATGCTGAGCACTTTTCTCCAAATTATACAATGCTTTGAGCTAGGGTTTGACTACAAGTCAAACAAGTTTGATCGACCTTTAAAAATATTCGAACAATTTCTAAAAATTGTGAAATTTTTCGTGAGGGGTCACCAACCATCCCAAGAACTTAGGAAAATATTTCCGAGAAGGATCACAAGACTCGACAAGATTGTTTTTGGAGGATCAAGATTTGGATCAACAGACTTGTGACTTTGTATTTCCATACTCTTGTACAATAATTGTTTAGTACACACAGAAATACATGATGTAAGAAAAGTTTTAATTTCTACCCATTTTCTTACATTTGAAACACAAGTTGAAAATGGGATGTTACAGTTAGCCACACACCCACAAGGCAACCGATCGGCCGCCAAGCTAGTCGCCTGCTAAGTTACCACAACACAGCCACAAAAGTGAGGCCCTCAGCTCACCTTTCTTCCTCTGCAACAAAACAATTAAGCATAGCATCCGAAGTACAAAGATTGTCTTTGTACACATAAGACTGACGTGTGGAATAGCAGGCACCTATTCATACACTACATGCAAGCTTATTTAGGTGGAGGTTGTATGTCTCTGCTTGCATGAAGCCAACTTTATTTGCAATTATGTAATACATTTTAAAAGCAAGTTTGCAAATCTGCTTAGTTTTCAAAGTAACTGTAAGTAAAGATACATACAAGTAACCACTGAAGTGACTATCCCAATAGCCACACAACATAGCACTAATCCCGATCTGCACTCACCCATCAAGTTTTAATTTAAAAGGTTGTAGTCCACTTGAAAGACCTTGCTAAGCGTGTCCATAACCTAGACGAGGCTATTCGAATAGTTTTAACCTGCAGGTGTACCAATGTACCCACACTTCGCATCGCCTTTAAGCCACAAAGCACACTTCCAAGGTATGCTCGCACAGCTAAGTCCTACGAGACTTTTTCCAATATTGTGTATCAACCACGAGCCGCCAGATGGGTAGAAACACCATACGCTACATTGCAAGCCGAAGACAACAAATCCCATCACGTGAAGTCTTTCGACACTACAATGCTCCCAACACCATCCTCCCGCGACTCGCGCGACTGGAGCCAATACACGCCAAAGTACTAAGTCAAGAGAGGTCCCATACCTCTAATGTGGTTAGCACGCTAAAATGCTTGGTTTAGTGTAACAAGATGTTCGGTCCTTGTTGACCCGGCACCATTCCACCACACCCACAATCACACCATCTTACCATTGTGCCCAAGTCTAAATCATTTTGTTTTTTTAGTTTTAGTTTTCATAAGTAGACATAGCACAAGGTGGAAATCATAATCATAATAAGTTTTATGATCAAGGTTATCGATAAGTCGATAACCGCCCATTTCTACCTAAGCTAGGCATGGCTAAGCAATTAATTCGCAACTACTAAGTGACAAGAGCCCATCCACGAACTCTAAATCACGCAAGTAACCTAGGCTCATGGTAGTAGAGGATGATCATTTGCTAAGGAAATGCATCTACTAGGCCAACTATTAAAACAAAGTAGCAATGCATACATAGAATTTGTAATCAACATAAATACTTAAAATACTGGGATTAACATGATCAAACTGTTGCTCGCTTGTCGTTGCTCAATTTGTTGCGGAGGGTCGCTCTCGGGTTACCGCAAATGTCTAATCCTAAGCTAAAGGGCAAAAGAACCAAGAACAACCAATAAGACGAGCAACACTTAAACAAAAGAGCAAGCAAAATCATCCAATTACGACGAAAATTTATACACAAGGTAGAATACAAATATACCTAGACATGGAAACTGGAAAAGTCTAATTTGGATTTGTAGCAAAAGATATGGTGCAAAAGATAACTTAAAAACTCACTTTCTAATTAGCACTGTCAGCAAAAATATTTTCTACAAAGGTTTTGAAGCTGAAATTTTTATGGTAGCTACTACTGGTATTGTGGTAACCCATATAAAATTTTAGGTCATTTGGAGTTAAAATGATTTAGTTATGATTTTTCTAAGTTCTACAACTAGCATATATCATTTCTCAGAACACGAATAAAGACAAAGCCTAGATCAAATTAAAGCATGTCTACAGCCAAATTTACTAAAGTTGAGTTTGCTCACTTTGCAACTACAGAGAGGAAGTTATGTGGTTTACAAATTTTTCATGAATTTCTAGAGCTCATTTTTCATTAAACAAGATCATGCTATTTAAATCATTTTCTCTACAACACAGGCCTAATTTCATTCTCGATTGAAGTTCATACCATAACAAAGCTACAATAACTGAATCATTCAAAAGAAGTTAAATGACAAAGTTATTTACTTTTGAAATTTGAAACAAAAAGAAAAGACTTAGGAAACTTTGAGCTTCTGGAGGTCCAAACGAATCGAAGACAAGGAGAGGTCGGGTTAGAGATCAAGGTCCGACGGCCACGAAGCCGCGCCAAGCGTCGCCATACAAGACAAGACCTCCTCCCGATCGGGAGGTCCGGATCGTTGAGCTCGATCCAACTGAGGAGGTCCTAGGCGGTCAAGATCTTCCAGAGGAGGTCTTGATCGGCCGATTGACACGAGGAGGTCTTGGATGACCAAGATCTTCTGGAGGTCCTAAGCGATAGCGATTTAACGGGAGGAGATCTGGACGGTTCAGATTAGACCTAGGGAGGTCTTGAACGGTCCAGAACAACGCGGAGGGAGGTCTGAGCGCTAGAGGTCTTTACAATTAAAACCTAACGCCGCATCTAAAGTCGGAGGTCGCGAACGCTAAGATCGAGGTTGGGAGGTCATGAGGGTTTTCTAACAAGGACCGGGGGTGCTCTTTTTGCAAAGAGGACCACGAGGAGGTCTTTTCCAACGAGGATCTCGGGGAGGTCCCGAAGGTGGTTTTTACAAAAATAACCTCGAGGAGGTCTTTTTGCGCAGGAGTGGTCCTAGTGGCTCAGATGGAGTTCCAAGAGGTCTTAAACGGCTAGGATCAACTCAAGGGGAGGTCCTAGAACTTAGAAATTTACGCGGAAATCTATCTACGGTACAGATCTAACCGAGGGTGGTCTTAACGGCCGAGATTAAACGAGGGGGAGGTCTTACACTTACGGGTTTTCACTGGAAGATCTAAAGGTCCGATCTAAACGTGGGAGGTCTTAGACGGCCACGAAGAGCTCTAGGAGGTCCAAGGTGCTGTAAAGGCGCGACCTCCTGACAATGACAAAGGGTGGCGGCTAAGACAACTCATCGCCATCGATGATTGGTAATAAATGAGCATTTAAGATGTCCTAACCACCGACGAAACGGAGGTTTTGAACCGCAAAATCCCGAAGTGGCTCATCTGTTTGCCGCCGCGATGGGGACTCGCCGCGAAACCAAGGGCATGGTTGGATTCCAAATAACGCCAGAACCCCAAGGATGTGCTCTCGACGGCGGCGACGACTCGAACGCCGGCAGCCGAGAATGACTGAGACAAGTGTTTCGAAAACCGAAATGACAAAGCCGCGCCACGAGCCGAGCTAGCTAGACCCTAAGCCCTTAAGGGACTAAAATGGACTCACCCGAGTGTAGGAAGGTCCAGAGGAAGACGGAGGAGAGGTCGATGCCGAAGGAGGTGCTCGTGACGGTGGTGCTTGCCGAGTTGGGAAGACGACCAGACACACCGAAAGCAAGTCTCCCGAATCGCCCACCTCAGAGGTTAAACAACACAAGTTAGGGGAACTTGAGCTGACTCAAGAGAGCAAAGTGACAAACAAAAAGGTAATGAGGAACCACCGAGCCCGGAGGTCTTCAAGGAGAGCCCCAAAAGTGACAATGGAGGCAGAGGAGGTGGTGGTGTTCTTGGTGCTTGAGTTTGGGCTCACACTCACGACCGAGAGAGCTCAAACAGAGAACCAAGAGTGGGAAAATGAAATTGAGGAGGGCTTTGAGCTAGATAAAGCCGGGAGGTCTGACAAGGGTATGGACGAGCCCCACCAGGAACAAAGTCCATGCCCCGCCATGAACTTGCTAGATTTGACAAGAGCAGTAGGTAGGGGAAGACTCTAGGCTAGGCTCGACGATTTAATGCATGGCGTAAAGAGACGTTGGGAAGGACCAAAAGTGACAGCCACGCTCCCAATCGCCTCGACTCGACACACGCATGGGTGCGGGAAACCATGATGACCTGCACTCCGTGAGGTCGAGGAAGAGAAACAGAGCTGTAGGAGGTCCCGACGTCCTGCATTGCTTGGTGGTCCCGACGCCCAAGAATCGCCGAGGTGGGGAGGTCTTGCGCGCGAGAGGTCCCGGAGGTCGTGAGCCCCACGATGGACATCCAGCGGGCTTGACCACCCGAGGCGCCGAGGGCGCCAAGAGGTCCTCGCATTGGGAGGTCGTGAGCGTGGATGGAAATCCAACGGTTAGGACGGCGCGCACGAGATCGAGCTCGGGTGTGGCGCCGCGACATGGTCCAACCAAGCTCTGCTGAGTTGGGCCTGGTCCGAGCCCGAGTCCGACTCAACCAGATTTAGTTTTTTGGTTTTGGAAGGAGCTGCCTGAGGATTGTTTGAGGCAAAGAAACCACTCCAAAAATTATGAAATTTTTACAGAGCTTGCTAGCTCAAACGAGGACCTAGCATAAAATTTTCAGAGGCTTTGGGGCTGTGGATTTTCCTCCAAAATTTAACAAGGCACTGGTCCAAGGTTTGACTAGACTTTAAATTGTTTGACTGACCTCCAAAATATTCAACATTTTCTAAAAATTGTGAAACTTTTCAGAGGAGTCACATACCAACCCAAGAATTTAGGAAAATATTTCCGTGAGATTATCACAAGTTGGAACAAGGATGAGTAAGAAGAATAAGATGTGGGTCGAATGACTTGTGATCTTTGTATTCTACAATCTCTTTACAACAATTGTCCAAAGCATGCAGAAATACAAGATGTAAGAAAGTTTTAATTTCCTCATTTTCTTACATTTGAAACACAAGCCCAAAATTGGGATGTTACAACTCTCCCTTACAAGAATCTCGACCGAGATTCCGCTTATTCTGAGAAGAAAGAAGGAAAATCGCACGAAGGCGCATCTTCTCGCCCCAAGTTGCCTCATCTTCGAATGGTTTGACCACCGAACCTTAAGGAACTTGATGACCCGGTTCCTTGTTCTCCGCTCGATTCTCAAGAATGCGAACAGATGCTCGCTGTAGGTTAAATCTCTCTGCACATCGAGAGTTTCCAACGGAGTTTCTCTGGGACACGGAGGCACTTCTTCGTGTGTGAAACATGGAACACATCATGCACCCTCAAGTGTACCGGCACCCAATCTATATGCAATCGCTCCAACTCTCTCGACGATACGGTAAGGCCCAACATATCGAGGGGCCAACTTGCCCTGATGCCAAAACGATGGTTCTTCAAGGGTGAGACTTTGAGATACACAAAGTCATTGGGCTCAAAGCTCAACTCACGCGACGACGACCGCATAGCTCTTTGTCCGATCGGCCGCGCGCATGCTCGCGATCAATCGAACTTGACTCGCCGCATTGATCGACCGCCGAAAATCGCCCACCGCCTCGACTGGGCTCAACGGGTTCTACATCTTCCCATACAAAGCCTCAAATGGTGCCATGCCAAGATCGCCTCAAAGTCGTTGTTGTAGGAGAACTCAGAAATGGTAGGTATTTCTCCCACTTCTTCCCATAGAAAGAACACAAGCACGGAGCATATCTTCCAACACTTGGTTGACTCGCCCGCTCACCATCACCCGAGGATGAAAGGTCAGATCAAACGGCTACGGTCCCCATAGCCTCTGCACTATGCCAAACCGCGAGGTGAAAAGCGCATCACGATCGAAATGATCGCTCTTGCACACCGTGAAGACTCACAACTTCGAGACATAAAGTTCGCCAAAGGCCCCACACGGCCGAAGTTCTGACAGAAGGAAATGTGCCACTTTAGTCAACTCGCCGATCACGACCCAAATAGCATCATTCCTTTGACGAGCGGGCAATCCGTGATGAAGTCCATGCCAACTAATCCCACTTCCACTGCACCGGCAACGGCCGAAGAAGACCTGGCCGACGCTGATGTTCGCCTTCACACGACAACACACGCCGCACTCGGCGACTAACTTGGCAATCTCGCGCTTCATTCGGTCCACCGTATCTTCCGCGAAGGTCCCGATACATCTTGGTAGCCCCGGATGGATGGACAAAGGGAATCATGAGCTTCGCGGAGAATCAAATCCCGCAATGCCATGACCTTAGGAACCACAAGACGCTAAACCACACAACTCCATGCTCATCCTCCAAAAGCACTTGGCTATCCCATCCTTGATGTTCTCGCTGATCCGCTCACACCGCATTCGCTCATTGTGCCGCCTTGATTTGGTCCACCAAGGTTGGTTGCACAACCAATGTAGCAAGAGAACCGTGCTCGATTAAACCCAAATTGAGGCGCCGAAATTCAATGAGGGTAGGTCTGTCGCTTCTGGAGCATCAACATGTTGCAATACACCTTTCGACCGAAAGTGCATCCGCAACGACATTGGCCTTGCCCGATGGTACCGAATACCCATGTCATAATCCTGATCAATTCCAACCATCTTCTTTGCCCGAGGTTCAGATCCGGGTGGTGAACAAGTATTAAGCTCTTATGGTCGGAATACACCTCACAACGTTACCAATCGATAATGCCGCCAAATCTTGAGTGCATGGACCACAAAGCAACTAACTCTAAGTCATGAGTAGGATAGTTGAGTTCATGAGGCCTCAATCGCCGCGATGCATAGGCCACAACCTTGCCTTCCTGCATAAGAACACAACCAAGACCGACGAAGCATCACAATAGATATCAAAACTCTTGTGAATATCGTGAGAACAAGCATCAATGCTTAGGTCAACCGCTTCTGAGTTCCCGAAACTCACATCACAAGCAGCTGACCACTCAAATTTCTTGTCTTTCTTGAGCAGCCAACCATAGGCTTTGCAATCTTGGAGAAATTCTCGATAAAGCGCGATAGTAGCCACCAAACCAAGAAAACTCCGCACATCGGTGATCGACTTGGCTGACCTCAAGATAGCACATCACCGACCTTGCTAGATCCACAGCCACACCTCCTCTCAAAGAACATGGCCTAAGAATGCCACTTCCTTCAACCGTAACTCGACTGTCGAATTTGGCATACAACCGTGCTCACGCAGCCTTGCCCAACACAAGTCAAGATGCTCAAGATGCTCTTCTTCACTCTGGAGTAGATAAGGATATCATCGATGAATACCACCACAAACCTATCCAAATACTCCATGAATAATCGAAGTTCATTAGGTTCATGAATAAAGCAGAGCATTAGTCAAACTAAAAGACATGACGTGTACTCAGAAAGGCCATAACGAGTAGCAAAAGCCGCCTTAGGAATATCTCGCCCTCGATCCTCGACTTGATGATAGCCCAATCTCAAGTCAATCTTGAGAAAACTCGTGTTCGGCCAATCGATCAAGAGATCATCAATCCGGCAAAGGATACTTGTTCTTACCGCCACCTCATTAAGCGGATGGTAATCAACACATGCGCAAGGTCTTGTCCTTCTTCACAAAGATAATCGACAACCCCAAGGAGATGAGCTAGACGGATAAACCCTTCTCTTGCACTCACCCGCTGCTTTTCAGCTCCTCCAACTCATTAGGAGGCATGCGACACGCCTCTTAGAAATAGGGGCGGTGACGGGCAAAGAACTCGATTACAAACTCCAGATCTCGAACAGAGGCATCCTCTGCAAATCTCGTGAAAGACGTCCAAGTCACACACCGTGGGGACGCTGTGGAATCTCCAATGCCGCTTTGCTCCAAGGATATAAAGATGGGGCCTCGCAATCGTGGCGAAACCCAACCTCGCTCACCAAGGATCGTGAGGTAGACAATCTTCCCGCACAATCGATTTGTTCCAAGTGTTGGGACAACCAATCCATGCCAAGAATCACATCCAAGCGCCTAGTCGAGTAGGATAAGATTCGCCAAGAATCCCACTCTTCGATGTGGATAGGAACATCCCAAGATACTTGGTCACTCATTTCCAACCCGCAGAGCGTAATCACAGTGGAATCCCCGCAGGAACACAAAGAAGCCCACAATCAACAAAGAAAAGACCTCAAATAAAAGAATGCGAGGCCCAGAGTCAAATAAAATCGTAGCAGACGCAAATTAACAAGGAGCGCATCAACACCACGCCGGTGCCTCTCGGCCTCCTCACCGAGATATGGTTGACTCGGCCGCCCCAAGCCCGGGTCTTCTCGGGTCGTGGGTGACCACTCTTGCCCGCGCCTCCATTAGGACGAGGGGCCGCCCAGCCTTCTTAGGACAACTACTCGCGTAGTGGCCCTTGTTGTGGCAAGAGAAGTGTGACGCCGTCCGGGGTTGCGGGAACACTGCCGCTGTCGTCGCAGTGCACGCGATCGAGTCACGGATCCGCGGAGGACGTGGAGCTGGTGCCAAGGCCCCGGCGGTGGTGAAGCCAAAGAACGGGCCACCGTGCAGCCCAACTCGGGACTAACGAGGCCACTCGCGCATCAGGGCCGGCCTCCCACTTGCGCTATGGACTCGCCAGCCGCCTCGCTTTGTGCTCGCGATGATGGCCTTGTCCACCAAGGTCCGAAAGTCGGGAAGTCCACAACAGAGAGCTTGTCCTCAAGCTCCTCGCACAAACCTCCATGAACTTTTCCCGCTGGCCTCACCGCTGGCCACCTCACAGAGCGCACTCGCCAAATGGTTGAACTCGTGGAGGTACTACCACCGACCGCGCTCGCTTGAGCGCAAGGAACTCCTTCTTCTTCGCCTTCATCAGCCGGGACATGGGCCCGACGGAAAGCCGACGGAACTCCTCCCACGACCACGTGTCCCGCACGACAAATGAAGCAAAGTGCCATAAGATGGCTATAAACAAAGCCAATCAAGATGCCTCCAACTCCACAAGGCATCCGCCACTGCACCGCTAAGTCTAGTCGCCCATCAAACGGCAACACGGGCCACGTAAGTGAGGCCCTTGGGCTCACCTTCTTCCTCTCGCAACAAAAACATTAAGCAAAGCACCGAGTACAAAGATTGTCTTTGTACCCGCAGATCGACGGGTGAACTAGCAGCACTGCTCATATGCTACATGCAAAGCTTATTTGGTGGAGGCCATATGTTTCATTTGCATAAAGCCAATTTTCATTTGCAATAAGGTAATATAGTTTAAAGGCAAGTTTGCAATTCATTTTTAAGATTGAAATAACAAGACGGATAATAATACAAAAGAATAGAGATAAAACATCCTAGAAGTGACTATCCCAATAGTCACCATTAACAATAGCACTAATCCCGCATTCGCACCACCCATCAAATTTTAATTTAAATGTTGTAGTCTAGTTCTTACTGGCGATCCGAGCGTGTCCATAACCTAGACGAGGCTATTCGAATAGTTTTAACCCCGCAGGTGTGTACCAATGTACCCACACTCGATCGCTTTAAGCCAAAGCACACTTCCGGGTATGTCGGCACCCACTAAGTCCTACGCAGACTTTTCCAATATTGTGTATTAACTACGAGCCAGCCGGGGGATGGATAGAATCTATACGCTATACATGGTAAAGCCAAAAGACAACTACCCACTCAGATAAAGCTTTTTGACAACTACCATGCTCCTACCTCTCATTCCCTCCCGCGACCTCCTCCATACCTGCAGCCAATACACGCCAAAGTACTAGGTCAAGAGAGGTCCCATATACTCTAGTGTGGTTAGCACGCAAATGTGCTCAAGATGTGGCGCAAGTAACTCCGTCCTTAACCGACTTCTCGCACCTTTCCAGCCACACCCAACATATCACACCGCCTTACCATTGTGCCTAAGTCTAAATCATTTTTGTTTTCATTTTTAATTTTGCAATTAAATATAGCAAAATGTCAAACATAAAGTTGTAGTAAATTCTTAGGTGATCAAGGTTACTGACTAAGTCGATAACCGCCATTTCTACCGATACTAAGCATGTGTCTACAATTTGACTCGGATCTACTAAGTGACAAGAGATCATCCAATCACTCTAATCACAAAGAAATAACCTAGGCTCAGTGAGAGATCAATATTTTGTCTCACAGGATATGCAAATGCAACGATTTAACTAATCACTTTAACACAAATTAAGCAATGCATACATACAAAATAAACAAAATATTAGACTTTAAGATACCGATTAACATGATCAAACTCGCTTATTCGTCGCCGCTGTTGCTCAATTTGTTGCGAGGGTCGCCTCGTGGCTGCCGCAAATATCGGGGTTTCAACGATTGAACAAAACAAATAATAAGAACGTAATAACACCGACAAAACTCAAACATGCAACAACAAACAAACATACTAAAACTCACACAAAGAACCTAATCACGATATAACAAAATTTTAGAAACAGAGAACAAATCATTTTAGGTTATTAAGAATTTGCCATGAATTTTCTAAGCTAAAACACATCAAAACACTAGTTAATTACTTAACAAATTTTCATGAGCAAAATAGTATCTAAAACCTAACCTGATAATTAGCACACTAAAAATGAAAATTTACATGTGAGTTGGTTTTACCTGATTTGGACAATTATTGATAGAGATATGAATTTTCTAAATTGGAAAGTACATAATACACCATTATTCAATAACCAGATTCTAGCTACAGTAAAACATGGTTGAATCTAATTTTGGCAAATATTACATTTAGAATTAAAATTAATGTAACTAGTTTCAAGTGATTTGGAGAAAAATTGAATTAGTTACTTAATTTTCTAAGTTTTAAATGAATTAACAAAGACAACAGTGAAAACACATTACGTAAATACTAAAGCATTTAACTTTTTCTACCCACACTAATTCAGCCCCAGACATCGATACAATGGCCCAAATAAAGGTGCTTGACCAGAGATGCATCGTCACTGAGCAGATGACGTCGAAGGCGTATTCTAAGAATACGCCTTCGAATATCAAGGTGTACTCCTAACATATACACGTGAGAAAACGCTCCAGACGAGAAACGATAACTGTAGCTACACAAATTCTAATCGACAAAGATGGACCTCACATGGTAGTGACTAAGAGAAAACATAACGGGCTGGATTAAAGGATTTCTAAACGCGACAAACACAGAGGGCCCACAAGTCGTGAGACTCAAGCTAAACAAGATTAGCGCTAAACTAACTCCATCCGCGGCTCACCGCGCCACAAGACGGGACGCGGCGGCGCCGGGAAACTAAACTTACTAACCGTGAGGGTTTCGGCGAGTGAGTGATACCTTCTGGTTCGCGAAGATCTCACGAACTCGATGACGGTGACGCGACTCCACGGGACGCCGCATGAAGTCGGGCGCTAACGGAGGCGAGAAGAAGATGCGCTCACGCGAGAGGACACGCATAAGCTTCTAGAAGACTCGAAGGTGCGCATGCGCTTCACCCCAACACCGTGAGCAAGAAGTACACGATAATGCCGACGAAGAAAGCTCGAGGTGGCCGGAACCGCACGCGCGAAACCGAGCTTGAGAAGAATTGGTCGCACGCCCGCAACGCATGCACAAAAAGCGTAACAAGCCCACCGTTAGATCTGGAAGGCATCAGGCGATCCTAAGGAGTAGCAGGCGGAGCTAGAAACTCACCAGATCACAAACGAAGCTGGCGGTAATAGATCGCCGGAGGCGAGACGACAGATAACGCTTCGGTGATCCATCGACGCCAAGGACCCGGTTGGGCAAATGGAGGCGCGCGACAGCGTGGATCACGCGTGGCGTGGTTGCGAATCAAGGGCGGCGCTAACACAACGGGCGCTACCGCCTTTCGCTCTTCGCCGCCAAAAACAGAGGCGGCGGAGAAAGTGAGAGAGCGGAAGGAAACGGCGAATGAATGAGTGCGTGAGGTTATAAAGTTTCGTATGCTCCACGATTTGACACGAGGGCAAATAGGTGGCGGCGCAGGTGTGGCACCCATGCATTATCGCGGCCGCGGAACTGAGGGCGAGAAGACGAGGCGACCGGCAGTAGGGTCCACCTGCCACTGACGACGGCGCGAACCGTGGTTTGACTGATCAAGATCGACCGACCGCTGGATCAAATGGACGGCCGAGATTGGTGTATGCATTCGACAGTCGACGAGATAGCAACGCGGACCGCTCGACTCCATCGGACGGCCGATGCCATCGGCTCACGTGCAGCGAGGCGCGACCGAGTCCATTAGTGCGGTCTGACTCGAGTCTAAGTTAGAGTCCGAGCCGGAGAAGCAGTGGTTTCAGTGTTTGATTTCAAAAGCACGATAAGGTTTTGAGGAATTTTAGACGTAGCCTCTGAGCTCCAAAAATTCTGAAATTTTTATTGTAGCTACTGGAACAGAGGACTCCTTGTGTAATTTTTCCAGGAGTTTTCATACACTAGATTTCTCCCAATAAAATTCACAAGCTGCTGAACAGAAGTTTGACCAGATTTCAAACTAGAGTTTGACTTGGGCATTTGAAAGTAGCAAATACAATCTAAAATTGTGAAATAATTCAGGGAGGTAGATAGGATGATCAAGATGCTAAGAAAAATATTTGCAGAGGATGATCACAAGTTTGAAGGCTAATAATTTGATGACAACAATTTCCAAACACAAGAGTTAACTTCTAGAAAATTGGAAATTGCTGGAAAATTTGAAGACTTCCAATTGATTTGAAGAGACAACAAAAGTTTTTATTTCTCCTCAAATTTTACATTTGAATTACAAACCCTAAGTTAGGTGTTACATTACAGTGCATGGCGAGGAAGTTCTCCCACCATGAGAGTGCCACACCCTCCAACCGATGGGATGGAAAAGTGCCCGCCTCCTGCCTCTGCATCCGAGCAACGTTGAGCTTCCGCTCAACCAGACGCAGCTGCCATCCGCGCCTGTGGGATCCTCGGACCGGAGAAGGTGGGAGGCTGCGTGCGAAAGGAACTCCGCAAGTCCCCATGAGACTCGATGGCCACTTCCTCCCGATCCAGAGACACCAGAGGGAGTGGAGGTGTTCTTGCGATAACCTCCAACACCACATGCGGTCCTCGAACGGTTGCGCTCGACCTGCATGAGGACTTCACCATGGTCGGAGGAGGGGAAGCTCTTCTCTGGACTACCTCCGACTGGATTCCACACCACTACGGGTCCCTCCCACCCATCCTGTTTCACTAAGACAAGTTAGCTACAACTCGAGACCCAAAGCACGGAATTCAGACTCAATCAAAGGGCCCAAAAGTATCCACAAAAAGAGCTCAAGATCGTAGAGGTCCCAGCTATTGGAAATGTTACTAATTAAATTCATCTTGAGTAGCACAATTGTTAATGAAGGAACAAGATCGCCTTTATTAAGAACCATGCTAAAGATATAAATTTAACAAGTGCGACATGTCCAAAGAACAGATTCCTTGATATATATGATTCACAATGGTTCCCGTGATCAACCACCATTGCATATATATATATATATCCTTCATCAACATTGCATCAAAACACATACAAGTCATACATTGATATAATTAAACATAAGGTTACATCATTCTGTTAGTACTATAATATTAAGTGACTTGGTCACTTTAGCAAGATACAAATGGAAGCAAAATAAACGGAACATGTCCACCATTGGCCTCATCCACCCGCGAGTAATTGGCGTGGAGGAAAGAAGTAAGCGTTACTCGTTAGCGTCACCACGATCGGCGCTTAACGGGTACTTCATAGGAAAACCATCCTCACCTGCAAATAATAGGTGGTAGCACCTTGAGTACAAAAGGTACTCAACAAGTCTTACACAAACTAACAAAAGAAAGTGGTTATTAGATCCTATTCAAAGGAGTAGGGTTGTTACATGCATAAGGTTACAACAGAAGGTATAAATGTTCAAATTTGCATAAAGCGTATACACCTTATCCTACAAAGGCTAACTTTTGATAAAGCAATTTAATAAATCAAAATAAAGTAAAACGGTAAGTAAATACATTAAATAAATGATGACAAAGGTATGATTCCCTCATGCAAACCGAAAATAAACCGAAACCACATTTTGGAAATCAAAATCTCTATACAGTGATATCGGTTCAAGTTATCAGCCCATGACCATGAAGACGGCTATTCAATGGGCTTTATACTCGCGAGGGTGTACATCTTTACCCACATGACTTAGCTAGCCTGTTGTCTTGGATGCCTCCGAATGATGACACACTTCCTTTGGTATGCCGATCGGGAAGCTAAGATTTGGTATTTTTCAACAAGCCAACACTATTGAGTTGGACCCCATGTGTGAACTAATCCCATTAGTGTAGGCTATACCACCTACTAACCACGGTGCACACATGTTTATGTCGAGAATGCCGATCCAAACAATTTAAAGCGACTGGGTTCCCTACCCATAGTAGAATGCTATCGGCACCATTAAGGTATCGGGATCATGGCGAGGCATTTACATATCGCCCTCACCCTCCTAAGAACATCTGATAACTTGACACCAAGCTCACATGGCATAAAACGCAGGTCCTCGGACCTAAGCATCTATGCCATACAAGGTCAATACACATATCCCTCTCCTGTTTCCAACTCAATAGTCTCAACATTTTACTTAACCAACAAATACCATACCTTTGCATGTGGAAGTGACGTGGGGACTTAGAACCAGATAGCGTGAGTTCTGGTCCTTAATCAACTCGGACAAGTCCACCACAAACCCAATCTCGTGCACAAAAGCACCATCACTAGCTTCCTCTTGTCCGGCATCAATTTGAATTTCAAATACAAGACTCGATTTAAAGAAACTGGACAAAGAGTTTAAAATAACAAAGGGTTCGCTGTGATTCCCATGTTTGACAAGATATGCTTATCAAACTCTAAAATCTCTAGACTACATATCTAAGCCAAATCGAAAATAGACCATATAGTATACAATACTACACTAGAGTTGAGTGTATGGTCATAATTAAGGTAATCCACCATGTCGAGGTTATAGCTAGCTATTACAAGTCACATTTTGTATTTTCAGACAAATAGCATGCCTGAGTATATCATTGGATTTGTAAAAGCTATTGTACAAAATCTGGTTCAATATGGTGCAAAGAGGATGCTTGCCTTGATAGTAATAGACTTATTGCGCTCGAAAAGTTGTTTAGAAGTATAATCAAAAGCTTGATGGCAAACCTATTTCAAAGAAGCAATAAAATCCAATAAATACCAAAAACGACAACTAGTATAAATTATCAGAAATTGTATGATCAATAAAGAAATGCATGATTAATAAAGATGCTTAAGTTATGTTTACTCTAATAGTGATAATAACCCTTTTATAACCTACTGCTTTCAAAAGAAAGAAATTAGGTTTATCAATGTAAAGTTCAGTTTTCATTTTAAAAGAAATCAAAACAGATGACAGATTGCAACTTTCTGGAAAAGAAATATTGATCATGCAAAAGTTCATAAACGAATCTTAGCATGATCTTTTAGAGTAATTAATATCTCAAACCAATCTTAGTCTAACCCAACTAGTTAGATCACATCGACTAAGAAGGAATTCATTTTTGCCTGCTAAAACCACAAAAGAAACATAGACAATTCTCAGCTAGAAGTTAGAATAGATGATGACAAGAATTGAAAGATCAACTTGTCATGATGCTGAGGTTTAGTCAAAACCTAAATAAGATGATAAGTTGACAAGAAGAACCCTAGGTCTTGAAAATGACATTAAAGACCAAAAGCTAGAATAATAGCTTTAGCTTTGAAGCAAGAATCAAGCTAACGCATGCTTAAAAGAATGATTCACACAGACTTCTAAGGTTCTTAAGATGCTCAAGATGTCGAAACTAGGGTTTTGGCTTACAAAGATGGAAAGATACCAAGAACTCAAAATCGATGATGATGGGCGAGAAATAAACTCCGATTTAACCTACAAAAGATAACCAATCTTTATTGTAAGGTGTAAACCCGAGTTTAGGATGGATAAGCAAAAGGAACAAGAGCAAGAACTCCATCAAGCTAACAATGGAGGATGAGCTGCTTCGTCAACAATGGCTGCGTGCAATTTCAAAAAGGCTAGGGTTTATATATGGATGTTGAGTTACAGAGCAAAAGGGAATGATCTAGAGTTGATGAGGTGTCCATTTAGGGCTAATTATCCCAAAATTAGTTACAAAAACTTTGGGATAAATCCTCTCCTCTGCTTATGCAGAGATCTCGCGCAACAGAAAGAGGGGAAGAAGATAAGAGCCAATCGACATGTGGGCCCCATTGTCATCCTCGGTACCGCGCATCTCGTAAAGCTCGAACAAATGTCACCAGTCTCGATTGGAAATGGGCGGCTACGATAAATAGAGAGATTAAATGATTTGAATCGGTATCATTTAATATGGACCGCACGATCTAGATCTACCGATCGGGATTAAAACGGAGCTTTAAAGGAATCATTGATGTCCACTTTCAAATCTGGACGTTGGATTGAAATCTAACGCCGATTAAAGAATACACGCCACCTCCTTTAGATACGATGGCGCAACACCGTTGGATTTGATTTCACGTCGAGGATGGAAAGTTGAACCGGATGGTCCGATTGCATACACTCATATGAGACCGCACGATTGAAATCCAATGATCCACCGATTTTGGGCTTTAGAGGCCCACGGTCAAAAGGAGTGCCGAGGATTGAAATCCAAAGGCCCAGCATAAACGCTGCCTCGATTTCAAATTGAAATAAGCAATACCGTTAGATCAAGGATGGACGGCCACGACGGACGCGGGATCCGAGTCGTCCCAATGCATACACTAATCTGGGCCACACGATGAAGATCCAACGGTCCGAGAGAGCGGGCTTTAATAACACGCGAAAAGGAAAAGCGGTAGGATTTGAATCTAATACGCCGAGATAAAGCGCGCCTTTAGGTTTAAAACGGCGGGCGTCACATTTGGATTGGAAACGTAACGGTGGAGATTGAACATGGATCCGGAGTTGTCCGACAGACATTACTAACCTGCGCTCGTTAGATCAAGATCCAACGGCAGAGATTAAAATGCATACGTGGACGGCTCGTGGAGTGTTATAGTTTCGCTCGCTTCGATTGAAGATCAACGGCTTGTATCAATCGTGTGGAGTTCCTGACTTGCGTTAGAACGTGATCTGGCGGACCAAATAGATCGGGCTGACCCAACCACGAAGGTGCAAGTCGCCACAACATTAGGGTTAGGTTTAGACCGTTTAGTTGACCCAATCCTATTCAAACTTGTAAAAGGTTTGACTGGCTTTTAAAAATAGCAAATAAATTCATAAATTCATGAAATTTTTACTGTAAGCTAACTGGGATGATATATTTCCCAGATAAATTTTATAAACCGCATTTTCACTTTGTAAAATACATAAATATTTATTTCAGGCCGAAAATATTTATTTAAAGACAATAAATTTTTCTTTAAGCCCAAATAATTTCTAAAAATGCAACAAAAATATTTTTAGTCAAGATAATTTATCTAGGCTTTAATAAAAATACTTCCCAGTCATAATACAAGTTTTATCTTGTATCCCTTTAAGACTTTGAATGGTTCTTTAGGGTTTTGACTACAAAGGAAGGTTTTTAACTTGTAACATGCTGCCCAAAGTGTAAACATGAACAGTAATGCCATGATCAGTATCTCATTACTGTTCATAAAGCATTTTATTACTGTTTATAAACTTGGGGCTGTTACAAAGACCATAAGTCACCAAATCAACTTCTCAAGCGACTAACCCGTATGGATGGAACGAGTAATCGTTTGAGGAGACCAAAATTTCAGAACTCAATCCTACCTCTAACTCAGCCCAAAAATCAAGGTATAACCACCTACTAGAGTATTGGGTATTTAGCTAATTCATATCACTTCTTACCCTTTTATCCCCACAAGTTTTAGTTGGATTAGCCTCCCATTTTCAGCACTATATACTAATTACAAGTTAGCTGTCCGTAATTTTGCTTGCTGTCCATATTTTCTTTCTCCAAGCTCTTGCCGAATTCATCACTTCCAAGATCTCCCAATTTCACTAATGGACAACCAACCTTTTAATGACAACACTCATGGTTCTCCCAAAACCAATTTAATCGATTTAACAACTATCTTTGAAAGAAGATGAGAGGGAAAATAATTTTCCAAATTTAACCAAGAATAAGGTGAGATGAGAAAGCTAAGATAGATAAGGAGTAAAATCTGAGAACTTACTTAAGTTTTTATAAACTATTTGAAAGTAAGTTTTTAAAATATCCTAAAGGCGACCAAGCTAGGGGTTTCTATTGTCAAGATGGCTCAAATACCAACTTTGTGAGGACCTGAATATTTAACTAGTAACACTTAACCTCCAAATGGTTCTACAGATTACTAATTAAACATTCTAAGCCTCGATGGACATATGCTTCCTGCAGTGGGCAGCATATGCACGTCATCACAAAAATTACACATCATTTCCATACAACATACATCACTAAGTTCAACAAACGACATACATAAAGTAAAGTTATTACAAAAGAGCCGACCGGCCAAATAGAACAATATACAAGAATGACAACGAGGCAAAAGGTGCCATAAGATGGCTAGAACAAAAGCTCGGCTCTTAGCCACACAACCCACAAGGCATCCGACCGGGCCGCCAAGCTAGACGCCTCTAAGGCTACCACAGCACAACTCACAGAAGTGAGGCCCCTCAAGCTCACCTTCTTCCTCTGCAACAAATACATTTAAGCAAGATAACTGAGTACACAAAGGTCCCATACCCTCTAGTGTGGTTAGCACGCTAAAATGCTTGGTTTAGTGTAACAAGATGTTCTGGTCCTTGTTGACTCGGGCACTGCTCCCACCACACCCAAGATCACACCATCATGCCATTGTGCCCAAGTCTAAATCAGTTTTGTTTTCAGTATTAGTTTTCATAAGTAGACATGGCACAAAGCTGAAATCAAAGATCATAATAAGTTTTATGTGATCAAGGTTATCGACAAATCGATAACCGCCCATTTCTACCTAAACTAAACATGGCTAAGCAATTAATTAGCAAACTACTAAGTGACAAGAGCTCATCCACGAACTCTAAATCACAGCAATAACTTAGGCTCAATGGTAGTAGAGATTAATCATTTGCCTGGAAATGCAACCTACTAGGTCAACTAATAACACAAAGTAGCAATGCATACATAGAATTTGTAATTAACATAAATACTTAAAATACTGGGATTAACATGATCAAACTGCTTGCCTTGCTGGGATTGGTCTCTGCTGCAGAGGGAGTGCTCAGGTTCAACAAATTCTTCGAACCTAACGCTAAAAGGCGATAAAAACCGATAAGAACGGAAGAACACCAAAAGGAACTCAACAATGAAAAGAACATCCAAATCCCATGAAATTTCTACAGCAGCTAGAGGTTGATTTTAGACAATTTTAGAAACAAGAATCACTTCATTTGGACTTAGCATGAAAAAGTTATGGCTAAACTAAGTTCTCTCATTTGAAAAATCCTAATTAAATTAATTACTGTTACGCATTTATGGAGAAAATTTCTAGAATGATCTGGAATTTGAAATTTTTATGGTAGCTAGATATGGTTATCTTAATAACAGCAAAACTGAGTTTGCACAATTTGGAGTTGAATTGAATTAATTATGATTTTTCTAAGTTCTAAAACTAGTAGATCACTAATTTCAGTGGCAAGGATGACACATGAAGGCCTATTCTACATTAAGTGACATTCCTAGTGGGTTTTAACAAAACTTAGTTTGCTCAGTTTGGAATAACAGAGAATAAGTTATGCATTTTACAAATGTTCAATGAATTTCTAAACAACCTTTTTCACTAAACAAGATCACAAAGCGATTAAAGTCATTTTCTACTATATAAAGATGCTTAAATTCATTCTCAAATTAAAGTTCATACTTCTAACAGATCTACAAAGAATCGAATCATTCAAAAGAAGCTAAAATGACAAAGTTATGCACTTTTGAAATTTGAAACATTAAAAGACTTAGAAATGTGTGAGCTCTCGGAGGTCCAAATGAATCAAGGAAAAGGAGGAAGGTCGTGGGCCATCGATCCTTCATCTCACGACCCGCGGACCTCGAAACCACAGCGCATAAAAGACCTCCTCCCAGACTTGGGGAGAGTCCTGACCGCTGAGATCTAATCCAACGGCCACGACGAGTGCATGCACCAGCGACGCAAAGGAGGTCCTCGCGCCCTGCCAGGTCGTGGCCGCCGGATCAAGATCTCGCGATCCAGAGCACTAGGGGAGGTCCTAAGGTTAAACCTCACGGAGGAGGTCCGGCGGCCAAGATCTCACTGAGGAGGTCTTCGACGGTCTAGATCTAGCGAGGAGGTCCAGCCGTGTAGATCTAAATCTAACGGTTGAGACCCGAGGAGGAGGTCCTAAAGCTACGGATCTAAGGATGAGATCTCAGACGGTCAAGATCTCCTGTGGAGGTCTTGATCGGTGGGATTTACACTAGGAGGTCTTGGATGGCCAAGATCTACTCGGGAGGTCCTATGCGAGCAGGGTTTAACGGGAGGAGATCCGGGACGGCTCGAGATAGACCTAGGAGGTCCCCAACGGTCCCATCGACGCGGAGGGAGGTCCCGAGACTAAGGACTAAACAAAGGAGATCTAACGCTCAGCATCTAAATCTAGGGAGGTCATGAATGGCTAGGGTTGAGCCTAAGAGGTCCTGGAAGGGTTGTCTTTGTAAAGATCAGAGTGGCTTTTACAAAGAGGACCCCGATGGTGGTCTTTGCAAATGACTAAGGAGGTCTTTGCGCGCGGAAAAAGATCTAAATGGCTAGGATTTAACAGGGTGGTCTTAACGCACGTGATTTCAGTGAGAGAGTCCCGGCACTAAGAAAATACACAGAAAACCCTCTACAAGATGTGGATATACTTGGAGGTGATCTTAAACGGCTCGAGTCAAACTAGGGGAGGTCCAGGAGGCTTAAGCTGTTGGAAAAAGAGCCAAAGGCCCTGATCTAACTCAGGGAGGTCGTGGACGGCCACGATGAACCCGAGGAGGTCCAAGGACTTAGCAAGCACGCCGCTTATGCCAACCTGCACAACATTAAAGAGCAAACCTCTGATCAACATTAATGCTAATCATAAGACAACGATTCCTCGTCCGAGTCACGACACTCAAGAAAACACGAAGTTCGGTCATATAGCACACCGTGCGATGGGGACCTCGCGGCGACTGACTAAGGGCACCATTACACTCACAATAACGTCACGGACTCTACTGGGACACTCTCGACAGCGGTGACGGCCTTGAAAACCGGCGGATCGGAGATAGGTTAGAGTGCAAATTTTGGTAAAACAAAGCAGGCGAACACAAGCGCTACAAGCTAACTACTTAGACCTAGAGCTCTTAGGGGACTAAAATGAACTCACCAGAGTGTAGGGAAAGTCCAGAGGAAATCTGAGGGGACCCAAATGGTGCAGCAAATCACGGAGCCGAGGAAGAAGGTGATCCCGGACTACGGTGGCAAACTCCCAAACTTGTCCACCTCTCGCAATGTGAACCAAGCTAAGTTAGAGCAAGCCCTAGGTGATCAAGATGACAACGAAGAAGGCAAGAATGTTGATGGGACCATTGGAGCCCTGGAGGCCTTCAATGAGCTCCGAAGCCGGCAATGGTGGCAGAGAGGGTGGTATTCTTGGGTGCTTGAGTTTGAGGACCAGCTCACATTGAGGGAGCCTCCACAGCTGTGAACGGAGAAAGAAAAGGAGGAGGACGCCTAAAGCTGCCATACATTACCCGGCAAGTTTAGCAATGGTGTGGGCAAAAGTTCATCGGGAATAAAGTCCATGCCCCCCATGGACCTCGCGAGATTGGACAAGCGAGTAAAGGATGGCTACTTTAGGGCAAAGCTTCGACACAATTAATGCGGCAGTAAAGAGGCGTTGGGAAGGACCAAAGGTGACAACCCATCGTCCTAATCAGCTGCTCGACCGGACACACGCATGGGTGCGCGCGAAAATCATGACGCACTCGACTTCCGTGAGGTCGTGAGGAAGAAGAACAGAGCCAAGGGGGAGGTCCCCGAGGCGCCCCAGATGCGCTCGCCGGGTGGTCTGGGCGTCCGACGCCTGCATCACCCGAGCGAGAGGAGGTCTTATGCGCGTGAGGAGTGTCACAGGAGGTCCTCGCCGCCCGATTGAAATCCAGGCCCAACACCCGCGGCATCGAGATCGAGCTCGAGGAGGCCTAGGCGGCTGGGCCCGACCGAAGTCCAATGGGTCCCACTCGAGTCCTAGTCGCACTCGCACTCACTTTGAGTTTTGAACTGATCTGAAGTTTGGGGATTTATTTGGGATAGTAAACTCACTCCAAAAATTATGAGATTTTTACTGAAGCTTGCTAGCTGAGTTATTGACCTTGTGTAAAATTTGCAGAGGTTTTTGTAGCTATACATTTTCCTCCAAAAATTCCACAAGGTGCTGGTCCAGCTTTGACCAGAATTTAATTAGGTTTGACTGACTTCCAAAAATGTTCAAATAATTTCTACAAATTGTGAAATTTTTGAGAGGTTACACAAAGAAACCAGGAATTTAGGAAAATTATTTCAGGAATTAACTTAAGATGGAACAAGAATGTTTTTGAAGGATCCAGATTTGAATAAACAGACTTGTGACTTTGTATTTCCATAACTCTTGTACAATAATTGTTTAGTACATACAGAAAGTGAAATACATGATGTAAGAAAAGTTTTAATTTCTACTCATTTTCTTACATTGGAAACACAAGTCCTAAACTTGGGGATGTTACAAGTTGAAATTAAAATTTTTGGGTTCATAAATGCGAGTTTGCAATTATAATGAAATTTGAGTTTGTTACTCAGTCCAATTGCTTGATAATTACTGTGTTGATTAATTTATTTTACTATGAAATATTGTTTAGCATTGCTTAGCTTAATTTGATTTTTCTGGTTCTCACATCCCACAAGGAAAATTTAGTCCTCGAAATTACAATCTCCTTTAGGCAAGGCCGGGATGGGCCGGCAAGGTCGAGCAATTCACCTTAGTTTGCAGTAGTGGTGGAACTTGTGGTATTTTAATTTGGATGAGCCTTTTGCTTGTTTTACCAATCGCTTTGCTTCTTTAGCAGTCATTTGTAGATTTAGACGATATATATTTATCCCATACAAGTTACCCTTGGGTGAGTTAAGTTAATCCATACACATATAAGCAAATAAACACCAAGAAACAATGAGAGACAAAAGACTCAAATCTAGAGGACAATTAGGTTGGCTAGAAACTTCGACTCACAAATATGAGTATCTTAGCTCCTAAACATCCCACTTTAGGGCTTAGCTTTTGCTCCAGCGACTGGACTAGCAAAGTATGCTTAAGATGCATAACTTCCAAATTATTCTCTTTGTTGCAAACATTCCATAAACAAACGAATGCGTAAGCTCGTAATCAAAGCAGGCGAATCACGGTGCGTGTTATCGAAACTAACCGTAACCATCTGACAAGATTTAATCCGATGCTTCCTAGGCTCCTTCGAGTGACGCGTGGTTGACACCGGCCTTTGATCCGCGGATCATGGTGCTCCTCGACTTGACCAAAGAAACTTGTGAAGCTCCTTGGTTGATGCCTCGTGTCTTTGGCGTCTTGGATGGCGTAGCTCCAAGCGTTGAAGCGCATTCTAGAGTGATTGTACCCTTCTGCGCGACATTGGTTAGAAAAATGTCTGGTGGCGGCACGATTAGTGTAACATACCTGCAGTAATGCGTTACGCTCGTTGCTCCCTCGGATTGGGGTTGACAGTGCAGGGTTGGCGCGTGTTCCGGCGGTGGATGAGGTAATCGCGCCGCGCAGTGCTTCAAACAAAGTGCAGGGTGGAAATCGATTGAACCGGCCGCCTTTGTTCTTGCCCTCTCGTTGTGATTGCTGATTTCCTTGTTGAGCCATCCGCCGTTTGCGGTTATCTTTCAGCTCCTCGCGCTTGTCCTCCGTAAAAAGGATTTGTTGACCAACTCCGAAATCATGGAAAGTATGGGCGATCGATGACTCAGCGACCCAAAGTGTTTAGTCCCTTGACGACTCTGGCGAAATCGCGGTGCCTTGTCCGTGGCTACATCTTTCACGCTGCGTGAGCGAAAGCTAGTTGAAAACTTGCTGAGATAGTCGGACACTCCATAGCTCCTTGCTTGAGACGCGGAACTCATCCTTCTTTCATCGATAATGCCTTCGGTACATATAATATGGCGGTGTCGCTAAAATTCTTCCCATGTGGATATCTTGTGGCGTCTCATGCGTGGCACGAAGTTTTCCCACCATTCATGGCTATGCCTTCCATCCGTGAGTGGCATACAGGACCTTCCTCACGGTCAACCTGCGCATGGTAATCAGCAGCTTTCCTTCTCTTCGATGACCGACCAGCCAATCATACTGCTCACTCTGGGGATACGGGTCCGAGGAAAATGTTGGTGGGCGCAGTCCTCATAAATTACGCAAGCTTGGATGGTCCATGGTGACCATGGCGTTGAGGCTCTATCTATGTTCGATTGATTGTTGTTGTTGGCCTCGTTGTTCATAGCTTGCATCCGAGTCATCATGGTATTCATCACCAGTGATCGGTCTGCCATGAAAGCTCCAAAGTTTGCAAGTCAATTGGGGTGCTTGTGGCGAATCGCCTCCTGCGGTGTCGTTGCTCATCGCTTCTACACAAGTGCGGTCCGGAACCACTTAGCGCCTGATCGTGAGTTTGAAACCATCTGTAAGACTCCATGGGTTAGATAAGGTAGCAAGCACAAGATAAGTTGAGAACTAAGTGGTGGGTAGGTTAAACCCAACAAAACACAACTCAAGAAACTCAAATGAAATACCTTTATTAATTAGGGTCTTAGCATGGCTGCAACAAATACCTAAGGGCCTGCACTCATACTACCCAACACAAAAGAAACAACGACCTAAGCACACAAAACTACCGCCTAAAGGGCGCACTCACTAGCCAAATCGCTAAGCTGAAAAAGCGAGACTAAGACAACTACTAGAAAGCCTCCACAACCGCGCGACGCTTCTAGCTAGTGTGGGATCGGAAGAGCCAAGCATCTTGGCAAACTAACTCGATGCTCCTAGAATCGTGCAAAGAACAAATGCTCGTTCGAATCGGCCTCAGCTCAGCTCCTCCGCTCGTGATCTTCCTCCTGGCTCAGACCGCCTTCCTCCTGATTCTCTTGGAATCCTCTTGAGGTCTTCCTCTTCTTGGGAACACAGTGGTCAGAAGGATCTCTCGTGAGTGGCGACCTTCCTCTCGACTCTGCGCAGCTTCATAGACATGATCCAACTCTGTGATACTCCTTTCCAAGGCTTCCTCTCCGGGCGCTACGAGCTCGGGCAAGGTGCACGGCACCATAAGGCGTTGTTTTCTTCTGCGTGGACGTAGTAGCTGCTTTGGCAAATCCACTGGCGCGCTGCAGGGTGGTAACGGAAGACGGTGTCTTGGAGCTCCCAGCGTAGATGTTGCGAATACGTAGCATGGCCAAGCGCGACACTCACGGATACCTTCGACCAAGTGATCTTCTCACGCAAGACGTGCGAAGGTTGACTCGCCTTGGCGTTCCTCTCCCGGCGTAGATCGTCGAGCGACAAATCCCATGAATGTAAGTAAGGTATGTATTTCAAATGTGAAATTATGAGGAGAAATAAAACTTTTGATGCCTCATGAAATCATTTGGAAGTTTTCTAAATTTTCCCTAGCAATTTCCATTTTTAGAATTTATTCTTGTAACTGGAAGTTGTTGTCAACAAAATCCTTGGCCTTAAACTTGTGATCATCCTCTAGGAATAATTTTCCTATCATCTTGATCATCCTAGATACTCCTCTGAAAAATTTCACAATTTTTAGATTTTGTTTGCTTTTTCAAAAGAGCAAGTCAAACTATTCCAAATTCGTCAAAACCTTAGGCAGCAGCTTGTGAATTTTCTTGGGAGAAATCTAGTGCATGAAAATTCCTGGAAACATTACACAATGTTTTCTCCCTGTTCGAGAAGCTTCCATAAAAATTTCTGGAATTTTGGAGCTGTGGAGCTACCTTAAAATTCCCCAATCCTCTCGGCCTTTTAAATCAAATTGAAACAGCTGCTTGTCGGGCTCGAGTCCGACTGCGCCACTGGCTCAGCCAGCACCGCCTAGCTGCACGCGTGCATATCGTTACCAACCGTCCGATGCAAATCGAACGATCCACACTGCTCATCTCGCCGACCGTCAGAATGCATACATGCATCTCGGCCGTCCATCTCCGATCCAATTCGGTCAACACAATTCTCGGCCGAAGTCGTAATCAATCTGTTCGCACCGCATCGTCTCGCCTCTCGCGCCGCGCCATCTTATCCACGACGGTCGAGCCCTGCTTTGTCGGTCGTCGCCTACCACTCGCATGAGAGCCGAGTGCTGGGGCATCGCGCATGGGCGCCACCACCGCCTCCTTTGTCCGCCTTTCCACCGCTTCCGGTTTCGCCGCGCGATCGTCTCGGCTGCATCGACGTCACAGATCCCATGCCTTGGGCGGCATTAAACGCGCTGGCTCGGATCCTCACCAACTCTCTACCTTTTCCTCCGAGCACATCGTGTCGGAGCTTTCTCGCGAGTCTCCGCTCTCCTTCTACTTTTGGACACAAGCTTCCTCTTCCTCCTCTGGACACCACCAAACCACTTTCTACCACCCGTGCTCTCTCGGAGCTCATTTTGAGGAAGTAATCGAGCTGCAGTTCCTGGCAGAAGTGGCCGCCGTCGTGTCATCACCTCAACGATGAAGCTCGCCCTCTCCTTTTGCGTCATATTGTGTTCCCACTCACCATTGTTGTCCCCTCAAGCGATTTTGAGAATCATTCGCAGGAGCCGTTGGATTTTGAGGTTCTTCAATTCGTAGTGGCGACCCTTTCTTCCCCATCACCGTGAGGTCAATCTTGTTAAATCCTTTGCTTGTGCTCGATCGCTCAACCCTCCTTGACCTGTCCCTACCTCTTTTGTTCCCTACTTTTGCTCGGCGTTGCTCCCTCCTCGGTGCCCCTTGATGGCTGGGCCGTGGTTCATCGTCGTCAATGCCATCTCGGCGACCACCTTAGCTCTCGCGCCATCCCGGCTGAGTTCACGGTAACCCATCGATGCTCATGCGCGCGCTAGTTTTTGTAGGGATACGGGTGAGCTACATAAGCCACAAATCAAAAATTTCTACCACGTAAACGGGATGCCAAGCAAGATATATGATCCGCAGATCATTACCACTAGCGCGAACATCGCGTGAAGTAGAATCGGGTAGCCTAGTCCGGCGCATGAGCGCACGGATGTAGTGGTCGTAGATGATCGATCCAGCGTTCGTAGTCGATCGTCTCCTCCAAAGAGCTTCCACGGTTCCTTGTGAAGATCACGGATCGTTCTCGGTATAGCGGCGGCATCGGATGCGCGCCTCTACGGTGATCCACACGCGTCGGAGAAGGAACAAAAATGCATTGGTGTGCTAGCACCAAGTCGCATGCGGAAGGCTCTCTCAAGAAGATGGCGGTTAGGGTCTTGGTGGAAACAACTCACATGTCTCTCTTGTCCCCAAAACTAGCCTCAAGCATCTCCTTATATAGTGCCACGTGGTCGGATCCTATCGAACACTTTTAACGAATCGTATTCGTTACGGTTTGTTCCATCCCATTAAGTGTGTGACCCGTTAGGTTTATGTGTGTCTGGTTGTGACTCGGAAAACCTTTCCGATCACGCAGTCAGTGCGGATCTTGAAGCGGGGCATAATTCGATTCGAATACACACAAAATTATATCGGACGTAACCTTAATGCAATATGATCTATGACTAGGTCCTCATCACCGACCCATCAGTCTTATCTTTATCGACCGATTCGTATGTCGGTAACTCCAGTTCGTAAACCTCACGACGAAAGGTTCGACCACTCGCCGATTTCGTCTTGATCGGTCGACATTTATCAGCTCGTATCACCATACGACTTATGCGGATCTGATCGAACTAAGCGACTTACTCGATATTCTCCTTTTGCCTCACGATATCTGGTTTGAACTCCGGGTGAGATAGTGTGTCATCCATGGGTACATTCAATACTTTCATCGAGTTGTCTGATAACCTTACGTGGTGAACTCTTCGACCACTAGTATCGCAACCATGCACTTTCTTTCCAGACTGCCGAGGGCGAGACATCTCTCCGTTATGTTAGGAGGGCAAATCCATATCCGACCATCACATCCCTCGCATGTTTCATAGCATACGCAAAAGCTACCTTTATAACTATCGATTCTGAGTGGCGTTTGGCAACCTAAAAGTGCTATTACACAGGGGAACCATCTTTGGTCTCGAGTCTAGGATTATACATCATCATTGCTTGAGACCAACTAATGACACATAGAATCATAACAATCTCTATAGTGTCTCAAGGTGGGTCATTCAACCCCATGTTCTCTAACATGTGTTTACATTATTGATTTGATATCCCCATATCCATGACCAGGTGAAACATGATCATCAATCAATACATGTCTTGTCGTAGAGTCAGTGTTAGATCAATGACATTCGACCGGGATACTTTAGAAACGACATCATATAAGTCGAAGTGTTTCACCAACAAGTCACATACTCGTTGATCTTGAACTAATGATTCATTCAAGGAATAGAATAACATTTAATCAAGAACTCATAAACATAGGCGTGATACAATCATCTCCATGTTGCCTCTAGAACATATGCCAGGTTTCACCTTCTTCTTCTCTAGCGCGGTGGCCCTCACCTCCACGGCCGTAGCGCTGTGGTATCGCGCATGCCGGTGCTTCTCGGCGGTGCCACCTTTGGCCCGATGGTTCACAAGCAACCCATTTTGGTCGTCACCTCGGCCGCGCCGCCACTCGCCGCGGCGACAAATCCAGGTCGAGCGGCCAGCCCTCTCGTTCTTGGTGTGTTTCTGCAATGCATCGGCGGTGGGCCCCACCTCCCTTAAGCCAAGTTTATTGCTAAATCAATCTTAGGAATGTTCTTTAGTTCACTCACTTGCATGATCAAAGTTGGTAATTGAGGTTTGAAAGTATTTTAGTGCTAGTTCTCTGTATGTTTTCTCTGTTGTCGTTTTTACATTGTCGATGTCTGAAATTAGTATCATGCTTATGCTAATTAGGTCTTGTTGGACTTGATGAATCACTCGAGAAGTAGTGTTTAGCAAGAAGTTATTTTAGTTAGTGTCTCTAGATTGCAGCTCTTGTTTGCTTGTGGATCAAAGAAGCTATTAGATGATCAAGTGGTTTTGTTAGTAATCTCTTGGTTTGCTATCACGGTGTGGTAAGGCTTGGTAGTAGTAGCATCTTGAAATTTGTTAGCCTTCAATACTTGGTGTGGTGCTTAGGTGTGTTAGTAGCTGAATTTTATTAAAGTCAACCTTAGTTAGAAAATTGTTAGCACTAACGGTTGGCTAATTAACTAGTTAGTGTTTCAATAGTTTCTTGTAGGTTTAAGTGATCTTATCACTAATGTTGGTTGCTTAGAGCGACTAGTTCTTGGATGTGTAACTTGATGCTTGGTTAATAGATGTGCACACAATCACCATCAAAGTCATCGAAAGATTAAAACATATAAGAGGATTGATTTTGTGGTTAGCTTGGTAAGTAAGTAAGTTTGGGTAGATCAATCACATGAAAACATGTCTAATTTAATTCTTCTCCGTAGCGACTAATTTGTTGTTCCTTTTGTAATGGTCTAACCACGTGTTTTAGTTTTGTGGTTGTTTTGAAATTTTTTGAGTGTTGTTGGTGTTATTGGTTCTTATTGTTGCTTTTGTTCGATCGTTAGATTGCGTCGAGTCTGATTTATCGAGAAGCGATCCTCACACAGAGGTTGAGCATCTTGAGCAACGGCCGACAGCGATTTGATCATTTTAATCCCGTATTTTTAAGTCTAATATTTTGTTTCAAGTGTATGTATGCATCAGCAATTTGTGTTAAATTGGTTAGTTAATCCTTTAGATGCATAATCTGCAGGTAAATGATTATCCTCTACTACAGAGCCTAGGTTATGTCTTTGTGATTAGAGATGCGTTGGATGATCTCTTGTCACTTAGTAGATTCTGAGTTCGATTGCTTAGCCATGCTTAGCTACCAGGTAGATTTGGCGATCATCGACATGAGTCGATGATCTTGATCTATAAAATTATTATTGTTGTTTTTATGTTAGCTTATGCTTTGTTAATTGCAAAACTAAAGCTGAAAACAAAAAGCGATTTAAACAGGCACAATGGTAAGATGGTGTGATTTTTGGGTGTGGTGGAATGGTGCAGGTTCAATTAAGGACCGAACATCTTGTGAGTACTGTTATCCGGGCATTTAGTACTAACCACACTAGAGTATATGGGACCTCTCTTGACCTAGTACTAAAGCGTGTATTGACTGCTGGTGCGAGGAGGTCGCGGGAGGGATGGTGTTGGAAGCATGGTAGTTGTCAGAAAGCTTTACCCTAAAGGTAGTTGTCTTTTGGCTTTACCATGTAGCGTATGGATTTCTATCCATCGGCGGCTCGTAGTTAATACACAATATTGGAAAAAGTCTGTAGGACTTAGCCGTGCAGCCTACAGCCAGTGTGCTTTGGCTTAAAGCGATGCGAAGTGAATATGATGGTACACCTGCGAGGTTAAAACCTATTCGAATAGCCTCGTCTAGGTGATGGATACGCTTGGGTAAGCTTTTCAAAGTTAGACTACAACCTTTTAAAATTAAAACTTGTAGGGTGGTGCGAATGCGAGTTCGTGCTATGTTGTGGTGACTATTGGGATAGTCACTTCTAGGTGGTTCTTGTATCTATCTTTATTTGTGATTATTTCATGGTAAAAATGAATTGCAAACTTGCTATTGTATTACATTATTGCCAATAAAGTTGGCTTTATGCAAATAAAACATATGGCCTCCACTAGATAAGCTTTGCATGTAGCATATGAGCAGTCAGCTAGTTCACATCAGTCTTGCGAGTACAAAGACAATCTTTGTACTCATCGGCTTTAATAATTTTTTGTTGCGAGGAAGAAGGTGAGCCCCAAGGCCTCACTTACTGAGTTCTGCTGCAACCGTGTCACGGCGACTAGGCGCGGTCGGTCGATGCCTTGTGGGTGAAGGCAAGGCGATTGGTTTTGTTTATAGCCATCTTATGGCACTTTTTGTATATGACCCAAGTTTATAACGGTAACAAAATGCTTTATGAGCAGTAATGAGATCTTATTCATAGCATTCATTCATGTTTACACTAGGCGACATGTTACAAGTTAAAAACCTTCCTTTTTTAGCCAAAACCTAAAGAACCATTCAAAGTCTTAAAGGAATACAAGATAAAACTTGAATTATGATTAGGATGTATTTTTATTAAAGCCTAGATAAATTATCTTGGCTAAAAATATTTTGTTGCATTTTAGAAATTATTTGGGCTTAAAGAAAAATTTATTGTCTTTAAATAAATATTTTGCTGAAATAAATATTTATGTATTTTACAAAGTGAAAATGTGGTTTATAAAATTTATACTGGAAATATATCATCCCGATAACTACGATAAAATTTCATGAATTTATAAATTTATTTGCTATTTTAAAACCAGTCAAACCTTTGCATATTTGAATAAGGTTACAGTCAACTAAGCGGTTTGAATCAAACTGACTTATGCAGCGACTTCGGACCCGTGTCTTGGTCCAACCCATCGACTTGGTCTAGCTCGATCACGTTCGAACGAGCCCAAAATCGCGTGTGTTATGGCGTCGATCTTCAATCGGCGGCGGCTATAACACCAGCGGTATCGCGATGTGCATTTTAATCTCCGTTGGATCTTGATCTAACGGCGAGATCGATGTGTGCAATCGGACAACTCGGATCCTTCAATCTCCACCGTTCATTCTCGATCAACAGCGCGCCTTTTCCGTTTAAACTTAAAGCGCGCTTTTATCGGCCGTTAGATTCAAATCCTACGGCTTTTCCTTTTACCGCGTGTTATAAAGCCCGCACTCCTGCAGGCGTTGGATCTTCATCGTGTGGTCGGTGGTGTATCGACCGGACGACTCGGATCCCCTCACGATCGCGACCATTCATTCTTGATCTAAGCGTCGCTTACAATTTGAAATCGGCGCGATTATATGGGCCTTTGGATTTCAATCCTCGGCACTCCTTTTAACCGTGGACGCTAAAGCCCAAAATCGGTGGATCGTTGGATTTCAATCGCCAAGGTCCATATGAGGTATGCAATCGGACCATCCGGTTCCATTTACATCTGTAGTAGAAATCCAATCCAACGGTGTTGCGCCATCGCATCTAAAGGAGCGGCGTGTATTCTTCGGTGGCGTTGGATTTCAATCGCGTCGGTTGAAAGTGGATCTCAAGATTCCTTTAAGCTCCGTTTAATCCCGATCGGTCAATCTAGATCGTGCGATCCATAATGCGGTGCGATTCAAATCATTTAATCTATCTATTTATCCCACCGCCCATTTCCAATCGGACGGTGACATTCGTTGAGCTTTGTGGCGCGCGATTGAGAATGACAATGGGACCCACATGTAGAGTATATCTTCCCTCTCTCGGTAGCGCAAATCTCTGCATGTAAGCAGAGAGAGAGATTTATCCCAAAGTTTTGCAACTAATTTTGGGATAATTAGCCTAAATGGACACCTCATCAACTCTAGATCTTTCCCTCTTGCTCTGTAGCTCAACATCATATATAAACCCTAGCTTTTTGGAGTGCGGCCATTGTCGACCATGAGCTCATTTTCTTCCATGCTGTCGGTGGAGTTCTTGCTCCTATCCTTTGCTTATCCATCCTTAAGCGGTTTTACCTTGCATTAAAGATTCGCATCTTTTGGTTAAATCGAATTACCTCTCTGTCGATCTTGAATTTTGAGAATGGGTATCTTTCCTATCTTGGTAAGCCAAAACCCTAGTTATGATATCTTGAGCATCTTAAGGACTTAAGAAGCTCCTGTGAATCATTCTTTTAAGCATCGGTAGCTTCAACTTGCTTCAAGTGAAAAGTTAGTATTATACCTTTCGGTTTTCCATGTCATTTTCAAAACCTAGGGTTCTTCTGTCAACTTATCATCTTATTTAGGTTCGACTAAACCTAGCGGCATGACAAGTTGATCTTTCAATTCTTGTCATCATCTATTTTAACTTCTAGTTGAGATCTGTCTCTGTTTCTTTTGTCGAAACTTAGGCAAAAAATGACTTTCTTCTTAGTTGTTGTAATCTAACTAGTTAGGGTTAGACTAAGGTTGGTTTGGGATAATTAATTACCTAAAAGATCATGCTAAGTTTTATTTATGAACTTTTGCATGTTCTATATTCCTTTCAAAAAATTGCAACTTTCACATTTTGACTCTTTTAAAATCGAAAGCTGGAACTTCCACTAAACACTAAGTTTACATCTTTGAAAGCTTGATAAGCTATATTATGGGTTATTATCACTAATATAGTGGTAGTTATGGCTAAGCATCTTTGTAATCATGCATATTTCTTCCATTTTGGACTTATTGTGGATTTGGTATTTATTGGAGTTTATTGTTTCTTTTTAGAATCTGGTTCATTTGAAGTTTTGAATCTACCTCGGCAGATGCTGAACATAATGATAGTATACTACTACCAGGCAAGCATCCTCTTTGCACCATATTGATCCCAAATTTTTGTACAATAGCTTTTACAAATCGAGTGATATCTGTGCATGCTATTTTTGAAAGTACAAAATGTGATCTGTAGTAGTTAGCTATGACCAAACATGATGGATTACCTCAATTGTCACCACACACTTAACCCTAGCATAGTCTTTGTATATCATAAAGCTATATTTTGATTTAGCTTAGACATGCAGTCTAGAGATTTTAGAGTTTGACAAGCATATCTTGTCAAACATGGGAATCTAAGCTGAACTATTGTTATTTTAAACTTTTTTCGATTTCTTTAAATCAGTCTTGTATTTGAAATTCAAATTGATACGGACAAGAGGAAGCTAGTGATGGTGCTTTTGTACTGCAGATTGGGTTTTGTGGTGGACTTATCAGGGTTAATTAAGGACAGAACTCGACTATTCGATTCAAGTCCCCACGTACTTCCACATCACGATTAAAGTATGGGCATTTGGTTAAGTAAAATGTTGAGACTATTGAGTTGGAAAGCTTGAGAGTAAGGATATGTGTATTGACCTTGTATGGCATAGATGCTGAGTGCGAGGCTGCGTTTTATGCCATGTGAGCTTATGCTCTCGATGCTCGGATGTTCTTAGGAGGGTGAGGCGTATATGTGCCTCGTCGCATATCGATACCTTAATGAGTGCCGATAGCATTCTACTATGGGTAGGGGGCCCAATTCGCATTAAATTGTTTGGATCGGCATGCGGCGCAACATGTGTGCCGGTTAGGCGAATGCTATCGATCGTTGTTTAAAGCGGGATCGGTTCACACATGGGGTCCAACTCAATAGTGTTGGCTTGTTGAAAAATACCAAATCTTAGTTTCCCGTTGGACATACCAAAGGAAGTATGTCATCGTTCGGAGGCATCCGAGCAGGCTACGCTAAGTCATGTGGGTAAAGATGTACACCCCATGCAGGGTATAAACTATTCGAATAGCCGTGTCCACGGTCATGGGCGATAACTTGAATTGATGTCCAACTGTATAAGTTTTGATTTTCAAAAATGTGGTTTTAGTTTTATTTTCGGTTTGCATGAAAGGAATCATGCAATTGTCTTTGTTATTTTTATGTCAATTACTTCTTTATTTTAAGCAAACTTTGATTTATTAAATTGCTTATTCAAAAGTTAACCTTTGTAGGTTAAGGTGTATCGCTTTATGCAAATGTGAACCTTTATACCTTCTGTTGTAACCTTATGCATGTAAAACTCTACTCCTTTGAATAGGCTCCTAATCAACACTTTATTTTAATAGTTTGTGTAAGACTTGCTGAGTACCTTAGAGTACTCAAGAGTGCTATCACCTATTGTTGTAGAGTGATGACGGTTTTCTTTATGAAGTACCCGTTAGCGCCGATCGGGGTGACAGCTAACAGTGCCTTCTTCTTTCCTCCACGCAATTACTGCGGGTGGATGAGGCCATTGGTGGACTTTTGAGTTTATTTTGCTTCATTTGTTGAATATGTTGTAGTGACCAAGTCACTCTATATTGTAATACTAAACCGAATGTTGTAAACTTATGTTTATTAATGCAAATATCGACTTGTATGTATATGATGCAATGTTGTTAAAGGATATATATATGCAATGGTCATTGATCCTAGGAACCATTGTGAGATATATATATATATGTCAGGATCCAGTTTATTAGAATTGCTACTTGTTGAATTTATACCTTTAGCATGATCTTTAATTGAGGATAGTCTTTGTTCCTTCATTAATAATCATGTTCTTGTATGAATTTAATTAGGTACATTTCAATAACCGGGAGCCCAGGCGTTGGTATCAGAGCATACGTTATGCGTAGAGTTAGAAGTAACTTTGTAGAAGCAATTAGGAGTTTTACGATAAAATTATTTTCAAGCATTAATGTATTTTTGAAAGCTTAAGAATGACATCTTTATTTCTTACCTTCCTTAATGTCAATTCTTACCCAACTTTCTATTGGTTTATTTAAAGGTGAATTGTTCCATACCTTTCCCTTTTGTCTATAGATGAGTGGATGGTATTTGATCAAGGGAGACGTTGAGGATGTTGATGGATTTCGGCATTACTTGGGACATGATGTGGCGCCCATTTTACCTATCAGCGGAGTATGCCATTTATCGGCGAGATCGAGGACCGAGGATGGAGAGATATCGTGCCTTCATCAATGTCATCGCTTCAAACACGTGGCAGCGTGTGTTCTTTCTTGTGTCAAGCACTTGCCACCTGCGAGGCTATGGCGGTTGAGAGAGCTGCAAGTAGGATGATGAGCCTTCTTCGTCATGATTTGTGGAATTGTCTCAACCACCCTATGACCACTTCCCGAATCAAGGCCCTACCTCCGAAGTGAACATGTTTGCTTGAGATACTGGTTTGCGAAGACCCAGTGCGGCTTGATTGGCGAGGATGGTGTAATACCGAAAGTGAGTTAAGTTTTGAATCGAGGAAGATTAAATTTTGGTTTGGGAGAGATCGATTATCGGGAAGGATCAAACAGAGCGCTTTGAGGGACTTTTGGTTGAGAGTCAGTGCTGCAGTTTTAGAAAGGCATTTCATGACAGCGTAGGCCTGGGCCAAGGCCCATTTGGGGTGTGGCCAGGGGCTCCCCTCCTCAACCTGGCAGTCCCCCTCCCTTCTCCCCCACCCCTTTCGCGCCACTCCCACCTCCCCACCTCCCCACCTCACCACCTCTCCACCTCCCTCCACCCTCTCTTGCCTCCCCATCCCACATCACCCCCATTGTTGCTGGCCAAAGGAGAAGGATCCCCTTGCGGCCGGCCAAGAAAGGAAGGAGAAAAAGAAGAGGAAGAAGGAGAGGAAGAAGAAGAGAGAAGAGGAGGAGAAGGGATCCACAGCGGAATTGTGGAATCTTCATCCCGCTGTGCGCTCTCCTCGTTTGGCAAGGGTAACCCGTGGTTAAGTCGCTTTAGGTCAATTTCTAGTTGTCTTATTTTCGGATGTCAGTTCGTCGTATTCTGCAGCAGCGAAGTTTGTCGGTTTTGTCTGGGTTAGAGGCAGATTTGGGTCTGGACATCTCCTAGAAAGTTGTGGGTATCGTAGTTATCTTTCATTGCCGACAAGAATCAGGTCATTCGGACTTGGTAGCCAAGTTATGATTTTTTAGTGCTATGATGTTTGTGGGTATCAGTTTTGATTAACAGTTTAACCTGATTTAAACTTGCTGTTGAGGAGTTTCAGAGGTCTCACCATAACGAAAAATGAAGCTAATTCTCTTAGCTTTCAGGAAAACTAAAGATCACTGAATTTGGATGAGCGTAGAGAAAGTTATGCTATTTTCTTTATTTACGTCCAGAAATTTAATGCTGTTGAGCTGCTCATTCAAAGGGATTGGTAGGGGTAGAAGATGGCCGAATCAGAGGTCACCCCAACTAGGTTTATTTAGGCAACAATTATCTTTTCAGAAAGTCCAAGATCATCCTATTTGGACTCCTGAGAAGAAAGTTATGAATTTTAAGTCTGCTGTCATGAGTGACCGATCGCTAGAAATTAGAAAAAACTAGGCGTGATAAGAAGTTAGCGATTTCGATTGTAATGAAATGTATGATTTTGGTCCAGTATGTTGGTCTTAGTTGGGGTTATTTTCTTGTCGGTGGCAGCGAGATCCCAAAGCGCACACCCACTTCTCGTCAGCGTTCTCGCGGTTGAGGCAAGTATTGAGTTTATGTGTAGAATTGGTTGCATGTCATAATTGAATGGTGTATTGTTCATCATTGCCATGTGATTGTGTTGTGGAGATGATTCTAGTTGTTTGGATGTTTGCAAGTTTTACAAGGTTCCTTCATGATGCTATTGTTTACATACTCGATACATATTGATTTATGTTATTGAAAGTATGATGTGGTAGTATCATGTTTGAGCATATTGGACTTAGTCACGTGGTGATCAAGAGTATATTGTTGAGTCTCTGTCATGTAATGGCAGGCTTGAATCCCACATTCATGGAATGTGGGCAATGGAATCTGAATCCGTCATTGTGATGCCGGGCAAAGGTCCTATACATATGATGTAGGCTCAGTCCACATGCCAAAAACACTGAGCAAGTACTAAATCGACGGATGGATACCCGCATTCGGTAAAATCGTAAGAGATAAAGAACAAAGAGTGCATAGCATTATCATTAAATTTCTAATATTTGAAATGCCATGAATGAAGTTGATTAAAGTTGTTTATCTTTGTCATGTCTTTAAGATTATGCATCCTTGATGACTTCTTGGAAGTCGTTTGCTCACCCTTGCTGTCTTGTTATAGGTACATCGAGCAAAAACGTCATGCATGGAGAGGTAGACTTTGGAAAACACGCACTACCTCACACTATTTATGCAATTGCTAATTAAGCGTCACTTAAGAATAAATAAGCGTATTAGTGACTATATATGGATGTTTTTGTTGTTGATGGTTGGATTACTCTTGGTTATGTGATGATGTTAATTGTTTACAATCATTATGGTTATCTTATTTGCATGAAAGATTTGGATTATAAATTGATAATAAATGCCATGGTTACTTTATTGTTACCACGATTTTGTTGTTATTACAAAGGAAGCTCATGAAAATTTATAGATTGTTCTAGTTAGTGTAAGTCTTGTAGCATTCTAGGCTCATGCAGGTAGGGTTATTCTGATTGGTATCAGGCGTTTGTAGGTCATGGGCATCAAAAAAAATTAATTTTGACACACTAAGCCTGATGGGTGGGATTGGGTTTTCTTTGCATTGCACTACGCTATTGTCATTGTATGTTTGTTCTTGAATTTCTATTCTAGTTATTCTTTTGCTCATTGTGGTTAGATTTTGTTGTGGTGTTCTTAGATGGCAAAAGAGGCGGTCGTGGTGGGTGGCCGTGAGTGCCTGCGGCGAGCCAGTGCTGCCTCGCCGTCCAGTACATGGTGGTGAAGCAAGTCCTGCGAGTCGGAGGAAGAGGTTGCTTCAGACTCTAGAATCAAGCTCCCTCGGTTGTTCGGTTGATGTCCCATTGGTGGCCCCTGCGGTGTACCATGGCGATTACTATAAGTTGCATCATGGGGCGCCTAGCTGTGATACCTTTGATGGATTGGGCACTCCGGTGGATGCGGCCATTGGCTCGTCACATGGAGAGGCTTGCTTTAGTGCTTTGGGGATGTAGGCAGAGATGAGGCATAGTTTGTGGCATTTGACAGGGCAGCGGACATCGGTGGGAGGAGTCTTGGCGGCTAATTCTTGCACATGTACATTACATAGGAGTTGTTTGTGGAGCAGTTAGGAGGAGGTTTTATCGGCATCATTTATGGAGAGGATGGAAGTCTCCTTTCATGAGCAGGAGTAAGATGCGGTGTCGCAATATGAGCGTTTAACAATCCCAGATCCATTTATCACCGTGGTGCTCTGAGATGAAATGAAAAGGCTAAGAGGTTTCAGTAGGGGCTCGGCAGGGTTCCGTCCCGAGTTTTGGGGCGCTTGAATGCGTGATTTTAGCTCCACTGGTAGAGCAAGCCGAGGGCATGGAGCTAGAGATCGGCTTGGGAGGATCTGCAGTGCAGGAGGTACCATGGTCGAGGATGGGGCTAGTGTGGCCAGAAGAAGAATATTGGAGGAGTGGGTCATTCTGAAGCCGGTTTCCAGAAGTTCAGAGCGTGAAATTCCTTCAAGTCGGAACCACAAGGCCACAATCATCTTTACTTCGGATCGTTGGTGAGTGGGCCTAGTTCTTGCGCCGAGCGGGAGTAAAAATGTTTCAAGTGTGGCAATGAGCGCCAGGCATCAGAATGTTCTTGGTAGAGATCTTGTCGCCTTTGTGGTGGAGGGCCACAAGGCATTGGTTTGTCGTGAATCCCGCGATATTATCAAATGAACGAAGCGGTGTCGGCCTGAGCGGCGGCGTCTTGAGTCGGTTCGGATGTTAGCGCCACACCTACCGGTCTTAGGGTCGGCCTGATCCTATTCCCCGATATCTGGAGGATCGCCCGCGGGGTACTTTTGGCGCGGTGCCTTGGCCGCGTTTCTGTTCCAGTGCCTTGGCACCTCTGCGGTTACGCACCCCCTTTTGGTGCCGGGTTCCCTGCCGGCCATGAGCGGCGATTTCCTATGCCATGCGGCGAAGTCGGCAAGTCGTCGTCTGATGTAGTGTGAATGCGCTCTTAGTGGACTCGATGGAGCTTATGTTCTTTTTGATTGAGAGCTACTTTTCTCTTTTGTATCATTAGAGTTTGCTAGTTAAGCCAATTTGGTATGAGTCTTTATCTCGATCGATTCAAGTTAATTCTCTGGTGGAATTCTTGCTAGCTCCACAGTTAGTCAGGTTGTGTGATCTCATTGGATGGGGAAGATTTCATTGCTAATTTAATGGTCACGAAAATGGAGCCATTTGATGTTATATTAGGTATGGACTGGTTGCATAGTTTTGAGCGATTATATCGTGCTTTTGGAAAACGATAACTCTCTTTGGCACCATCCGGTCTTGAGTAGATTTTGGTGGTGCCCTTCCTACTCTCTTTGCATGTTGGCTGATCTGTTTCCGTGCTTGGCGAAGAGTGGATTTCTTTGTCTCTAATTGGAAAGCCAAGTTCTTCTTTGGCTTGGGGTGATTCGGTGGTTGGGTTCTTAGATGTTTTTCGGTGAGTTGCGGGTGCCCCCTCCGTCCGTGGAGTTCGGTTGATTTGATCTGGGTGCTCAGCGGGTTTCTATGACCCGTCTGCGTCGCGGCGTCCATTCGGGAGGAATTAAAAGCGATTGGATGATCTAAAGCGAAGATCTTATTCGCCCGGTGTGTCTCGGTAGAACTCGTATTGTTACCAAGAAGAAGGATGGTAGTTGGCGCATGTGTATCGATTATCGTGCTCTTAACGGTGACCATCAGAATAAATATCCTTTGCCTCGCATTGAAGACTTATTTGATCAGTTGGGAGGCAAAGTGTTTTCAAGATAGATCTTGATTCAGTTACAACAAAATTCGGTCAGGAGGAGGATATTGAGAAATGCGTTCTCTACAAGGTATGGGCACTTTGAGTTCAAAGTTATGTCATTTGGACTAACGAATGCCCCTTTGTTTTATAGAAACTATGAGCAGGATACTACATGAGTATCTGGATGATTTTGTCGTAGTTTTATTGATGATATTTTGATCTATTCATTGTGAAGTTGAGCATGACGTCATCACGAGGTTGGTGTTGGAAACACTAAGAGAAAATAGGTTCTATGCCAAGTTCAAAAGTGTGAATTACGGATATACAGTGGGGTTCCTCGGGCATAATATAAATGATAAAGTATATCGATCGATCCAGGGAAAATTTCCGATGGTTGAATGGGCAAGACCGACCAATGTCAGGAAGTGAGTTTTACGGGTATGGCGGAGCTATTAGGCGTTTTGTGCAAGATTTTTCCATCATTGCAAAGTTTGTCGGGCTCACTCGAGAAAGATGTGAAGTTTTGTGGAGACGATGATTGTAGCGCGGATTTGGACTTTGAAGGAAAAGTTGGTATTGCTCGGTTCTTACTATTCAGAGCACAGGAAGCGATTCAGTGTACTCGATGCATCGAGTTGGTTTGGGTTATTGTGCTCATGCGGGGCGGGGAAGGTTACGGCTTATCGTCTAGCAGTTTGAAGAAGCATGAGCGGTATCAACTCATGATTTAGAATTGGGCTGCGATAGTGTTCGCTTGACTTTGAGCATTATCTTTATATGCCGAATCTTGTGATATCTTTCTGATCACAAGAGTCTTAAGTACATTTATGGAGGGATTTGAATCTAAGGCAATGAAGATGGTTAGGTGATCAAGATTATGATCTCTGGTCAGTATCATCAGCAAAGCTAACGTGGTGGTGATGCTCTTAGTGCAAGTGACACCGGCTACTTTGGGTTGTGCTGTTTGGACCAGCATGGAGATATCATATTGCTATCGAGGGGGCGCTCATACCGAGGCGCGGTGATTTTAAATTGACCATTCCAGCAATTACAAGAAGGACAAATGACCCATTTGCGGAGGGTCGAGCGTTTGGACACAGGAAAGGAAGGAATTTCGGTTTGGATGGGTTTGGAGCATTGCGATTGAGGCGATTATGTGTGCCACGGCGGGAGTTAAGGATGACATTTAAAGGAGGCCGCCTCCGTATCTTTATTCATCGGGAGAGACGAAGATGTACCGTGATTTGAGCGGAATTTACGGTGGAAAAAGAATGAAGGTGGATATTGCCAATTATGTAGCTTCTTGTGGTGTTTGTCGGTGAGTAAGTGAACATAAGCGACTGCGGGATTATTACGACCTTTGGAGGTACCCCATGGCCATGGGATGATATCTCTATGGATTTTGTTGTTGCGTTACCTCATTCTTGAGTAAGGATGCAATTTGGGTTATAGTGGACGGTTCAGCAAGTGCACACATTTATTCCTCATCAGATTCATGAACTCAGCTAGTGATTTGGCCCCTATCTATGTGCGTGAGATTGTGAGATTGCATGGAGTGCCAAAAACCATCATTTCCCAGCGGGGATGCTAAGTTTGTATCAAGTTTTGGGAGAGTTTGCGAGTGCTTTGGGCACAACTCCGTTTGAAATCACGCTTTTCATCCTCGAACGGATGGACAAATGAGCGCACTATTCGGACCTTGGAGGATATGTTGAGAACACATGTCCTATCTTGGAAGGTACTTGGGAAGATCAGTTGCCTTTGGCGGTGCCTTATAATAACAGTTATCACTCCAGCATAAAGCCGCTCGTTTGAGGTTTGTATGGGCGTAGTGTAGATCACCCCTTTATTTGGAAGTTGGTGAGCGGTTCTAGGCCCGATTGGGTACAAAAGACGTGAGCAGAGTAGCCTTGGTAGCGAAACTTATTGGCGGCTCGCGAGCGGAAAGAGCTATGCAGATGTAAGGAGGCGGGACTTAGAAGTGGGTGACAGTACTCTTGGTGTCACCGGAAATGGTAGATTTGGTACCAGGGAAGCTTAGCAGGTACATTGGTCCATTCGCGATCTGGCGGATTGGGAAGTTGGCATACGCTGGACCTCCGAGTCCATGAGGGTGTGCACAACGTGTTTCATATCCATGTTGAGAAGTACTTGCAGATCAGAACATCACATTTCATTGGAACCTTTAACCATTGAACAAGATCATCCTTTGAGTCCAAGCGGTAGAATATTGGAAAATCGGAGAAGGCACTAAGGAACAAGACAAGTATGTTAAGGTACTTTGGTCTGCCAATGATGGCGAAGCTACATGGGAATTGGAATCTCGCATGTGAGATTTATCCGAATTATTCACTTGGTGTGTATCCATTGTTTGTTAAGTGTTCACCCTCGGTTTCTCTTGTGCTCGTAAACGTTTAGATCGGGTGAATCCTTACAGAGAGTAGAATGTAATACCAGAGTGAGTTAAGTTTTGAATCGGGAAGATTAAATTTTGGTTTGGGAGAGATCGATTATTGGGGAAGGATCAAGCAGGCGCTGGAGGGACTTTTTGGTTGAGTCAGTCTGCAGGTTTTAGAGAAAATCGCATTTTGCGGCAGCCCAGGCTGGGCCAAGGCCCATTGAGGGTGGCCGGCCAGAGGCTCCCCTCCACCAACCCTAGCAGAATCCCCCTCCCCTCCCCCACCCCTTTGCCGCCACTCCCACCTCCCCACTCCCCTCTGCCTCCCCTCCACCCTCTCTTGCGCCCTCCCATCCCATCACCCCCATTGTTGCTGGCCAGGAGAGAAGGATCCCTGCAGCCGGCCAGAA